>OX940987.1:17444758-18644758 GCA_954871275.1 Leptopterna dolabrata | reverse complement strand
GTGGTTTTTGATAGGCCGACCGCCGGTTCTGGGCCAGTGAAGGGTGTTTGAGAGCCCTTTCTGGCGAGAGAATCGGCGTTTTCATTGCCTGTGATTCCTCTGTGGCCTGGCACCCACTCCAGAGTAACTCTGTTGTGTTTCGCCAGGGCGTTGAGAGTTTGCATACAGTCCCAGACCACTCTGGATGAGACAGTGGGGGCTGTGAGTGCTTTTATCGATGCTTGGCTGTCCGAGAGTATGCGGGTGTGGGATCCACGATGTCCCCTCCTCAAGCTCTCAGAGGCGGCAGCATCAATTGCCAATATTTCTGCCTGGAAAACGGAGGTGTAATTCCCTAGTGGGGTGGAGAATTCCCACCTGGGTCCTGCTCCGTACACTCCAGCACCAGTACCTGCATCCATTTTTGATCCATCTGTGTACCAGATTATATCGTTGGAGCAGCATTTTTTCCAGCCATGCCCCGCCCACATCAGCACGGATGCATATGGGCGTGGTTGAGGTAGGATTTTTGGCATAACATCTGCCACCATGTCGAGCAGTGGTTCTTGTATAGCCTTTAGTATGTTGGTGTGACCTGGGTGGGGTGTATCCCGCCAGGTACCATTCCATTTCAGCCTCAGGGAGGCCATTGCGGCCTCCCCTTTAATGTAGATGTCTATTGGGGGTAGGCCCAGTAGAATCTCCATGGCTGCAGTGGGTGTACCATGCATAGCGCCTGTGATGGTTAGACAGGCCAGTCGCTGTACACTGGTGAGGGTTTGGCAGGCCCCTACCTGACTGACCTTTGGCCACCACACTGCGCAGCAGTACGTAAGAATGGGTCGTACTATCGCGGAGTAGATCCAGTGGACCATCCGCGGCTGTAGGCCCCATGTTTTTCCGCATGTGCGTTTTGCGCACATAAGGGCTCCCTTGCCCCTATTTGCTATGTATTCAAGGTGTTTGTTCCAGGTGAGCGTTGCATCCAGGTAGACGCCCAGGTACTTCACCCCACGCTGAAACGGTACCCTTGAATTGTAAAACTGGGGTTCTGAGAGACCTCTCAGATTCCTCTTTCTTGTGAATTGAACCAGCGTGGTTTTATTTGGGTTTACTTTTAAGCCCTCTGTGCCACACCAGTCTTCCACTGCTTTCAGAGCTGATTGTGTCAGATCTGAGACTGTGCCGACAAAGGGACCCCTAACTAGGATCACCACATCGTCAGCATAGCCCTGTACGTAGAGGCCTTGACTGCTGAGTTTCTCCAGCAGAGAGTCCACAACAAGGTCCCACAGAAGGGGGGACAGTACCCCGCCCTGCGGGCAACCCCTTGCCACAGACATCTCCACGGACTCCCCAAGGAGCTCTGCCTCTACTGTTCTGCTTGTCAGCATGGTTTTGATCCACCTACACAGGGTGTCGTTTGTTCCATGCTGGCGCGCTGAGTTTATAATTGAGTCTATAGAGGTGTTGTCAAAGGCGCCCTCTATATCCAGAAATATACCAATGGCAAGTTCCTTAGCTGCTAGCACCGATTCCACCCGTGATATCAGGTGGTGCAGTGCTGCCTCACAGGATCTGCCCGGTTGATAGGCAAACTGATTGGTGTGTAGAGGCCTCTCTGAGAGAGAGGTTTCCCTCAGATACCTGTCAACCAATTTTTCTAATGTCTTCAGGATGAAGGACGTTAGACAGATGGGTCTGAAAGCCTTTGCCTGGTTGTACCAAGGTTTCCCTGGCTTAGGCAGAAAGATGACCCTTGCTTTGCTCCATCTTTGGGGTATTGTACCTGTTGCCAGGCAAGCCCTAAAGAGAGCACTCAGTATCCTGGTTACCCCATGGCCCCCCTCCTGAAGCAGTTTGGGGATAATGCCATCTGGGCCAGGCGATTTGTATGGGCTAAAGGTGCTGATGGCCCACTTGATTCGTTCCATGGAGGCTACACCCTTTGCCACTTCCCAGTCTGCTCTGGTCGCTCTCCTACCCTGAGCCCCGGTTGGTGGGTGAGGTGAAGGTCCCTGAACGTCGGTCACCACTGAGCCAGGGAAGTGAGTCTCCAGTAAGAGTACTAGAGTGTCCCCAGCTGTTGTGGTGTAGCTTCCATCTGGTTTAACTAATGTGCCAATTGGATTGATAGGAGCCTTAGATAGGACTCTTTGGAGTCTTGCACATTCTGAGGTGTTTTCCACCTCTTCACAGAACTTCCTCCACGTGTCCCGTTTTGCTTTCTTTATAAGGCTCCTGAGTTGGGCTAACTTGGTCTTGTAAGCATCCCAGTTGCCCGTCTTTTGCGCCCTATTATATAGTTTGCGTGTTTCACGCCTTACGACCTCTATCTCCCTGTTCCACCAGGGAACCCCGGTGGTTGAGAGTTTAGTTGTCATAGGGGTGTGATTGTTGAATGAGGTGAGTAGCGCCTCTTCCAGTTCTCCCGCTACTGCCTCGATATCGTCTATGTTGTGCAACTTGGTTCGAGTCCCTCTCAACCAGCCCTCCACTTCCTCCCTGTATGCCTCCCAGTTCGTCTTCCGTGGATTGCGGTAAGATTGCTGTGTTTTACCCACGCCTTGGATTTCCACAACAATGTACCTATGATCCGAGTAGGAGGGGATATCGGATACGAACCATTTCCTTATTCTCTGATCTAGTGGAGGGGTAATAATGGTAATGTCAAGGACCTCTTCCCTGTTGGTGGTGACAAATGTTGGTTTGTTTCCCCGGTTTGCTACGTATAAATTACTCGCTACCAGGTAGTCAAACAAGCATTTACCTCTGGTGTTGGTGTCAGTGCTTCCCCAGGCAACATGGTGGGCGTTGGCATCTGCGCCGACTAGGAGCTGCACGTTGTCTGCGCGGCATTTTTCAACGAGGTCCGGCATTTCTGCAGGTGGTGGCCCCTCAGATGAGTTCCCTGGAAAGTAGGCTGAGGCAGTTACTATGTGCTCCCTTTGGCCGTTTTCAGAGAGGGTTATCTTCACCGCTACTAAGTCCCTGAAACAGAACTCAGACATAGCTAGTGAATTGATGTCATTTTTGACAAATACGCAGGCACGTACATTATCAACGCAATTGCGTTTATAGATTAACCTACCTCCTGCGTTATTGAGGCCCCTGATTTCGCCCCGGTAGACCCAGGGTTCCTGTATCAAGGCGATGTCGTATTTGCCAGCTGCAAGCAGCTGGCACAGGGCGGCTGTTGCCACCTTGTTATGCTGCAGGTTTATTTGGATGACCCGCAGCATCACTTGGTGGTGTGGACAGCTGCCTGAAGGTGACTCTCCGGGTGTGGAAGTGGGGTTTGAAGTTATGCCCCTTCAACCATTCCAGAGAGTCCTTGTCTACTGTCAGCACAAGTTCCATCCCCTTCTCGTCTGCTCGGCTGTTCAGTAGTCGCCATTCCTTTGTTGAGAGTCCAGGGTTCTGGATCTCGAACAAGGGAATTAGCTTCCTAGCATCGGAGCGGTCAAGGAAGTCGGTGGGGATCCAGACCCCAACCTTCACCTGACCCTCCAATAGTACTTTTGCAGGCCCCGTCCGGAGTGTGGCTCCATCCCAGGGCCGCAGCTCCCCAACCCTTTCCTCCAGCCAACCCTTCGATTGGCTATTGGAGCAGGTCAGGTGGACCACTCCATTGCTGGTGTAGCCGTTTGTGAACTGCGGTCCCTGGCCAGCCGGCTCCAAGAACGTTGCCCGCACTATTTCTCCCAGGACCAAGCTGGCCTCCACTTCCGACAGTCTTTCCACGGGGTGGTTGCCATGGATTATGACCATCTTGGTGGTGGAGAGTGCACCGCTGTACCCGCCAGAGCTATCACCCTGGGGTGAATCTCCGGATTGGGCAGGGGTCCCTCCCCGTGCCCTCTTGGTCCTGGGAATTGAGGCCGAGGGAGGGGTGGTGTTGGGGTTGCGTCGCCGTTTTCCCGGCGTACTTGCCCCTACCTCACCCCCAACCGGTCCCAACGCCAGAGGCGGGCGGGAACCCACTCCAGAGGCGCCACCAGGTACAAGGGGTTGGTCAACGCTGATTAGCGTATCTGCCCCTCGTGAGGTGGCTGCTCCGTCACGAGCCCCCGCCGCCCCAGCACCAGGAGCCAGCTTCCCCGGCCTCTTTTTTTTCCGAGGCCTAATTGGCTCCCCTCTCTCAAGAGCCTTCTGTCTGGCCGCCTTCCTCAGCTGAGCGCCAGAGGGTTTGCGGCCAGACCGTTGGGTGCCAGCGGTTTGTTCCTGCGAACTGCCACTTGCACCTTCACAATCCATAGATGCCGGGGTTTGTACAGCCCCAGCATCCGAGATTGCCATTTCTGTCAGTGAGGAGGAGAGTTCAGTACAGCTCTCCTCTTCACTGGCATCGTTGGTTTTTAAAGGTATGTTTACTACGGGTTTCATTTTGGTCCCACGAGTAGCTAGGGAAAGGGGTCGTCCACCCATACAGAGCCCCGCATGTATAGGCAAGCCTAAGTACACCCAGGGGGTCGGCCGGTACCCTGGGGGCAGCCGTTGGATGTGCACATTGCCCTCTGCACCATGCAGACCATCAGCACGGCGTGTACACCTTGGTCTTGAGGGTTGTCTACTCTTAGTTGCCGTGTGCAATGGCCCACACCATCCGGTGATCAGCACACTCCAAGGAGGTGCGATCGTGCAATAGATGGTGTGCGCCGCGGACTAAGCCCCCTCACCAACGGCAAGGTGGTAGACGTGAGGGGGCTCATCTGAGGTGCAGTCAATCATTCCAGAAGTTTAGAGGTGGCTTGAGCATCTTCCTCATGGAGCAGTATACCCGCAATATTTCCATTCTTAGCTGCTTTACTAACTAATTCAAGTACCTACCGTTTTTCTCGCCGCAATTTTTGTTTTAATTAGTCAATTATTTGTTATCCAAGCCTTTTGTGTTGCACAAACTTTTCAAGTAGCATTTAATTTGTTTTAAGCTAATTTATTTTTGTTTTAATTGTCAACTCCTGATCTCCGGTCAATTTTTAAAATTTTGGAGATCAGTAACTGCCAATTGTTTTCTCATTTTTTGTTTATTGCAAACGCAAAGTACTTTTAATTTATTTTTCTGTATTGTATTTTTAATAAAGGCTTAAAAAAAAAAAAAAAAAAAAAAAAAAAGAAGAGAATCTAATGCTAACCCTATATTCATGTAGGTACTTCTAACCGCGCTGCATAGAAGTGTCTGCATATTGGCAAACGAGGAATCCTTAAGGCCCATTTACACTGCCCGAGCATTTGTCGCGATCAGGGGTTTCGAGTGAGCATTCGTTCGAGGCTCGGGCAGTCGAAAGCCGGGTATCCACTTGTATCAAACTTCCGTCATAACACCGTTCCGTAACAAATACACTGCCAAGGTGATGGCACAGGAGCTTCCTCGTCACAATCAGAGTGACCCATTATAAAATAGAACAGACTCGGAAGCAAAATAACATAACATTACATTACATTACATAACATAACATTACATTACATTACATAACATTACATAACGTGAAATATACATATTACATAACATTACATTACATAACATAACATTACATGAAATATACATATTACATAACATTACGTCCATAATACATTACGTCCATTATACATAATTGCGAAAGTTATGCGTGTTTGAAGAATTTCACGTTAGCGCATGCGCAGGGCGAACCGCTGGCTCTATCATGTTGAAATTTATATGGGACCTCAATGGGCCCTACCCGCTTAATCCCTGAGAATTGCATTGAAATTGGGTGAAATCTTTGGATACTACGGCTGTAACAAGGAAATTGAATCTATTTCACGCCAGCGCATGCGCAGAGCGCACCGAGGGTCTGATCATGCTGAAATTCATACTGGAACTCACTAGGCCTTGTCCAAACAACGCTTGAAAATTTGAGCGAAATTGAATCAAAATTGTGAAAGTTATGCGTGTTTGTTGAATTTAACGTTAGCGCATGCGCAGGGCGTACCGCTGGATCAATCATGTTGAAATTTGTATGGGACCTCAAGGGGCCTTATCCGCACCATCCCGCAAAATTTGAGCTGAATCAATTCAAAATCGTGGAAGTTATGGCTGTAACAAGGAAATGCGGACAGACTCACAGACCCACAGACCGACAGACACGGTACCAAATTTGTTCAGTAGGCTTTGAACGCAAAATGCAAGTGGAAATTTTGATTTCTGATGACAAAAATTTTTTGGCTCACGAAAGTGAACACAAGGCTTCCGCTGCTTCGCAGACTCGGAAGCAAAATCAATTAAAAACGTGGTACGCACCTGTTCGGGATCGGGTTCGGGGCGAGTGGAGACGGGGTGGAGCGCCGCGCCGTCCCGTATCGTAACATCAGTCGAGACCCCCTCCCGTCGACTCTTTAAAAACACGCATTTGTTTCGAAATGGATGAGTTTTGACGGTAACGATGTTGAATGGTGCCACCATAAATGTACTTAATATACCTCTTTCATAGCATACGAGACAGTCTGAAACCGGAGAATATTCCAAAATCCATGATCAACGATAGGTACGCAACACATAAATACGTGTGGCGCCACTCCCTGATGTCAGTCTGGCACCACGTAGCCTGCCCGTGAGGCGTCGGGAATGTAAATGGACATTTTTGAAGTCCGTAAACGATTAACTCTGAATTTCAAGGTGAAGACCCAAAATTGCCTCTGAATTTCGAGACACCCAAAATTAGCTCTGAATTTCAAGGTAGACTATTTTTATTACCTCCCAATTTCAAGGTAAAGACCCCAAATTACCTCTGAATTTCAAGGTAAAGACTATTATTTATTAAATCTGAATTTCAAGGTAAAGATCCAAACTTTGATCAAGATTATGCTGTGACACGGTTTTTGACGCCACGGCATAGTTTCCTGGCGCCATTTTAATGCCGAACGGTGGCACCAAAATGTGCAAGAGAAGAATGACGTGAAAGTTGGGTACCTATTTGTATTAGAGGTATTCTGGTCCGTAGACTTTTTTTATAGAGCCCACTGACTTGCTTAAATGCCATGTCTGCCATGAGACCAGTCCCACCGTACGATTCGCGGTTCCGCCAAACATTCAGCATCCACCAGCGAGGTGGTTTGCGGGTCTTCTGTTTTTCTTTGGTTAGCAAGTGGATAAAAATGTACGCAGCAGCGACTTGTTGCAACGAGGACATTTTCACGGCTGATCGGATCGCTATCGGATCGCTCCGAGTTGATACGGAACGCAGCGATGATACAGGTGATTTTTCTAGTTTGATACGATACGTTGTTACGGTACGGTGTTACGGTACGGAAGGTTGATACAAGTGGATACCCGGCTTATCGGGCCGAACAAGGTTCGCGCGAAGGCTCGTTGGTGCTCGGGGCTGATCCACCCGATGTCGGTTTTCCGGCGAATCATCAAAGGGATGCTCGTTCGCCGCTCGCTCTGTGTAAACACGCCGCTTCGGCGTGTCCTTGTTCGCCCAATCTAGTTCCCGCCAAGTTGCTGAAGCGTTCACCTCTCTCTCATTTTAATGTTGAGTGTTGTCCTTTTTTATTGTTTTATTGTTATTGCCAACCGAACTGCTGCAGGAACGCTCTCGCGGAAGTTGGTGTCGGTTTTGGAGATGTTTCCTTCTATTTTGTGCAATATGAAGGTGAAATCTTCATGCGACATGCGACTAAAATTGCTGAAGAGCCCACTGTCATCCTCCTTCAAATCCTTCAGCAATGAGGAATAATTTCTTCCCCGCAGAAACGATGACTCCCACATGCGGCGCCTTTTTCTTTTGCGCTTTTCCTTTTCAAGATGATCTAAAATCAGAAGTGACGCAGCGGTAACCGCAACTCTCGACAACCCGGGTGCCATCTGTTCACAGCGAATGCTCACGAACAACTGATCGTTAGAAATGCTCGGGCAGTGTGAACAGTGGGGAACCCACTTCATTTTCAACGTTCGTGCTCGTTGAAAACCGGCGAACAACGATCGCAAATGCTCGATGCTCGAGGATGTTCGGGCAGTGTAAATGCGGCTTTATAACGCCCGTTATTCCCAGCTCAATTCGATCGACTTCATCGACATTTCCAGGCGCCACGCTGATACCTAGGTCTTTAAAAGGTGTCACAAGGTCCTGGAGGTCCATCAGCTCAAACCTTTGAGCATGCAAAGATGAATCTTACAATCGGATTTTATAGAATTTCAAGAGGTACCAACCGGCTCCCACTTACCGTTTAAGCTCACTAAACCTGTTATTAGGTTTATGTATAGGAACTAGTTCAACAAAAATAGGACAGGCACACCACTATCTTAATAATACCAAGTATCTTAGTTGTATACTTAGTAACATTCGTATGAAGCAACACTATCCGGGTGGATAGTGCCAAGTGCCCTTGGAAGTACTTGGCAGGCTTTTTGTTCAACAAAATGAGTGCATAGGAACTACGAAAAATCCCCGATGTCTCATATATGAGGATATGACGCAGCTTTGATAAAGCAGATCTGTTTCCGTCGTCGAAGCAAATAAATTTATCCTACTAATGAATAATGACAAATGATTAAGGCTCCTATGGTCTCACACGTCTCACATTTTTTTGAAGAATCAGTTACATACGCTATCCTTGAAATGCAATACAATATAAATAAACTGGAAAACTAGGAGCATAAAAGCATGAATTCGATCGAGTGTAATCCATGAATTACACACGGATAAGAAGGCTCGTCCCGGAATGTAGTTCGTTTTCTAGCAAAACCAACCTTTAGAGGTGTTTGGAGTCCGTTTTAGAAGGATTTGAAGGAAAAGGATCTCAGTCCAACATCGATATAGTCCTGGCAGTGGGGGGGTTCTACCTGGGAAGTCTGAGGGAGTTCTGATATTTTGCACCCATGTTTTTCAGGGTGCTGAACATGTTTGAGGTTTGCCACCTCAATTTTTTCCCGACAGTGCCTGATTTTGAATTTAAAAGGTGGAAAAATCACGTATTTAGTTGTTTTTGGTTTATTATTCTGTGAATAATACACCTATGTATTCGCTCAGCAAAAAATTTTTATAACTCCCCCTCAAAATTATTTCTTTTCCGTTTCAAGGTGCGTAGATTCAAAAAATGCAATGTCCGTCCACCGTACGCCGTCCGCCGTACGCCGTCCGCCGTATCACGTGTACAGGCTTCATTTTCGGTCTAAAAAAGTCGTTCTTTCGCACACATGCTCCATTTTTTGGGCCCTTGTTGTGTCCCGAAACTTTTCAGCCCGATCGGAATATACCCAGGGGTGTTATGAGTGAAAATATGTGTAAAAATAGGTACTTTTTGCGTTTTAGCAACATGTTGGTAAAATGAGCTTTTGAGGTATCGTTTTTCATGTTTTTGGGGACGAGAAGACCGAATATGAAGTCGATTTTGACCAAAGAGTGGAAAATTGAGGTTGTACCAGATGTTCAGCTCCCAAAATTGATTTTTTATAAGTCAAAAACCTGGAAAATCGTCTGAAATCATCATCAATTTGTAGAATAACACTAGAAAAAGTATCAAGAGGTGGATCAAGACGATTAAATGGTACTATCAATGATCAAAGATAATTTGAAAAAAAAAAAAAAAAAGGAGCGTACCTAATTCGAGTTTTGGGGGCCAAAATTGGTGGAAACCACCAGAAATAGCTACCTATTTAAATTATTTTATATGAAAGAAACAATAAATAAACAGCCAACGTTTCTGTAGGTATGACGAATAGAATAATAAACCCATGTGACAAGGACTTTGCAGCGTTTTTTTGTAATGGCTTCGATTTTGGTTTATTATTCTGTGAATAATACACCTCCTGTGTGTAATTACACCTGTGAATAATAACAGTATTCGCTCAGCAAACAATTTTTATAACACCCCCTCAAAATTTTTTCTTTTCCGTTTCAAGGTGCGTAGATTCCAAAAATGCAATGTCCGTCCGCCGTCCGCCGTATCACGTGTACCGGCTTCATTTTCGGTCTAAAAAAGTCGTTCTTTCGCACACATGCTCCATTTGGGCCCTAGTTGTGTCCCGAAACTTTTCAGCCGGATCGGAATATACCCAGGGGTGTTATGAGTGAAAATGTGAGTAAAAATAGGTACTTTTTGCGTTTTAGCTACGTGTTGATAACATGAGCTTCTGAGATATCGCTTTCCATGTATTTGGGGACGAGAAGACCGAATATGAAGTCGATTTTGACCCAGGAGTGGAAAATCGAGGTTCTACCAAATGTTCAGCTCCCAAAATTAATTTTGTATGAGTCAAAATCCAGGGAAATCGTCTGAAATCACCATCAGTTTGTAGAATAACACTGGAAAAAGTGTCAAATCGTGGACCAAGACGATTAAATGGCACTACCAATGATCAAAGATAAATTGAAAAAAAAAGAAAAAAAAGGAGCGTATCTAATTCGATTTTATGGGCCAAAATTGGTGAAAACCATCATAAATAGCTATTTCAATTATTTCACATGAAATAAGCAATAAATGAACAGCCCAAATTTCTGTAGGTATGTCCAGTAGAATAATAAACCAATGTGACAAGGACTTTGCAGCGTTTTCTAAATCTTACGACTACAGATCACTGGTGCCCATGAAATATTCGTCCTAAAAAAAATGTATTTTGTAGTTAATTTACTCTGGTTTTCAGATTATGAATAAGAATTTTCCTAATTAGGAAAGAAAAAAGTTATAAAAAAAAATGCAAAAAACGTGATTTTCCCCCCTTTAAAATGCAAAAAACGTGATTTTCCCCCCTTTTAATTCAAAATAAGGCACTTTCGGGGGAATACTAAGGTGACAAACCTCAAATTCGAGTCCAGCACCCTCAAAAACATGGAAGTACAACATATAACCCCCCCCCACCACCCGCGCTCAAAACTTTACAGGTAGCTTTCTTGAGCCCCACTGGCTGGACATAAATTTTTCAATGGAACTAAATGATCTGCGTTCGCAAGGGACAGATCAACAGTTTGCGATCGCAAACAACAGACACAGAAACTAAATACATGTCAACATAATTATTATACCTCGCCCGCACATTTGCATAACCCAATTATCCATTTTGCCCAAGCGATTAAGGAAGATGTGTCCAATCAAAAATGTTATCATCGCAATCGAGCTTCGGAGTAGGTAACTACCTCTTCAGAAACAAGTGTATTGTCGTGACGATGTTGCCAAACAATTCCTTCCAATGAGCAGGATGATGACAAATTCGCTCAACTCAAAGCATCTACAAGAGAACACAAATACTGCGAATAACATTTTACAAGATCTTCTACAATCGATTTCATTCTGACGTCATAGACCGTCACCGCTATTTCAATTACGTTTGTTCGTTAAATGCTAAGGGCTTTACACTACAGTTTATCAGAATTAATAAAATCACATAAATACCTTCGACATGCAACGAATAGACAGCAACAGGTGAACTACTGAAATTTGTATAGCTCTTTATCAGCCTAAAATAATTAGCGCAACTAATACGGCTTTGTAGGACAACATCCATGAACATAAATTATACTCAAAGTTGTATATAAGTTGCATTTACGGACCAACGAGGCTAGTAGATTTGACCGAAAAAATATTAGGTATTGAGGATGAATCAAAAATGTAAAACAGGCCTATTTTTCCACAGTGGAGAACATGGCTGATTCTAATCGCACCCAGGTGCACTGTTTTGTGATGCCGACTTCATAATTCTGAAATACTGTTCGCGTCGACCAAGAAAAGGTAATTTTTGGTGTTTGTTGGTACTTCTTGATAAATTATTAACTTACAATGTAGGTACTTGGTAATTAGAAAAACGAAAATGTCAGGCGCACTGCAGAATGACAGCTGGAAAGGATTTACCTTACCTAGTTGGGAAATTCATGGACCTATCGGTGGACTAGTCCATACCACTTAATATACTTCGTGTAACAAATTAAATTTTTTAAGGGAACGTAAATGCAGATGCAGAGCAGACTTGTTAGTAACCAGATGTCAATAGAATATTGGACAGCACACAGCAATCAATATAATATGGGACCTAAACACAGTGTGAAAGGGGTCTTAGATTTTACCTTTGTAGGTATACCATCCGAGGCAGCTGCCTGGCGCCGAACTTGGATTTCATTTGTGATATTCAATAAGACCCTCCCAAAGTTCACAGACTAATCTGGCTCGGCAGTTTCCCCTGCGTCGCGTGGAACGCCCGGTCGACTGCTCTCGAATAATAATGCTATAAAACGTACCTACAAACCTCCGCGATGATGACCTTTCATCACAAAGTTCAGGTCATTTAGGGTAGCTGACATTTCCTTCGGCGGATGCGGGTCAATGAAACATTAGCACGTTTTCCTTTAAATACAGCGGACGTACCGGATTCAACGGACATTTCAGTAAATACAGGACCTTCATTTTTGGTGGACAGAAAAGAGCGACAAAACCCGCAACTCGTAAGATAATAAATAAAGGGGGCCTATTTACTAAGCAAAAGAAACATCTCTTTTCGGTCCGACTCCCTCGTTTGGTAAGAGATTTTTATACTTAGTATCCATGACAGGGTTTTTCTAGGGGCCTATTTACTAAAAGAGATAGTGAAAATAGATTATCTATTTTGAAAATCTCCTGGAAGAGCCCTCGGGAGACAGTCTCTTCCAGTGTTTCCCAGGTTCGTCTATTTTACTGAACAGCTCTCAACTCGTATAGACGTTTTTACTCATGAATCGATAATATTTGGTATATATTTTTAATGAACAATCGAATAACCTTTAGGAGATGAAAAACATACATCATTATGACCGATATGGCAGCCAATGAACGAAGGATGACACACGATCACCATCAAACAAACGAGTAACGAGAAAGGGACTCTCTTTCGAGAAAAGACGCCTGATTAGGTGTCTCTCTGAAAGAAATAAAAAATGCCAAGATGGCCGCCAACTCTCTCTTTTATATGTTACTGAATAACCATATCATGGATACTATAAAAATATCTTCTGCCAAAAGAGAGAGTCGGAGTGAAAAGAGATGTCTCTTTGGCTTAGTGAGTAGGCCCCCAGCCTCCTCACAATCATCAATTATATAATAATTATATCAAGGTGGTTTTCGCTTAGAGCATATTTCGCTCAAAGCCCGTTTTTACAAACAACAAAAATGGGTACCTGGGTGTCTATTCACTAAAATAGATAGTGGAAAGAGATTATCTATTTTGAAAATCTCCCGCGAGAGATAGTCTCCCCAGGGAGACAGTCTCTTCCAAGTCTCCCGGGTTCGTCTATTTTACAGAATAGCTCCAGAGACCTTGAGAAAGAGCTATGGATCCTAATACACGAAAATGCCATAGTATCCATAAATTGCGAAATGTTTGAGCCCCCGGGAGTTCAATTCCTTAATAATGAACGCATTTCTTAGTAATACCTATTGAATGGGTACCTACCTACCTCAATCCATACTTGGACGTTTTTACTCACGAATCGGATAAAAGTTTAAATGAAATTGAAAAAAGTCTCAATTATAAACAGAAAAAGTCGAATTAGGGGGCTTGTATTATATCTACACCTAATGAACGGCCACTCTTAGGTAGGTAGGTACCTACCTCAACCCGTACTTGGACATTTTTACTCATGAATCAATAATTATGTATATAATTTTAATTAAAATTGAAATGAAACATTTAATCTTTATGGTATGAAAAACTTTATGAAATGAAAAAAATACATTATCAAAATTACCGATGTGGTTGCGGATGAACGAGTATATTACACGATCACTGTGAAACAAACGAGAAATAGACTCTCTCTTTCGAGGAAAGACACCTAATTATGAAGACACCTAATATATAAGACACCTAATAAATTTTTTTATAGCTGTCTCTCTGAAAGAGATCGAGGATGCAAACTCTCTCTTTTAAAAGTTACTGAATAACCCAGTCATGAAAAAATCTAAGAAGAGAGTCTATAAAAATCTATTTTGCCAAAAGAGAGAGTCGGACCTGAAAGAGATGTCCCTTTGGCTTAGTGAATAGTGAATAGGAATGTTGATTCAGGTATCTACATTATATGGTGAGTGGAGTGTGGTGAACATTCTTCTTCGTCCCACAATACTTCAGATTAAGACTTGAAACATAGTAGTATACCTACATAGGTATATATGAGGGTCAGTAAAATATAAATGGGAATTTTTTTTTTACTAATTTTTCTAAGAATGACAGAATTTGAGAAATTTTTTTCTACACAGTTTCCTTGCATTGAAGCACATTTTTCCCAGTGCTCTGGAAGTTTCCTGATCGTCATAAAAAGTTAAAGGTTGAATCTTCAACCCATCGCGTTGAGAGCTTCGAGAAGCCAAGTTCCTCACTGATTTGCGGCCCCGTGATCGACCTACTGAAGAAGCAATTTCGTCGATGGTGAGGCGCCGGTCTTTCTCCAAAAACGAGTTAATATTTCTGAATGTCCTTCTCTCCTCAAAAACTTGATAATAATCCGCGCAACGAAAGTAGGAACCTCCTGCTCACTCATTGCTCTAATATCGACTGAATGAGAATAAAACTGGCAGTGGTTGAGGAAGTGGAGCGTGGAGATCCAGACCGAATTCTTGTGAATAGGCCTCTCCTACTAGGCTTGATACCAAAGTCCCGTATAAATATGACTGACCCTCGTAATATACCACAAGTTTCAAGCCCAGGAAAATTCAATATGAAGCTCTAAATGCGCAAAAATGTAATACTAGAGACCTCTTATGTCTTGGGGGGAAACCAACTTTGTTTTCGTGCTGAATGAAATGCTCAAGTCATGCTGGTATCCGTAAAATGCATCAGTTAGTAACACGACAGCAAATTTCTTCCAAGGGAAATTTTTTTTTGGCTCAAAACATCCAAAAATCGTTGAAAAAAGGAGACATAATTATGTGATCATCGTCAAATGTTTAATGGGACCTCAAAGTGTAGAGAACTTTTTCTCTTCATTCATAATCCTCAACTTACTTTTCGCACGATTATTTTGAGTTTCGAAACATTCGGAGGGTACAAAAAAAAAATACCTAAATTAAAGTTCAATGGGCCCTAACAACATTCAAAATGCCACTCCGAATATAAAAATCAGTGCACGCCGAACAGGTTTCATGTTTCATTCAGACGAAATGCTCAAGTCATGTTGGTATCCACAAAACAGGTAGGTAAGTAAAGCGATGGCGAATATCTTAATTTCCATTACCATTTAAGGAAGTTTTATCCAGACCTATTATACTAACATGTCCACGCCGAGGGACTCAAGGAAATCAATTTTATAAGCAACTCCTCTTATTCTACATACTGAAGCACCAAAGCTAACTTGTTATGCTACTTAAAGGTAGGCAAAATTTTGAATTTTTTTCTAACATCCAGCAAACTACATATTTAAAATCTCCAAAATTCGTATGAAATTCTTCAGCTGTGTCCACGGTTTCTATAGGGAAGAGAGAAAAACTAGAAGATTATGTAGCTAGTACTAGATATGTTGTCTGATTTCAGAACTTGTAGGTACTACATACCAACATCCACCTGACCCTTTTTTTTCGTCCATCGCGATCTTCGATTTGGGTGTAATTTTGGGTACCGGTCCAATATGCTATCAACTCCATGGCCGCTACCCCTCGAATTCGATGCCTACCGCTCCTTCGCGGTGGCTCAATATGCTATATACCCACATTGGTGACGTATCTTATCATTAGCACGCTAAACAGTGGTTGTAATATGAGTTTAGGACGGTTGTACAGGAAAATTGTGTATGGTGACGAAACATGGTCGATTCTTAAAAGAAAAAGGAATGCTGCCGGATGAAATGCGAGATGTTGTTGGGAAGCACGACGGAGCCACTTTGTTGCCCGTCATTCTAAGGGAAGTTGAAAAAGAGACCACTTTATGTCGACACTCATACAGTGAATTTGAAAACCATCGACGAACTTCAGTTTGGAGTGAAATTTGACAGGCAAGCGATTTTAATGAAGCAGAGAACATAACTAGTCGGTAGATAGCATACTGAACCACCGGAAAAGTTTCCCTCTGTTCCCAAAGTTTTCCTCTGATATTCTATTCAATTGCTATTCAATTCAACCTAGTTTTCTATTCAATTTTTTGGTTTATTTCATGAAATCACACAGGTAACCTTAAAATGACGGCTAAACATAGCATAGCACAGGACGGCAAAATGCCTATTGCTTTTGTGCGATGCATTCTGGTCTTAATTTGCATTAATCCCAGCCGGATTATGTGTACGGAAGTTGAAACTCAACTTTATCAAAGTCACCTAAAGATCACCCAAAGACTCATACTACCTATAACAAAACATTAGAAATGTAGCAAATTCACCTCTCCAGGGTGAAAGTGAGACAGTCTCGTAAGGCCTGATCGCCAGGGCGACTCTCCAAAATCAAAGATTCAGATTTGAAATCGATGCATTTGAGGAAACCCTGTGAAAATCTAACCACCGAACCGAATTTGGAAAGTCAAACGACATTTTCCATGGAGTTTGCGAATCGACTGAGACGGGGTGGGTTTCCAGCTCGGATTTTATTCACAGATGAACGAGAGAAGGGAGGTGGCGACACGGGGAAGAGGTCAGCCAGTGATGAATTTTTAATAGATGCCAAAAAAAGAAAAGGCTACTGATTGGTGGCGAAATCTCCTACATACGAGAAAAGCATCGATTGGATCGATATGGCCCAAGAAAACACTTAGAAGACCACGACGAGCGAATCGATAGAAGCGTGTCATGATGGACAGAGGCGGCCAGGCCCCCAACACGGAACAGACGTTTCATTACTCTCTACAGGAAAAACTTCTTCGTGTCATTCAGAGAACGCTATTTGTATCAATCTTTCTAGGGTGCGAAGAACCGCGATTCATCATTGTTCTTTTTTTTGTATTTAAGGTTTTTCGGGGAAGGGTCTGGAATAAAATCCTAATCCATTAAGCCAAATGATCCAGCCCTAATGGTGGGTCTGAAACAACACCCAAAAAGACCGCGCCTCTCTGCATCTCACGGAATTCAAGAATTAAATTACTGTACAGACTTCTCTGTTACAGCCTGTAGAAGTCGCGTAGGTACTTACCTAACTATTTTGGCAAGATGCCAACATCGATCTCTATGCGGCGAAATGTTCCACATTTTGTTCAACTATACAATGTAGACAGCCCTTGATGACAACCAAACTAGCTACATAAATGACAGTACGAACAACAGAAATAAATCGTGGATACAGCAAGAGAAATCAATACACATATATTATGATTAGAGGGAGTTTGGTCGACTCACTTCAGTTGTCAGTTTCTTACCAATCAAACCAACTGTCAGTTTTCGCTAAGAACTGTGCATGCCCGGTGAAGTGGAAATACACAAAGCAGCGTGTAAGACATATGTAACTGAGCAAGCAATAAAAAAAATCAGTGAACTTACAAGTGGCGCCTTCGATTTCCGCGTAGTCCTTTCTTGAAGGGAGATGCATATTTAATTACCTAGTTAGTTTAAATGAAGGATTCGAGGTTTCCGAAGGTCAGTTTGTTGAATATTGGGAGACTCTTAAATGCCAGAATTCATGCTGAAATAGGACGAGGAGGAGGATAAGGAAAAGAGGAAACTCGCGGATAGAAAATAACTACTACTTATATAAACTGTCAGTTGACATTTGAAGCTTAAAATGACACGAAATATAACCTAACGCGGAAGGTTTTACTAGTACAAATCCATGGACTTTTTTTGTACAAATCCATGCCGAATCCCTTCTTCCTCCATGGAAAAGAGCCATGAAGTAAAGGTATGGAGGTTGATGAGTGTACTTTTGGTTTATTATTCTGTGAATAATACACCTATGTAATCGCACAGCAAAAAATTTTTATAACACCCCCTCAAAATTTTTTCTTTTACGTTTCAAGGTGCATAGATTCCAAAAATGCAATGTCCGTCCGCCTTATCACGTGTACCGGCTTCATTTTTGGTCTAAAAAAGTCGTTCTTTCGCACACATGCTCCATTTTGGCCCTAGTTGTGTCCCGAAACTTTTCAGCCCGATCAGAATATACCCAGGGATGTTATGAGTGAAAATGCGCACAAAAAGTGGTACTTTTTGTGTTTTAGTAACATGTTAGTAACACGAACTTTTGAGGTAGGTACCGTTTTCCATGTTTTTGGGGACGAGAAGACCGAATATGAAGTCGATTTTGACCAAAGAGTGGAAAATTGAGGTTCTACCAGATGTTCAGCTCCCAAAATTGATTTTTTATAAGTCAAAAACCTGGGAAATCGTCTGAAATCACCATCAATTTGCATAATAACATTGGAAGTAGTATATCAACACGTGGATCAAGGCGATTAAATGGCACTACCAATGATCAATGATAAATTTAAAAGAAAAAAACCACAGTCATGCAGCATGGCTATAAGAGCGAATTTTCGTAGTTTTCGGCATCTTCCTCCTCCGCCTAAAATTTTCTGAAAATTAATTTTCGGCCAATGTTTTCCCAACTTGATACCATACAAAATTAAAACAGGAGTAGTTTTACGCAAAGTAAAATTTGGGGTGGAAGGAGGGGGAGGGGGAAATCAAAAATGTTTTGAATACCAGAAGAGTAGGTATTGGATACGTAACAAATTTTTTGTTCCATTTTTTGCCGAGTAACACCTCGGTTTGTAGATTTTCCAACGCTGAACACGATGGTGAAGTCAGAATTGCGATATCCCATTCCGTTATCAGATTAGAGCAGACGAACCAGGAAGAACATCTCAAGAAATAACCACGTTCCTTCATCTTCAAAGTGCTCCAGTTTGAGAATGGAATGAGATATCGCAATTCTGATTTCACCATCGTGTTCAGCGTACAAAAACCTTTAAAATGAGGTGTCACTTGTCAGACTTTTTCATTTTGGGAATTTATGGGTAATTTTCCCCCCTAAAACTCCCCAAAACTCCCCCTTAGGGTGACCCGATTCTTCCCATCTTCGAACTTAGCCTGTCGATTGCCAAGACAGATTTTTCGTGCAAATTTGAACTTTTTATCTCAATTCTTTCGAGAGTTATCGTCTGGAATGACACATACATATATAAATATATAAATATATAAATATATAAATATATAAATATATATATAAATATATATATAAATATATATATATATACATATAATTTTTGGTGTCTTTCGGCAGTGAATTCAGGATGGTCTGAAACGGATTTTGGTATAAAAATCTTTCGGAAATTCGAGTTTTAAAATTTTTGGACCGAGAACAATAGCTTCCTTTTCTTCGAAAATTCGCTAAAAGGGTCCTACCTAATTCGTGTTTTGAGGGCCAAAATTGGTGGAAAACATCAGAAATAGCTATTTCAATTATTTCACGTGAAATAATCAATAAATGAATAGCCAACATTTCTGTAGGTATGTCCAGTAGAATAATAAACCCATGTGACAAGTACTTTGCAGAGTTTTTAAATATTACTTTACTGATCAGAAATGTGACTATTATAACTGACAAAAATTCAGGAACATTATTAAAAAACTAATAACAATTCAGGAACAAGTAATGGCTATATATCAAATCACAATATTATGCTGTGGAAATCAATGCCATTGGCAGTCCGTGGGATGCATTCGCTCGGCGCCTTTGGTGGGGCCCTTACAACATAGCTGAAGTGTCATTTCTCTCTTTCACATCAATTTTGTTTTTGTTTTTCTGTTTTCTTCTTTCTTTCCTTTTTCTCTCTTTTTCTGTCCTTTTTTCCTTGTTCCTTTTGTCTTTTACAAAATACTTAATGTGTAATTTGCTGAAAAGCTCATAACTATCATACATATCTTTGAAATGAGTTGAAACTTATAGGGTCGATCAGGAATAACACTTCGATAGTTCCAAAGAATTTCACTGGAATCGTACCGTCACTTTCGTCTGCGCATGCGCGAACATGAAATGTTGAACATTTCCTTGTGACGCTTCTAACTACGCGAAAAACAGTCGTACAGAGCTGAAATTTTGAGTGTACACGCGGGTTGGATCGCAGAAAGGCCCATTTCACAATCATGGAAATCGTTTGGTCTGCGCATGCGCAAACGTGAAATACTTGAAAAGTTCAACTAAATGAACTCAGGAACTAAATGAGCTCAGAATTGGAGGTTCGATCAGGAATAATAGTTGGATAGTTCCGTATGAATTTCATCTGGAATTTCGTCGTACTTTAACTTTAGTCTGTGCATGAGCGAACATGAAATGTTGGCCGTTTCGTTGTAACGCTTCTAACTTTGATGTTAATACTCTCCTATGTTCTTCGATTTCAATGATTAATTTTTTGAGTGATGGACCATGTAATAGTTACACTGGACCATGTAACTTCCCGTGAAGATATTATTTTTGCCGACCAAAACTTTTTTCGTTTTTCCTATAGAATGTTGACGCAATTTATCTTTCAATCATGTCTAGCCTGAAAAAAAGTGAAAACATTATATAATGTCCGGAAACAGTTGAAAAATAAATCGCGTCTGCACTCGGGAAAAATGAAGATTTGAATATCCCGCTCAGCGCCCCATTTGAAAATTTGAATTCTCCGCGCTAGGGATGTCCCAAAAGTATCGATACTTAAAAGTATCGATACTTTTTGAAAAAAGTATCGATACATATCGATACTTTTTTCTCTGATATATATCGTAGTATCGATACTTTTTCCCAGTATCGGAGCTGACACTTTTTTTATCCCTCACATTTCATCAGTTTCAACACCTACCTACCACGTGTAGGTACTATTGACAGTACCTCTAACTAGATTGAAGGGAGGCCAACCACATCAGCAAATTAAAGAAAGTTGATGTACCTCCAGCTCTCAGTGAGAATCAGCTGTCCTCCATCTAGTAGGAAGGAAAAAATGTTAACCCAACCTAGCAACCAACCAACCTAACTCAATAGCTTTTTGATTGAATTTTCTTTATTCTTTCTTGTTTTTATGTGATTGTGCCGAAATTAACGAAATAATGTGATGCCTTGTCTTGTCATGTCAATAATTTTGAAAAACAAGCGCCCAAACAAAACAAAAAAGTTTCAAATAAAAAAATGAGTGATTTATTGTTTCGTTCATTTTATAATATTATCCTGAAATAATTCTTTGATAGGCTGATGATAGTATTTTATCTTATGTAAAAACGTGGAATGCTGACGGAGAGAGAACAAAAAGACATTTCCACCCATTTTTGAAAGAGTATCGAAAAGTATCGATACTTCAAAATATCGATACTTTTTGAAAGTATCGTATCGATACTTTTTGATACTTTTAGATGTATCGATACGATACATATATCGATACTTTTGAAGTATCGGACATCCCTACTCCGCGATGCGCCCACGGCCCATTTTACTTGGGTAATTCACCGCTTGGGTGCGCCGTTTCGGGTTATGCTACCACGGAGCTATTCTACTGAGCATTTTCTATTGAGCAAGGCTTATCAGTTAGAGATGGGACATCGAAACAAAAACATCGATGGTGACATCGATGTCAACATCGGTAGCATGACATCGATGTCGTAAACATCGCCCATTCAACCATCGATGTTTTTCGATGTCGATGTTTGAAAGGCCGAAACATCGATGTTAACATCGATATTTGATGAAATTTTCTTTTTTGTGCAAATTCAATTTTAAAAATTAATTAAAATTAATCAACAGCGTTATCTGCAATAAAGTTTAATAAAATTAACTAGATGAGGGAACAAGACTGCAGGTTACCTGATTGGTAGGCATGTATTTATTCGAGATTCCATGATTTCAAAATCTAACTTTTTGTTCTTCAACCAGTACCTACCTACATGAACTTCATGAAGAATCAGGTCAAACAAATATTTATTTGAACGTCTTTATCAAATTAATTTTATTTCTGAATGGAATAAACGTATAAAACACCAAACAATACATATTTTTATACTAATTCAGTATATTGCAGTAAGTACTGTAATCACTTAATATGCTGATATGAATATGAATGGAATGAGCAGTAAAGGTATATAATTTTTTTTAAATCTTCTTTTGAACTTCAATTAAGAGGAAGATGAAAAAATCAAAGGAAAAACTCCTTGCCGAGGCTCTGGAGAAATAGGAGTTTGGAGAGGTTTTCTCCCTTTATTCTGTTTCTCTCCTGAGTCAAAATGTTTCCAGCCTTCGAGAAGAGCCTTTCTGCTGGAACGGATGTGCACACCGAGCTTAAGTACGTAATAGCTATTTGACTCAGTGTTGGGTAGGTTTTTCCAAGTAGTGACCTCGATGGTAACAATCGATAGAAACGTGAGGGTAAATGATCGCTGAGGAGGGTTAAAGAAACAAGGCATTCTTGGTTTCCATTATATTTCATAATATATCAGAAGCAAATCACCACATCAATCAGGAATCAGAGCAAAAAATCATCTTACGCTTACGGTAAGGTAACATCGATGTTGGGGGAGGCAACATCGATAATATCGATAACATCGATGGGGCGAACATCTATAGCCGATAACATCGACCCTTCTCACCATCGATGTTCAACATCGAACATCGAGCGCAAAACATCGATGTTTTGCTAACATCGGTTATCGATGTCCCATCCCTATTATCAGTATTCTGTCATCGTCATGTCTGTGGTATCAGTTTTAGGAGGTAATGTGGGGGTAGGACCCTGAGCGATCTGTTTTTTTTTCTTTTCATCACTTTGCACTTTCTTTCTCATCTGAAAGTTCGTTGTTCATGTGAAGCCCAGTCTGCTGTTCTGTGCCCTTGCCCCACTTGAAGTTGGTTGAGAGGTTGAGACCAACTAACAACACAACGATTCGAAAGTCGACTGTACATTTCCAGTGGCTTCCCTAACCCTAACTGATTTCTGTCTGTGCCTCTGAAACTGGAAGCTAAACAGGTAATATTGAAAAATCCTGAGAATACGTTGTACGTAATACTCAGGTCAGTTTATCTTCAATGTACTATCATTATTACGTACAATAATATCGTATTTTACTACCATGTTGCCTGTTTCGGTCGTCGACACTTTAGTTGTCGACTAGGTAGTAAGTATTTTTCTACCTTTCCCTCTCATGCATGCGGAATTTATTATTTTATTTCTTATCTCTTAACTAGCTTCCGGTAACCGAGGTGATCGGTATATTCCGCATAACCTTCCTTACCGCATAACCCATTGTAGGTACCAGTAAAATGGGAAAGCCTTTTTCTGTTTCCATTCTCTTGAATCTGCAAACTTTGGAAAATACAAAAGAACGGTTAGGTATGTATGGGTGGCTATTGAAAAATGCTGCAAGTTATCACACAACGGTTTATTATTTGCCTGCATAGATGCCCTTCTGCATAGCTCGCAGTTTTCTGTGGTCAGTACCCTCGTGCTCCCTCTAGGATAGCCCTAAATCGAGTACTGAAGCCAGCCAGGAGGAATTAAGAACTCTTATTTGTTGTTATTTAAAGAACTATTTTGATATCAAGTTGGGAAAGTTTCCCTAAACAAGTTATTCAAGGAAAACTCAAAAATTCAATGAAACGCAGTAGTAGTTCTTCCAACAAATAAAAAAGTAGATCCCAGACCTACGTTGTTCATTCATTAGAACAGTGAATTTAATGGTCATCAGGACAGTACTGTTTTTCTTTATTGTATCCCTCTCATATTTGTCTGAATCCGTCAGGCGGTACCGTTTTTCAATTTTATGATGAGCTCCAAAAGCTTCGAGCGATCGGCCGTAGGTGGCTTCCACATCGTGGTAATTCGTATTTTACAAGGAAAAACAGATAATTTTTCTCTTTGGGAAAGGGGTGAAAAAACGCCAGCAACTACAGTGGGAAACAACCGTAGCATGAGCGTCCAACGAAGAAAATCAGTAGCATACCCTGTACCGTTGTTTGAAGCAAAGTTTACCTCATCTTCTACAACGGAGAAAAACCGTTGCTTATATACATTTATGTATATTCTTCCAAAATTGATGCGCCTTGCTGCTACAGACGTAGAAACTAAATTTGGATCAGTTGCAAAAAAAAAATCATCGGAAAATATTAAAGATGCCCATTTTACTGCCTAAAAACGTTGCCTGCGTTTTTCTCAAAACTAGATTTCCTTGTTCTACGGCTTTCTTGCTTTGTACAGCAGAATTTGTGTCTTTCCTCATCATCGTCTTTTCTGATTTACATAAAAACATGATTTGAACTGAAAGGTCTTGACATTGTACACGAAGATTACATTGAGAAGAAAATGGAAAAATCTTGATGAAGAAGAGAATAACGGTAATAATGGGAAGAATGAAAAGCTAATTGTATTGACGGCTGAAGAAAGTAACCCTAAAACAGTGATGGGCAAAATCTTAATCATGAATAAGATTTTTAATTATAGGAATATTTTTCTATGAATATGAATAAGATTAAATTCTTAATCACAAAGTAGGATTAAGATTAAAATCATAATCACAAAGAGTAAGATTATGATTTTAATCATATTCCTATGATTAAAAATATTAATCTTATACATGATTAAGATTTTGCCCATCACTGCCCTAAAAGGCAGTTTTAATAACATAAGTGGCGAAGTTCCAAAAGCCTCGAGGAAGTTGTTGCACAAAATTAAGCTTTTGCACAAGAAACAACGGCAATAGTTGGACTCAATTTGGGATCAACATTAAATTACTATGAGTTCCCCGTACCACCCGTCCATGCACCCACATTATGGGTGCATGGTCTGTTTTTTTTTTGCCTGAAAAGTCAACAGTTTCTAAACTTTCTAAAAATAAAAAGTCTAATAAAATAAAGTTTCTTTAACACTGTGGCCTCCAACGAACTTTTTCCAATTGAAAAATTGTTGTTGAAGGCCATAGTCTCAAAGAAAGTTTATTTACCATAAAAGTCTTCAAAGCACCTCGACAAATGGTGAATATGCCTCTTTAAGCTATCCACCCTTGGTGCATATTTACCTTTGTGGTTATGTTAGAGGTTACTATGACGAATGGATGTTCATTCATGTAATGTGTAGTACTTGTCGTGTTGACAAGCAAGCAGCATTACAAGCCCTTGTTATTGTCCTGAGTTTAGTTTTAGTTTTCTTCCTATTTCTAACTCAACTTAACTCTGTTGTGCTACATATTTTAACATGTATCATGTTTTAGCCCTGGGATACTAGCATTTTTTGCGCGTCGATTTTGCGCGTCAATTTTGATTTCGCGCACAATGCATAGTGGAGAGTCGCGTGGAAACGAGCCCTGGGATACTAGCATCGTTTGCGGGTCGATTTTGCGAGTCACTTTTGAGCGAATCATGTTTTAGCCCTGGGATACTAGCATTTTTTGCGCGTCAATTTTGAGCGTCAACTTTTTCGTGCACAATGCATAGTGGAGAGTCGCGTGGAAACGAGCCCTGGGATACTAGCATCGTTTGCGGGTTGATTTTGCGAGTCAATATTGTGAGCGTCAATTCTTTTCGCGCACAATGCATAGTGGAGAGTCGCGTGGAAACGAGCCTTGGGATACTAGCATTTTTTGCGCGTCAATTTTGAGCGTCAACTTTTTTCGCGCACAATGCATAGTGGAGAGTCGCGTGGAAACGAGCCCTGGGATACTAGCATTTTTTGCGCGTCGATTTTGCGCGTCAATTTTGAGCGTCAACTTTTTTCGCGCACAATGCATAGTGGAGAGCCGCGTGGAAACGAGCCCTGGGGTACTAGCATCGTTTGCGGGTCGATTTTGCGAGTCACTTTTGAGCGAATCATGTTTTAGCCCTGGGATACTAGCATTTTTTGCGCGTCGATTTTGCGCGTCAATTTTGAGCGTCAACTTTTTCGTGCACAATGCATAGTGGAGAGTCGCGTGGAAACGAGCCCTGGGATACTAGCATCGTTTGCGGGTTGATTTTGCGAGTCAATATTGTGAGCGTCAATTCTTTTCGCGCACAATGCATAGTGGAGAGTCGCGTGGGAACGAGCCCTGGGATACTAGCATCGTTTGCGGGTCGATTTTGCGAGTCACTTTTGAGCGAATCATGTTTTAGCCCTGGGATACTAGCATTTTTTGCGCGTCGATTTTGCGCGTCAATTTTGAGCGTTAACCTTTTTCGCGCACAATGCATAGTGGAGAGTCGCGTGGAAACGAGCCCTGGGATACTAGCATCGTTTGCGGGTTGATTTTGCGAGTCAATATTGTGAGCGTCAATTCTTTTCGCGCACAATGCATAGTGGAGAGTCGCGTGGAAACATGATACATGGTTGCAATTTTTGGTTCTTAAACATAAATCTTTCTTTGTTGTTTACAAGGAGATATCAAACGACGCGGCAATTTCAGCATAACTTTGTACGAATTATTTTTTTGATTTGTATGTGCAGTTTGCCACCGCTTTACAATGCCTCCCAAAAGTAAAGCAAAAGGGAGGAATGGTTTCTATTATTTCATGTTGGATGTGAGGACTGAAGAGAGCGAAAGGGGACATACTATTCACACGATGGAGGAATTGACGGAATTCGCCGGTCCCCTCTGGAAAGTAAGTATGTTTTATCAAACTCGGAAATTCACATTTCTATATTGATACTTATACTTTTTATTTCATTGTTTGAAGACGGATTATGTCAAATTATTAGGAAGGTTTTTTGGAAGGTAGGGGGTTACTGGTCCAACGAAATAACTGTGATGTAAGCGGCCCATTGTCGGCGATGGAACATCCGTAAAATCCTCCTTCCCCATGGAAAATGAGAATGTGATGCGGAATGAACCCTGATCGAGCAGAACCATAATTCAGTGTCTGTGGATGATGACAATGCTGGAGTATCCATCCTGATGCGTTCAACTTACAAGTGGTTCTAGTTACTGCTCTCTTTCCTACTGGAACAGTATGCGTATCATTCCAGACTGCTGCACAACGAAATTGGGTTCCACAGACACTCATTTTGGGACCTCTTGAGCCGTGTATAAAATTGAGCATTCACCCCGAATCAGACACTATGTCTGACCTGTGGACCGAACAGGGAATTCAGTCTGTGCTGTGTAGATGTGGTGTATCGAGAGACTTGCCACACTCATCTTTTGAAATTTGCATGAGGGCAGAAATTTTACTCAGAGCATCTTCATTTTCAGATTATAGTAAAACTCATCCTTGGGGTTTCACAGTACGTGATAATTTTGGTAGTACCCTGTTAAGATATTTATCGTTAGACAATAATTCTCTCTCTTCCGGAAGATGGAAAAAAAGTGTACATCTGTTTACATTCCCTCAAAAGACACTGTAGATTCGCAATTTTTGTAGTGTGATTGTATATTCTCCTATTCCCTTAATTCTAAATGCACAAATAAACTTGAAGCTTTCCATAATGCTTGTTGCAGATACATTTATAGTAATAAGCCACGTCCCTCTGTTCCAGATCATAGTAATTTATTCCATCTCCTTCTTCTCAACTGTTATAAATTTCGTCATCTGTTATTTATTTTCAAAATTTTGAAATGGATTTGCCCCCAGTTACCGGGAGTCTTTATTAATCTCCAAAGCTCTGTTCGAACAATTTAATGCATTGGGGATTACCCAACGTTGTTCTTGAATTTTTGCTAATTAATCTGGCGTCTTTGGGGCGAGACTGTTGAATGGCCTACCCCTCTCCCACCGGTCACTCGCCAATATCGGTAGGCTCAGATCAGCCGTAATTGTTTCTGGTTGCTGAATTTTTCAGACATGACGAGTTATAGTGGAGCGCACTTCTCTTTTTCTTTTCTCTCCACCTTGTTCATACTGTCCCCCCATTTCTGTAAGCATTTTTGATTTTAATTCCCCAACATTAATTGTTTTTTAGACAGCCGTTAATTCTTCTTGTTCCTTTCATTGTGATCTTTGTTAGTGTCTGTTTATCCTTAGTTATGGTGATATTTTATTATTCTAAACAAGTAATTCTGGTGATATTTTATTATTCTAAACAAGTAATTCCGTGTCATAAAGGCCAAATCTGTCTCAAACACAAAGGTTTTTTATTGTAATTATATTATAATATTATTATTATTTCCTTTGTTT
This sequence comes from Leptopterna dolabrata, assembly GCA_954871275.1. Taxonomy (NCBI): domain Eukaryota; kingdom Metazoa; phylum Arthropoda; class Insecta; order Hemiptera; family Miridae; genus Leptopterna; species Leptopterna dolabrata. The sequence continues at coordinate 18,616,849 of OX940987.1, read as the reverse complement.
TTTAGGCTGTAAAGGAATGCTCGCGGCCATGGCAAGGGAGCAGACTTTTTTTTAAATCGAGATATTTCTTAAACTAAAAAATCAATAAGAAAATTTGTCAGCTCAGGTGTGATTCTTCTCCGAGTGCAAGGCGAACGATAGGGCACGTACTGAGTAAAACAGCTTTTTGAATTTGTTCTTTCTCAGTCCCAACTTTTCCAGGCTTTCTCCAAATGAATCTGGCTTACTCCGACAGCTGACATGACTACTGGGACAATAGTTGCGCTATCTACGTACTGCCAATGAGTCCCGATTTCAGCTGCCAGGTCCTGATACTTGCTGACCTTTTCGTTGTGCGCCATTCGGAGGTTGTGGGTATTTGGTACAGCTGTATCGTTCAGGTACACACGTTTCATGGACTTATGGTGCCAAATTATGCCCGGTCGGTTGTGGGCAACTCTTCAGGACTGTTCGGTTCCAGTACAGTTTGCTTTCCGGATTTTCTAATACAGCAGCTGGCTCGTAGCTATAGTAAGGCGCAATTGTAGGCTGGAGTTCCAGGGGTTTTGCGAGCTCCTGATGTAGGATACGTGCTACAGAGTCGTGCTGTTCGAGGTACTGTCTTTGGGCTAGAGCTGGACATGCAGAAATGATGAGGTGGATTGTCTCTGGGGGTCGTCCACATAGCCTGCACACTTCACTCTGAACCTTTGGGTCCTTAATAACTCGTTTACTGTATTACTTGGTTGGGATGACCTGGTCCTGGATTGCAGCGATGAGACTGTCCCGGGAAATAGGCTGCCGTCGACCAACCACGACAAGGAGGCCTGTACATCTATCCCCTCGGATTCCAAGGTGGAAGGGAATTGGCCGTGTTATGGTTTTGCCTTCTACTCCTCCGCAACTCTCCGCAACCTACTGTCAGTGTTTTTGACTGGTGGATTCTCCAGATCCAAGGCGCTCCACTCATGATCGGGGGTGGTGTTTTCTATGTGCAGTTAGGGTTGTGCGGATTGTTCTTTGTAAGGCTCCGTGGCAAGACCATTTGAATACTACAAATGAGTAGGAAAGCAGAGGAATACAGTATGAGTTGATTGCCTGGTAAGATTCTTGCTGTTTAACCCCCGAAGACATATTTGATTTAACCTTTCTTTGAACTTTGTTTTAAAGGTTACTTTGATTGATTTGTGGTCGATCCTGGCAGACTGCAAAACCGAGGTATTTGTACGCATCGGTTGCTGCTAGAGGTTCAATGTCGATCCCATCCATTAATGTACAGACAGTGGGTTGGACTCTCCCACGGTAGAACGTTTGAGTACGACACTTGTCTAAATCAAAGCTCATCCTGATATCCTGTGAAAACTTCTTAACTATGTTCAGCTGGTTTTCTAGTTGCTCTGGCTTCAAAGCACACACTTTAAGATCATCCATGTATAATAAATGAGAGGCAGGTACTGCTTCTTTGCTTCTTTGTTGCTGAGTCTGTAGCCGGAACCAGACGATTCCAGAAGACGAGACAGTGGGTTGAGAGCAAGCACAAACCACAACGGGCTCAATGAATCCCCCTGAAATATTCCTCTGTGGACCCGGAGTGGCTGAGGCGTTTCACCACTTCTTCAGTCTCCCATTATCAGCTCAGTTTGCCACATCAACACTGTGTGCTGCAGAACGTCCACGAGTTAGGGATTGATTCGGTAGATTTTGAGGACCTCCAGGAGCCACGATGTGGTACGGAATCGAAGGCTTTTTTGTAGTCAATGTATCCCATAGCAAGATTGCGTTGCTTTCGAATAGCTTGTTGGATTATAACACTATCTGTGATGAGAATCCTTAATCCTTGTTATCTGCCTCTAGCACACCCTTCTCTGGGTTCTGCAATGATGCAGGTGCTATCTTCTATCTATGCATTATTATTATTATTATTATGTGGGTGGTCATCACCCGTGGGGGGTAAAAAGTGCCACGGGGTGACGTGAGTGGGGGGCCCAAGGGCCTATTCACACCCGCAAGTGCATGTGGAGGGCTCAGTGGTCGGGCATAATAGCCTCCCCCAAAAACTCCCTCACCAGGCTACACGAAGCATTCAGCACGGCCTTCTGCATGTCCTCGTAAAGTCCTCCGGGCAACTCAAGGATCCTCAAACTTTCATGGAGCTTCTTGGGTATCACCCCGGTGGCAGACAAGACCACGGGAACGATCCGTACCACCTCCTGCTCCCACATCTTATCTCGTTAGCAAGGGAAAAATACTTATTTACCTTCTCCCTGTGCTTGGCTTCGAGGTTTGATGTGAGAGGTACAGGGATGTCAATCAGGTAGGTCGTTCCCTCCGCCTTGTGCACAAGGACAATATCTGGCCGGCGCTCGGCCTGATTATTATTATTATTATTATTATTATTATTATTAAATAATGGTAATCCTAATACCTAGTAAAAGACATCTGTGCGTCAACAGAAGAGGATTGCCCCAGAGAAGAAGGGGCACTCGGCTCATATTGTTCATTCCGTCCCCAGTCGTCAACCCATCACGTCGCCCGTACAAACTGAGCATGTACTCACTTTGATGTTCCAACAGCCGTCGTAATTGGGTCGAGACTGGATCCATACAGTTCGCCCAGTACACATCTGAGCAAAACAGGGCGAACGCATGCTGTTCGTGTGGTGGGGGGGGAGGGGGATGCTCAATTGTGTAAGCTTTAATAATCAGACTGGTTACAGACTCATTTTGTTTGTATTTCATAACTGACCTACATAAATATATGCCTCACGACATCAGTTTTGGGTCAGTCGGAAGCAGGTTTCAGTTAATTCAAGATCTTATCTGTGAGAAAACATTTCCGACCCGATTCTTGATTTTTCAGAACCTCTCTTCTGACGAGAAAGAACATTACAACAGGCGCGCTAAAGACGAAAAAAATAAAGGGGCAACTGACATGGAACGAAAATTCAATTCCCTAGGCGTCAGTTTCGCAGCAACCGAGGCTAATGACAGGGAGTTCGTCGAGCAATTGAAAATAATGAAGGCGACTATAAAAAACCTCGTGCAGTCATCTTCTACGTCAGGTGAGCACACTTCTGTATTGTAAGACGTATTTGGCTTCTTCACTAAAACAAAAAGCATTTGAGGTGGGGTTCAGTTTTGCAAGCAGTACAAAGTTGTTTCCACCAATAATACCTCTTCATTTTAGGTCTCATTCAGAAACCCTTCTATTTGTGCCACGTCAATCATTATTTCCAAGAAGATAAAAACTACATGCCAGCGGAAATATCCATTGCGGAATTTACGATAGAAAATGGAATCACCAACACTCTGCATTACATCATACATCCAGGTTAGTTGTTCTTATATTTTGATGGTGGGGATTGTATCTCTAGGGTCGTCTAAGTTCTTTTCTCGTTTTCTGACAAAAGGTACTGTCCCTTTAGCGTATGTTCGAGGTCGTAACTGACAATCATTAAACAAGTTTCTGTATGTGTATGTTACTAGCAGAAAAATACGGACGTAATGAGGAATGGGCATGGGTCGGAATTTGCTGCTTTTTACCTCAAGTCGGATTCAGCGCCCTCCAAAATCCTAGATCCAAATTTTCTGCTCCGACATCCGATTGTTTTAACAGGAATAAGCTAAAGAAAAAACGCGTGACGTCATCTGATATATATCTACCTCTCACTCGTACCAGATGACGTCACACGCTTCTCCCCCTCCCCCTTTTTCACCCACTTCTGTTCATTCCCGACCCATCGTATGGCAGCCTTTTCGGAAAGCTGTCAGTTAGACCTGCAGTTTGAAGGAACGAAAAAAAATGCACGTCCACTTCCTCATTGACCTTTCTTGCAGTACATTTTTGGCACATATTTGCGCAAGAGAACTGTGTTCCAAACAGATGCCAGTGTTTAAACTTTTCTGGTTCGTGTTCTGGATAAAATGAACATTTGTGGGGCTCATGCTGCCAACTTTCTTGACGCTTCCCACCTGCAGGTGCTGCCTCGTATCACCTGGCATAGGAGATTGGCATGAATAATAATAGTTTGGAATTGGAAATGAACCTTGATTTTGATTTGTTCGTTCAGAAAAAGGTATATCCACACAATTACGAAGTGGATCCAGTTCCACATGAATACTACTTGTCATGGAAGCTGATGTAAGTAAATTTATTTTTTCGATTTTTCAACAGGTCAAATCCCTTTAGGGGTGAGAGGTACAGCTCAGAATTGGGCTGAAAAAACTCATGGGATCCGTCTCGTCGACAGAAATGGTGAAATCGAGAGAGAAGATAATTATGTGAAAATTTACTCGGCCATTGTGAATTTTTTAAAAGTTAGTTTATTTTACGATGATCTTGATCCAAAGGTTGCGCTCGTCTTGAAACAAGTCAACAATCGCTGCAAAGTCCTTGTCACATGGGTTTATTGTTCTCGACTGAATGCGGCACGAGTGGGACTCAGTGAAGAGAGCGATAAAGCTAATTTGACGGTTTTAAACTCGAATGTGTTATTATACATGTTTCTGGTGATTACAGACATATTCAAGGTTTTTGGCCCATAAATGTTGAATTTTGAGAATTAGAACCTCAATCCTTCCCTCAGTGGTCAAAATCAACTTCATATTTGGTCACCTCGCTCACCCTAAAAAACATGGAAAACTACCTCACAAGCCCGGGTTCACTAAAACCTCGAAAATACCTAATTTTGCTGCACCCATTTTGGTTCATTATTCTGTGAATAATAAACCTATGTATTCGCTCAGCAAAAAATGTTTATAACACCCCTTCGAAAGTTTTTCTTTTGCGTTTCAAGGTGCGTGGATTTCAAAAATGTCCGCCGTACACTTTACCATGCATATCTACTTGATTTTTTGGTCCAAAAAATTCCTTCTTTCGCACATAGGCTCCATTTTGGTCCTATTTGTGTCCTGAAACTTTGTTGCCCGATCGGAATAAACCCATGGGTGAAAAATGGGCGTAATAATGGGATTTTTTGTGTTATAGTAACATGAGCTTGTGCGGTATCATTTTTCCATGTTTTTTTAGGGCGAGGAGACCGGATATGAAGTCGATTTTGACCAAAAATAGGAGCCTAATTCGAGTTTTTTGGGGCCACTTGGTGGAAACCAACATAAATAGCTGTTTCAATTATTGCACTGGAAAGAGACAACAAATCAGCCAACATTTCTGTTGGTTTGACCAATTGAATAATAAGCCCATGTGACAAGGACTTGGCAGCGTTTTTCACCCATAACACCCCTGGGTGTTTTCTGATCGAGCTGCCGAGATAGGGGACACCGCTAGGATCCAAATGAAGGTTGTGTGCGAAAGAACGAGTTTTTTAAGACCGATAAATTAAGGTAAATATGGAGGCTAAGGTAGCTATTGATTTAGAAGGGTGGGCGTAAATGTAGCCTGAATTGGGTTTACGCGCTTGTTTGGTACCTACTTTCATGTTCAGAACGTTGAGAGGGTCGATATCAATAGAAATCCGAGGTCAGTAATGAATATGTGAACCCAGCAACTCTTTGTGGATTTCTTTGTTTAAACCAGTATGTTATCCTATGGCCTGCAGCCAAGTTCATAGGGAGCTACCAAGATAGTGCTGCTACAATAATTATGTATAATATTTTGATAGTACCACAATTCAGTCAGGAATGTCGAATTTTAACGTTGCTCATCATCATTTTATCGATTAGATAAAAATTCTGCAAATCACAAAACTCAAGCAAAACACAAAATCACAACCAAACAAATATACAAGATTGATAAATATATAGTATCCATGTTAAGCCAGTAAAATTGACAAACCATTGCCACTCCAAGTGTACTTACTCGTAACTTCATTGTGGATTTTGAACGTTTTCAGAGAGATATGGGGATCAGCCAGGGAAGTATGGTCCTACCCATCATCTACTCTATGCCGGATTCATTAGTAAACAACACCAGTCTGTCTGCAGTCAAAAGCAGTTTGAGCTTTTTGAGTGCTTGTGCTCGTAAGTTTTTCCAAATAGATTACTCTTTCTATCCTAGGAGTGTTGTTTTCAGTTTCTGCGCTACCCTTTCTTTGACAATTTTAGATAATTTATTAGTAATTCAGTTTGAGAACTAAGTGTTCCTAACAGTTAGGTTACAAGTGGGTGTAATGTAACAGTGTCCTTAGTTACATACTTGGTATTGTAATGGAATAATCTCTAGAGGTTGTCTTTTGTTTAACAGTTATTATTGATGTGTTGACACCTGTATCTACAAGAAAGAAACATTCCGTATTATTTACGTTTGCCTTAACGAACAACGCTTCCCCTCTTGCTCTTATTGAGCTTACATGCAAGGAGGGCCTTCTTGTTTGAGCCTGGGAATCCCCCCCCCCCCCATACAGACTACTTAGTTTTCCTTCTTTTCGGTTGAACGTCTGTTCTGATAAATGGCATTTTCGGCCCCATTCATAATAGCCTTGTATCCAAGGCTATTATGATCAATCCAAGCATTGTATACAGTGCCCCTCTCATACTGTGCCTAGGCGTGGTATACAGTGCCTTATTTCACACTTCGCCGGTGATATATATAGATTTTTATTGGATTAGGATTTGGAACTACTTTTGGTATTCAAATTTAGATCAAAATAGATTTTACCCAAATTTTGTTGATATCTCCAGGTTTTTTAAACAATGTATACTTTTTCAAATTGAAACCTTCAAGTAATAATCTAAAATTGATGAAGATTGATTGATTGATTGAGTAATCTCTAATTGATGTTTCCATCGATGGTGCTTGAGCTTCGATTTTGCGCCCCTACAGGAAACAGTTTCAAGTTTTCCCCACCACACTGTGTAATTTTCGAATCCCCATTAGTCATTTCTTGTGTGTGTTGTGTGTTTTCAAGACGAAAAACGAGACCTGTTCCGTGTCTACCCTCTGCCTGAGTTGTTTTTCAACCTCAGGAAGAAGTTTGAAGTTCAGGACTCTACTCTACCCACGGTTGCCATTTGTGAGGGCGAGATCGAAAAAGACAGATTCAGCCACTTCCCCAATTTGGGCTGTGACGTAAGTGTGTAAAACCTGATTTCCAAGTTGATGATTTTCAACTGTTACTGTGAAACCCGTTTTGGTTTATGATTTTCAATAATGAGCACGAAAAAAGTTGTTAGTTACCATGAACCAAAATTAATTCGGTTCCTAGGTCCCATTTGGAGGGGTCTTGTTCCAATGCATTTGGAACTGTACAATTTGATCTGCTCATTTATAAACAGAAGGAACTGGGGTTTCTCATCCTCTGCTAGGAAGTTCTCTTAGCTGATCGTCAGTCGTGTAACAGAGTGGGTAATATTATTTTTTTACTTCGACTCAGCTCGGATTGGATCGCTCTCCTACGTTTCCCTAATAAGATCATTTCTTTTAAATTAGGTGCTATAGGAGAAGGGAAGATATTAAGAAGACAGTGATTCTGCTCTGACTCGATACCTTTTTATTGATTAATGAAGTAATAAAGCTCCAAGAAATTTATTTGTTTTAGGTGAGAGAATAAAGGGGAAGTTAAATTTACCCGTGGTGGGTGGGTTTATACATTTCTCGAAGGGTGACAATTTCAAGGGATGACCTATTGGGCAACCGCAGAATTGTTAAAAGGATTAAATGGTTTAAATATCGAGTGATATATCTTACCTTGTTGAAGGCTGTAAACGGATTGATGGTTCTCCTTCCTCTCATTGGGACGGGTGGCTGTTCTGCTTCCTATCATTGGGTCGGCTGGCACCGTTCCTGAGTAACAGTTCTACGTGCTCCTGCATTAGGAACTAGAAGTTGCTCGTCATTGCCAAAGATCTGATTTAGTACCATTAAGATCCGGTACCCCACAAGGATCTGTTATCAGTCTTCTCATATTCACTTCACTTATAAATGACATGGGGGAGTCCATTAACCACTCTTGACTCCCACATTTACATTTTGATCTGCAGGTTATTGACAACGCTGTTCAGGTTCTTAATGAACATATTGTCAACATATATCGCATTATTGTCAACGAAATGACCTTTTTCTTAATCTTAAAAAAAACCCAGGTCATACTGATTTCTAACAAAATTCCTTGTATCGGTATCTGTTGTACTCGAGGGACTGTCTCAATAGTCGAGTTAAATATTTTGGTATGGTCTTCAATGATCACGCTAGGGGCATTTGCAGGAAGGCTTATGGAGCAATCAATTCTCTCGAGATTGGCAGCTTTTACCACAAAAAAATCTGAAAGAAAGCTCGTATCGATCGTAATTATGCCTCGTTTTCTCTATGGCCTTCCAGTAATTTTCACCGTGGATGTTGCATCCTTCAAACGCCTTCAGATGCCGTACAACAGCTGCCTCAGGCATATTTATGGGGTGCGCTTGAGGTACCACAACACACATTCCTCTAAGTCTCAACTCATCACATAAACATGCCTGATTTATCTCCAAGGTACTAAGATCCCGTAGTAAAAATGCCTCCCTATTTACACAATACTCTTCCCATAGGTACGGTACCTACATCAGATCGTAATGTGTGCCCTCTTTGCAAAGCATCCTTGAGCTTTTCTCCGGTGATCAATTCTTCATCATAGTTATACCTACCAGTGCAAATATTTATAAAAATTAGTTGTGCTCATTAACTTATGTCTACCACTTTATTTCTTTTGGTGTATGTACGGAATTTGACTTTTTCTTGTAGTTCGTTTGTTTTCATTTACTTTCTCTTTCTTTTTTCACTACCTAATTATGTACACACATTAAGATCTTAATGTATATTGGATCTCCAAGAAGAATGAATGTAACTTCATTTTTCGCAGTAAAATATATTTATATTTCATTGGTAAAACCACTGCGCATATTATGTAAACGCGAATCTCTCATGTTTCTCGCTCATCAACAGCCCCATTTCGTTCAGATTCGGTGGGTAGTTAGGGTGTAGCTCCTAGATGGTCCCATATGGATTTCAGAACGATCGGATCATTGGAATGACCACTGCAAATGCGCAAACGCGAATACGAGGTAGGTACTCAATGTCTGAAGAATAAATGGGCCAATTTTGCCCAAACTCTGGGTAGTTGGGGTGTAGCTCCTAGATGTGCCTCCTATGAATTTCAGAACGATTGGATCATTAGGCCGTGTCCTACGTGGATCTGCCGCGCGCTTCAACGCGTCGGAGCTTTCGGGCGTTCACGCAAATCGCGTCGTCATGCCGCGCGGCGAAAAAAAATGTGTCCTACGTGAAAACGCCAGACGCTTCGTATTTCAGTGGACGCCGTCTGTCAAGTATTGTGTCACCTGTTCTTTTATTTTTACTGTTTTATTTTTGATTACGTTCAAGTATCAGACAGACATTTATGCAATATTTTCTGAGCCAACGTTGTCTTACCACTACCTACTAGTTGATACTGTATAATTCTAGGAGACTTATAAAAAATTAAAAAAATTAGAGTACCTACCTAAGTACTGTTTGTTTCTAAAAATCACGTATTTTTATTTTCTAAACATCTCATTAAACATAGGTACATAGGGGGGTACTTGCTTGCCATCCTAGATTGTTGCGACACTTCGTCCCAAGCAGTTTGCACCAAACCACGATTTTTATAGTGTTCCGACCGGTTATTCCAAAGACACGGCCGCTTTTGGACTTCTGCAATTAATATTTCCATCACACAAAATACACAAAAACACGGTCTTCTACACAGCAATTAACAGAACAAACGAGATAAACAAATCAAACGCGGCGTTTGACGCGAGGCGGTGACGGTAAAAATCAAACTAGTTTGGAAATCAAACCGAAGCGTTCAACGCTGTCACGACAACGCGCCGCCTGAATCACGTGACAATTTCCATGGTTTTCATTGGTCTGCGTCTACAACGTGCCAACGCCCGAACGCTCCGACGCGCGCGGTGGATCCTCGTAGGACACTGGGTTAGAATGACTGCAGTGCACGCGCAAACGCGAAGTCCATGGTAATCAGTTCCTAGATGAATCCCTGTGAATTTCAGAACGCGGGGATCATTGGTGGTATTTACTCGATTTAGGGCTTCACAGTGTGCTCTACGTGGAAGGGGGCATCTATCTATGCAGGAAAATAATACACCGTTGTGTAATAATTGTAATAATAATAATGATTTGCAGCGTTTTTAATACCGTCTTTGTACTTGATAATTTACATCGGTTGTACCTATTACTCCACATTAAAATGAATAGTTTCTGTCAGTCGACTGAATGTATTTGATCTTATTCACTATATTTTACAGTATCACGAAATGAAAGATCTCAGTGTCCACTGCAGCCTTTCAATAGTGAAGAGATGGGCTTACACGATATGTGACCACATCTGTGAAATGGCTGGAATTCAAGTGATCCCAGGCCAGCATGTTCCACTTGGTACAGAAGTTGATTGGACCCCAGTGACAACCAAAGTAGGCTTTTCGAATACACGATTCGCTTCATATTTTACGGAATTACCACCTAACTAGAGGCTAAGTAATATTGTAGTATCCGAAAAATAGAGTTTTAAAAAAAAGTGTACTTTTGGCTTCGTAAAATGTTTACAGTAGGAAAAAAGAAAATCGAAGTTATTGAAAGGTCTGTTTTCACTATTATTGAAAGGTTGACTATTTCCACTAATTCACGAAAAGTACATTGTTTTGCTAGTTTTGGTGGTCAAACCATCGTCAATCCCACAAACAGCATTTTACTGACGATGGTTTGATCACCGAAACCGGTGTAACAGTGTTCTTCGTGTATTAGTGGAAATAGACAACCTTTCAGTAACTCCGTTTTTCTTAGAAAAGGGTTTCCACGATTTCACCGTGAGTGATTTATTTTATTTACATTTGGCCTTAGATCAGGGGTGAAATTTATTGCAAGCTTCAGGCGGGCCGCACGCCATTTTACCCCCGCCCCCACCCCTACAAACCCACAAACCAAATTTTACAAATATCATTTTTATTAAGTCTATTGTTTTTATTCCTTTTATTTAATTGAATTGTTTTTTGTTTTGAAAATATTTATTGAGACCATTGTGTTTTTACAATATTCCTCATTCGCATGGTACAATCTTACTAGCAGACGTACAATAGGTAGTCTTAGATTTACATTGCTCCGGGTTGCAGCACGGTGTCAACCTGGGTTAATGGGGGTGACATTGGTAAATGGAGGGTAGCTTATAAAATGTCTCTAGCTTATGAGTTTATCATGTCAAGGAGGTGGCGTGGACGGGATAGGCGTCGATTCGGCGGTAGTTGGAGGCTTGCAGGTACCAGTGGATTTGGATGAACACTGTAGCGGCTGATAAAGTTGGACATTTCCCTGGACCGGATTTCGGAGGGCGATTCCAGCTGGAGATCGTGGTACAGCGTGGCGTTTCGCACTAGTGGCGGTGCGTGTACGACGTTCCTTTGTAGCGTTTTATTCTGTTGCTGTTCAATACGTCGAAATTGGGACTTTGAACACGTGCCCCATATGCTGACAGCGTAGGTCCAGATCGGTCGAATTAGGGTTTTATAGATTGTGAGTCTATTTTGGAGCGAGACGTGAGGGCTATTCAGAAGGGAGTTGAGCTGTTTGGTACGGTTTCGTAAGCGGGCGATTGTTTCGGTGATGTGTTGATGGAAAGTGAGGCGTTGGTCGAGGGTGACTCCTAAGTATTTGTGGAAGGTTTTGTGCGGGATCTGGTGTTGCAAGTAGTACATCTGCGGTAGGGAGTAGTGACGGTTGTAGGTGTATGTGACAGTACACGACTTGGAGGGGTTAATTTTGAGGCGCCATTTTGTGGACCACTGTCCCAGGCAATTTAAAAGTTCTTGGAGCCGTTGAGCAGCAATTTCTGAGTCTGTTGATGACACGGCGTATACTAAGTCGTCGGCATATAGTCCTGAGAACTCTTCGTTTTGTGATGGAAGGGGCATATCAGAACAGTATATACTATAATATAGTAGGAGCCCATACACTGCCCTGAGGAACGCCGGCCAAAATTGGGCGGATTGTAGACGTATCGCCTTGAACCGCCACGACAAAGGTACGGCCTGTAAGGTAGTGAAAGATGAGGGAATAGAGATTGTTTGGGAGGTGGTTTCTTAGTTTTCGGAGGAGGCCTTCATGCCATGTTCGGTCGAAGGCCTGTTCAACGTCAAAGTACGCCGTGTGACAGACTTCTTTGCGATGGTACACATTTTTTAGGAACCCCGTGAAGCGTTGTAGTTGCAGTGGACAAGAATGGCCGTCTCGGAACCCAAATTGTTGATGGGGGACCAGGTGGGAGGTGTATCGGAGCAGATGGGGCAGCACAAGGCGTTCAAAGATCTTAGAGAGTGTGGGTAATAAGCTTATAGGCCTGTAAGAGGCTGGATCGTGGTCGGGTTTGTTGGGCTTAGGGATCATGCATATCGACGCATGTTTCCACTTTTTAGGGAAGTAACCCAGCCGAACTGACGACGTGTATAGGTGGGCAAGGTGAGCAAAGAGTCTCCGAGGTCCTTTCAAAAGAAGAGGCTGAACTATGAGATCAACTCCCGGTGCTTTCCTTCCGGTGGAGCGCCTAATTACTTCTTTCACGTTATTCGGAGAAAAATATATGGCTGGAGAGGGAAAACCGCCTGGAAGGTCGTTATCCTCAGTGTTTGGTGTCTGGGGGCCAAAAATGTGAGGTTTGAACCTGTCTTGGAGGATGTCAGCAAAGAGATTTGCCTTGTCGACGGGGAGGGTGATCCATCTTGAACCAAGCTTCAATGGAGGGATTGACGTACGTTTTTTGGTCAATATTTTAGTGGCGCGATATAACGAGAAGTCCTTGGCGTTGAGGGTTGAGAGTTTTTCTCTCTGATTCTCCTCCTTCAGATTCGCGACCTCAGTCTTAAGGGCGTTGCCCCGTCTATTAGAATGCTGCTTGTCGGTGCGGTTCCCTGTGCGCAGCCACCTTCTGCGTGCTTGTTTCCTTGAAACCCACAAGTCATGTACGAAAGGTGGGAATTGGATGTTTGTTTTGGGGGGAGTGGCTCGCTGTGGAGATGCCAAGGACGCACCAGTGGTTATTGCTGTGATCAATCTGTCGACGCATTGATCGATGTCCCTCTCGGAGTGAAGTGATGGTAGAGCCGTCAATTCATTTGCGACATACTGGCGATAAATGTCCCAGTTCATTGGATTCCGGATGAGGGAGGGTCTTGAATTGTCAACTTGGGGTCGAGTGTGTAGTGACGTGTGGACAGGGACGTGGTCTGAGCTGAGATCATAATGTACGCGCGTATTAGACAGTCTTGATTGAAGTCCTTTGGAAATGAAAAAGTCTATGTGACTAGGTGCAATAGATGGGCGACAGTCGTACCTAGTCGGGACGCCGGGGGTTTCTAGATGAAGACGACATGTGGTACGCCAGTCATTCATCAACGTTCCGTAGTGATTTGATCGGATGTCGTTCCATGCTGAATGTCTGGCGTTGAAATCGCCTCCAATCAAAAAGGTGGGTCCTAATTCGTGCGCTATGGACCATAGGGTGCTCATTTGTAGGTTTCTGCCTCGCCTCCGGTCTTGAGGCGGGACATAAACCGCACCAAGCTGTATATTTTCACCACCAATGTGCAAGGTGCACCTGGCTATTTGAATTTCCGGTTGTCTCACCGGGAGTAGAGCTGATTGGTTCAGGGTTGCTCGAACTAGGAGGATGGCTCCTGCTCGCCCGACATCCGACGGGTCGTGAGCAATGTACGATCGGAAGCCTGGAAGACCCCAAGTTTTTCCGCCTGGGAGCTTTACTTCAGACAACATAACGACGTCTAGTTTGTGGATGTTTACATGAAATAAAAGCTCTTCAAACTTCCCTTTGATAGAACAAGCATTCCAGGTCATGACGCGGAGTTCTGTTGGGTGGGGAGGGGAACTCACGGTAGGATGTGTTGCGCAAGGTTGATTGATTTGAAAGCTTGGAGAATTTCCTCTCTGAGGGTCTCCATTATTTGACAAAAAACGGAGGTCACTATGTCTTTAATTGTATCGCCGAGAGACGAGTTTGCAGGTTGTTCGTGAGGGCGGGTTTTGGTGCGGTGCGAGTATAGTTCTTGGGACGTGAGATGGGTGCGAGGAACGTTGTTGAAAAAATGATCTTGAGGTTTCCTAGCTTCAAGTGGTGGGAAGGAGGTTTCATCGTAGGAAAACGGTCCATTGTGGCGAGTGGACTGGCGCTCTCCGTTCTGCGTCTCGCACTTTTGGCTATAAGTTTGCCGTTTCTGATATATTCGATTAGGATTGGATACATGCGGAGAGTAATATGATCGTGACAGTTTTTGATACACCGGGCAGCCCCTCCAGCTGGATGCATGTGGTTGTCCACAGTTGACGCATTTTCGAGAGCCCAGGGCGTCGCATTGTCTGGTGTCATGGGAACCTGCGCATATGCCGCACCGAGTGGCTCGGGAGCATTGCCTCGCGCATGATTCCACAATTGGCATCGTTTGCAATGAATTGGCCCGTTTCTGGGTTTGTACTCTTCTATTTTACATGAATTGTGCCCTATATGCTTGGCAGCAAAGAGGCTATCTAGACCATCGTTGGGGTCAACGTCAACATAATAGATTGGCATCAACGAGCCTTTATGATCGCCCCCTGTTTGTTTGGCGTTCACTACTTGTTTTGGTTTGATACCATGTTCTGTTTCGATGTAATTTGAGATTAGTGTTGTATCAAGTTTGGCCGGAAGCCCCCTAATAACTTTCCTGTGAGGACGATTTTCTTTTGGCAGATAAGTGTGAAAGTCGAAGTCGGTTTTCAATTTGTTCAACTCGGAAATGTAGGTACGGTACGCGAGTTGAGAAGTGGGGCTAATTTTATATTCATTATTGGCGAGAGCCTTGATAATGACATCTGTATCCAGATTTTTCAGGAAAGACATTAATTCCGTAACTGAGAGCGGTCCCTTATAAGAGAACATTATGGTCAGCCCGCGTCTTACGACTGGGTCCGAGCACTCCGCATCCATGGATGCAACCGGAGGGCGTTCATCGTCTCCGTGATTCGTTTCGCTATCCTGAATAGGTGAGAATCGGTTTTGTAAGAGTATGGTTTGAGATTGGCTCGAGTTATTCCCCGAAGGTTTCTTAGGTGGATAAACCGTATCACGTTTGTTATTGCGTTTAATGCGTGGAGATTTGAACTGATTTATCGATAAATCATCGTCTGTAACTGTATCGGAAGGAACGAGTCCGGCGTCCAGAGGGACGTCGGACTCCTTATCGCCCATTGCGTATTAAGGCTCAGCCGAACCTATCACGGTCAGGACGAAAAGTTAATTGCAGTAAACAATGTGACTCACCGGTGGAGATGGGGAAAGATTGTCTCATCCAGCGGGCGATGTTGGAGTGTATTTGGGGTCGTAAGTCAAAATCGACGTAGGTACTCAAATAAAGGTTGGTGCCTAATAAAATTATTTGAAAATACTTTTTGATCTTCAAATATTGTATTTCAAATTTAGAAAGTGTTATACAATTGAAAACGACTGTTGTCGACTGTAGAAATTGAAATTTCTTCCCATCGTTATTGTTTTTCAGAATTTGACCAGAAATCTGGTACGCATTTCTTTTGTAAGTTCTTCAAACTTTGGAACAAATGAGCTCTGACTCACTTTCATAGCGTCACTTGATACACACACGTCATCCGACTCTGTATAGCTTTTCTTTTTTACTAAAACAGTTTCTCGCTTCTCACTGTCAAAAGAACATGAATTAGTAACGCTTTTCCTGGTCGACTTTAGGATTACGAACTAACAGTGTTCTGAATAGGGCAAAATTACCTTTGAGCATCCAGAAGAGAGGTTTCATACATGCCACTGTGCATTCCGAAAATGGCCTCATTTACTTCTTATGATGCTTTGCCGGATTTTCTCTGTTTTGCTGTTGGCCCTACTGGTTCGCCTAATTACCTCCAGAATGCTCCAGCCTATCCCTGTAAGTTGAGATGTTGAGTGGAGCAAAAATGCAGAATCAGTGTTAGTGGAGGTGATGCGAGTTGTGGAGAAACACTTGCGACGATGTGGCACTGCTGCAGTTTTCGGTATGCAGCCTGATATACTACATCACACATGAATATATTGGACGGTAGGTAACAATTTTTCAACACACTGTAAGCCCAGAACGAATCTGTTTGCAGGAGCGAGCCAACGATGCCAACACCCGTACACAGAACCTGTTATTATAGAGGTAGGGTTTCTACGCCAGTGGTTGCTATCCCAAGGCGACTGTAGAATCCTAGCCTCCCCCTCCCCCTCCCAAGTAGGTATATTGCTGGGGGTTAACGAAAGTCGGTTCTGTTCCTCGAGAAAATATCAACATACAGTTAGAGAAGCAAATAGAAATTCTGAGTTGGAAAAAAAAGGTGTGCCTGACGTAGTGATAATTCACTGCCTCCTCAAGCTTCACATAAACGCACAGAGTATCAAGGACGAATTAAAACGGAATAAACAGGATCGAGATGAAAATAATATAGTAGCTGCATTTTCCTCTAACGTTACATGAAACCTCATAAACGATTAAGTACTGTTAGACAGAATGAGCCGAGACCTTGATCGTCGAGATCCCTGTGGATACTATAATACCTTACCACTTTTACGCATGCACACACACATACACATAGCCCGGCTGTGACGTAGAACCCACACTTTTTCACATCCAATATCTTCATTTCGCATTTCCTTCCTTATATTACACAATTATCACGTTCTCCCGCACTACATCATTTTCACAGTTACCTAGTTGAACTAAAATATTCCAAAAATCATCTTATTTTAAGATTCACTGGAATACCCCGTTGCGTTACAACTGCCTGATTTAGTACCGCAAGCTTCCACTTAGAACCAATCGAAAACCTTATATTTTCATCCTAAAATTCGCTGTCACGTTCGTTGTCAATTTTCGCCCAGCCTCACTCCTACCCTCTCTTCATCCTGAGAGTACTTGTTTCTTACCATTGAACATCATTCTACAATTTAATTGTATGTATTTTTTTGTTTTGGAAGAGCTGGCCCATGGACCCGAGAACTGAAATTGGTTACACTGAGCCTCCGCCAAAATCTGCTCTTAAATTTGTTGACCTATCAAAATTGAAGGTGGGTTTTTTCATATTTGACCCTTAATTGTGTTTTCGTATTTTTTTGTATAATTACAGTAGGTAGGTATGTTATTATCGATGTATAATACTCCACCTGTATGTGTTCTGTGTTCCACAAAACGTTGGTAACCTTTGTACATAATTCGAGTTCGAACCACTGTTCTGTGTTCGAAGCTCTGCACTAGATGATTCCTTAGGAGTTTTTTCTATGTAAAATTTTATTACAAGAATTTGAATGTAGCTCCGTACAGCTGGGTCTACACAGGGACACCTGTGCCTAGAGCATTCTAGTTCTGTAGAACTGTGTCCCACTCTGCCCAAAACTTAGGGGTTAAAAATCACTAGACTAAGTTGCTTGAGCGTTCTAGATGAGCAGCCTTGAGCCAGGCTGTGAGAGTACTGTCTGATCTGTGAGCACGGTCTCTCACTCTAGCGTGTACTGCTCTAGGAGCCGTCTCGTTTGTGTGCTGTTTAGTTGTACACCGTAGCAAGAGATGGACACGTGCACCATTAATATTGCTCATGCCACTATAGCTTCAGCTGTTATTATCAAAAGAAAACGGCTACAAAGAAGGAGAACGCGAGTGGGTAAATGATTGGGTTCCACGAAGTCAGCAATTCGGTGTTTACACTTCCTTCTTCGGGAACTGGCGGATTCCAATTTCAGGTATACCAAAAACTTTCCTCTGGTATTACAGAATCCGTCGACACTAGCTGGGTGAGTACTGGAAGCGAGAGCTTTTGATGTAACATCATCAACAGACACATCGAGAGAATTCCTGATGATGACATTGGGGCAACAGCTCTCGCTAGAGGCTATAGGTATCCTCTTGAAGACACCTTAAGAATTCCAAGTCCTTACTCTGGGGATTGATGTGAATTTGAGAATCCAATAATCAAAGTGAAATAATCGCCAGGGGGTGGAAGTAGGTAGTGAAGCGTCAGTTACGAAACGTCCTTGCTAACCAGTTACTTACAGTAAAGTTACCAAATGGCTTCAGGAAGAGTGTGTGGCAAGGGGATGTCTATATCAATTAGGTCCCTTCCCCGTGTTGGTGGGAGGATCCGTTCTCCTGATGCACGTAGCAGCTCACAAGAACCGTTACCTATACTTTTAATGAACATCACTATTAATCTGAGCCCAACTTGATTCATTATTTTCCCATCAGGAATTGAGGATTCGTGAAAAAGAAGCTGTGGAAGAAGAGCTGTCGGAAGCGCGCAGTCTACCTCCTCCACTAAAACCTGGTGAGTGCATCAAATTTTAATATAGAGAAATACTAACTTGTTAATAACAAGGTTGGCTTCGAATATGCGTAACTCACTGCTACCTGTTACTAATGGATTTCTGGCACTCGTTTCCAATTTTTTAGTGTTTGGTGGAGGGCCACCCCCGCCTGGACTCAGCGACACTGATTTCCCGCCGATTGGTGGTGGAAGGGGAGGTGAGTATCTCTGAACATTTTTGAATTAGTAAACCCTTATTCTGATTGGAAAATCAGTCTACAAAATTATAGATAGTCTGGAGGACTATTGTTTGTTATCAGTTGATATATCATGCCATAGGTGCCACCGGGTGAGAGAATGGGTGGTCCCGTTGGTCATTCAACATAGCCTTCATGGCATTGTTGCCCCAATGGTTGTTTGAACAGCACATTTAGAAGAAATACTACACCAAGTTTCTATAATATCCTAGTCATTTTGCTTCTATGTAACACAACTTTATTGTTATAAAAGCTATTGGAACGACGTTAAGCTGGTACCAAGCCAGAAAAAAAGGAATGGAATGAGGCTGCTCACCATCGTGCTACTACAGTATCCATCAATATTGTAAAAGCAAAGGCAGCAGCCCTAATATTATTTATTCACAAAGGTGCTAATTTAAAATTGGTTTATTGGTTCTCACCCAAGGCAAGTAGAGAGAGGTGTGCTCATGCTACCTGGAGATGGAAGCATGACGTCATAGGGGGCCAGTCCTAGCTGGCTCTATCCTATTGCCTAGCGCTTTCATTTCACCGTTTTTTGTTGTTGTCAGAAGGAGTTTATACGTGGGAAACGTATTCTCAGCTTACCTACTTTGAAATGGGGGGTTGTATGTGTGCCGTGGGAATGTGTAACAATATTATTCTTTGGGGCGAGAAAAGCCGAAACGAAGCTGCCATTCTTCACATTTCCAGACTTGAGTTTCCTTTTTCGTCCTGTCCTTTGTGCGTAGTAGTGTTTTATGAGTTCCTTCACATATTGGCCATGATCCATTGAAAATGCAGTAAATTGTTTGTTTACGTAGATTCAGGTAGAGATACGTCTTCTCCAGTATTGTCATACTAAGAACCAACTGTATCTTTTCATTTACTTATGCTATTGCTTGTCTACTGCTTGCTTTTCTTATTACTTCAGAAAGCTTTGGATCAGTGCATGCAATGGGCATTTCTCGTGGGTTACAAATTCCCCTTTTTTTGCCAAATTAACTTAAAAACTTATTTACCACATGTAATATAGGCAGAAAACGAGTAGTTAATATAGGCTGAAAAGAATTAGTTAAGTATAAGCAGAAAACAAATAGTTAAATCATCAAGTAGTTTAACTCAAATCTTGCTTGGAGCGCTAGTGCATCACTTTAAATGTTGTACAGAACCGCAGTGGCTGGATGGATGGAACCTAATGTTGGGTTGTTGGCAGCATTGAGTAGCTTTGCTCTGCCTCCTTGGATCAAGAGCCAATCAGATGTCACCTGATACATCATTTCTTGCCCCATTCTTACTTTTAACCACCCTCATTTAAAAACTATTGCTTATTATTGACAAAAGGCTTCAAACTGCCGTTTTTCCAAGAAACATTTTTGACGAGAATTTCCCATTGGAATGATTTTTTCTCATTCAACATCCTTCATTTTCTTATTCTTCTAACAAATGCGCCAGTACAAAACTTACAAACCTACTTAATTGTTTATGATTTTAATAAACTTTTAATGATATTTAAATGAGCTCTTAGCTCATACCTAGATGTGCACTTGCCATCAATTCCTTTCCTAATAATACTAATAGGTACGTATATGTTAATTGCTTGCGTACCTACTTGAAATTTCTATTTCGGGATGGCCGGTCGAAATAACGGAATGGATCTTATTTCGTAAATAACTTATAGGTCCTTTAGTATTACTAAAACTAACAGTTCTCCGTGCATTTCTTCACAATTTCATAGGAATTCACCCGGTAATAATAACTAATATTAGAGCGAATAGTGGTGTTCATAAGCAGGCAGCAGTGAGCTGTTCTGTTCTTTTTTTCAATTCTTATGAATGCGACTGTAAAAAGTAAATAATACCTTCTGATATAATTATGCACCTTATTATTCTAATGATTACACCTGAATGCTCCCTATTCTTCTAATACATTCACGCCCATGTTAAATACCTATTACATACTTAGTCGTTGTATGAAGCATTCGTTTAATATATCAATCTTATTGTGTGATTTAAATGAGCAGTTCTTTTTTATCTGTCAATTATTCCTTCCCTGGGTATAATCCTAGCAGCATAAATATTGTTCCAAATTTTCATTGCTTGGGTACCTACGAGTTCAATTTCGGGGTGGCCGGTCGGAAATCGTAATTATTATTTATTGAAGTAGTAATACCTTGAGAACGACTAAAACCGACTGGTCTCATCTTTGAACTGTTCATCGATCGTTGTTCGTAGATTCCTTTCCAGTAAAGTAGCGATGCGTGGGCTCTGAAATGGTGGGACGCCAAACCACAAAACCAACAGATTTTTCTACAAAACACCTCAACGCAACAACACCCATCCCTTTATTTACTGGATAGAATAATATTCAGCAAAGGCTCATCTCTTTTAATCAACATTATCGTCGTTTGTAAACATCGAAAATTTTGACTGTAAATTAGCCACGGAATTAGCCATTCAATTCACTAGAGCTGTGGAGAAGCTATTAACTAGAAGCTAGGTACTTATCTGTGTGCTACGACGCCCATCAATTCACAAGACTGCAAACAGCTAACAGGAAAAAACGCACATAGGTGCCACAAATACGAATTTGTCTTCGGAACCGGACCGATTGTGTACGCACAAAATTCGGCACACAAACTGAAAAACTGACAAGACTGATCGGAGAAACAGAATGTGATTCGCGAGATCACGAGACAACAGAAACAAATCGAAAGACGTTAGCATCTCGTATCAAGATGACAAGTTCGATCGTATCGTATCAAGAATCGATTGTGAACAAGAACGGTTTTTGGGTGGAAATCAGATTCTGGGGGCAGGGCCCAAAGTGGGTGTGCGAACTAAATTTTTACTCGACTGAGCTTGTGCAGACGATTTAACCATTTTTTGTTCAAGAGAGGGATTTTGCTTTTGCGCAAGCATAGTTGAGCTGTACAACTGAAAATTAGCAATAAAACTGTGCAATTCCAATAGCAATGAAATTCATAGAGGACAATCAACTATCTGCCCATCAAATTTGAGTGAAATCGACCATTTGTTAGTGAGAATTTGTGTAGGTACATAACCTACCTTCCTTGGCGAGACATTAATAATATGATGTAGGTACTGCATAGAAAATAAATATTTTATAACAGCACCGTCGGTTTTCTTACACTCAGTAATGTTAAAGTACTTACTTGCAAACAATGTCAATCAAAATCTGTTTTTCACTCTCCTCAAACTTAGGTCCGTGTTTTCGTTTTTGCGACGCTGAGTTCATGCTGGTTTCCGCGATTTCGACAGTAAACAAACTTTCTTTGTAAAACAAAACGTAACACTACATCAGCAATATAAACAACAAACCAAACACCAAAAAAAATCAACCTCACAATGGACGTCAGCAACTGCGTTTAGTCATCCCCAATGCCTCCATTTTGGCGGGCCAATGCCTCCATGAAGTGAAATCGACGTTTTATGAAAACATTATAATCTTTGATTACACTCTGAAACCCACTTGTCCTTAAGCAACGCTTCTAATCTTCGATTCGATAAAACAGTGATCTATTTTAACGATGGTTAGGAAGTATTGGTGAAACCGGCCCTTAGAGTTGGAATATTTTTATTAAACATCGTGTGTACATAATTAGGGCAATACAGCCCTCTCTGCCATTAGGCACACGAAAAATTATTATAATTACTTGAACGTAATGTATGCCAGGTACAAGCCATTTTTATTTTAGTTCCAATAACTCGTCATAGGTTTCCTGTGATAAATTAATGTACATTATTAGGATGAATATCACGCAAACAATCTCAAGTGTAAATTCTTCTTGAAGGTTGCAATGGACGACGATAAATCAAATAAATCAATATTACTATTATAAATTTAACACCCTGGACAGCAAATGACTTTTCATAAAATGAAGTTCTATAAGCTGTTACTTGAAGCGTAATTGAGGCATTCCTAGTGCTTACGTCATGGATATATTATTGTCTGTTTTTTGGATTTGGACAACAGTGTAGGCGGGGACTCCAAACTTCAAAATCTTAAACACTGCGAGGCCCAGTGAGTACTCAGGGCTTCATTCACTTTCAACCAATTTAATTTTACGTAATACTTTGTTATGTGTTCATCAGGTCTGAAATTAAAAATAAACCTAATGGTTGCTTTTTGGGCTCTCTGTAGTTTATATTTTGTGTCAACTTTCAAGTCACAATAAGCCAATTTAGCATAGTCTGTTCTTGGAAAAATACTGTACCAAATTTGCTCTTCTGAATGCTGGGAACCCATTTGCGTTATTTCTCAATTGAAACAAACCAGCTTATACTTGCTTACATACCTTCAGAACCCGGCACTCCCAATTCAGCACTGAGTCGACGAAAATTCCCAAGTTTTTACCTCATTCACAAATGGAATTTCTATATTTACTAAGGTAACAACCGGAATCCTCCGACAGTCACGGATCCGAGCTATTCGACGACTTGAGCCGATGATTACTGCTGCGTGCTGCGTACTTTGACGAATTTACCGACAGACCAGATCTACGAAGATGGGCGATGTTTAATTTGTCGATTGCGTCATTAATACCATCAGCAGTCGCATCAACAAAAATTTGCGAATCATTAGCGTACAAATGATAATAAAAGAAAACAAGCACATTAGAAATAGTGTCGATGTACAGACTGAAAATTGAACCCGACGAGATTGAAACTTGAGGCGTACCTTTCTCTACGTGCGACTTACTTGAACTAGACCTATTTCCTTCACTGTCTTGCACACACTGCCACCAACCTTTCAGATATGACTCAAATCATTTCACCACTTCCATTCCAAACCAACAACTCCCAAATGTTTTTAACAACACGTCATGCTGAAGATTGTCATAAGCTCGAGAAAAAACAATCTGGTCCAAAACTGTAACGTTCCCTTTGTCCATATTTTTTCTTAACTCGTCCATCACCGATATTAGAGCTGTCTCAGTTCCACAACCCACTCTGTAAGCAGACTGCTTACAATTTAAAGTCTGTGTCAGGAAGGAAATTCAAATGCCAACTGAACACAAGGTTGGATTTTTTTCCCCCTTATTGTTTTTGGATCATTAGTACAACCCTGTTAATAGACGAAATATTCGGCGTCTATAAAGAGGATCGGACACATTGTGGAGGACCCTTGCGACGTCACACCCCTTCCCGTCCCTCAGAGCGTGAGCATACCTGTCTCTCTACACCTGTTGGTTCTCACCATACAGAAGGAATCTAATGCACAAGAGAGTGGCTTGTAGTGCACTGCTAGGATCAAAATTGAACTCATTGTTAGAAATCTGGTACAAACCTGCACATTCCATTTTGATTGTTTGATTTGTTACTTACTTGAACTTATTGTCTCATACAGGCGGACGTGGGTTGTTTCCAAAGGTTGGATCAGGCATCTGGCCTATCTCAGGAAGAGGGAAATTGGCGAAATAAGAAACATTTCTGTGAGTTACTTTTTATTCATTGCTGCAACTTCACCTGACTTAATTCATTTGTCAATTGATTTGGCTTTCAAACAAAACTTGATTCCAATTTTTCCTTGTGAATTTGAAATGTCTCACGAATATTTCAGTGGTTTTCCAGAAATCTGAAACCCTACTGTGCGGCGGCCATCGAGTCTCCACATACTGGAGTTCATAAAATAATAACGCTTGTTCTTAGATTATTACTTCAACGTTTTTTTCACAGAACGAGTTTTCGTTCTGCCATCTATTGTTAACAACCTCCGGCAGTTGCAGTTTTCTACCTCATTTTTTATTGGACTATTTGCCATAATGTTGACAATCTCCCATAAGTTTGTTTTAAAAATTGGACACTGATTTTTTTATCTGAGGTTTTTTTAAAGATCTGACAATAATTGATTTATGCTTATAGTTTATCAATATTATAAATTAGGTACCGAGGTATTTTACTATTTTTTTTTTGTGTGGTAGTATTGACACAGCAATTTGCGTATTACGTATTTTACCTTACATATTTCTTGTTATGGAAAGAAGTTAACTTTAAAGCTGTTGATTAACATTGTGTCGGCTGGTTGTAATATGAACTTACAACGCACTACTTTTACAATCTGAATCATATTTTTTTTAGTTATTTCCCTTGTGATTCCTGTCCGGAACCTGGCTCATCACTTGATAAAGAGTATGTTACTTTCTTTCTCTTAGGTCTAAAACATATCCTTCGACATTGCTATTATTGTGGCCAATTCATCGAACCATCTTGGAAATTTTTAGTGAGAAATCAGTGTACCTACCTGAGAAACCAAGAATATTTTTTGTACTCAATTATTGAACTCTTCAATAAAGTACTGCGAATTAAACCAGTGAGTTTTTATCACATTTCGTTTACGTGAAATGTATTAAAAGTTCCCAGTCGTGGAGCATGATGGCTATAAGAGCAAATTTTCGTAGCAAAATTCGTGCTATTGTGTAAAAAGATGATAAACCTAGCGCGAAACCATAGGTACCACTTTTCGAATCGGTATACCATTTTTTCGTGATATTAGCCACTTTTACCTATTTTTGACCATTAATAAGTCAAATGTTACCCACTCTTTTTTGTGAAAAATATTTTCATCATCAAAATAGTCCCTGCTCCTATCGTGAATCAACGACCCACACAACGTCAGGTGAATTATTAGTATTGATTTTAGCTCAACACAAATTTTTACCCCCCCCCCCCCCCCCCCCCCCAAATCCAAATTTGACCCCTTATTCTGAATGAAAAACAAATGAAATGGTATTTTTCTGTGTTTACTGACTCTTCCATTCTATTTCCAATTATTTTATATCAACTGTTCGCGATTTTACCGATTTTTGACCCCCTTAGAATTTTCGAAAATTGCTCATCTTAGAACTCATCTTTTTGTTTGGTAATTTTGGCGAAATTTGGAATTTGTATCATGTACCCAAGGTCAGATATCGTCTGGAGTGACATAATTATATGTATTTAAAAAAAAACACACATTCTGTTAAAATCTAGGGATGAATTCAGGATGCTATAAACATTTTTCAAAAATTCATGCTCCGAAAATGTTGGACCCATTGCAATAGCTTTCTTTTCTTCGAAAATTCGCTAAAAGAAACCGGCATTAATTTTCCTTTATTTAGATTTCTATGTCTTCTAGAAGGATTTATTTGGGGATTTTGTTTAGCTCTGAGTTGCATCAGTGAGTAGTATCCATACCATAGTTATCTACTCAAACCGCTCCACAGTAAGTGGCGAGAAACGTTGGATTTTCGAAGTACATACCAAGCAAAAAATTCCTCAGTTACCCATTAGTGATCCATAGTAACGTCCCTAACTATCGCCTATCAATTTCCTATTATCTACAGCTACAGTTCGGAGACAATATAGCGTCAATTCACCTCAATCTTCGTTTTCACGTCCCTGATAGCCTTTTTGGTGCCTTTGGGGCGAAAAACCAAACAGCTTGAAAGAAATTACACGATTTGGGGGGGGGGGGGGGGGGGGGGAGGAACAGGTTTGTATAAACTTACCCAACGGAGACGTAGGAACAGGCTTCTATATGCACATCCAGGAGAGACTGAGCATGCTACTTTGGCGTGCAAAATGGATATCAATCCTTTTTGCGGCTGAGGTTTTTTTTTTGTCAGGTAAATTTTTACAGTGGGGGGGTGTGATGTTTGCTTCATTACCGGAGGTAGTGAAACCTTGGATTCGTGATTGAGATGTCCTCAAAAATGAAAATTTCCACTACCATTTCGCGTTTCAGACATCGAGGAACATTTTTGGTTCCGTGCCTGTCTGCGGTAGTTCATTGTAACGCCCATAACTACTCAAAATGGGGTGATATTTGGAGGGTAGATGCGGTTTGGGTCACAGATGGTTCTACACAAAAATCATCGAAAAATTACTTAGCTATCGTCTGCGCATGCGCATATGTGAAATACTTGAAACGCCCATAAAAACCGTAAATATTGTTGAAATGAGTTCAAACTTGGAGGGTAGATCAGGAATAGTACTTTGATAGTTCCAAATGAATTTTATTGGAATCGTAATGTAACTCGTCTGTGCATGCGCGAACATGAAATGTTCACCATTTCCTTGTAACCTTCTAACTATGCGACAAACAGTCCTAGAGAGCTGAATGGTCCCACTTCAAAATCATGGAAATTGTTTCGTATGCGCATGCGCAAACGTAAAATACTTGAAACGCCCATAACTACCTTAAATACTGTTGAAATGAGTTCAGATTCAGATTTGGAGAACGATCAAGAATAATACATTGATAGTTCCATATGAATTTCATTGGAATCGTCATGTAATTCGTCTGCGCATGCGTGAATATGAAATGTTGACCGTTCCCTTGTAACGTCTCTAAATACGCGAAAAATAGTCGGAGAGCTGAAATTTTGAGGGTATACGCGGGTTGGATGGCAGATGATCCCTTATCAAAATGAACCTACCCTATTCTATACGTTCATAATATGATACAAGTGAGGAAGCTATACTGCCTACTCGAATCGGCAGACGTTTTTGTACTATCTAAAGAGGTAGCAGTTCATAGAAACACTGGTATTGCATCAAATTTCATAGCGATCTATGCACATTATACAAAAATATGTTAAAACAATGAATGGGGATCTTAAATATTCAACGAACAGGTAGTACAAGGGAAGTAGGTACATGACTGTGTTAATGCTATTCAGGATGCTATTACTTGAGTTAGCGGGCCGTGGAGGTAAGAGGCGAGGGCTTTTGCTTTTTCATTCAGCATTCCAAATCCTACAGACCTCTTAGTGCAGATACACAACAGTAAGTTAGCCACTTGCGTTATAGCAACTTTACCCTCCTGAAACAACAATGAAAAATATACAATAATGAACCTTAGAGTAAAGATTTTATTGGGTACCTACCTGTTTATAATAACCGTCTGGATACAAGACAGCGGGAAAATGCCAGGCTCACTCTGGTGTCATCTTCAATCAGGATTCTCAGACACTGATAAAGTCTTGGCCAGAATAAAGTTCTGGAGGCTAAATTTTCTTCAACTCCCTGTCAAGTGCAAAGATATCGCTAGGTTGACAACAACGAGACGCCATTTCCAGCGGGAACTCAAAAATTCACACGATTCATGTGGTCAATAAGTGATAATTTCCGTTAATGTATAGAACTTGGCCAAAAAAGGAGAATTTGTAAACCACTAAAACTGCCCATACCAATCATCCTGAAGCTCAGTGGTAACAGATATTTTTAGCCCGTTTTCGACCATCCTCCATTCTTGCGCCATGTCCTTCACTATACTACGCATAAATGCAAGTTCTTCAAATCTCTATCAACTTACCCAGGGTTGGCAATTGGTGGATATTTTCTAGAATGTATTTTGCATTAATAGTCAATGGGAAAATTGGAATTGGATCGAGATAACGCTTGCCCGTATACATACGCCGTTTTTCCTTTATTCTCCTCTTACTACTACATGGATACTAGCTGATATCCGTATTCTTAAAGCTAAGTTTTCCTTATTTTTGTAGGAAGGAAAATTGAATCGCCCTTTGCTGTACGCAGGATCTCACTTCCCCAAGGTAAACCGCATTTCCTTCTCAGAGTGAAGCTCAAGTCAAGGAACAGCGAATGGGGTATAAATTATTGTTGATAAATTATCATCAAGCAGTAAAATGAAAAAAAGGTGTATTCAGCTAGCACCGAAAGTCGAGCATGGATATTTTACTGGTGAAATCCGTAATGTTCTCGGGCAACAGTTTTCATCTCTTCTCTCTGCACTCAGTTCACATGGATGCTACTTTCAGACCAAAGGACGAGGCCTCCTGGCTCGCTATGTCATAGTGCCACATTTTTTTCAAACTCCCTATTTCTATTGGCTTCTCCAATGTTTAGAAAACATTACCTCGACGAACAGACCTCAATTATCGTTATCCCGGAGTAATATACTTTCAAACAAATTTTTTAAAAAAATTACAGAATACTCCATTTTCATGAAAGACCAGCACCATAATTGGAATTGCGAAGGATAATATTCACTTGAAATAGCATAAACACTATTGAAGTTAACCTTACATAATGAAGTCAGTGACACAAACTAACAAGACAATAAACTATCATAATTTCACGGCTCATTTAAAAGGTGATTGTGGAAGAAGTAAACCCATTTTCAACTCTGCAATCCCAATGAGGAATTTTCGACAAAACTTTTTCTTGGGAAAAAATGTTCACAACTCTTGGAAAAATGGAAGGTCGAAGCCCGCTTTCAAAAATAAGCATTTTTAAATAGCATTTTTTTATGAGGGTGATCAAAAGTAAAAATGCGGCAAGAAATGACGTATCAGGTCTGTTGACATCTAAGAGGCTATTAGCCCCAAGGAGGTGGAGCAAAGCTTTGGAGTTGGAGGCAGATGTTCTCAATGCTGCCAACCTTTGGCGTGACTTAGTGAATCTTCCCTCAGTTTAATTTTGAGGACGTTTTTAAATTTAGTTATAAATTTGTGGTTCCATCCATCCATCCATTGCGGTTCTGAACATGTTAAAAGTGATGCACTAGCGCTCTAAGCAGGATTTGAGTTGAACAGCTTGGCAACTAACCTGATAATCATTTCTAGCGGGAACTAAGAAATTCAAATTTCACACTCGCTTTCTGCCAAGACTTTCTGACAAACACCTCATTATGTGGTAAGTGTTAATTTCCATTACTGAACAGAATTTGGCAATAGAGGGAATTTGTAACCCACAAAAATTGCCCAAGACATAGACGAATTTTTCAAGATATCTATTTAGGGAAATTGACCATTTCGAGAAATTACCGAAAATTCCATGAGGACAACTTGTAGGCGATCTTCCTTCAATGCAGTCCTCCCGCTTTTCTCATACAACGCCCAAATATTTCGGGTGATGGCGGCTGTCACAGTGGCATCTCTGTCGCCGTAGCCGCTGTACGCTAGAAGGGCCCCTTCATGGTTGAGCAACCTGAACGCGCCATCATTTTTGTAAATATTCATGCAAGTAGGATAGTACAACTGTGCTTGAGTAGGTAGCTAAAGAGATATATTACTGTGAAAGTACTCAACAGCATTCCAATGAGGCTATAATAACGAAGGGAAGTATAGGTACTTATGAATGTAGTGTTATGAGGACCATCTCATTTTCCAATACAAGTAAGCACAATCTGACTACATTGGACACTTTCGTTTTCCAGTAGGTAACTAAAAATTATTGAGGTACCGAAGCCAGTAGTTATGATGAAGCAGAAGGAAACTCAAGAGGCATTCGGTACGTGGAAGGATACAAGCCAGAAATGTATAAATAAACGAACCTACGTTCCTTACATAAGGACAACAGGTAGGTAGGCACTTGTGAGGGTGAGCTTGGGCAAGTACTAAGATACGATGAACTTTTACAAATAAAAAAGCCTGTGGATATAGTTTAAGTAGGTTCCTACTTACTGGCTAATAACAATGAACTTCTGTGTTTTGATTGTGATTACATTTAATTCAAAACAAAATGAATTACTGGCTTACAGAGTGTTTTCGACTCCACTGGTGTTCGCTTGGCTCAGTACTTGAGCCAATACTTTTGTCTTCAGCATTGTTCAAGACGGAGGACTGCCTACACCATCAGAAACTTATTCTGGAAATTGATTATAACTAAAACTGATCTAAAAGAAAACCTAATCAACAACGAACGAAAATCAGCAAGCAGCAACTAGAACAACACAAATGTTGAGATCGGTAGTATCAGTATGGTTGAGATGGTGATAAGATAACAACTGATAAGGGTTGTGTGTGTGTGAGATTCTCCGTTTATGTGCCTTCGGCTTCCAAGCCTTGCGAGGCATAGGTAGTTAACCCTGATAAGGGTTAACCACTTTAGGTTACTGATACTGATGCCGATCATCTTCTATCTCTTGTTTTTGTCCGGAGAATTGCCATATTGGCCATAGGTCTCCTTTGTCCATGTAGTGGTGATGCTTGAGCAGGTGGGATAAATATTTATCTTTCGTCCTGCAGCAGAGACTAGCAGTGATTTCTATAGTTTCCACACCGTTCTTATTCGATTCATAGGGAGTGGTCATCAATTAGGAGCCTTTCTTCCTCTCCTATTCCTTCTGTTAAGTTGCCCCCAGTTGTGCAGTATTCGTTTCCCACGACCCAGTTTCCCTCAAAACCATCAAAGAACTGCCTGACTGTTATCACTCACTGCCAACCTTTTTTACGTTTCAACCCTTAAAATATAATCCGATAATCCTCCTGTCAAAAGACCCTGAAACTAACAGCCACTTTTTACCACGCCGTTACTGCCCATTATCGTCCCCACTATCCCTTTTCGCTTTTCCCCTTCTCAAACCCTCTGAGACTTAGGTACTTTCTCAGTACATGGGAGTTCAGTACTTGTACCACCTTCCTGCTTACAAGTTCATATCCTGCATGAAGCTACCTCTCAGTTATATCAACCGTTCGTAGTAACGTGATCTGTTTTATGTGTATCTGACCCTGTGCTGTTACTTGAAATACCAACCAGACTGTGCTTTTTACAATATACAAAGTGCTAACCGTGCTTCGTGGTCGTTATTTTACCCTTATATCCCGGCTGTTAAAAAACACCTTCAAAAATTATAGGCGCATTGAACTTCCTGGACTCCGGTGCGGATTGGATAAGAAGTAGTAGGTAACGATTCATCAGGTGGCTTATCCTCATATTAGCGAATTTTCAAAGAAAAGGAAGCTATTGTTCTCGGTCCAAAATTTTTAAAACTCGAATTTCCGAAAGATTTTTATACCAAAATCCGTTTCAGACCATCCTGAATTCACTGCCGAAAGACACCAAAAATTATATATATATATATATATATATGTATGTGTCATTCCAGACGATAACTCTCGAAAGAATTGAGATAAAAAGTTCAAATTTGCACGAAAAATCTGTCTTGGCAATCGACAGGCTAAGTTCGTAGATGGGCAGAATCGGATCACTCTAAGGGGGAATTTTGGGGAGTTTTAGGGGGGAAAAATTACCCATAAATTCCCAAAATGAAGCAGTCTGACAAGTGACACCTCATTTTAAAGGTTTTTGTACGCTGAACACGATGGTGAAATCAGAATTGCGATATCTCATTCCGTTCTCAAACTGGAGCACTTTGAAGATGAAGTCCTTCATCTTCCTCCACCTCCTTCATCGTCCTCCACGTTCCTGAACGTGGTTATTTCTTGAGATGTTCTTCCTGGTTCGTCTGCTCTAATCTGATAACTGAATGGGATATCGCAATTCTGACTTCACCATCGTGTTCAGCGTTGGAAAATCTACAAACCGAGGTGTTACTCGGCAAAAAATGGAACAAAAAATTTGTTACATATCCAATACCTACTTTGTATTGGATACGTACCTAACATACGTACTGTACGTATGTTGGATAAGTAACTGTACGTATATTGTAGTACCAATACTACAATATACGTACATACTTGAATACCTATAATTACCCAATAAGTTTAAGATTGCCCATATTTGAATGGGATATTCCAAACATCACATTTTACATAAAATCAGTTATTTCTTCGAAAATTCGCTCTTATAGCCATGCTGCATGACTGTGGTTTTTTTTTTTTTGCTCATTCTTTTTCAAGTGATAATTGAATTTTTCAATTAAGGATCAGTAGTTTGATTATTTCAAATCAATTTGAAGAAGTTTCACACAACTGGGTCTTACCTGTTTACTGCACAAATGGGGTACTTAAGTAGCATTCCTTAAATGCATCATGGGCTGGTTCCATCTACATCCAGTGATTAACTTACATTATATCACTTCGGATGTTCATGTTGGAGGAATCAACCAAACATGAGAGAAGATTGCCTTTCATTTTTGTTTCATCCAAAATCCGAGGTGTAGGTACCTACCTACAGATGACCGATGACACTACTTTTGACGAGAGTCGTTCCCCGAACAAGTAATTATTCATCCAGAGTGATGAATGACTGATGGCTCAGTGAAAAATGTAGACAAAGTTCATTCCATTGCATTCAAATTTTAGTCCACATCCCATTTTTGTTCACATCCGCCAGTCGAATATCTCTCCAAGTGCGAGTTTGTTTCTTACCTAGTGTGTATTAAACTATTTTGTGTCAGTTATTTTACACAATGCCACTCAAGTGGTGAGACAAGCACATGGAATTGTTTCTTAAAACATACCTAATTATGGCTACCCGCATGCAGGAGTGCTTGTGGAATAACAAATGCAGCGATTAAACCTAATACAATGCACGGTAAAAACCGTGCTCCTCAATGCTCACTGATTATCCCCACCAACGTCTTCGATCGCGGCCAGTTGCCGATAAACAGGCAATTGTGTTCAGTTCATAAGCCATTGCCTCTACTTATAATCCTTGTATTCCTTCTCGAACGATACATCCTGCCATCTGTTAGGTAAGGTAGGATGATTTTTTCTGGTAGGTAGGTAATTTATTCTGGATGATTTCACTGCATGTGAATGATTAACTTTGAATTTACATCAACACTAAATTATTCGAAAGTGATACAGTTAAATCCCGCTTTGGTCCCGAAGCATTAAAGGTTGACCTTGAACATTTTCTTTCATTGCCATTCCTCAAGGCCGATATTGACATTTTAATCTTTATTCCACAAACAAGTTGTTTTTTCAGTGGGTTGTTGGATTGTTGGATTAAATCTAATGTTTTTTCCATTCGATGAAACGTATTCTAAGGGTGGGTACCTAATTAAAAACGCTGCAAAATCCTCGTCACATGGGCCTATTATTCTACTGGACATACCTACAGAAATGTTGGCCTTTCATTATTTATTGTTTCTTTCATGTACAGTAACTGAAATAGTTATTTTTGATGGTGTCCACCAATTTGGGCCAAAAAAAAGAAGAAATTAGGCTCGTTTAAAAAAAATTTGAACACATTATCTTTGATCACTGATAGCACCATTTAATTGCCGTGATTCACCAGCTAATAAGTACTAATTCTAGTGTTATACAAATTAAGGGGAATTTCCCAGGTTTTTGAATCATAAAAAAATGAATGTCGGGAGCTTAACCTTCGTTAAAACCTCAATTCTTCACTCTTCGGTCAAAATCAACTTAATATTTGGTCTTCTAGCCCTAAAAAACATGGAAAACGATACCTCACAAGCTAATGTACACTAATAGACCTCAAAAATCCCTCGAAAACCCCTATTTTTACACCTGTTTTTCTCCCATAACACCCCTGGGTGTATTCGTATCGGGCTGCCGAGCTTCGGAGCACAACATGTGTTCCCAAATGGGGACCCAAACGGCGTGCGGAAGAACGACGATTTTAGACCAAATTTTAACACAAATTGAAGGTTGAAACTTTTAGAACCTCAATTTTCCACTCTTTGGTCAAAATCGACTTCATATGCGGGCTTCTCGTCGTAAAAAACATGGAAAACGATACCTCACAAGCTCATGTTACTAAAACACCAAAAAACCTCATTTTTACTTCCATTTTTCACCCGTAACACCCCTGGGTATATTCCGATCGGGCTGCAAAGTTTCGGGACACAACTAGGGCCCAAATGGAGCATGTGTGCGAAAGAACGTCTTTTTTAGATCGAAAATGAAGTAGATACGCATGATACGGCGGACGGACATCGCATTTTCTGAATCTATTCACCTTGAAGCTTAAATAAAAAATTTTGAGGGGGTGTTTTAAATTTTGTTTGCTGAGCGAATACATAGTGTTGTATTATTCACAGAATAATAAACCAAAAATTTTCCACTTCACTCTGATGTGGCGATGCCCAGTCAGTGATGCATTCATTGCTGGTTATACCGAACTTTTTCTTGAGTAGGAAAAAATCCATACATTTCTGTAATAACCACACAGCTTCCTCTCCCACTTCAACGAAGATTTAAGAGAAAAACGCTGCAAAGTCCTTGTCACATTGGTTTATTGTTCAATTGGACATACCTACCTACAGAAATGTTGGCTGTTCATTTTTGTTTCTTTCATGTGAAATAATTGAAAGAGCTATTTCTGATGGTTTCCACCAATTTTGGCCCCCAAAACACGAATTAGGTACGGTCCTTTTTTTTTCAAATTATTTTTGATCATTGATAGTACCATTTAATCGTCTTGATCCACGTGCTGACAATTTTTCTAGTGTTATTATACAAAGTGATGGTGATTTCAGACGATTTCCCAGGTTTTTGACTCATAAAAAATCAATTTTGGGAGCTGAACATTTGGTAGAACCTCAATGTTCTCTTTGGTCAAAATCTACTTCATACTCGGTCTTCTTGTCCCCAAAAACATGGTTACTAACATGTCACTAAAACACACAAAAAAACACAATTTTTATATACATTTTCACTCATAACACCCCTCGGTATATGCCGATCGTCTGCAAAGTTTCGGGACACAACAAGGGCCCAAATGGAGCATGTGTGCGAAGGAACGATTTTTTTAGACCAAAAATGAAGCCTGTACACGTGATACGGCGGACGGTGGGCGGACATAGCATTTTTGGAATCTACGCACCTTGAAACGGAGAAGAAAAAATTTTGAGGGGGTGTTATAAAATTTTTACACCTATGTTAAAAATTAATAACCTATGTTAATTAATTGTTAAAAATTTTATAACACCCCCTCAAAATTTTTTTGCTGAGCGAATACATAGGTGTATTATTCCCAGAATAATAAACGAAAAGAAAACACTACATGGTCCACCACGGGGGCCTTTCCTAATTAACTCAAGATGACTAAGAAGTGAGCCTCTCGTACGCATTTACCGTCTGCAGATCTCTGGAAGATTCCTCCTCCTCGTAGCTTGTCTTGTCAAGTGACTACCAATCACAAACAAAAATCCAAATAATAAACCAAAAGAACCGAAGGACTTTCCACTCTCAAGAGAATTGCGGAAGGTAGGAGGTGCCTATATAACGTCTTGTATAGGTAATGTATTTCAGGTAGTTTCACGCAACGACAGAGCTTTTCATAACGCGTGGTTCCTTCGTAAAACTGTAATTTGCCTAAAATTGTAACATCGTGATTTGCCTCACTATCGGTTGTTTCAACGATTCTTATCTGGTGATCTAAAAAATGGTGTCGTTCTCGTGAATGGGCTATTACTACCGAGATCGGCGAATATCAAGGTTGAAGAAGGGGGAATGAAGGGGCCAATTGATAGCTCACACGCGCGTTCTCTCTACGATATGGAACATGATTGTGCATTCGTTCAGTTTAACTAATTTGATTTCTTTCGACATTATAAACAAAAACGCTGCAAAGTCCTTGTCACATGGGTTTATTATTCCATTGGACATACCTACCTACAGAGATGTTGGCTGTTTATTTATTGTTTCTTTCATATAAAATAATTGAAATAGCTATCTCTGGTGGTTTCCACCAATTTTGGCCCCCCAAACTCGAATAAAGTACGCTCCTTTTTTTTAAAAATAAATTATCTCTGATCATTGATAGTACCATTTAATCGTCTTGATCCACCTGTTGACAATTTTTCCAGTGTTATTATACAAATTGATGGTGATTTCAAACGATTTCCCAGGTTTTTGACTCATAAAAAATCAATTTCGGGAGCTGAACATCTGGTAGAACCTCAATTTTCTATTTTTTGGTCAAAATCGACTTCATATTCGGTCTTCTCGTCCCCAAAAACATGAAAAACGATACCTTAAAAGCTCATGTTACCAACATGTTGTTAAAACGCAAAAAGTACCTATTTTTATAATCATTTTCACTCATAACTCCCCTGGGTATATTCCGATCGGGCTGAAAAGTTTAGGGACACAACAAGGGCCCAAATGGAGCATGTGTGCGAAAGAACGATTTTTTTAGACCGAAAATGAAGCCGGTACACGTGATACGGCGGACGGCGGATGGCGTACGGCGGACGGCGGACGGACATGGCATTTTTGGTATCTACGTACCTTGAAACGGAAAAGAAAAAATTTTGAGGGGTTGTGTTATAAAAATTTTTTGCTGAGCGAATACATAGGTGTATTGTTCACAGAATAATAAACCAAAACGGAGTTATTGAAAAAATAGTCTATTTCCACTAATACACGAAAAAACGCGAAAAACACTGTTATACCGGTTTATTGTTATATTTTATGGTGTTTGTTACTGACAATGGTTTTATCACCGAAACCGGTATAACAGTGTTTTTCGCGTTTTTTCGTGTATTAGTGTAAATAATAGACTATTGGTTTATTATTCTGTGAATAATACACCTATGTATTCGCTCAGCAAAAAATTTTTATAACACCCCCTCAAAATTTTTCCTTTTCCGTTTCAAGGTGCGTAGATTCCAAAAACGCTGCAAAGACCTTGTCACATGGGTTTATTATTTCATTGGACATACCTACCTACAGAGATGTTGGCTGTTTATTTATTGTTTCTTGCATATAAAATGATTGAAATAGCTATCTCTGGTGGTTTCCACCAATTTTGGCCCCCAAAACTCGAATAAAGTAGGTACGCTCCTTTTTTGGTTTATTATTCTGTGAATAATACACCTATGTAATCGCTCAGCACAAAATTTTTATAACACCCCCTCAAAATTTTTTCTTTTCCGTTTCAAGGTACGTAGATTCCAAAAATGCAATGTCCGTCCGCCGTCCGCCGTCCGCCGTATCACGTGTACAGGCTTCATTTTCGGTCTAAAAAAGTCGTTCTTTCGCGCACATGCTCCATTTGGGCCCTAGTTGTGTCCCGAAACTTTTCAGCCCGATCGGAATATACCCAGGGGTGTTATGAGTGAAAATGTGTGTAAAAATAGGTACTTTTTGCGTTTTAGCAACATGTTGGTAACATGAGCTTTTAAGGTATCGTTTTTCATGTTTTTGGGGACGAGAAGACCGAATATGAAGTCGATTTTGACCAAAGAATAGAAAATTGAGGTTCTACCAGATGTTCAGCTCCCGAAATTGATTTTTTATGAGTCAAAAACCTAGGAAATCGTTTGAAATCACCATCAATTTGTATAATATCACTGGAAAAAGTGTCAACAGGTGGATCAAGACGATTAAATGGTACTATCAATGATCAGAGATAATTTATTTAAGAAAAAATCGGTTGTACGTGAAAATGATTAGAAATTTTTCATAACAGCGTCCCAGATTTCGTTACGAAATTTCGTTACGTTTTTGGCTAGTTAGTCCATGGCTAAAACACATTCTGTGTTAAAAAAAAAAGGAGCGTGCTTTATTCGAGTTTTGGGGGCCAAAATTGGTGGAAACCACCAGAGATAGCTATTTCAATTATTTTATATGAGAGAAACAATAAATAAACAGCCAACATCTCTGTAGGTATGTCCAATAGAATAATAAACCCATGTGACAAGGACTTTGCAGCGTTTTTTTTAAATAAATTATCTCTGATCATTGATAGTACCATTTAATCGTCTTGATCCACCTGTTGACACTTTTTCCAGTGTTATTATACAAATTGATGGTGATTTCAAACGATTTCCCAGGTTTTTGACTCATAAAAAATCAATTTCGGGAGCTGAACATCTGGTAGAACCTCAATTTTCTATTTTTTGGTCAAAATCGACTTCATATTCGGTCTTCTCGTCCCCAAAAACATGAAAAACGATACCTTAAAAGCTCATGTTACCAACATGTTGTTAAAACGCAAAAAGTACCTATTTTTACACACATTTTCACTCATAACACCCCTGGGTATATTCCGATCGGGCTGAAAAGTTTCGGGACACAACAAGGGCCCAAATAATGGAGCATGTGTGCGAAAGAACGATTTTTTTAGACCGAAAATGAAGCCTGTACACGTGATACGGCGGACGGCGGATGGCGTACGGCGGACGGACATAGCATTTTTGGAATCTACGTACCTTGAAACGGAAAAGAAAAAATTTTGAGGGGTGCTATAAAAACTTTTTGCTGAGCGATTACATAGGTGTATTATTCACAGAATAATAAACCAAAACGGAGTTATTGAAAAAATAGTCTATTTCCACTAATACACGAAAAAACGCGAAAAACACTGTTATATCGGTTTATTGTTATATTTTATGGTGTTTTTTACTGACGATGGTTTTATCACCGAAACCGGTATAACAGTGTTTTTCGCGTTTTTTCGTGTATTAGTGTAAATAGATTATTGGTTTATTATTCTGTGAATAATACACCTATGTATTCGCTCAGCAAACAATTTTTAGAACACCCCCTCGAAATTTTTTCTTTTCCGTTTCAAGGTGCGTAGATTCCAAAAACGCTGCAAAGTCCTTGTCACATGAGTTTATTATTTCATTGGACATACCTACCTACAGAGATGTTGGCTGTTTATTTATTGTTTCTTGCATATAAAATGATTGAAATAGCTATCTCTGGTGGTTTCCACCAATTTTGGCCCCCAAAACTCGAATAAAGTACGCTCCTTTTTTTTAAAAATAAATTATCTCTGATCATTGATAGTACCATTTAATCGTCTTGATCCACCTGTTGACAATTTTTCCAGTGTTATTATACAAATTGATGGTGATTTCAAACGATTTCCCAGGTTTTTGACTCAAAAAAAATCAATTTCGGGAGCTGAACATCTGGTAGAACCTCAATTTTCTATTTTTTGGTCAAAATCGACTTCATATTCGGTCTTCTCGTCCCCAAAAACATGAAAAACGATACCTTAAAAGCTCATGTTACCAACATGTTGCTAAAACGCAAAAAGTACCTATTTTTATACACATTTTCACTCATAACACCCCTGGGTATATTCCGATCGGGCTACAAAATTTCGGGACACAACTAGGGCCCAAATGGAGCATGTGTGCGAAAGAACGACTTTTTTAGACCGAAAAAGAAGCCTGTACACGTGATACGGCGCACAATGGTCCAGAACACTAATCTAGCAAGTCAAAAATCGAAAATCCAAAGTCCTTAATTTTACCTGGTAGGTAGTCATAACACAAGGGAGGGTCCTGATGACTCGAAAAGACAGGAGAGAACGTGAAAAGATATTTCAGGGAGATATCGTGCCGTATTAGTGAAGGAGGGGGCCCCGGACGCAAGCTAATAAGGCTGTTTTTCGCACCTGAGCTGTCTTTCAAGTAAACGTTTCTGGTGAATTCTAATTTTTTCTCCCAGTTTCCTGTGAATATGGAAGGGTCAAGTGAAGGTAAAAAATAAACTATATTAATTATTTAGCTAATTCTGATGACCATCTGAGTAATTTTTGCATTTGAAGACTAGAAAAAAGCACTAGTATAGATTTTAAAATGCTCGGAATTCTATGGAACTTCGTAGAACTTGTAAACTCCTATATAATCATGAACTACAAATATCATAGAGCATAGTACGGTAAATTTTAGCTGCAATTATTTGCAATTCTGGAAAATATGATTTTTCTCGTTTTCCAGGTCTGAAAGTCTCTATTGGGCGAAGAGAATTATTCAGAATATTAAAAGAGGAAAACTTTGATTTTGAAGAGGGCCGACACTCAATAATTACCTACGTATTAAGTGTACATCCTAACCTGTCACATGACAATACATTGAACATAAAAATTAACAATTTTTTGAAAATTTTCAAAAGATATATTGGAATCAATGTCACCGATCGCAAACATTTTTTTTAACTAAACACGCGAAATGGTTGGACGGAAGACATTTTTTATTTTACACAACTTCAACAACTAGCGGTGTAAAGACTAAGGGGCGACCTCGGAAACTCTTCAGTGATGCTAGTCAATCAACAAAAAATAGAATAGTTAAAAAACTAGTCGAGGAAAATTCATTAGAAGAACTTTGTCGTGCAGTGCAAATTAAAATGAGGCAAGAAGGAAAAAGAGATGCAGCAAACCTCTTGAGAGATTTCATGGCCTCACCAAGGCGGGCTACTAAATTTAAAAAATCAGCCAGAAGAAACATTGAAGGAGTTCCCAGTGCTAAATTCACACCTAATGAAGCTTTATCTCTGGTTGTATCGACTCAGCTCACAAAACAACAGTACCTACTGTTACGAAAAAGTGCCGATGAAAAGAAGGCCAATTTGTATCCTTCATACAACTTAGTTTTGAATGCAAAAAAATCTTGCTACCCCCCTGATTCAAGTGTAATTATCAGTGACACTCGGGTAGAAATAGAACTTCAGTCTATCGTCGATTTAACTATAAAACGGTTTTTTATGGAAGACCACTTGCTATCCAATACCTTAAAAAACGACGAGTCATGTGATACCCTCAATTTTCTGTTCAAATGGGGATGCGATGGGTGTGGAGGGCTGAACAAATACAAGCAACTGGGAAGTGATGCTACAGTAGTTGATGATTCTGCTGCTCTAATTACTTCATTCGTACCCATGCAGTTGTACGCCTTTGATGAAAACAATGCCAAATTTACCCTATGGCATAATCCTCGAACCTCTTCCACTAGATACTGTCGACCAATACGTTTTCAATTCATAAAAGAAACAGCCGACGAAATAGTCAACGAGGTCTCTCACGTGAGTCAACAGATTGAAAAACTTCAACCTACTGAAGTCGAAGTTTTCGGCAGGAGAATTACGGTTATGTCCCAGTTTTTATTAACAATGGTTGATGGCAAGGTTTGCAACGCTCTTTCGTCAAACAAATGCACTCAAAAATGTTACATATTTATGTGGAGTGACGTCGAGAAATATGAATAATTTGAGTTTAAATAATGAAGTTTCTGAAGAAAGTTTAACATGGGGACTCTCTCCTCTACATGCTTATATTAGATTTATGGAATGTATTCTCCATATTTCTTATAAACTGGAAGTTAAAAAATGGTTTGCTCGCTCACTTCAGGAACAAGAAGTTGTCAAGAAGCGCAAAAAGCAAATATTAGATGATTTTCGTTCACGAACAGGCCTGCTTCTTGACACCCCAAGGCAGGGTTTGGGGAATACCAACGATGGGAACTCAGCAAGAAGATTCTTTTCAGACCCTGACACATGTTCTTCCATAACTGGAGTCGATAGAGGACTCATTGAACGGTTCCGCGTCATACTGAAAGTTTTGGCCTCAGCTCGTGAAGTTAATAGCACCGCTTTTAAGGAATATACTTCTGATACAGCCAAGCTGTACGTGAGCTTGTACGACTGGTACCCAATGCCAGTAACAGTGCATAAAATTCTCATTCATGGAACCCAAATAATTGAGAACTTTCTGATCCCTATTGGGCAACTTTCAGAGGACGTGATTGAAATTAGGCACAAGGAATTCAAGAAATTCAGGGACGGACATTCCAGAAGGAATTCCAGAATAAATACGAATACTGATGTGCTGCATAACTTGCTTGTAACATCTGATCCACTCATCACAGGCTTGAGAATTTTCCCACCTTCAAAGGCTATAGAAGATTTAGACGACGAAGTCCTTAAATTACTAGCAGATGGTCTGTCAGAATTCGACGACGAAGGAAATGATAGTGATTAAGGATTAAGTGACATGTCACTATAATGAATTATTATTGCTCGCGTTTGAATTTTATTTTGTTCTTTTTTTTCTAGTCTCATTTTCCTGTAAAAACCTGAGTTATTATTTTTTCTTTGGTTCCTAATATGCAATAGAAGGATTATATAAGTTTATTTTATACTAAAATTTTCTCATAGCACCTACATATTTATATAATATATTACCGTTCGAAAATATTGTTTTCTTCATTTTGCTTGGTATCCCTATTTTTCGGTACTTATATTTCCTGAAAGGCTGAAGATAATCCCAAATTTGATTTCACCATCGAATTCAGCGAGAAAAAACCTAGCTAGAAACGTATTCAAAGTGTGCCAAAACTAAAAAACTGGGGCGCTAAGATTTTTGACTTGCTAGATTAGCGTTCTGGACCAATGTGCGGCGCACGGCGGACGGACATTGCATTTTTGGAATCTACGCACCTTGAAACGGAAAAGTTTGAGGGGGTGTTATACAAATTTTTTGCTGAGTGAATACATAGGTGTATTATTCACAGAATAATAAACCAAAATAGGTACTTTTTGGGTTTTAGTAACATGTTAGTAAAATGAGCTTTTGAGGTATCGTTTTCCATGTTTTTGGGGACGAGAAGACCGAATATGAAGTCGATTTTGACCCAAGAGTGGAAAATTGAGGTTGTACCAAATGTTCAGCTCCCAAAATTGATTAGTTATGAGTCAAAAACCTGCGAAATCGTCTGAAATCACCATCAATTTGTAGGATAACACTAGAAAAACGCTGCAAAGTCCTTGTCACATGGGTTTATTATTCTATTGGACATACCTACAGGAATGTTGGCTGTTCATTTATTGTTTATTTCATGTGAAATAATCGAAATAGCTATTTCTGATGGTTCCCACCATTTTTGGCCCCTAACACACGAATTAGGTAAGTACGCTCCCTTTTTTCTTTTTTTTTCAATTTATATTTGATCATTGGTAGTGCCATTTAACCTTCATGATCCACGTGTTGATACTACTTCCAGTGTTATTATGTAAATTGATGGTGATTTCAGACGATTTCCCAGGTTTTTGACTAATAAAAAATCAATTTTGGCAGCTGAACATTTGGTAGAACCTCGATTTTCCACTCTTTGGTCAAAATGGACTTCATATTCGGTCTTCTCGTCCCCAAAAACATGGAAAACGGTACCTCAAAAGCTCATGTTACTAACATGTTACTAAAACACAAACGCTGCAAAGTCCTTGTCACATGGGTTTATTATTCTATTGGAGTTCTAGAGATTTTTGTTGGCTGTTAAATGTATTGTTTCTTTCATGTGGAATGATTGAAATAGCTATTTCTGATGATTTCCACCAATTTTGGCCCCCAAAACATGAAATAGGTACGCTTTTTTTTTTTTAAGATCATCTTTGATCATTGGTAGTGGCATTTAATGGTCTTGATTCGCCTGTTTACCCTTTTTCCAATGTTATTGTACACATTGATGGTGATTTCAGACAGTTTTCCAGGTTTTTGACTCATAAAAAACCAATTTTGGGAGCTGAACCTTTGGTAAAACCTCAATTTCCGCGTCTTCGGTCAAAATCGACTTCATATTCGGTCTTCTCGTCCTCAAAAACATGGAAAAAGATACCTCAAAAGCTCATGTTACTAACATGTTGTTAAAACGCAAAAAGTACCTATTTTTATACACATTTTCACTCATAACACCCCTGGGTATATTCCGATCGGGCTGAAAAGTTTCGGGACACAACTAGGGCCCAAATGGAGCATGTGTGCGAAAGAACGACTTTTTTAGACCGAAAATGAAGCCTGTACACGTGATACGGCGGACGGCGGATGGCGTACGGCGGACGGACATTGCATTTTTGGAATCTACGTACCTTGAAACCGAAAAGAAAAAATTTTGAGGGGGTGTTATAAAAATTTTTTGCTGAGCGATTACATAGGTGTTTTATTCACAGAATAATAAACCAAAACGGAGTTATTGAAAAAATAGTCTATTTCCACTAATACACGAAAAAACGCGAAAAACACTGTTATACCGGTTTATTGTTATATTTTATGGTGTTTGTTACTGACGATGGTTTTATCACCGAAACCGGTATAACAGTGTTTTTCGCGTTTTTTCGTGTATTAGTGTAAATAGACTATTGGTTTATTATTCTGTGAATAATACACCTATGTATTC
The DNA here is from genome assembly GCA_954871275.1 of Leptopterna dolabrata. Taxonomy (NCBI): domain Eukaryota; kingdom Metazoa; phylum Arthropoda; class Insecta; order Hemiptera; family Miridae; genus Leptopterna; species Leptopterna dolabrata. The sequence continues at coordinate 18,572,732 of OX940987.1, read as the reverse complement.
GCTCAGCAAACAATTTTTATAACACCCCCTCAAAATTTTTTCTTTTCCGTTTCAAGGTGCGTAGATTCCAAAAACGCTGCAAAGTCCTTGTCACATGGGTTTATTATTTCATTGGACATACGTACCTACAGAGATGTTGGCTGTTTATTTATTGTTTCTTGCATATAAAATGATTGAAATAGCTATCTCTGGTGGTTTCCACCAATTTTGGCCCCCAAAACTCGAATAAAGTAGGTACGCTCCTTTTTTTTTTTAAATAAATTATCTCTGATCATTGATAGTACCATTTAATCGTCTTGATACACCTGTTGACACTTTTTCCAGTGTTATTATACAAATTGATGGTGATTTCAAACGATTTCCCAGGTTTTTGACTCATAAAAAATCAATTTTGGGAACTGAACATCTGGTAGAACCTCAATTTTCTATTCTTTAGTCAAAAGCGACTTCATATTCGGTCTTCTCGTCCCCAAAAACATGAAAAACGATACCTTAAAAGCTCATGTTACCAACATGTTGCTAAAACGCAAAAAGTACCTATTTTTATACACATTTTCACTCATAACACCCCTGGGTGTATTCCGATCGGGCTGAAAAGTTTCGGGACACAACTAGGGCCCAAATGGAGCATGTGTGCGAAAGAACGACTTTTTTAGACCGAAAATGAAGCCTGTACACGTGATACGGCGCACGGCGGACGGACATTGCATTTTTGGAGTCTACGCACCTTGAAACGGAAAAGATAAAAGTTTGAGGGGGTGTTATAAAAATTTTTTGCTGAGCGAATACATAGGTGTATTATTCACAGAATAATAAACCAAAATAGGTACTTTTTGGGTTTTAGTAACATGTTAGTAAAATGAGCTTTTGAGGTATCGTTTTCCATGTTTTTGGGGACGAGAAGACCGAATATGAAGTCGATTTTGACCCAAGAGTGAAAAATTGAGGTTGTACCAAATGTTCAGCTCCCAAAATTGATTAGTTATGAGTCAAAAACCTGCGAAATCGTCTGAAATCACCATCAATTTGTAGGATAACACTAGAAAAAGTGTCAACACGCGGATCAAGACGATTAAATGGTACTATCAATGATCAAAGATAATTTGAAGAAAAAAAAAGAAGCGTACCTAATTCAAGTTTTGGGGGCCAAAATTGGTGGAAACCACCAGAAATAGCTATTTAAATTAATTTACATGAAAGAAACAATAAATAAATAGCTAGCATTTCTGTAGGTATGTACAGTAGAATAATAAACCAATGTAACAAGGACTGCAGCGTTTTTTAATAGTTTTTCATAACTTGTCATTGTTTTTAATCTAGTTAGCGTGTTTCCTACGTCCAGTTCTTCACGTTCTTGGCGTTCACTTTTCAATGTGATGAGCCAAAAAATATTTTTTTTAATAGCCCGATTTTTCCAGATAGGAGGATTTCTAATTGTCATCACCACAAAACGTCACAGTCATCACCGTAGAGCGTCATCGCTGTGATGCCATCACCACGTAACGTCACAATTTTTTTTCAAAACCGAACTTTTTATAAAAATGTGTTCCTCAGATGGTGAAGATAGGTATTAAGGACGCGAAAACCAAAAAAAAAAAATAAAGAAGAAAAAAAAGGCGTTGGTTACGTAGGAGAACCATGGAACTGGTTTTTTGGCTCGCATGAATACCTACTAGCCAAAACGACGTTAGGTGATGATGGAGTGAAACCCTCGAAATGCATATTAGGTACTTCAACTTTTCTATGTTTTTATAGTCACTAGAAACTCAAGTGATATAAATAAATTAAAGGTAAGTACTACCTACCTACCTATTTACTGTCAACTGTCTGGCTGAGACGTTCTCCACGAGCTGTTCCTGGGGATTGTGGATTCTCCGCATAAATCTTCTCTCCCAAGTAAATTTGCTGGTTCCTTTAAAAAGCTTAATGCTTAAAGTAAGGCTCAAGAGTACAAAAATGCCAACAGACACCTGAACAGCAGCAACTAATTTATTATTAGTCTGACTGGTACCTATTATAGTTCATGTAAAATAGTAACCAACTACTGAGCCTCATGGTAAATATTTCTACATTTCACCTAATAAGTAGGTACGCGACCTCTGTCATTGATGTTTCAAACACAAATAATTTCCCATCCAGCTAGTATAAGTACTCACTCTATCTCCGTAGAAGCTTGGAATTTTCTAGACATTAGAAGATCAGAAAACGGATACGACATCCTATCCGTCTTTTGAATAATATGGTGTACCTAATAAAAATTGACGGAAACAAGATAACGTTGCATCCGTTTCAGTAAGCTAACTTAAGGATTATATTGTCGAAGCAGAAAAAATAAAATAATGAAACAAAAGGCTGGACCTGGACGTGATCGCTTCGTTGGCACCAAAATAGCTTTGAACCGTAAACCCATTTCGGTCTCGGCCTTGCGTTTTATTCTCATCTACATAAATAGGTACCCGAAATATTCTGGGGGCGGCGCATCTATGCAAGTTTTCTGAAAAATGCATATTTTATTATTATTCTTAATTATTATTATTAGCGAATTTTCGGAGCTATTGCAACGGGTCACATGATTTTTAGCCAGTACCAACCTACCTACTGAGTATGAATATTTCCGATACAAATTAGTTTCAGAGCATTCCGAATACATACCTAGAATCGGATATTTTTAAAATACTATCATAACCTATTATCCACTTCACACGAGTTTATTCACCTCTTGACTAATCCCTAATCTGTCCCACCCACCGTTATGTTTTCATTTATTGATCCGAATTTAATCTGGATCACCTGGCTGCGCGGTAGGTACGCACGTTTAAAATTTGCTAAGGAGGTCCATGCGACACGCTAATACATAATTATTTTTTAAAACTGCTGTAAATGATTACACAACGGTTATTATTTACCTGTACATGCCCATTCTGCGCAGATCACTGTTTTCTGTGGTCATACCTACCTTCCAGAAGACAGCCCTAAATCGAGTACCTGCTGGAGCCAGCAGGGAAATCACATTTCATAAATATGCAGTGGACTCAAGAATTCTATCATTAATTTATTAGTTGCTGTTATTCATGAAGAAGTACCTGTCTATCAACAAAATCCAAAATAATCATTCTTCAAATGAAATAATATCTCGGAACAACCAATTCAATTTCATACAGCCATGCGCGATTATAATCAGGTGTTCTCTAGCAATGATAATATCGGGCTGGATTTATACCCTAGATATTATCTGGGCTGGATTTGTACCGTTTCATTCACGATCATGTTGACGAAGCTTTTCGGTGCAAAGGAACGCCTGGTCGTACAATGCTCCGGGTGGTCTCAAAAAATGCTCAAGTTTGAGATCAATTGAAAACATGGAAAGCGATACCTCTCACACTCACGCTAGGTACTAAAATATCAAAAAACCCTATTTTTGTTTATTATTTTCAATATGAATCTTTAGAATCGAGAATTAAAAAAAGAGACACCAAATTTGAAGGTTTCCGTTTCAAGGAATGTAGAATCCGAAAATAGAATGAAAAACGACATATGTGTCCGTCCGCCGTATTTCGCATTTTTCTTGGTTACCATAACCAAATTAATGATATTTGGTTAATGAATAACAACAAATAATAATTAATGATTGAATTATTGAATCCTGCCCATTTTTCTGAAACTGTTGTAATTCTCGGGCCGGCTCCAGTACTAGATGGCTTTCCTGGAGCGAGCTCGAGGGTAGGTATTGACCATAGAAAACAGTTATCTACTGAGGAAGGGCATATACAGGTAAATTATAAACCGTTGAGCAATAATTTGTAGCTTTTTACACCCATAACACCCCTGGGTATATTCCGATCGGCCTGCAAAGTTTCGGGACACAACTAGGGCCCAAATGGAGCCTGTGCGCGAAAGAACGAGTTTTTGACAGAAAATAAAGGTAGATATGGATGATACGGCGTACGGACATTACACATTTGGAATCTACGCACCTTGAAACGTAAAAAAAATTTTTTGAAGGCGCGTTCAAAATTTTTTTTCTGAGAAGTTAGGTATTTATAGGTAGGTGACTACATCTAGGTCTGTAAGTGGGTTTGAAGTAAAATCTTGCTAATACAACCTAGAATTCTTTCAACGGTACCTATATCGACAAATCCAATATGTGGTCCATAAAAATATGGACTGCTGTTGTGAACTGGATTACATAAAAATCATCAACCAAATGAGTTTATTGGTTGTTCAATCGCTGAGAATTCCATTGAGAAGGGGAATCCATCAAATAGCGAGATTCTACGAGTTGGTGGAGTTGGTATCATTGCGTAGTAGGTTTTGAAGGATGAATACCTAGCTAGGGAGGTAGGTACCTACTTCACTTCGGCCATCGGATCATCCGACATCTCTGGAACTGTGCGCTCTTCATTAGGTTCTATGAGTCCTTGCCATGCTATAGATACGAATAAGTGATAATCACCTGGAATTTAGAGAGTAGGTATGTGAGGATTGGGCCCTAGTCGGTCTCAATAATCGAATTAAAGATGAAACTGGGACTATCGAATTACAAGGGCCCAGTTTCATCAAAGTCGGATAGTAGGTAATAACTAATTGCGCAAAAGTGAAATCCTTGCCATACGCACAACACCCGTTCTAGCCAACCCGCATGACGAAATCAACAGGGGTTATTCGATTAGGTACCCTCGTGATCATAACGGCACACTACGTTATAAATCAGATTTTGTAGCCTCTACGCCATAGTTTATGTGAGAAATGAATGGAATTTCCAACAGCAATGCAGCCAGGCGTAGGCGATTATGTACCTACCTAATACTAACGAGAAAGCTTTGTCCCACACCTTGACAGACTTAGGATTCATCTATAACAAAATTGTGTCTGGGAAGAGCTGGGTTACTTTAGGATCGAAAACAACTGTTCAGTCGACTTTATGCATGACATGTTCGAAGGCGTAGCACGCTATGTCATGTTAGTCGTCCTCAAGGGTCTCATCTACAAAAACAAATGCTTCACTCTTCCTCAGCTCAACGATCGTATCAGAAACTTGTCGTACGGTCCAGATTATTCCTCTAGACCCATGCCCATCTCTCCCGCCCCCAGCAACAATTTCACCATGAGGATGTCTGCCTCAGAAATGCGAACATTCCTCGCTTACTTTGGTCTCATGGTGGGTCACTGGGTAGAAGTAGGTGATTACGACCCTCATTTCACTGACGATGAATTTGTTGACGACGACGAGGAGGAGGAGGAGGAGGAGAATGATGGTGGGGAGAGAGATGAGGTCCCTAATAAACGTTCTAGAAGGAGTAGAGTTTCCACTAAAAAAACTAAAACTTAAGCAAACGTTATGCTTTATGAAAACCTGAAATTTATTTATGTTTAAGAACCAAAAATTGCAACCATGTATCATGTTATTAACTCGAAAAGTGAAGGCTAGGTAGAAATCGATTACTTGAAACGTATGTGCTCGTTTCTTCTGACGATGTCTTGTCTACATTTCTTGAGCACCATAGATGATACATGTTAAAACGTGACAACCAAACAAGCGTCATTGTTTACTATCCATTTATAACATTCATTTATATAGTTATAGTATGAAACTAGGAAATAAATACCAAGAACAAATACGAAATAAATTCGTGATAAATCAAGAGCTTTCCAACGAATGGAAAACGATTTTTGTCCGATGAAAATGAAAGAAGTTTCATTTCCCTAGCAACTACTCGGTTGTACGTGAAAACCACTATGCATTGTGCGCGAAAAAATTTGACGCTTAAAATTGACGCTCAAAATTGACGCGCAAAATCGACTCGCAAAAAATGCTAGTACCCCAGGGCTAAAACATGATACATGTTAAAATTTGACGCTTAAAATTGACGCTCAAATTTGACGCTCAAAATTGACGCGCAAAATCGACTCGCAAAAAATGCTAGTACCCCAAGGCTAAAACATGATACATGTTAATACATTATTGGCCGTTTTCAGAGTCCCTATATTCGTGTAAATCGGTCTATTCGACCCCGCTCCAACGGTATGCACTTGCGTGATACTCACTTCCTTGCTAGCGTAAGGATTACGGTGCTATCATTTGCAAGGCCTACTTTAAGACAGTTAGGAACGTCGTTGTTGATAGTCGGACATCGACCGTGAAAAACGACATTCTTGGCGACACTTTTCACGAATAGTTCATCGGCAGCAGTTTACCGACAACAATCCTGTTCACGGCGATGCAGGTTTTGCTCATATATTTCTTCACCCGTCGACGCCTATCGAGACCTTCCCTTGCCACGAGTCCTTCACCCACTTTCTTGCTAAAGTTTATTTTAGAAGAGCCAAAACCAACCAACCCCTGATAGGTAAAAATCCAACTTCAGGACACCCGTCTTCCTCACTAGTACGGCTCAAACCTACTCTTCCAACGTTCTTCCTCCTACAGAGAATTTTCGAGCAAAATACTCCATCGTAATGGTCACGAAGAGTCAACAACATGACTGCGAAATGCCGTCGGGACGGGCGAACTGCGTGATCCCCGGATTTATCAATGTTCATTTCGTCCCCTGAAACGAACTAAATCACTCGCGAAGAAATCGTGGAAACCCATTTCAAAGAAAAACGGAGTTATTGAAAAAATAGCCTATTTCCACTAATACACGAAAAACGCAAAAAACACTGTTATACCGGTTTCGCTGATCAAACTATCGTCAGTAACACACAATAACTGAGTTATTGTTACTGACGATGGTCTGATCAGCGAAACCGGTATAACAGTGTTTTTTTTTTGCGTTTTTCGTGTATTAGTGGAAATAGACTTCTTTTTCAATAACTCCGTTTTTCTTTGTCCCCTGAAAGGCGGAATATCGTAAGCGCCATTTTCCGAATTTTACAGTAGAGACGAAAAAACTGTGGAAGGATCCTTTTTGTTTCCTAAATCGTTAAAACTTGCGTTTCTGTCGATTTATTTGAAAAAAATTGCATACAAGCCCTGGGAAGTAGTAATTTTTCGAGAAAAAGGCGCTATCTTGCTATTTCGAAGAACTGGGAGAATAGTTGTAGATAGATACACGTTTCAGCATTTAAGATATCTAACTGGAAAAGAATTATTTGGAAAACTACCGCATCTCCACTGGCGCTTACGATACTTTATTCAAATTCGATAGATGGCATAATATTAGCACACTGTCATTTTATCGCAATTTACAGTAGGAATGAGGCACTTATGACAATGGACAAGTTGTATCTCGGTATTTACATTCGACTCGTGGCGCTTGCGTTCTGAATGAATGGTGGACACGATATTTTACCAAACTGATGGATACGATTCGAAAACTTTGAGGCTGTTTTTGAATGCCTTATAGAGGCGTACGTCGCTTACGATACGTGCCTAGATAGTTGCGTATTTTTAAGACGAATCCAACGTTACAATAACTCAAAATCGGAAAAAAACGACGCTTACGATATTCTTCTGCCTTTCAGGGGACGATATCACGTAGGTACATGGGTAGGTACCTACTGACAGACGACGTTTATTTAAATAAAACATAAAATGCATCAAACTCATGAATAAAATAACACATTACAACATATTTCTGTGAACTATATCCAAGATGTGTAGGTACCATAATATTAAATATTATATACAATACATTTTATTTGTTGTAGGTTTCTAACAATATTTTCTTATAGGCTATCCATTTCGGAAACTAGTTACAGATTTCTATAAATCAAGATGGTCTACATTATTTTTGTAAAGTGTGACAGACTGTAATGTGAAACATTTATTAGCAAGTGGATGCCGCGCTATGCGTCGTTACAGTGTAGGTGTCATTTAAAAATTTGTACTGGTTACAGAGCTATGGAATTTTGGTAATATAAGAATTTTGAAAAGCATTGTCGCTATTGCTAGTTTTTTTTTTCTTTCCGTCATTTTTAGCCATCCCAGTTTCGTAAAGTAGGGAGTGTACAGCTTCAACCGGAAAAACAAACCGCACGACCGAATTAAGCGTTTTTTGAAGCCTGCCCATTTGTTGTGCACCCAAATCGCAATATGCCACGGAGGCATAATCGAAAAAGGGCACTAGAAGAGTTTGCGCCAGCATTGTACGGACCCCGTTTTCTCTCCAAATCAAGACATTATTTAAAATATCCAAAAAATACGAGTCTGTTGATTTTCTACGAGGATTCTAAAAATCATGCTCGCGCACTTTTGCGCACGAGCGCAGTGCGTGCAATCCACACCAACCTCCTTATTTCAAATGAGAACCCCCATTTTTTATTTCAGATTCGTATTCTACGTAAAATTTCGCGAAAAAAACGATCCGTCGTTTGAACTTTTGAGCGCGCAAATTTGATCGTAATATGCGCCAAACGCAAAATATCGAGTTTCGCGGGTGTAATAAAATACAAAAGTGTGAAACGTGATTTTTATGTGTTTTCTACGACGAATATAGAGGTGATGTTCATTTTTCGATTCGCACTTTAGAGAGCGCAAATCGTGCACAAATCCAAAAATTGCGTGCAGAACACTTTGACACAAGTGACAAACGATTTTCATTTTACGTTGTTTCTAATGCTGAATAACTTTATCACATTCATTTTGGTTTAGTCGTGAATAATACACCTATGTATTCACTCAGCAAAGAATGTTTGGACCCCCCCCCCCCCTCAACATTTTTTCTTTTACGTTTCAAGGTGCGTAGATTCCAAAAATGCAATGTCCGTCCGCCGTACCATCCGTATCTACTTTATTTTCCTTCTTTCAAATTCGTTCTTTCGCACAAACCATTACCGCACTCCATTTGGGCCCTAGTTGTCCCGAAACTTTGCAGCTCGATCGGAATATACCCAGGGGTGTTATGGGTGAAAAATGGCGTAAAAATAGGGGCTTTTGGTGTTTCAGTAAGATGAGCTTGAGAGGTATCGCTTTTCCATGGTTTTTAAGGTGAGGAGACAGAACATGAAGTCGATTTTGACCAAAGAGTGGAAAATTAAAATTCTAGCGAAGTTTCAGCACCCAAAATTAATTTTTTTGCGTCAAAAACCTGGGTAATTGTCTGAAATATAAATCTGTATAATAGCAATAGAAGCAGTATTACTAAAAATAGTGAAGCAAAATACTTGAATGGCACTATCAATCACCAAAGACAATTTGTCAAATTAAAAATAGGAGGCTAGTTCGAGTGTTTAGGGGCCGAAATTGGTAGGACCATCAAACATAGCTATTTCAATTATTGCACATGAAAGAAACAATAAATGAACAGCCAAAATTTCTGCAGGTATGTCCAATAGAATAATAAACCCATGTGACAAGGAATTAGCAGCGTTTTCGATACGACCCTACCCGACCAACTGTAGGCCAGATTTTCAGATTTGTGCAGGTTTTGCGCGTATTTGCGCTCTCGAAAGTGCGCAAATCGAACATCAACACATTATTCAACGTTAAAAAACACATAAAATTCGCGCACAATCATAAGCGAATTCGCTCACTCGAAAGTACAAAAGACTGGTCACATTTTTCGTGCAATTTCACGTAGAATACGAATCTGAAATAAAAAATGGGTGTTCTCATTTGATATACTTAGGCAAGTTGGTGTGGATTGCACACACCATGTGAGTACTACACCATAAACCGACGACAATACCTTAGGCACCTAGTAGGTACACATCTCAACCACGTGAATAGATAAAATAAAATAAAAATAGATAAAATAATAACCTTTAATTTACCGTAACAAGAACATGGTTCCCGTCGAGAAATATGCTTAATGTAAATATCTACCCACGCTCTGAACATCGTTAGCTAGCTGATTATATTCAAGACAAGTGGCTACAGGAAAATATGGACTGCATCTACATCACGGACTCATCTACATACCCATAACCCGCTGCCTTCAATACTGATATTTAGGGTGTTAGACAATTTATTGCATTCCTGCATATCAGTAGGATTCTCTTCAGACGAGGCTCGCACAGCTCCAATCTAGTGTCACGAGATTTTGCTTAGGTACCTGTGCGTTTGTTGTGTTAAGATCTTACAATTTTAGACATTTTTCAAATTCATACAAAAATAGACAAAACGTACACCAAGTTTTCCAACAGAATACAATTTGGGTTCAACATAAATATGTGAAAAAACAAATGTGCATGTGCTGTCAAAACTTTAAGCCAAATGTTTCAAAATCGAACGATTTTGTCCTACCTATCTTCTTCGTTGCACTCACTTCCTCCTTAATAATTATAAGCATGAATCATTTCACAACCCTTGCCAAAATGCAGAATCCAGTTGATGTTCGACCTAATTTTTTGGGTTTATTATTTTCAATACCTAATGAACCATTGGAATCGAATAAGAAAAAAAAATTCTTAACCCCCCTTAAAATTTGATGGTTTACGTTTCAAGGTACGTAGAATCCGAAAATGCAATAAAAATATTTCTGTCTCTCCGCCGTACGGGCCACTTTTCTTAGTCACCATGAATAAAAATTGATGAAATTCCGGTTATAGTCATCTCTAAGGGGTTCAAAATAGGGGTTGAAATTTTCAGAACGCCGTAGCTCGAAAACTTTCGATTGAAGGGTACGGTTTTTTTTAATGATATTAAATTTGTCTTGAGCTAAACAATTTTTTGAGACCACCCGAAGCACTGTACGTCCAGCCGTTCGTGTGCACCAAAAAGCTTCGTCAACTCGATCGTGAATCAAACGGCATAAATCCGGCCGGGATATCATCACTATGAAGTCGTATGAAGTCGAGTTAGTTGTTGTGCGATATTATTTCATTTGATAAGTGATGGACTATTGGATTTTGTCGGCAGGTACTTGTGAAACTTGAACAAACATTGAAGTATTATTGATGGGTAAATTATTACACAACGGTATATTATTACACAACGGCAAATTATTACACAACGGTAAATTATTACACAACGGTTCATCTACCAAGAAGGGGCTGGATTTTCTTGATCGGTACTTTTGCAACTTGACCAACCGTTGAAATATTATTGATGGGCAAGTTCTTACACAACGGTTCATTACACTTGACCAAAGGGTAGGTACTGAGCACAAAAAACAGTGATCAACGCAGAAGGGGCATCTATTTCACTCCACATCAACAATTTTCCTTCAAAACTTCATTATTTGCGTTTCTTTTCGCCATTATAGTTACTGTTTGCCATCGAAAGAATTGTTTTCGCAACATTTAACTCGTGATTTAGGTAGGTACCTAGTAACGAGTACGGGGTTAGGTACGGAGGGTCTGCGATCTACATAATATGTATAGACCACTACATATTATATAGACGGGTTATCTATACAGAGCTGTGATCTGTAACAGAAGGGTATTCTGTACAAAATAATAAACCGTTGTGCAGGGATTTGCAGCGTTTTTTTTAGGTAGATCGACATACCTACTGAGGAATGCTCCTCGAGTGGTTCTCTCATAAATATAATAATCCCATATCACTGCGATCCGAGATTAGACACTTCTTATGTAGGTACCTACTTTTTAATGGTTCAGCGTCCTCTGGAAAAGTTTACAGGCCGTATCGAATCTTATGAACCATGACCTGAACGGATTTTGATTGGCGGCTAGTCTACAATGGATCGCTTGTATTCTGATCGCCCTTCGCGGATTCTAATAGTTTGATGAACTCGTATAACTGAGCTATCATTCATAAATGCAAAGAAGTGAAAAAAAATATCACGCTGAAAAAAAAGAAGCTTTTCTCGGCTGGTGGCCTGCCAAAAATCACGATCCTTGTTCAATACTCACATGGTTATAAACCCATTTTTATAAAGGTTACGTGGCAATGACCCTATATTCCCCCTATATTCGGAGGGGGGGGGGGGATTTTGAGTACTCGTAACTACCCATCAAGCTCGTAATAATTTACCAATTAGCATGTCCTATTTTGACAAATATCACAACAAGATTAGTAGGTACTCATTCCTTAGTCTTTCTACGCAGAAATGAAAATCCAAAATAGTAGGTATATAGGTAAAGTATTAATTATTCAACAATGAGTTCCAGCATTTTTGCACGGCAACAAAATAATACAGCTTCCTTCTCAAAAGGATGTAACTACTACTCCACCTTGGGTTAGGCACTTCAGTAGTACGTAGGTATTGTTTAAAGGTGCAAATTACAAATGACAACAAACAGCCTATTACAACACAATCACAGCCGATGATTGATTATGTATTGGGTGCATGGACGGGTAGGTACCTACCTAGATGCTTTTCGTTGGTTACGGATCAAATTTCCAAACGGTGATCAAATCCGTACGTGCATAAAGATGTCAACATTAATAAACTTACAAAGAATAGGTAGGTAATAATTCGTAATGAAAACCATATTAATTCTGCCTTTGCAACTTTGTTCACAAAGGTCCCTATAGCTTTATAGCAATATCAAGACAGCAAGGAAGGGACTATCCATCGTACTATAAATTTCGGGTAATTATTGTGATTTTAGTAAGTAGGCACTTATCAGTTTTAGATAAGTCAACTAGAAATCTGGAAGTGGCCAAAATGTAGGGCGAAAGAGCTCGGGCAGACTTCCGAGTGGCGACTCATGGTACAGGAACCCCAAGCAAAAATATTGGAATGCGCACGCGTCGATTTGAGTGAGATTCATTCGTATGCGAATAGAATTGAGCTATTCGTCAACGAGATACCGATCGTAAACGGAAGTTTGGCTTATATAGCCCAGTCAAAAGAGGCTCAAAAATCCCTAATGACAAAAATAACAATTAGATGGATATATTTTTTAGACTTGTTTGAGGGTATCTGGGGATGGTTTTACCTAAAGTTCTGATAAAGTGAAGAACAGGAAGAACAGGAGGTCAGCTAATGTAAGACAAGTCTGAAAACGGTGAAAAATTCGGACTTCTTTTGGTTTTTCGAATATCTCGAAAAGTTGAGGATCAACCGAGAAAAGTTGCGATATAAAAGTTTTAGAGCTGTCAATCCTGCGTAAAATGATCATCTACATTAAATATTAAATTTGGTTCAGCGATATGGTCGGAATCGGCAGTCAAAAATTGAACAATTTTCCCATTTTGACTGTGTGATATGCTCAGTTTTACACGCCTGTAACGGCATTTTTATTAAAATATTCGGTTTCAAATTCAAGTTTTTAATCAATATTAAACTGAATATTTCAATAAAAGTAAGGGTGCTCTGAACGCAGAATTTGATGCTATAGGTACAACTTTAGTTATAGTTCACTTGGAATAACCGCTCTTTGGTAACAGGCGTGTGAAACTGACTTTACAGTCAAAATGGGAAAATTTGCCCGTTTTTAACTGCCGATTTCCAACAAATCGCTAAGCCACATTTTATTTTTAAGGAAGCCAAACGTTGCAGAATTGCTCTACAACTTTTATATCGCAACTTTTGTCGTCCGGTCATAAACTTTTCGATATAATTTTTTTTAAAGTCCGAATTTGTTTCAGTTTTTAGACTATTCTGAAGTCTCATTTTTATCAGGACTGTCGGTAAAACCTCCCCAGACACCACCAAACAAGTCTAAAAAAGAATTCCTTCTACGGAAATTATATAACCCTTTTTTGGCTAGGGTATTGGAGCAAGGGACGAGTTGGAGCAGGTTGATCTTGTAGTGTAGGGGCTTTCGATTCGTATTTAACGTCAGCAGAGTGAACATCTGCTGCATGTTGCTCATATTCGGAATGACTGTGAGCCGAGTGGGCAGCGTGAATATACTGTACGCATCCCAAATCATTTTGCCGGGGGATGCAGGACACAGAAATCGAAATTCGGGACCGGTGGACAACGGCAACTCTCATAGGAACCAACAATGGTCAAGCATTGACGTTCGCACGTCGTTATAAATTCATCGACTAATGTGAATACCATATCACGTGTTTCCAACAACGCAACGTCCGTCTGAGTTACTGCCAGGAAACGATGAAATGTTCACGATGGAAGGAGGGCATCAGCGCTTGAAATGCAAATAGGCAGCCACCTCGATTCGATTTGACTCACAGATTGGTCGCCAGCTTCACGTTGATGCATTTTCCTGACTTCTTCTCCTCAATTAAATCTAAACGGTCTATCCCAATGCGTGAAGAGGCAAACGTTTTAATTGTGTACGAATTAAAACAAGGACCTAGCAAGAGTTGGACAAGACACAACGTAAATTTCGCCTTCGATTCAACATAAAACATCATGTACCAACAATATAATGTACCGACAGTTTTCAAAAAGGTTCATCACTCTTCAAAAATCGATATTTATTTTAAACCATTGGTAAGTACGTAGCTTGATTTGATGAAAATATTTGTGGAAATGTTGGAGGTATCCAAATTTAATACTCTTCTTTCAAATGGTACCTACCTATGTGGCATCCAAGAAGTTTTTTGACATGTAACTTGAACCGCCCTAATACTTAAGCACCAGTCACGTATATTAAATTGATAAAAATCATAAAACGGAACTAGCGTAATAAACCTTCCGTTGTTTTCGCCCATCGAAGTAATTCATAATTAGAACGAAGTAGGATGAATATTCCGACTCAGTTGATCAGTGGTAGTTAGGTAGACTTCAAAGCTTATCTATCTCAACAAGTACTTCTACTGTCCACGATTTTTTCACAAATGCTGTCGGTCAGGTCTGAGGTTATCGCTAATGATACATGTTTGTGAGATATCTAAAAAAGGAACACTGATATTTTTGTGCTGCAGTTGTGGACGGTGGAGCTCTACACCAGCAGTTCTGAGTAAGGGGGAGGTCACCACCTACGGAATAGATTCGGTTACATTCATACTGGACCAACCTTTCATCAGCAATTTTATTGGTCCAAATCAGATATATTGGGGGTTTCATGGGAGCGATATGCGCAAACCTTTGGCTGGGATTTCGATTATATTGGCAAACACTATTAGTAGGGACAGGAATCTTAGGTAGGTTTTTACCCTTTTTTTCTTCCTTGCAACGAAATAATAACAATCGTATATTAATCCGATTCAAGTAATTTGGGTAGGTAATTTTGGGTAGGTAAATATGGTAGGTCATTAAAAAAACGCTGCAAATTATTACACAAAGGTTTATTATTTACCTGT
This sequence comes from Leptopterna dolabrata, assembly GCA_954871275.1. Classification (NCBI taxonomy): domain Eukaryota; kingdom Metazoa; phylum Arthropoda; class Insecta; order Hemiptera; family Miridae; genus Leptopterna; species Leptopterna dolabrata. Next base: position 18,557,665 of record OX940987.1, on the reverse strand, counting down.
ATAGCCCCTTCTGCGTAGATCACAGTTTTCTGTGGTCAACACCCTGGAGCTCCTCCCAGGAAAGCCCTAAATCACGTACTGGAGCCGGCCCCGGAATTAAAATTTCACACAAATGCGCGGGATTCAATAATTCAATAATTAATTATTTTGTAGTTAAGCATAAGGCAAATAAAGAACTGTTGTGTAATAATTCACCCAATAATACTTCAAAGTTTGTTCAAGTTACAAAAGTACCTATCAACAAATCCATAAGATCCATCATTTTTCAAATGGAATAATATCACAGAATAACCAACTCGACTTCATACAGCCATCCGTGATTATGATCAGGTGCTCCCTAGCAATATCTGGGCCGGATTTATACAGTTTGATTCACTATCATGTTGACGAAGCTTTTCGGTACTTTCAACCCCTGTTTACACCCCTTAGAGATAACTGACAGTAACGCCGAGCTTCGAGGACCAACTGCAACACAAACGGAACCTACGAACCAAATTTCATTAATTTTGGTTCATGGTAACTAAGGAAAGTGCTAACAACGGCGGACAGACGGAAATTTTGTTACTGAATTTTCGGATTCTACGTACCTTGAAATGTAAACCATCAATTTTGAGGGGGGGGGGGGGGGGGGGGGGGGGTATGTTTTTTCTTCATGCTCGATTCCGAAGGTTCATCATTGAAAATAATAAACCAAAAACCTAATTGGGATTTCCTGGCCTAAAATACTAACAGTACCCGCCTCCGAAAGGAATTTAAACTTTCTACCGTCGGCGTCGCGTGTCTACGCTGTTGATTATTGAAAAATGATGCGAATTATTACAAAACGGTTATTATTTACCTGCATAGATGCGCAGGTTTCTGTAGTCCAATACTACCCTCAACCCCCCCCCCCCCCCCCCCCCCCCCCCCCGAAAACTACAAATGGAGTACTGGAGCCGGCCCGGGAATTAATTTCATAAAAATGCGTAGGAGTCAATAATTCAATCATTAATTGTTTGTTGTTATTCGTGAAGCAATAACGTTTGTTCAAGACCCCAAGTGAAGCCTGTGTGCGAAAGCAGACTATTTTAGACCAATATTTAAGTTAAACTTCGTTGAACCTCAATTCTTCGCTCGTTGGTCAAAATCGACTTCATATTCGGTCTCCTCGCACTAAAAACATGGATAACGACACCTCACAAGCTCGTGTTACTAGCTTTTGCACCCATTTTTCATCCATAACACCCTTGGGTATATTCCGATAGGGCTGCAAAGTTTCGGCAAACAACTAGGGCCCAAAAGTAGCCTATGTGCGAAACAGCGATTTTTTTATCCCGAAAATAAAGTTGATATGGGTGATACGGCGGACGGTGGACGGACATTTCATTTTTGGGAACTACGCGCCTTGAAACGCAAAGAAAAAATTGAGGGGGTGTTTAAAACATTTTTTTGCTGAGCGAATACATAGGTGTATTATTCAACAAAATATAAACCAAAAGTCGACCGTTGGTTGGGCTGTAACTCATCCTGCGAGCTAATGAGAACGGCTCACCACCACCACCAGTCTCTATGTTGTGACTTGAATTTCAATCAACCTTGAAATCAAGGCTTTCTTTCAGGGTAAACTTACCCAGTTACGTATTTATTTCGTTCATGGCATTTAAATTACGACAGAATGAATATTAGTGACGTATGGACGAGGGAAGAAAATAAATATATTACACATCATAAACATTTTTCTAAGCAGAGGAAAAATTATAGTTAGCATAATTGGAATGCAACATAATGATGAGTGAAATCATACGCAGACAAACATGTTCACAAAATACTCCAGCTAGTCCAACATAGAACGGCAAGCATTAGTTCATTAGCAATGATGGCAATGAGGCCCGTGCCAGACTACTATCGCCTCGATAACAGTGGGACAATTAAATTCATCACACCATGCGGAGCTTTCTACGATTTCTAACAGCTCAAGTTCTGTGTACCCAAAACGTGAACAACAGACCTACGTGGAATGTGACCAACTACTAAGCTCCATTCAACCTGATCCCTGTTCTGAAGCGTGTAACGTAAAACTGCTGTAACGTAAAATATACTGTTATACCGGTTAGGTATAACTTAGGTTATAAAAGTATATTTTTCGTGTATTAGTGGAAATAGACGTAACCTTTCAATAACTACAGTTTTTGTTTATACCGTGAGTAGTTGACATGATCTGCATATACCGCTGTAGATCAAAAATCCTGACATGTACCTATATATAAGTAATTCTGCCGTTAAATGAATAGAATTTTCCCGCCAAATTAATAAATGTTCCAACTAAATGAAAGCTGACCCAATCAATTTACCCCGGTTATTTATTTGACTGGATATTCCTATTTATTAGGTATACATTGTACTTACCTATACAAATTTAACATTTGTGATAAAAACAGGAAGATAACTCACACTGTCTGCCAAACAAGTAGGTAGCCTATTTTAAAATGTCAATTGACATCACCTTCACACTTAAAAAGCATAACTGAACTTGTGCAGAGCCTTGCCATCATGCCATTTAGGGGGTGAAGATAACATAGACATTGAAAGGCAAATATTTCAATACTTCCCATTGGAAATTTTATAATATACACCTACAGTCTACAATACCGCAAAGGCAAGTACTGTAATCGGGGCCGCGGGTTGTACATATACCTACAGGGTGTAACATGAGTGATGCAAAACCTCTCTCCCACGTGTTTTGCATCTAATTTCCGACCAAAAGTGTCCTATAACTTTTTTTTTTTTACTCCGCTTAAAACCCCACTTTTTTCACTTTTAAGATTTTTTCGAGTTTCCGACCTAGTCTCACTAAAGCAGCTATAATTTCCTTAATTTAAAGAGTAAATTTAAATTTGAAGATGGCGTTGGAAACAGCGTTAAATTTCCTGTTTCTCTAATGCCTAACAAAAATTTTTTTAGGAGGATTTGAGGAGTGAAAATGGAGTTTGAAAAGTGAATTTTGTCAAAACCTTCCAACGGAATAATCAAACCGTTTTTTGGAATTGATTTCAAGAGAGACAATGAGGTTTGAATACGAAAAAACGTGTTGTTTCCGGCTAAATCGTGGGTTTTTCATGAAAAATGTACCTTTTGTGAAGTAGTGAGTCAACTATGGGGTAATTTTCAAATCGAATGCTGACACCCCCACATCATCTCCCAGTAAGTATTTTTTGGTCGTTATTTTCATTTTAGTCCAAGGGTGTTGGCATTACGAAGAATGGAACTATGGAAGTTAAGCGGGACTCTCAATCCTTTATTTGCTCAAAATTTTGGCGAATACAGGACCGGTTCGTTTGAGAAGGGTCCATAGGTGGCAGCGAAAAAGATAAGAACTCATCCCAATCATTCGCAGAGGTACACAAACATCAGTCATCTAAGGGATCTTTCAATCCTCTTCGCTTAACTTCCATAGTTCCATTCTTTGCAATGCCAACACCCTTGGTCTAAAATGAAAATAACGACCAAATACTTACTGGGAGATGATGTGAGGGTGTCACCATTCGATTTGAAAATTGCCCCATAGTTGACTCACTACTTCACAAAAGGTACATTTTTCATGAAAAACCCACGATTTAGCCGGAAACAACACGTTTTTTCGTATTCAAATCTCATTTTCTCTCTTGAAATCAATTCCAAAAAACGTTTTGATTAGTCCGTTGGAAAGCTGACGTTTTGGCGCATTTTTCAGTTTACCTTCCCCATTCTGCTACAAGAATTAATGAGATGACCAAGCGTTTGAAAAAACAGACGATTTTAAGATTTTGACAAAATTCACTTTTCAAACTCCATTTTCACTCCTCAAATCCTCCTAAAAAAATGTTGTTAGGCATTAGAGAAACAGGAAATTTAACAATCTTTCCAACGCTATGTTCAATTTTAAATTTACTCTTTAAATTAAGGTAATTAGTGAGACGAGGTCGGAAACTCGAAAAAATCTTAAAAGTGAAAAAAGTGGGGTTTTAAGCGGAGTAAAAAAAAAAAAATGTTATTGGTCACTTTTGGTCGGAAATTAGGTAGATGTAGAACACGTGGGAGAGAGATTTTGCATCACTCATGTTACACCCAGTATACAGAGTAGGTACAATAAGGTCCTCATTGCCAATGATCAAGGTTTGTTTCTGATGCACACGACTCTCATGATAGCTCGATGTTCGATGACTAGCAGAAATGACGAGGATATCCGCTGTATAATAGCCGGCGGCTAATAATAGTTGGACGGCGAAACCATGAAAAATGATCAAAGTGCTTGTAAACTATTGTAAATAGCTCTTGAAATTACGTAAAGCCTGCACTTGTGTCTGTCTCCATCATCAACTGACCCGTAGAACAACAAGTTACTAATGAAAATTATTTCCAACCATATAATTTTCATTCACCTCTTTCATGGGTTATTGATTAATATTAGTTAAACTACGACCACGATGTTGAATGACCTTTATTTACAGTAGGTACTAAACAAACCTCGATAAGAAATTTCATATTTAAAAGCTATTTCCAGGGTAGGTACCAATTAACAGGACACCAGTTGCATCTTAACAATTATGGTTCTTGAAGATTTTACATAGAAAACAACTTACCTATTCTTAGGTCAATTTTTTAATCCGTATCATTACAGTTCAGATTAATTTTTTTGTCCCCCTCCCCCAAACGGATAGCTGATTTCAACTTATAATGTTTAAAATAAATAGAATTGAGAGAAACTGTTTAGAATAAACAGAGGACCTTGACAATGCACTTACAAGAACGAATAATGATCAGAGGTCCATCTCTGTATTTATGCCCAATCAAATGCTCTGCCTGAACCCATACAAAACGTAAGTAACGGTATTTTCAAAAACGCTGCAAATTAGTACACAACGGTTAATTATGTACCTGTATACAGGGTGTCTAGGGTTTCGATGGGACAAACTCAGGGAATCGATTCTGCAGCTAATTTGCAACAAAAAGTGCCTCCTAGAGTTTTTTTTTTAGAGGCTTCATTTTGGAGTTATTTACGATTTAAGATTTTTTTCGTGTTTTCGACTCTAACTCAGTTAAACGGCCATAACTCCCTTAAATAACTATGTAAAGTAAAAGTTGAGGATACCGTTGGAAAGAGCATTAAATTTCCTATCTCCCTAATTATAAAATCAAATTGTTTTAATTAGTCCTCATTGGTGGAAAAAATGGCCAAAGTCCAAAGTGTGAGCATTTTTTAAGAATCAGCGTTTTTCTTTCTTTTTTTGCGCTATTAGTACGAAAGTGTTTCGGCGGGCACTCCTCGGGAAAAACTTGCCGAAAACCTCAGCTTTCGAATGGTATAAGAAAAAAAATTTCACAGTGAAATTTGACGGAGGAAATGACGTTTGAGTCCTGAAAAACGTGGGTTTTTAGGTGATAATCAACGTTTCTCACCAAAAGCCGACGTGCATCATGAAAACGAGTTCGATATCGCTATTTATGCATTTTTTGACGCTGAATGGACCCGAGTGAAATGGTATGGGTATAAACCATTTCTCTGGAGAACCTGGTGAACAAGCTGGTGCGATACACCAACCTGAGAGACAAAGAAAACGTTTTATTTGGGTACATGCATGCATGAGGTCATTCATTATCATTGCGCCTAAAATCAATTAGTTCGGACCTGTTGGGCTACTCGCCGCGTACTTCTTCTCGGATCGTCGTCCACATCGTCCAAAATGCGGATTTCAATTTGGCTGGGTCTTGGATTTCTCTCTCGAACGGCGTACGAAGTGGAACCTGTTTCTATCAGCCTCTGGAATACGAGAGGAAACGTTTTATGATTGGGATGTCTTCGGTCGGGGAACCGTATAGCATACTCGCGGGCGGCAAGTCTAGCGTTGCCATTCGCAAAGCCATACATAAAAATTATATCGGCTAACTCCCGGTTTGAATACACCTGCATGATGTTGAGACACTTGACACAATGCCGATTAAGTGCATTCGGGCGTCTTTGTTATCTGGATTTATCGAAATGACCAGACAAGATTCATCGTGAATGCGACCTATTGAAAAAGCTTAGGTAGGTACTTGAAAGTCCAAGAACAGTAATCAAAATAAAAGGTCACTTACCATGAGTTTGGAAGCTCCTCGATTGAACATAATTCCACTCCTGTTTTCTGAGATATGATGGGACGGTGGTAACTGGTTTAAGAGTGTCACCATTCGATTCAGCGTCAAAAAATGCATAAATAGCGATATCGAACTCGTTTTCATGATGCACGTCGGCTTTTGGTGAGAAACGTTGATTATCACCTAAAAACCCACGTTTTTCAGGACTCAAACGTCATTTCCTCCGTCAAATTTCACTGTGAAATTTTTTTTCTTATACCATTCGAAAGCTGAGGTTTTCGGCAAGTTTTTCCCGAGGAGTGCCCGCCGAAACACTTTCGTACTAATAGCGCAAAAAAAGAAAGAAAAACGCTGATTCTTAAAAAATGCTCACACTTTGGACGTTGGCCATTTTTTCCACCAATGAGGACTAATTAAAACAATTTGATTTTATAATTAGGGAGATAGGAAATTTAATGCTCTTTCCAACGGTATCCTCAACTTTTACTTTACATAGTTATTTAAGGGAGTTATGGCCGTTTAACTGAGTTAGGGTCGAAAACACGAAAAAAATCTTAAATCGTAAATAACTCCAAAATGAAGCCTCTAAAAAAAAAACTCTAGGAGGCACTTTTTGTTGCAAATTAGCTGCAAAATCGATTCCTTGAGTTTGTCCCATCGAAACCCTAGACACCCTGTAGATGCCCCTTCTGCGTAGATCGTTGTTTTCTGTGGTCAAAACCTACTCGTGCTTCCCCCACGAAAGCCCTAAATCGAGTAGGTACTGGAGCCGGCCCGGGAATTATAGTTTCATAAAAAATGCACGAGATTCATAATTCAATAATTAACTATATTTGTTGTTATTCATGAAGCGTAACGTTTGTTCAAGTTAAAGTAGGTACCTCCTCTTTATTCCCCTTTCTCTTCGCTTTCATTTTCTTTCCTCCTTATCTGTCCTGGACCAATCCTAGAGTTCAAGGTGCCTAAGTAATGCAGGTAATGTTTTGTTTAACCTAAAACTTTTTCTCATCCTGTTTTCTTTCACTATGTAAAATTATATTAAAATAATGTTATTGAACTTATACTGTACTGTACACCATCAGGGAACCCTGTTCCTATGTAGGCACATTGCAAATAAAATAAATAAATAAATAAAGTGTTCACATCTGAAATTTTCCCACACGTACAATTGAACCGAGAAATATATAATATTACGATATTACCACAGGTACTTTCCGGAGGACTAGAGACGACGGACTCCTCCGGAAGTTATGGTAAACCTTCAGATTTAATAAGAGACCCTTGATTATCCCAGTTCGGGACGCCACTTTGTCCTCAACCTTCAGCTTTCAGACGACGACCAATTGAACCGTCGTAGGTGTTTTATGTAATTAAAGACCTGTAAAACAACGGTGCTACCATCCAGTACCCTGTAATCCTCTCGTTTCATTTCATTTAAATCTATCACCGCTTAAACAGTCCGGGTTCGTTTCTGTGCGTGCCGATAAGATTCTAAGGAAGGTATCGAAGCTTGAAACTGCGTTGTGGAGTCACCGCTGCTGGCATTATGTATACATCTTGAAAACGCTACGAAGTCCTTGTCAAATGGGTTTATTATTTTCAGCTGAATACGGCACGACTGGGACCTCAGTGAAGAGACCCGCGAAGCTAATTTGACGGTTTTAACTCGAATATTAGGTTATTTTCGATCCGTGAAATGTTCAATGAAATGTCTTGATTCACATGTTAATACTATCCCTATGTTATTCTACAAATTTCTGGTGATTACAGCCATTTTCACAGGTTTTTGACCCATTAATATTGAATTTAGAGAGTTAAAACTTCGTTAGAACCTCAATCCTCCACTCAGTGGTCAAAATAAACTTCATATTTGGTCTCCTCACCCTAAAAACATGGAAATTGATATATCACAAGCTAAAACCTCAAAAATGCCTAATTTTGCACCCGTAACACACCTAGGCGTTTCGGGCTGCCGAGATAAGGGGAGCCTATGTGCAAAAGAACGATTTTTGTAGACCAACAATTAAGGTAGATCTCGATGACACGGCGGACGGACATTTTGGTATATTATTCTCTGAATAATACACCAAATGAATAATTTCTGAATAATTTGTTCCTTTACGTTTCAAGGTGTGTAGGTTCCAAAAATGCTACGACGGTCCGCCATCCGCCGTGTCATCGATATCTACCTTAAATTGTTGGCCTAAAAAAATCGTTCTTCCGCATACAAGCTCCATTCGGGCCCCAGTTGTGTCCCCAATCTCGGCAGTCCGATCGGATTGGTGTTATGGGTGAAAAATTAGGTATATTTTCGAGGTTTTAGTGAAGTCTAGGGTGAGGAGACCAAATTAATATAAGTTGATTTGGACCACTGAGTGGACGATTGAGGTTCTAACGAAGTTCTAACATCTCAAAATTCAATATTTATGTGTCAGAAACCTGTGAAAATGGCTGTTATTACCAGCAATTTGTATAATAACACAAGAGGTAGTATTAACAGGTGAATCAAGACAATTCAATGACAATTTCACCTTTCGAGAATAATTTTTCAGAAATAGCAACCTAATATTTGAGTCTAAAACCGTCAAATTAGCTTTGTGGGTCTCTTCACTGAGTTCCCAGTCGTGCAGTATTCAGCCGAGAATAATAAACCCATGTTTTTTTCAATTCTGAGTACCCGAGGTACCTACCTTCCCCCGACCACCTTGGTTACTCGAGGGTTGACTGTACGTAAAAATCCGCCCACTTGATAGTGACGGTCGACTGGAACTTTTTGTAAAATAGTGGCTGAAAACAATAACTACCTCCACTCTATTTTGGACCCCAAGTGATAAGAATCTAAGGAGAGGTAGTAAATAATAATATAAAAAATAAAAAATCAGTTGATAAATTTAGCTCTATTTCCCATAACGAATCACTAAAATATCACTACAAAGTGAACAATTTTTGCGCACCAATTTAACAATAACAAACAAGTTGAAACAATATCAAAAATTATATCGAATGATTGCTTAAAAGAAGAGGCATAGTTTATTATATGGAATGATTAGGGTATCAAAGTATCCGGAGGAAGGAAGTACTAGTGAGAGGGGAACCGATCTATTATGAAACACGTTGGGTAACTATCCAATGCAGGGCATGTCCGCAATCAGTTTGCCACGGATTGGGGGCAGTTTGGGATCTCGCAGGCCCCCATTCCGCAGGAATCGACGGTTTTCCGGCAATGAGTACAGGGTGAATGACGAAGGCCGAGGTTGTGCCAGACTTCCAAGAGATCGTCGACGAAACCATCGATCATTTTTTTGGTGTGGAAGGGAGTCGGAGCCAAGCGCAGTTTTTCTTCCCCTTTGGACACCGTTGGGTAGTTGATGGCTTGGATGTAGTGGCCTTTCTCTTTGAGAAGGGTGTCGGAAACTTTGGTGCAGATGAAGGGGTTGCCGATTCTGATGGGAATGATGTGGGATTGGGTCATTTCCACGGGAAAACCGCGTTCCAGGAGAAGGTTCTTCAAGTGCCGGACGTTCTCCTGCTGGGTAGCTCGGAGTTGCCGTCCTTCATCGGAGCGAAGGATGCCAATTGATGCAATCGCGCCAGCCAGGACGGTAGGCGGCAAAGAAGTAGTGAAAATGAACCCAGCAGCATAGCTTCTCACCATATCCACCAGAGTACTACTCGATGCTATATAACCTCCAATGTTTCCAAAAGCTTTACCCAAAGTCCCGGATATGATGTCTATGTCGTCCAGCACACCGTCCTGCTCTCCAATACCAGCCCCATTCTCACCGTACAAGCCAACAGCATGCACTTCATCGACGAAGTTGATGGCGCCGTACTCGTGGCTCAGGTCGCACAGCTCCTTCAACGGACAGATCGCTCCAGTCATGGAGTGGACCGTTTCAAAAGCCACAAGTTTAGGTACAGACTTGTCCAAAGTCTCCAAAAGCTCTCTCAGATGCTGAGGGTCATTGTGCCTGTAAATGTGTTTGGGGACTCGGGAGTTCCTGATGCCCTGGATCATTGAAGCGTGGTTTCCTTCATCAGAGAAAATGTGACATCCTGGCAAAGCTTTGGCCAAAGTGAACAGCGTGGAGTCATTAGCAACAAAGCAAGAAGTGAAAATCAAAGCTGACTCCTTCTTGTGTAGTTTGGCGAGGTCGTGTTCCAATTTTTCATGGAGCAATGAGTTGCCTGAGATGTTCCTAGTGCCTCCGGCCCCTGCGCCAAATTTGTGCAGAGCATCAGCAACGGCGTCCTTGACTTTCGGGTGACAGGACATACCCAAATAGTCATTGGCACACCACACTGTAATTGGCCTGTTTCCCCAAGTAGATTCAGTAGCTCTTGGGAAACAGAGAGCATCACGGTTCACCTTCTTGAACACCCTGTAGGAATGATCCTTCTTTTTCCTCATGATCTGATCGTGAAAGAAGTCTTCGTAGGGGAATGTATCGCCTTTGATTTGATTGAGATCGGAATCAAGTTTTATGAGATCCTCTTGCATAACCGCCGGAGCCTCTTTTACAAGGGGTTCAGGGTTTTTGGCCAGGAAAGGGCACTTGGTCACGTCACCGCTCATAGTGGACGTATTCCTGGTGACCACAAACGGACAATTCTGCCCATACGTTTTGACCAAATGGGGCAGATAGTTTTTGACGTAGGGCGTCGACAGTTTGCTCAAAAACGGGCAAGACATTTTTGTATGGATTTCAAGACTTGCTCACCTCAAGCAGATATCTTGACGAGTCAGTTTCCGGGGAGGATGGCAGATATTGAAAAAACACTCTAACAGTGCACGTACGGAGTTCTTCCTTCAAACTGAAAGAAACTTTCACGACTCGGATGCTTTCACAAACTCTGCAGCCTTGAGGGTCTCGGAGTAGGAGAATCGCTCTCCCCTACCACCGCTACGTCAAAATCGCCAACGGTCACCGATCCCCGCGACGCTGAACGACTTTTTACACATCAGAAAAACTCCAAAAGATATCAACCTTCCTCAACGTCTACAAAAAATTCAATGCAAAGGAAAATAGTGATAAGAATGAAGAATACCTGTGCGACTTTTGATGACCTGCGCAATGTTAGAATCCTCAGCTGACAGCGTTCCCGTCACCTCGACCACCAGCCAAACGAACAAGACATTGATTATCATCTACAATACCCGGCTTACATAAATCTAGGAGAAAAACGGAGTAACTCGAGACTAAATAGGAGAGGAAACTAAGAAACAAGATAGGTGTAAATTGGTTTCGAAACTACCTACCACCACTCAAATTAATTAGCTGCAACAAGTATGAATGTAACGACCAAATTATTAAGCCTAATGAAGTTAAAAGCTACTTGGGTAAAATATACAAACGTAATTATATATGTACCTGTAGAAATACTCGATAAAAAACACAAAACTACCTACAAAACACAAATAAATAAAAAAGTTACGTTATCGGAGTCCGGAGAACACTCGGCCTTGTCCTTTGCGGATCATTGGCCTAATCAGTAAGGATATGAGCCCGGTTAGAAGAAGATCAAAGGAGTGATTATTGAGATTTTAATATTAAGAGTTAATATTAAGACGGAAAACATCTTCTAATTCTCTCGATAAAATAATTTTACACTAGAAAATTGGATGAGTTCCCTTTCTACGTCCCTTTCCATATCTGCACCAAACGTTTCCTCCAAGAACGGACTGTTTTCCACTGGATTCACCCAGAATTCCATTCCTCGTAGTTTTAAAACCTCCTCTTCTCCCATTTAAATTGTTGTTTCTAAAATTACTGGAATACAAGATATCTATACGAAGAAAACAAAATGATCCTTCGATTTAAAATCATCAATGTTTTCGGGTTTGTCACGTTGGCACCATTGTTATAATTCCGCTACGTTCTGTTTTCGGCCATTTTATTGTAGTCCATTTTGTCGTCTGCTGTTGTCGGGATGGTAAGTTCTTGAAGCTTGAATTTTCCCAATTTTATCTAGGTAATCCCTGCTTGTATTCTTTGGCGTTTGAACTAGCTTTCTGAATGAATAGTCAATTGACAATATTCACACATCAATTTGTTCGAGCTATGAGGGTTTCTTCCGTTTTTGGCCCTTGAAAAACTTGTGATTTCGATCCTAGATCGGTGTCACATTCTCACGTGGTCCTTCTGTATGGTTCACGATTCATCCGGAATTCCTTGTTTCCTGCTCTTCGCGTGTGATTTTAACGAATGCTTAAATTGATGTCTGGTTATCCGATTATCTGTTTTGTAAATTTTCACTGAAATCGTCCACGTTGGTTTCGTAGTTGTGGACATAACCTCCTACCAGCAGTGTCGTTTCCATTTATGTTATATGTTCCTGTGCTTATAATATTGTGTACCTATTAGGGAGCTAGTTATGTTGAACGTTTTAATTATCGTCCGTCTTGCGAAATTGAGGAAATTGTGTATCCGATACCCCCATCCTGACTCATGTTTTTGAGTATGCTACGTCAGCATTATTTAGCCCTAAGTAGGTGAACCCTTGCGTTCAGTTAGTATTCCGTTTAGGTAATCCGTATTTGCCATGCAGCTATTGAGTAGGGTAGTGCCTCGTGGTGCTTTCCCTAATTATAGTCTGCTAGATGAACCTACACGTGAGGTTTCGCTGACTACTTTGTTCCAAGTGCAAAGGGTTTGAAAGTAGCCTCACGACATGAATTCTAGATCATACATAATGATAAATGCGAGTTTCCTTCTAGTCCATCGCGGTTTGCCACAGTTTTCGTTAGCCAGGTCCTTACTGCTGCTGTATGTTCCCTGGTTGATGATTATAATTTGTTTCCAGTCTCATCGTAAGTTCAGCGCCCCCCGTCACGGGTCGATGGGGTTCTACCCCAAGAAGAGGTCTGCTCGTCACAGGGGTAAGGTAAAGGCTTTCCCCAAAGACGATCCCAGCAAGCCTGTTCATCTGACCGCATTCATCGGTTACAAAGCCGGTATGACCCACGTCGTAAGGGAAGCTGATCGTCCTGGCTCAAGTAAGTACCGTCCTTCCTTTTTGGCCTTGTAACACCTACCTTGATAAATATGTTGTATTTTTTGTTGTTTGTTCTGGCTGTCTCCACGTGGAACATCGTATTCATTCTGGTTTTGCTTCCACTTGAATCTTCAGTGTCAATCTTCGCATTATAAAAATACTTTTTTTCTGTATTCCATGGCTTATTTCCATATTTTCAGAGATCAACAAGAAGGAGATTGTAGAAGGCGTCACAATCATCGAGACGCCACCTATGGTAGTCGTTGGTGCCGTAGGTTACATCGAAACCCCCAATGGCCTCCGCGGTTTGGTTACAGTATGGGCCGAACACATTGCTGAAGAATGCAAGAGGCGATTCTACAATAACTGGTATTATATTTACAAAGAATCTATTCAATCCAAGCATTCAGAATTAGTCAATCTCTCAATTAGGTAGTTTTTGTGTTGGTTAGCTCTATTTAATTTTTTGGTTGTATTTAATGTGTCTAAAAGCCTTCCGCTGCTTGCAAGAAGGCTCAAATGCTTGAGCCAATTTCCGGAGCTTCTCTCTCGAGGCAGCATCTCCGGTTCTGGCGATGTGAGCTGTCTCCCTCCTCTCAGCTCGCTGATGAGGGGGACTGGTTCCTATCTCTGATTCACTGTTAACTAAAGGTACAAATCCAAGAAGAAGGCTTTCACCAAGGCTTCCAAAAAGTGGTCCGACCCCCTCGGAAAGAAGCAGATTGAGAAGGACTTCTCCAAGATGATCAAGTACTGCAAGGTCATCAGAGTCATCGCGCACACCCAAGTGAGTCTGATGTTTCGTATGTTTGTGGCTGTTGACTATTAATGAGTAATGGGAATTTATGAGTTTTCTAATCCTTGAGACTTTCTATTGGGTTGATTACGACGTCTGCTGCTGACAATCGCCTTGTGCTTTGCAGTCGGCAGCGATGGTTAAGCATTGCGCCGTATGTGTTATGTGGCCATGACTTCGAATATCAGATCCATTAGCCATCAGGCTGCTGGAACTCTGCATATTCCATCGCCTGTTTGGAGCCCATTGGGCGATTACCATCCAGACAAACCATGCAGTGAACATATGTGTAACTGTTCTTTATGCAACAAATTCTGACCTCAGTTGGATCCTTGTAAGACTTTCGTGATAGACAAATTCTTTAAAATTGCTCTCTGGACATGTCCACTTAAGTTGCTCTCCCTGTTGAATTCTGATTGGCAGGCAGGTTTGATAAATCCTACAATTCAGGATGAAAATACCTTCGGACGTCTGCTGCTGACAATGCCTTGTGCTTTGCCGTCGGCAGCGATGGTTAAGCATTGCGCTGTATGTGTTATGTGGCCATGACTTCGAATATCAGATCCATTAGCCGTCAGGCTGCTGGAACTCAGCATATTCCATCGCCGGTTTGGAGCCCATTGGGCGATTACCATCCAGACAAACCATGCAGTGAACATAATATGCCTAACTTTTACTTACGCAATTCTGACCTCAGTTGATCCTCATAAAAGATGAATTCTTTAAAACTGTTCTGTGGGCTCGTCTACTTGTTGCTCTTCCCATTGAATTCCGATAGCAGGCAGTTGGTGAATCCTAAAATTCAGGAAGAAAATAACATTCCGACGTCTGCTGCTGACAATCGCCTTGTGCTTTGCCGTCGGCAGCGATGGTTAAGCATTGCACCGTATGTGCTATGTGGCCATGACTTCGAATATCAGATCCATTAGCCATCAGGCTGCTGGAACTCTGCATATTCCATCGCCTGTTTGGAGCCCATTGGGCGATTACCATCCAGACAAACCATGCAGTGAACATAATATTATGCGTAACTTTTACTTACGCAATTCTGACCTCAGTTGATCCTCATAAGAGATGAATTCTTTAAAATTGCTCTCTGGACATGTCCACTTAAGTTGCTCTCCCTGTTGAATTCTGATTGGCAGGCAGGTTTGATAAATCCTACAATTCAGGATGAAAATACCTTCGGACGTCTGCTGCTGACAATCGCCTTGTGCTTTGTTGCCGTCGGCAGCGATGGTTAAGCATTGTGCTGTGTGCGCTATGTGGCCATGACTTCGAATATCAGGTCCATTAGCCGTCAGGCTGCTGGAACTCTGCATATTCCATCGCCTGTTTGGAGCCCATTGGGCGATTACCATCCGGACAAACCATGCAGTGAACATAACTACATAACTCTGCAATTCTCTCCTCACTTTGGGTCCTCATAAGATAGTCATGTTAGCTAAATTCTTTGAAATTGCTCTCTGACCTGACCTAACTAATTTTTGCCCTCGTTAGATTCTGGCGGTAGGCATGTTTGATGAATTCTAAAATTCTGTTGAAAATGATTTTTCGACGTCTGCTGCTGTGTGAGGTTGCTTGCATCCTCTCTTGAATCCTGATGACGGATGAGCATGTTGGTGATAATTGACTGCCTCCGGCAGCATTGGTTGATCATTGTGCTGTATGCCTTGACATATAACTGACAAGATATATCCTTACAACCTTATAACGTGGATATTGGGAAGTTTGCTACTTTTCTGTACCGTTCCTGCATCCAACTAATTACATATTTATACCAATCAGTCTCAGTTAGTTTGGGACCACCTAATTTGCAGGTCAGCCTTATCACATAATAAAAATACGCGGTCACGGAAACTGCACATGCGGTCACGACGAAACTCGGATGGTATTGTTTACTCCTGTGACCGCACAACCCCTGAAAATTTCATCGCAATCGGTTAATCCCTACTGGTACTTTACCTTGTACCTAAAACTTAAAAAGTTGCGGTCACAGAAACTAATAATGCGGTCACGCTGAAACTCAGGAAATATTCATTTCCACTGATACCAAAACATCCCTGAGAGTTTCATCGAAATTGGTCAACTCCTACTGGTACTTTACTCAGTACCTAAAATGTAAGAAAGTTGCGGTCACAGAAACTAATAATGCGGTCACGCTGAAACTCAGGAAATATTCATTTCTACTAATAACAAACCATCCCAGAACATTTCATCGAAATTGGTTAACTCCTACTGGTACTTTACTCAGTACCTAAAATGTAAAAAAGTTGCGGTCACACAAACTAATGATGCGGTCACGCTGAAACCCAGGAAATATTCATTTCCACTGATACCAAAACATCCCTGAAAGTTTCATCGAAATTGGTCAACTCCTACTGGTACTTTACTCAGTACCTAAAATGTAAGAAAGTTGCGGTCACAGAAACTAATAATGCGGTCACGCTGAAACTCAGGAAATATTCATTTCTACTAATAACTAACCATCCCCGAAAATTTCATCGAAATTGGTTAACTCCTACTGGTACTTTACTCAGTACCTAAATTTTAAAAAAGTTGCGGTCACAGAAACTAATAATGCGGTCCCGCTGAAACTCAGGAAATATTCATTTCTACTAATAACCAACCATCCCCGAAAATTTCATCGAAGTTGGTTAACTCCTACTGGTACTTTACTCAGTACCTACCTAAAATTTAAAAAAGTTGCGGTCACAGAAACTAATCATGCGGTCACGCTGAAACCCAGGAATTAATTTTTTCTACTAATAATAAAACATCCCCGACAATTTCATCGAAATTGGTCAACTCCTACTGGTACTTTACTCAGTACCTAAAATTTAAAAAAGTTGCGGTCACAGAAACTAATCATGCGGTGACGCTGAAACTCAGGAAATATTCATTTCCACTGATAACAAAACATCCCTGAAAGTTTCATCGAAATTGGTCAACTCCTACTGGTACTTTACTCAGTACCTAAAATGTAAGAAAGTTGCGGTCACAGAAACTAATAATGCAGTCACGCTGAAACTCAGGAAATATTCATTTCTACTAATAACCAACCATCCCCGAAAATTTCATCGAAATTGGTTAACACCTACTGGTACTTTACTCAGTACCTAAAATTTTAAAAAGTTGCGGTCACAGGAACTAATAATGCGGTCACGCTGAAACTCAGGAAATATTCATTTCTACTAATAACCAACCATCCCTGAAAGTTTCGTCGAAATTGGTTAACTCCTACTGGTACTTTACTCAGTACCTAAAATTTAAAAAAGTTGCGGTCACAGAAACTACTAATGCGGTCACGCTGAAACTCGGGAAATATTCATTTCTACTAATAATCAACCATCCCTGAAAGTTTCATCGAAATTGGTTAACTCCTACTGGTACATTACTCAGTACCTAAAATTTAAAAAAGTTGCGGTCACAGAAACTACTAATGCGGTCACGCTGAAACTCGGGAAATATTCATTTCTACTAATAATCAACCATCCCTGAAAGTTTCATCGAAATTGGTTAACTCCTACTGGTACATTACTCAGTACCTAAAATTTAAAAAAGTTGCGGTCACAGAAACTACTAATGCGGTCACGCTGAAACTCGGGAAATATTCATTTCTACTAATAATCAACCATCCCTGAAAGTTTCATCGATATTGGTTAACTCCTACTGGTACTTTACTCAGTACCTAAAATTTAAAAAAGTTGCGGTCACAGAAACTACTAATGCGGTCACGCTGAAACTCGGGAAATATTCATTTCTACTAATAATCAACCATCCCTGAAAGTTTCATCGAAATTGGTTAACTCCTACTGGTACATTACTCAGTACCTAAAATTTAAAAAAGTTGCGGTCACAGACACTAATAATGCGGTCACTCTGAAACTCAGGAAATATTCATTTCTACTAATAACCAACCATCCCCGAAAATTTCATCGAAATTGGTTAACTCCTACTGGTACATTACTCAGTACCTAAAATGTAAGAAAGTTGCGGTCACAGAAACTAATCATGCGGTCACGCTGAAACTCGGGAAAAATTCATTTCTACTAATAATCAACCATCCCTGAAAGTTTCATCGAAATTGGTTAACTCCTACTGGTACATTACTCAGTACCTAAAATTTAAAAAAGTTGCGGTCACAGAAACTACTAATGCGGTCACGCTGAAACTCGGGAAATATTCATTTCTACTAATAATCAACCATCCCTGAAAGTTTCATCGATATTGGTTAACTCCTACTGGTACTTTACTCAGTACCTAAAATTTAAAAAAGTTGCGGTCACAGAAACTAATCATGCGGTCACGCTGAAACCCAGGAAATAATCTTTTCTACTAATAACACAACATCCCCGAAAATTTCATCGAAATTGGTCAACTCCTACTGGTACTGTACTCAGTACCTACCTAAAATTTAAAGAAGTTGCGGTCACAGACACTAATAATGCGGTCACTCTGAAACTCAGGAAATATTCATTTCTACTAATAACCAACCATCCCTGACAGTTTCGTCGAAATTGGTTAACTCCTACTGGTACTTTACTCAGTACCTAAAATTTAAAAAAGTTGCGGTCACAGAAACTACTAATGCGGTCACGCTGAAACTCGGGAAATATTCATTTCTACTAATAATCAACCATCCCTGAAAGTTTCATCGAAATTGGTTAACTCCTACTGGTACATTACTCAGTACCTAAAATTTAAAAAAGTTGCGGTCACAGAAACTACTAATGCGGTCACGCTGAAACTCGGGAAATATTCATTTCTACTAATAATCAACCATCCCTGAAAGTTTCATCGATATTGGTTAACTCCTACTGGTACTTTACTCAGTACCTAAAATTTAAAAAAGTTGCGGTCACAGAAACTAATCATGCGGTCACGCTGAAACCCAGGAAATAATCTTTTCTACTAATAACACAACATCCCCGAAAATTTCATCGAAATTGGTCAACTCCTACTGGTACTTTACTCAGTACCTAAAATTTAAAAAAGTTGCGGTCACAGAAACTACTAATGCGGTCACGCTGAAACTCAGGAAATATTCATTTCTACTAATAACAAACCATCCACGAAAATTTCATCGAAATTGGTTAATCCCTCCTATTGGTAGTTGAACGATTACCATACCTACTTATATTTTTAATTTTTTTAAAATTATATTTTTGAATGAAATCGTAGGAAGTATTAGATATCAATTTTTGTTTGTATTACTGCATAAGATAGAAAGTGAACTTTGTATTATAGTATATAACATAAAAAGCGAACAATATTGCATACCTATCCTATAAGGAATATTATGTACCTACTTATTTTGTTAATTTCCGTAGTTTACGTCAATAAACTCTCTCTCTCTCTCTCTCTCTCTCTCTCTCTCTCTCTCTCTCTAGCTTACGTAGTTGAGGAAGTAATAGTAATATAAATTTCAGTTTTCCATTAGTGGCTGTAACCTAATCTGACGTGATTCACCTGGTTCGCGAACCTACTAGTACAGTAGAATCGTGTATGTGCAAGGGACTGACAGTTTCATACTAATTATCGGAATTACCAATTATCGGGGTTTTTTCAAAAATTGTTTTAGTTTGTTTGGGTGTTTAAAAATAACTATCGGGAGTAAAAAAAAATGTAATAAGTCTTTTATAATTCAAATGTATTTATTAAATTAAGGATTATGAAAGTACTATTTTTTTAAAAAGTGCAATTAGGTAACACAATCACGGTAATGAAAACGAGTCTGAATTGTAGAAGGGAAACAACATTTCCACAATTGACCCTCTCCTTCTCCTTATTTCCTTTATGTGTAAAGAGTCGGACGTACAATTACCTATGAATTTCACGGAAAACCTGTATTTCTTACTCCCTCTCAAAAACAAAGAGGCAAAGGGGAGAGCGTAGGCGCACTCTCCTCTCTCCTTCTCTTGAAAACAGTACGAATTAACGAGGTTTTTAAGCCGGAAATACGAATTATAATACTTCAAGAGTTCTCGTGCAAAAAACTAAGACAATTTACCGAGGGGTCCGAAAATCATTGTTTTTATATCAGTTATCGGGATTTTCTCTCGAGACCGGCAAATTTGTACGAATTAACGGGAAATACGAATAATCGGGATCCGAAATATCAGGATTCCACTGTATAATTAATAAATTTTTATTGTTTCAAGCTCATCTACAAAAAAAATTTACCTAAAGAAAATTTTTGAAGGTGCGCGTTTTTAGGTAGGTACTGAGTAAAGTACCAGTAGGAGTTGACCAATTTCGATGAAATTTTCGGGGATGTTGTGTTATTAGTAGAAAAGATTATTTCCTGGGTTTCAGCGTGACCGCATGATTAGTTTCTGTGACCGCAACTTTTTTAAATTTTAGGTACTGAGTAAAGTACCAGTAGGAGTTGACCAATTTCGATGAAACTTTCAGGGATGTTTTTTTATGAGTGGAAATGAATATTTCCTGAGTTTCAGCGTGACCGCATTATTAGTTCCTGTGACCGCAACTTTTTAAAATTTTAGGTACTGAGTAAAGTACCAGTAGGAGTTAACCAATTTCGATGAAACTTTCAGGGATGTTTTGTTATCAGTGGAAATGAATATTTCCTTAGTTTCAGCGTGACCGCATTATTAGTTTCTGTGACCGCAACTTTTTAAAATTTTAGGTACTGAGTAAAGTACCAGTAGGTGTTAACCAATTTCGATGAAATTTTCGGGGATGGTTGGTTATTAGTAGAAATGAATATTTCCTGAGTTTCAGCGTGACCGCATTATTAGTTTCTGTGACCGCAACTTTCTTACATTTTAGGTACTGAGTAAAGTACCAGTAGGAGTTAACCAATTTCGACGAAACTTTCAGGGATGTTTTTTTATGAGTGGAAATGAATATTTCCTTAGTTTCAGCGTGACCGCATTATTAGTTTCTGTGACCGCAACTTTCTTACATTTTAGGTACTGAGTAAAGTACCAGTAGGAGTTAACCAATTTCGACGAAACTTTCAGGGATGGTTGGTTATTAGTAGAAATGAATATTTCCTGAGTTTCAGCGTGACCGCATTATTAGTTCCTGTGACCGCAACTTTTTAAAATTTTAGGTACTGAGTAAAGTACCAGTAGGTGTTAACCAATTTCGATGAAATTTTCGGGGATGGTTGGTTATTAGTAGAAATGAATATTTCCTGAGTTTCAGCGTGACCGCATTATTAGTTTCTGTGACCGCAACTTTCTTACATTTTAGGTACTGAGTAAAGTACCAGTAGGAGTTAACCAATTTCGACGAAACTTTCAGGGATGGTTGGTTATTAGTAGAAATGAATATTTCCTGAGTTTCAGCGCGACCGCATTATTAGTTCCTGTGACCGCAACTTTTTAAAATTTAAGGTACTGAGTAAAGTACCAGTAGGAGTTGACCAATTTCGATGAAACTTTCAGGGATGTTTTTTTATGAGTGGAAATGAATATTTCCTTAGTTTCAGCGTGACCGCATTATTAGTTTCTGTGACCGCAACTTTCTTACATTTTAGGTACTGAGTAAAGTACCAGTAGGAGTTAACCAATTTCGACGAAACTTTCAGGGATGGTTGGTTATTAGTAGAAATGAATATTTCCTGAGTTTCAGCGTGACCGCATTATTAGTTCCTGTGACCGCAACTTTTTAAAATTTTAGGTACTGAGTAAAGTACCAGTAGGTGTTAACCAATTTCGATGAAATTTTCGGGGATGGTTGGTTATTAGTAGAAATGAATATTTCCTGAGTTTCAGCGTGACTGCATTATTAGTTTCTGTGACCGCAACTTTCTTACATTTTAGGTACTGAGTAAAGTACCAGTAGGAGTTGACCAATTTCGATGAAACTTTCAGGGATGTTTTGTTATCAGTGGAAATGAATATTTCCTGAGTTTCAGCGTCACCGCATGATTAGTTTCTGTGACCGCAACTTTTTTAAATTTTAGGTACTGAGTAAAGTACCAGTAGGAGTTGACCAATTTCGATGAAATTGTCGGGGATGTTTTATTATTAGTAGAAAAAATTAATTCCTGGGTTTCAGCGTGACCGCATGATTAGTTTCTGTGACCGCAACTTTTTTAAATTTTAGGTAGGTACTGAGTAAAGTACCAGTAGGAGTTAACCAACTTCGATGAAATTTTCGGGGATGGTTGGTTATTAGTAGAAATGAATATTTCCTGAGTTTCAGCGGGACCGCATTATTAGTTTCTGTGACCGCAACTTTTTTAAAATTTAGGTACTGAGTAAAGTACCAGTAGGAGTTAACCAATTTCGATGAAATTTTCGGGGATGGTTAGTTATTAGTAGAAATGAATATTTCCTGAGTTTCAGCGTGACCGCATTATTAGTTTCTGTGACCGCAACTTTCTTACATTTTAGGTACTGAGTAAAGTACCAGTAGGAGTTGACCAATTTCGATGAAACTTTCAGGGATGTTTTGGTATCAGTGGAAATGAATATTTCCTGGGTTTCAGCGTGACCGCATCATTAGTTTGTGTGACCGCAACTTTTTTACATTTTAGGTACTGAGTAAAGTACCAGTAGGAGTTAACCAATTTCGATGAAATGTTCTGGGATGGTTTGTTATTAGTAGAAATGAATATTTCCTGAGTTTCAGCGTGACCGCATTATTAGTTTCTGTGACCGCAACTTTCTTACATTTTAGGTACTGAGTAAAGTACCAGTAGGAGTTGACCAATTTCGATGAAACTCTCAGGGATGTTTTGGTATCAGTGGAAATGAATATTTCCTGAGTTTCAGCGTGACCGCATTATTAGTTTCTGTGACCGCAACTTTTTAAGTTTTAGGTACAAGGTAAAGTACCAGTAGGGATTAACCGATTGCGATGAAATTTTCAGGGGTTGTGCGGTCACAGGAGTAAACAATACCATCCGAGTTTCGTCGTGACCGCATGAGCAGTTTCCGTGACCGCACCATTTTATTATGTGATAAGGCTGACCTGCAAATTAGAAATCCCCGTTAGTTTGGATGTGTTGTCAACAATATGTTATTTTAACGCTAAGCATTACCGAAGTCTGCTGCTGACAATCGCCTTGTGCTTTGCCGTCGGCAGCGATGGTTAAGCATTGTGCTGTGTGCGCTATGTGGCCATGACTTCGAACATCAGATCCATTAGCCGTCAGGCTGCTGGAACTCTGCATATTCCATCGCCTGCTTGGAGCCCATTGGGCGATTACCATCCAGACAAACCATGCAGTGAACATTTTATTTCAAGGTCACCCTACTTACTAATGTTCATGTAGTTGACATGACAACCCTTGTCGACCTACAAGTGATGATTTCTCAATTTCTTTGGTCTGTGTTGATGAGACACCATGATTATTTATGAAATTCTGATGAAGGTTGACATAATCGACTTGGATAATTTAGCTATATCTGTTGCTTGAATGCTGTTAGATCGAATTATTCCATTTTTTCGTTGTAGCACGCCTTCTCCCCATCGTGTTTTATGGTATCACATGGGTTTGTCCAAAGTGCTGATAAGAAATTGTTTTAAATCCTTCAGCTTTTCAGTATTTAATTCTGAATAGCTATGTATTGAAAACTACAAATAATGAGTACTCCCCACTGTTTACTTGAAAAGATTGTGGAGGATTGAGGTGAAGGCGCCGCTTCCTAACGAGTGCGCATGCGCCAGGACGATTTTCTTCTATACTTCTGGTTAGGTTCTATAATACTACCTGCAGATCAGCTTCCTCACCTGTTTCAAACTATGGCTTGGACTCAGCTCTTTTTACTGATATTTTTGATTACTACTCTACCTTGACCCTGGTGTTTCCAACCAGGAACTGCAGTTCAAACCTGCCTACGAACTTCTTTTTTCAGTCTACGAACTTTTCAGTGATTTTGGTGAATATAATTAAATACCATTCTTCTTAGTACGTGCCCATGACGTAAGACAGTTTCTCACTGCCTTGTTTAGAAGGCAGTAATGTCGGATTTGCTGTAGTTATGGTTAAAGGTCTGACTCGGAACTTGATGAAATTAGGTGCATTAAAAAAGTAGTATCTAATGTAGTAGAAAGTGTTTCGAATATCTGATTCGGAACTTGATGAAATAAGAAGAACAGTTTGTAATGATAAGCACCAGCATTGCGGGGTACGCTGATTATTGCTGATCTGTCGGTACTATTATAAGCTTACTAGAAGTAGAGAAAAATCGTCCTTCCTGGCGCACGCACACTCGTTCGTAACGCAGCATCATCGCCTCAATCTTCCCGACTCCCCTACACACCCCGTTGTTTTTAATTTATTGTACTTAATAATAATTCTTGAAGTTCTCCGTTATTTTACCAAATTACGTAGTTTACTGTTGTTATTCGCTGTACACATAATGGACCACTAGTCTAAGACATCCACTACAATATAGCGTTACTAATGCTCATCTCAGCTCATTAAAGTATATTGTCTAAATCTAAACCAACATTTCGATCTTGACCGCCTCCACCATGTGTCAGTATGCATGTGTTTCCACCTAGTTCATGATTTCTGTTGGGTTAATTTTCCTGTCATGCTGATCCGTACACTTTCACGTATCTGCAGATGAAACTCTTGAAGCAAAGGCAGAAGAAAGCCCATATCATGGAGATCCAGGTGAATGGTGGAACTATCGCCGACAAAGTCGCTTGGGTCCGTGAGCACCTCGAGAAGCCCATCCCAGTCAGCAATGTGTTCGGACCCGATGAGGTGATCGATTGCATTGGAGTCACCAAAGGAAAAGGATTTAAGGGTGAGAACTGATGGATCCGATATTTCGAACCTTTGAACTGGTATTACCTTTTTTTGGTATTACCTCAATTCCATACCTTCGTGTGCCTCGAATGATGAATTAATTTATCAACTTGGTCTGTGTTGATGAGAATCCATGATTAGTTTGATTTTCTGACTGAGAGCGCACGCGGTATCTGGAAAAACGTTACAGCGTTTTTCAGTTTCTCGTATATAGCTTCAGTGTAAGATGAATACTCAAGTTTGGCATTTCTGTCAGGTGTCACCTCGCGTTGGCACACGAAGAAACTGCCCAGGAAGACTCACAAGGGTTTGAGGAAGGTCGCTTGTATCGGAGCCTGGCATCCGTCCCGAGTCCAGTTCACGATAGCCAGAGCTGGTCAGAAAGGTTACCACCACAGGACGGAGATCAACAAGAAGATCTACAGGATCGGACAGGGCATACACACCAAGGATGGAAAAGTAAGTCACAGTAAATGATTCCGTGATTATATCAGGTACATCGAAAACCGTTATCGTGATCTTGTTACCTGACGATGATCCTCGCGATCTTCTTGTTTGGAAAATCACATCTGCAACCCTAAGAACAGTGGTGCCAACACTCAAGACTAGCCAGTGCCTAACACATTTCAACTCGACACATGGGAAGCGATGGCGATTTTTAGGGTACTTTTGAATGGCGGGACCTATTTTTCCTGAATCATCATCGATACCTACTCCCTTTTTATGATTGGTAATGTACAAGTACTGTGTCCCAACTTGATTTTTATCCGTAATGGGTAGGTAATTTTCGTGGGTTGCAAATTCCTTTTTTTTCTTTTCCAAATTCTGTCAATAATCGGAAATTAACACTTACTGGTCCCCGTAATGAAGTGTTTATGTCGGAAGGTCTAGGCAGAACAAGTGTGAAATTCTAATTTGCGAGTTTCCGCTGGATATGACGTATCGGGTAAATTGCTGGGTAGTTCAACTCAAATCCTGCTTGGAAGCGTATCGCTTTAAACTATCTACAGAACTGCAGAGAATGGCTGGAACCCAGAATTTATAGATCAGACAAGCACGTCTTCAAAATCAAACCGAGGGGAGGTTCCAGAAAGGTTCGCCATTTCTAATGTTGGGTTGTTTGCAGCATTGAGAACCTTCGCCTCCGAAGCTTCGCTCCGCCTCCTTGGGCCAACAGCCGTTCAGATGTCAATAGACCTGATACGTCATTTCTTGCCGCATTTTTACTTAGTCGCCCTCATTTAAAAACTACCTCATATTTTTGAAAACGGGCTTCAAACTACCATTTTTCCAAGAGTTCTGAACTTTATTTCCCAACAAAAAATGTGGCGAAAATTCCCCGTTGATGGATTTCTGGAAAATGCCCAGATCTGGAAAGTCTGCCAATAACGTACGCCAAGATAGACTAACCGCACTACCAGCCAAGCTTTTTGAATGGGGTTTTTCCAAGCTTTGAAGCAAGTCTTTGGGTCCCCCCCCCCCCCTCCCATTTTCTTTTGGCTAACCAAATTCTGAGAATCTGACGTAGCATTCTGCATGTTCTTGTGTCCTGCTCGTGATGAAAACGGCGAAGTGTTGCCTATCATTTTGAGGAGAAATACGCTGCTGCCTTCCTTCTGATAGCAAAACCATGAACATGCAGCATGACTCCAATATGTCTCTTCTTATTGAGATTTTGCATTGTTTCTATCATTAATTGCCCATTATTTGATCTTTGATATTATGCCTCACTTCTACGAAACCTTGACCATGGTAATTTTAAGGGACTTTTTTATCGTTATTACTTTATTGGTTATTGTAAACTTCCGAGGAAAACTTCGAGATTGGAGAGTTGAATTTTGGGAGCTGAACCTTTGTTACCACCTCAGTTCTTCAATCTGGCCAAAATCGACTTCATATTCGGTCTTCCCGCCCTAAAAAACATGGGAAAAGATACCTAAAAAGCTCACTTTACTGAAACACGAAAAATCCTTACTTTTACAGCCATTTTTCACCGCGTATATTTTGATCGGGCTGCAAAGTTCCGGCACAGCGAAGGCCCAAATGGAGCCCGTGTGCCAAAGAAGAATTTATTAGGCAGAATTTAGTAGATTTGCATGATACGGCGGATGGACATCGCATTTTTGAAACGTGAAAAAAAAAATTGAGGGAGCGTTATACAATTTTTTTCACACGGTCACAGAATAATAAACCAGAATCATCAATCTATATGTAGTTTCATTCAGATTTGTCTTTTACCTGCCTCTCATGTTCTGCCGCTGGTTCATAAATTTGTTTTGGAAGTGGACAACATAGTCATTAGCTTGGTCAGCTCACTCTGTTCTATGATGGTTAGCAACTAGGAATGAGCAACTTCTATGATGAATCAACTAGATCACATGGTTAGAACTAATCCTGACATCCAGTGATGATCTATCTAGGGCGGTCTGAGTTATTGCTCTCCTTGAAAATAATTGATCGTATAGAAAACCTAATACTAAGTATTTTCCTCTCAGTATTAATTATTTTCGCATCTTGTACTGAAACTGTCAAAATTTAGTTAGGTTGGCAATCTGATAGCTGATAAAAGTGACGTAATATCATAATACCATATTATATCAGATTTCATCAGGTCTGAGTTCATCACTAATCCGCTTACAGTGAAATTATTTTACAGAATAAGTCACGAAAAAGAAGATTTATTTGCGAGTTTTAGAAATGAGAAGTGGCTTCTCTAAAATTGTGAACATATCGAATGTAGGTTTGGCTTATGCGTTATTTTTTGAGGTGCCTACAGCAAACCTGAGTTGTTTTCTACAAGGTTACCTTCCTTGTAAAAGTTTCGGAACGTGTTAACGAGCAACTTCTATGATGAATCAACTAGATCACATGGTTAGAACTAATCCTGATATCCAGTGATGATCTATCTAGGGCGGTCTGAGTTGTTGCTCGTCGGATATTTCTATAAATGGAATTGTTGGAATCCATCTATTTGAGATGTCGGATTAATATATTGAATTCAGACCTATGAAAAGAGCATAAGTAGTGGAGTTCGCTTGTGTTCTACACGTACCAAGCTCTGGGAAGCGGGGAACTGGCCCCCAGTTGCCCTAACAGCTGTTTTTGTTCGTAAATTGTATTGCATATCCTAAACAAATTGAAGGTTTTACCCCATCGAGAACCTGAAACTTTGAATTTACTCTGGGGCACCTTGAATTTCGTTTGGAAAAGCGTGTATAATTAATATGGTCTAACATCTCATTGTACTAATTCGTCGCTCCAGGTCATCAAAAACAACGCCTCCACAGACTACGATCTGTCGGACAAGTCTATCACCCCAATGGGTGGCTTCCCTCACTACGGAGAGGTTAACAACGACTTCATCATGCTCAAAGGATGCTGCATGGGTCCCAAGAAGCGAGTAATCACCCTCAGGAAGGTCAGTATTTACACCTACACGTCTCGGCTGCATCAGCTATAAGAATAATAATAAGCTCCAATATTCAAATAAATTGCGGATTTATTTATAGTTGTCTACTAAGGGCCGGTTTCACCAAAGTTTTTAACCACCGTTTACTCATTAAACCGAAGATGTCAGGTGTTGAACACCAGTGTCCGGTTTGACAACCTCGTTTAGGATATCGGTGGTCAAAAGAGGCAAATCGAATATCAAAACTAGCAAGCCGATTTTGGGTGGTCAGCGTCACAAATCAACGTTTTACCAATTCGCCATTTGCCAGTTCGACAGTTTTCATGCGACCCATTCTTCTGTTATTATTAGTCCTGATATAATTCTACATCCGACGTTGAGTATCGATACCAACCATGTCGTATCATTTGATGCAAGCTACCAAGGTTGTTTGCTGATAAATTTACCACGAAAAGGCAAACAATCTAATGAAAATCGTGCGTAATACACATATTTGATGTTCTGTAAAAACTAATTGACGTCAACTAGCTGAAATGGAAAAACTGTTCCAATGAAAGTCTGTTTTTTTTTTTACTGCCCCATTGTTGAACTGTTCAAAAATATCAGTTTGTCAAAATACTTACGCGACTGTGTTCTGTCATACCGCCCCACCTTTTAGGAAGTAAACGTTGTCGCGGAATTTATGTTGCCATATTATTAAAAAAGAAAAAAGTTCATCATGCAGCGTGGCTATAAGAGCGAATTTTCAAAGAAATATTCGTGCTAATGTGTAAAAAGATGATACAGCGAAAAACCGTGTACCTCTTCACAAAAAGTTGTTTAAATTTTTAGCTATTTTTATCTAAAATTGTATGATTTTAGCGATGTCTAGCTATTTTTGACCCTTATAGCAAAGTTTGACTGACCCACTCTTTTTTGAGGAAGGTATTTTTTTTTATCATACTCCATCATGATTCACCATCCCACACGACAGTTGAATTAGTAGGTATTGATTTCAGCCCTTGATACAAATTTTTGACCCCCTAAAATTCAAATTTGACCCATATTCTGTAAGAAGAAAAACTCAAACGGCCTTTTTCTGTCTACTTTAAAAAAAATTAGTATCGCCCAACTCCAGAAATGAACCATCTGACCATGGCATAATCGCGTCGCGTAAGTGCCTCGAGAGGAACCCATCCTTCCATAGTCAGCAGATGCCATTAAAATATTTCAGTGGTGGCCATGAACGTTTTAGTGTTAATGAAGACATCAAAATGTCGTTCGTTGTTGGAAAAAAACCCACGAAATTGCGATTTAACTCGGAATGCACAATACCAAAATCGCATATCTCCCCCCCCCCCCCCTCCTTCTCGTAATGGCTTTTTGATAGTGGTGTTAGTTGTGACAACCAATGTCATAATTATTGTGGAAGTGCCGTCGCTTCAAAACCGTTTTTCGATTTATACCTTAGCGTCAAAACTTGGAACCTGCGTTTTTCTCGAAACTAAAACGCAGGGACCCAAAATAACAGTTATTTTCAAAGTTTAGTCTTGGTGGTTTTCTCCCTACCTGTGATGATTTTCGATTGATGTTGAACAGAATTCCGCGGTTAATTTTTATTTTTTGGGGGTCAAGAAATTAGTTATTTGACTGACACTAATGAACGGAATTATGTGGAGTGGCTGTGTTTACATCTTGTTGTTATCATTTGGGATTGGTGTATCATAGTACTCTGGCCCGAGAGATCCAACTGGTCTCTGGAATAACAGTTATTTTTAACCGACTAAATATCTCATTGTTTAACTGTTACTTTTTTAATTATAATAAAGATCATCGGCTAGCTGTTGACATTTATTAAGAATTGTGACTGACCAAAAAATATGTCTCAATAATAACTAATTTCTTGACCCCCAAAAAATAAAAATTAACTTGACATTTATTGGACAGTCATAATTCTTAATAAATGTCCTAAGTTGATTTATAAATTAATAACAACTTTATTGATTGATTGATAAATTGAGTAAATTAATAATAAATTATATTGTTGAGTGATGGCCTGTATTATCAATTATAAAAATAACTCGTAAACAGTGAGAGGTATTTTTAATGTTAAAAATAACTGTTACGAGACCGATCCCCCCCCCCCCCCCACCACCATTAACGTATTTTCTCTCAGGCCAGAGAACTGTGATACACCAATCCCAAATGATGCCAACAAGAAGTACACTCCACATAATTCCGTTCATCAGTTTGTCGCATCCAAGCTTCCTTGTTGACCGCTTTCTGGTATCGTTGATTTTTGTAATGGAGCGGGGAAAAAATGAGGTGATCCGGGAAGCGAAGCTTTCGGTCATGATAAATGATTGACTCTGAGTCACTCTCCTTGGTATTTACCAAGGAGACCTTTATTTTTGAGAGAAAAATGTCTCATCAAATAGCAGTTATTATTGACCTTTACCTTTCTTCTAAAAAATAGTTTTTTACATCTGCATGAAGAACAATTTTGTTAAATTATAAATTTAACAAAAACTTGTTTAGATCTACATAAGAACCTGTCAACATCAGATGTTACACAGTGATGATCACTTCTTTGCCGAAATAATTAATCATGACAACTTCGGTTGGCTGATTCTCCTAAAATGATAGGTCTGACGGTAATTATCTGATGTTGGTAACTTGCCATGATTAAGGTCGTTTCCAAATGAGTTTCTCCATCGTCTCCCTACATCCGTTTTTCGTCTTTCTTGTCGACAGTCCCTCCTGGTGCACACGAAGCGCGTCGCCCTTGAAAAGATCAACCTCAAGTTCATCGATACGTCGTCCAAATTTGGGCACGGTCGGTTCCAGACGCCTGCGGACAAGACCGCATTCATGGGTACCCTCAAGAAGGACAGGGTCAAGGAGGAAGCCGCTGCGTAGACTTCCCACATCTGGTTCCTTCTTTTATTATTCTGACTAAAACGACATCGTTGGTCAATAAAATACTGATACGTTTTTATAACAGTTAACGCCTCATTTCTTTATGTACCCTTTCGTTTTCATGTGAAATTTTCGATAGTTCGGGCTATCCATAGGTATCCATGTAAAACTGCGGTGTAGTTAGGTAGCTATACAGTATGTAATGTTCCTGGCGTTGATTTACGGTTGAAAAGGATGGTACTCATTAATCCCGTACATAGAACAGTACAGTATTAATTTTATTTGGTTATTGGGCGAATAACACAATATTGGAGTGTGAGTCACGTACAAGGTGCTACGTCACACTGAACCGGAGGGCGATGTCCTGAGGTGAACGGGAAAAGTGGGTCGAGCTGACCCAAGCAGATCCGTAGAACTGGCTCCTAGCAAGTATACATGCAATTACATTGTAGCACAGGTACCGAAGTAAAACGAGACAGTGTTGGATTCGTTTTGATTATAGCCCGATGTTTGATATTCCTACTTTGAGTGTACATAATACATCATCTCCCTTTAGCGCGTAATGGCACCGAGTGTTGTTGGGCGCCAGTTTTGAAGTTTAGTCAAAAGTATACCCTTTTGCATAAAGGACAATAGAAAAATTCTCTGTACTGGGGTGAGGGCAACAGCTTCCTTTCATTAGAACAAGAGAGGTAAAATCATCCAAGACAACTTCGAAGTTTGACATGCGAATTTGTAACAGCTTGTAGCAGTCATGCCTACTTCCAACTCTCCAATCGGATTAATAGACAGTGTTCCTACTAGCAGTAAACAGTGAGCTTTATACGTTCAACCGTGGAACTCAGCCAAGATGGGCCAATGAGCTTTCAAGCGTTCTCTACGTGTAGGTAGTTCTTCCCGCGTACGTGAAGAACTACACGTTTACGGGAAGATAATGCAAGCTCATTGGTCTGTTCTACGGTTGGACGTGTAGTGATGACAGGAAGTACAAGAACTACGATGTAAGAAAAGAATATTTAAGTTCGTATTGAGAGGGAGCGACGAATTGGTTAGGCAGTCCGAGAATATTTCTAGCTAAATGTCTGTTTCTGTCCTTTTTATGATTTTTCTTGGTTTTATGTTTAGAGTCCATCCAACCAACCAGTTTTCTTTCCTATTGAACTCACGTTTGGATTCCACGCTCTTGAAAATGATCAGCTCAAAATTCCTGAGGCTCAACTTTTCTGCCAAAAATTTCTATTGGTTAACGTAGGTATCAAAAAAGTTCGTTAACTACTGCACCTTGAGAGTTAGTTTATAGGCAGTCAATAGTAAACTTTTTCCTAGAAAATACTCAAATATCTGCTGAAAATTGATGCTATATTAATACCTATTGACTGCTAAATTACCATCTTTCTTTTTTGAAGAAAACCGTTCTGCTTAGCGTAAGTACGGAGTTTTATTACTTCGATGTTCCTTCCCTGAGTTCCTATAATTTATTCCTACAGCGGTTATTGTTACTAATGTTCTTAAAATAATTTATTATGGTTACCTACTTTTTTAGAACGTTAGTTGAACTCACCACCAGTTGGCACACAGTTTTTGTTGTTGTAGCTTAACCAATCCGATGATATAATAATAATAATAATATTATTGATGTGGTATTGGTAGGTCCTTATATGTGGCTAAGCTGTCGTGAGGGGGAGGGGGGGGGGGCTTTTTTCTTCTGGAAATATGGCAACCCTGGTCCTGGTTGCCCATTAGTGATGGGGTAAAGCGTTATTTTCTGATAACACGTTATTCGCTAACAGTTATCGGTCAGTAACCGATTTGGATAGCTGGTTATTCTGATAATGGGGGTGCTGTTCACCCACGGAGTAGAGACAAATACCTGAGAGCCACGATACCTACCTACCTGTTGCTTCGTCTTGTGTCTGTCACACTCATGGGGCTTGCATACAAATGCTGACCATATATTATATAATAGAAATAAATAGTTGATAAGAGGGATACAATCAAAATAGGTAACCTGTTTGGTACGCCATTTCACCTCAAGTCAAAGGGAAGCGAAAGGTCCTAAGCTGATGTATAACTAACTGCACGGCCGGCTTCAGATAACTGTCAGGAAGTCGGTAACCAGTTCAACGTAGTTATCAGCAACAGGTAGTAGAGTAGTTACTCAATACCATCCCCACATCTAAGGTGTGAGAGGGAAGCAGGGTGGGGTCATTCACGCACATGTATTGGGTAATGAATGCAACCACCCTTGTTCTTTATCCCACTCAAAAAGTCAAGTAGGTTTAAAAAAAACATGATTTTTATTTTAAAATAAAAGGTCTCATACTGCCCTAGCTGGTAGGTACGGACTCTTTAGTGCTGCCCAAGCTCGTAACCGGTTCTTGGTTGATAACTGTTAAGCCGCGGCCACACATGCGGAGTTCGCCAAGCAACGAATATTCGCCAAATACCGAACATTCGGCGGTCGCCGAATGCCAAATGTTCGCCAAGAAAAAGCACCCTGGCCACACAATCGGAGTTCGCCGAGCACCGAGCTCTACCCCGAGCATTGACGACTTTTTTAATTCACTCACTGAGAATTGCCCATTCATCCCTGCTTCCATTCTCTTCCAGGCATCGTGCACTTCATTTCTGTTTTTGTGGTTGGGATCCGACGCTTTCCAAACTAACACCTCTTTCTCATATAACTCCAAAAACCCAATCACTGCCTCGTTCGTCCACTCCATACCGAAATACAACAATCCGCTTGTTCACTCCGTTCACGTTGCACCAATACAAAACGATGAAAACGAAGTGACAAGGGAAGGGAAGGGATAGTCATGTGATCACAGGGAAGAGGGAAAGTGATGTGAATCACAGGATACTTCACCACTTGGCGAACATTCGTCTCCTTTGAAGCAGGCAAAAAACCGCCTCCGAGGCGAGCACCCGAATATTCGGTGTTCGCCGAATAACGAACATTCGCCCTCCGGCTACACATGTAGGAAATCGGCGAACTTTTACTCGGTGCTCGGCGAACTCCGCATGTGTGGCCGCGGCTTTATAAGTGGTTCCGTTATTCAACGCCCATCAGTACCCCCACATTAGGCCTATTGGACACGTTTTACCACAGGCTCAAAATTCAGTAATGCAATACATTTCGATAATTATGAGAACTGGCATTATTCGGCAGTTGTTGAATGTCTGTCATCGCAACCTATTCCTAAAGCAACTCGTTTTGTAATGAGTTCTGCGCGGAAAAACTGTTCACCATCATAGGTTTTATCAATACTGTTTTAACCGCATCTGGAGTGGGAACTGAGTCGTTACTTTTCACACCCGACCTGGGATGGGGGTTTTCCAACAGACCCTCTGGAACCTTCCCAAAACTTCATTTCCCTCCAATCTTCACGTTAAACGGATTTTTCTTTGTGGTACCTACCTAGTCGTCATTTTTCAGCCCTTCATCCACAGTTATGCGCATTTCCAAGGTGTTCCAGCATATGAGTTCTCAAGCAGTTCTAAGTCATCCCCACCCTTCAGAAAATTCAAGTTCTAGTTTTGAAACTTCTAAAAACTAATTCTGGTGGCTGGGACATACCTACCTAATGATACGACGACCCTTCGGATTGTGGCCACATTCGTTTCATTCATACCTTTTCTGGATAAAGCCCTATCCACCCCAAAGTTTCAGCCCTTGAAGGGTGAAAGAAAGTCCCCATACTCTTCTTTAATCGTTACTACTGATGACTCTGGCTGAGCCGTTTGACTGTGAGGATGTCACACATTCTCTAATCTAGACACCCAAATAATTATGTAATAGTTGGTTTGTTCAAACAGACAGTCCTGGACCAGTCCAGAACTATGCCTGTCCGAACATGTGCTGATGATTCCGAACGGATAACCTTAAGCATTGTAACCTTCCACATAAGCTGAAGGTAGAAGCACCAAGCACATAGGATCAATGGTCCTCAAAAAAATCCACGGCTGTTAGAACTAGTCCCGAATGGTACTGGACTGTTTGTCAGAACAACCAACTCTCGATCCAGGACGATGGATGCTGTGGCGCTATCGGACCACACAAAAAGGGGCGTGGCTTGGACAGAACGGTCTGGAACTGTCCAGGACTTTCTAGGACTGTGCCCGATCGAACCTACTGTGAGATCAGTTATAATAGGGGTATTCATGGTTTGGCTAATTCGACGTCGAATATCGAATTGAGCAATTCGAAGAGTCAGTGCGCATGCGCCCCTGCCATTCTCCACGATTCGAAATACCACGGGCCGGAAGCTTCGAATTGCGAGTTCGACGTCGAATTGCAGCAGCGATCGTAGCGGCAGCTCCATTAAACACATCCCGCTGATAAGCGATAAACAAGTCTTGTGCCGTTCCGACGTTTTATCACGTTTTCATCGCTGACGACCGCAAGGAGCGCTAGGAGCATTTCGATTTTCGACACGGCCAACTCGAAGGGGTCCTCATGAAATCCACGCTTGAGGACGAATTCGATTTTCGACGATTCGACATTCGAAATGGGCCATGAATACCCCTAATATTCCACCCTGTCACCAATGTACTGTCCCGTAACATAGGGAGTGTACTCCATGGATCACACACCCGAGAATTATTGAAAGTCTACTGGTAGCAGTAAAGGTGGCAATAATACAAAAAACCATTGGTTCATCACAAATAATTTATTTTTATATATCTATTCATAAGAGGTCTCTTAACCACAGAAATAGTTCACAAAGAACGAAACAAATCAAATATCAAGAGTATTGGTTGTGCAATGTAAATTCAATGATAATTACCATCAAACATGAGTGACTTAAAAACGAGGAAACCAACGTTTAATCCATTAATATTTCTTTAAATTAGCGAGCATTAAAATTTGAAACAGATGAATATGATTACACATAAACCAGAGGATAATAACTGTTCAACTGCTAAAAATATTTTGTTGAACAGTTTTCCACATAAAAATCGGCAGAGACTTAAGGGAGTTTGACTTTTTTTTTTTTAAATACATAAATATTTACTCTAGGTGGTCTATATACGAATATTTATCTGTAAAGGCATTGTTCAAAGGCAGACAGGTCAATAAATATTGCATCGGTATTAACGCCTAATTGAGACATAATACAACTATTGTGGCTTAAGGCTAGTTCTGAGTATAACAATCAGAAACATGGCAATTTATTAGCAGTTTGGAATTAGATCGAGATATTTGGTGAAACGCTCATGTTCTGTGACCCCCACCGTGTTCGAGGACACTATTACCAGTCCGTTATGCTACAGGGTTGCTTTAAAAAGAAGAGATATTGTGTGGTTCCGGGACAGTCTCAAAAAAAGAAAGAAAAAGAGGTTAGGGTTTTATTAGTTGGTAGGCCTGGTGCGTAGTGGTCACCAGGAGTCCAACAATGTTCTGGGTCGTGCATGAGCATCCCCCCCCCCCCCTCTTCATTTAAAAAAAGATTGCTTTAAACGGCCACGAAAAATGTTGTATTGAATTTCCATATCACTACAGATCACAACCCAGACAG
Source organism: Leptopterna dolabrata (assembly GCA_954871275.1). Classification (NCBI taxonomy): domain Eukaryota; kingdom Metazoa; phylum Arthropoda; class Insecta; order Hemiptera; family Miridae; genus Leptopterna; species Leptopterna dolabrata. Next base: position 18,521,210 of record OX940987.1, on the reverse strand, counting down.
GATTGGGGTATGTTTTTTCATCTTGAGATTTAAGTGCTAACTTTCTGACTGCGTATCTACCTAGAAGCTATTTACTTTTCGAGCAACAAAAAGAGTTTTTTGACCATTCACATTCATCAAATTTACTTGTCACTGTAATAATTATTCTGATCTATTGATCCAACTATTCTATTTTAGGTTTATTATTCTGTGAATAATACACCTATGTATTCGCTCAGCAAAAAATGTTTTGAACAGCCCCTCAACATTTTTTCTTTTACATTTCAAGGTGCGTGATTCCAAAAATGTTATGTCCGTCCGCCGTATCATGCATAACTACTTTATTTTCGGTCTAAAAAATTCGTTCTTTCGCACACAGGCTTTTCGCACATTTGGGCCACTTTGCAGCCCGATCGGAATACACCAAGGGGTTTTAAATGAACGAAGGGTGAAAAATGGAACACCACTGATCGGGTGTTGATAACGCATAATGAAATGGTGCCAGTCGATAAACAGTAAGTAAATCCTGTGAACGAATGGACAAGAAATAGGTACTGTTTGATTGAAATTAAAAAATATGTATAATGGGATCCCCCCGCTAATTGAGTCTAACAACATATTGCGTATAAAATTGAAATTAATTGAAAACGTTTGATCTCTTGTTAGGAAATTCACAATTTTTTGAAAGCCCCTTCAGCGTACTGTCGAGAGCCAACTACAGCTTCAGGGAAGTGGAGGAAGCCACCACTTGTCCAGACCTTGATGGCAATATGGTGGGGGTGCAAGCTGAACGCAATCAAACGTATCTGTACAATCGTACATTTACTTGACTTAACGATTACTGCAGTTACTTCTATAGAATGGGCAATTTCACCTGTTTTCTTTCCGGCGAGTGCTATCCAAAAAGGTGCTTTATGAGGGGTATCCGATGATCAAAAGTGGGCGATAAACCAGTGAAAAGAAAGTGAAATGACGTCAGAGGTAAATCCCCCCCCCCCTCGAGTCCGCCTGAGGGGAACCCTCAGCACCCTCCACTTATGACGTCATTTCATTTTCTGTCTATCAGTTCGTTGCCCAGGCTGCAGGGAGTTTTGAGATGAAAATTGGCAGTGGGGGGTTTTCATCAAGGGTGCTAAATCCGATTATGAGATAAAAAATAAAAAACTCGAGCACACGGAAATTGCCCACTGGTCGTTTGCGACGAACTGAATGGACGCCTGGCGTGATTTCTTGAGATGGCGTCACAGATACATTTCGTAGGATATCTTTCGAGCTATCACAGTCCATTTTGGTCGTTTTTATTTTTCCTGAATTTAGAATATGAATGAAACTTACAGCAATTAGTGTGAACCTGTAGAGGGAATTCATTCCAATTGATTCAAGCTGTTTGAAACAAGACGAATATTATCAAAAGATGACAGACGAGTTTTGGCACTCACCACTCGGACGTCGAAGTCAATAACTATTTCACTATACGAGCAATTAATCGTCAATTCCAAACGACCACAATATTTGAACTCACAATAATTACAAAAGCACGAATGGTTCTTATATGGGGTCGACAACCACATACAAATGCGCAGTATTTATTATCTAAATCTACAATAGAATAAATGCAATCAAGTAATTAAAAGGAATATTATTACGAGGTTATTGAGTAAAATGAGAGTTTGTGTTGGTTGATGATGACGTTTCGGATTCCAGCCCTTGAAATAGCCGGAGCAATTCAGCGGCGCCACGGGCACAGTTAGGTGAGGGTGCCATCAAAATGAATTACAAATGATGTTCATTTGTAAATTCACCACTGCTAAGGATTGTGTCACCACTGTTAAAGTAGTTCAACATAATAAAAACTTTGAATAATTGTTGAGTGAATAATAATTGATTTGTCTAAGAAAGAGCTTCAAGACAAAACTGAATTCAATCACATAGGACTTATCGGATTGATAATTATTACTTTCTGAAGAGGACCAAGAAGAAAACTGTTTCAAATACATCAATCAATCCAATGCAGTATTAAAATGAATATGGTTTAAGAGAACCTCCTAGGTAGAGGTAATGGGGTTTACGGGTGTCGCTTTTTCTTAATAATCCACCTCACAACCTGACGTCCTTAACATTTTTAAAGCTACTGATTGAATAGGCGAACTAGAATACGGACAAGACACTCGACTAAATGATAAAAATGAAATGCAAAGAAATAAACAACACCGAAGAAACCGACGGGAGTAACCACAATCATGTACAACCATGTGGAATGGATTCCACATTCATAATGAGGCGGAGCAACAAATGGGGCATTCACTGGGCCTAGAATATTAAGAAAGAGCTAGAAAGAGCCTTGGTGTCTACATAGAGATTCGCTTAACATCCCAGTTGCCCTTGGAAAAGGTATATAAGGAGGTATTCACCCCTGAGTCCACTACCTCTTTCTGGCTGACAGCTTTGACAACTACTGGAGGTTGCAAAATGTAAGGCTCAAAATGGACTTACCATTCATGGATGGCAACATCGGTAGCTCAACATCGATTGTAATTATTAATCGGTTCCAAAAAATGTATTTTTAAACAAAGATTTTAAAGGTTTTAGTATTAAGCAAATATATTATAAGCCAGAACCATGAAATCTCGAAAAACCTGCTGCATAATTGATTGTTATAGTCTAAAACGTGAGCAGTTTGCTAATTAAAAGTAGCAAGGTACAATCTGAATGAGAAATGATCAAGTTTTGAATGAACTACCAATCAACTACCAAACTGTGACAGAAAAAGGGAAATACAGTGCTAAACTTGGCACTTCGTGCCTCGCAAGAAAGCTCCGCCCCTTGACCCCGGATGACACCTTTTTACTTACTTCAAAAGAAACATGGTACATGCTCCAGAATGGGGAAGACCACGGATGTGGTGGAACGGGAGTGGAGGAGGAACCAGTGAGGTGGAGGACGACTTTGAGATCGCCCGGCCGGCGGAAGCTCTACAAAGGTTCTGGTACGCTATGCGGGAACAGGACAGGAAACAGCCACAGGACATGGGTAGTATTTTTTCGCTTCAGTGAACTTATTTGAATGGAGAAGAGCGCACTATGTGGGACACGGCGGTGGCGGAAAGCAGCAGGTACAGGGCGGGATCCACTGTCATCGCTAAAAAACAGCGTTTCCTGGCACAAGACGTTCCCCCTCCCACACATGCACGGACACGGAACAACCCACAGAGAACGAGGAGAGCTTGAAATGACAGGAGCTTGGCGATCGGTGGGGGGAAGGGAGTTGAGGAATGTCCTGCCTGATGTAACCATAGGCGTACACAGGATGGCGAGTCACCGTCCGGCATCCCGCGTCCAACCCATGGTGTTTCCTGTCCTGTTCCCGCATAGTGTGCCAGAACCTTAAGTGGGGGAAGCCAATGGATGATTCACTTCCGTAACTCTAACTTTGTTGTGTCTTCACGATTTTCAGTCGGTAGGCCACCATGCTAAAACAACCCTCCTCCTCCTTCATCATTTGACTCCTTTCGCCCTTTTCCACTGACATGGGAGGTGTCGTCCATGGCATGGAAGACAATGAGTCCAGCTACCCCCACCCCTCCTATTGATCCTTGGCCAATCAGATTATTTCAACTTTTGCCACCTTCGTGGTCTTGTGTATTTTCCTGTCTTGTTCTTTGTTTCGCTCTTATGGCATTATTACTACTGTTGTGCCGTTACTACTTCAGCATATTAAATTTCAACATCACACATTTCATCTTTCAACATTTTACCTGTTAACTTTCATATTTATTTTTAGTTAGCCTTTTTAGTTCAACGTCTGACTGGGACGATTATTCGAATTCAGTTAAATGTCCCCAGTAGAATTTTCTTCTTCTGATGAGCGAGCAAAGGTGGCAAAATCGAACAATACTTGTCCCACGCTATTCCTTTACACGAACAATGTAAGTTTTTCTCATACTTTCAAGTCAACCAGGCTATCTAAATAAAATAAATGTTTTGTGGGTGTGAAAAAACCCAGGAAGAGCAATGAAAAACTAGGGAAACCGAACGTTAGTTTTTCAGTCGAAGTCGTTCCCACTGGCCATGCACTGCCTCTTATCGTTTTCTAGGAGACAGCTAACAGTCAGAAAAAGCCAGTGTGAACGAACCTATTGTATCCCACGAAACATCAAAATTATGTACACCTGGCAACACTGCAACACAATTTGGCTCTGGCTGTGCCAGTTTGTGAAGCTGGATGAATACCCGACCTCACTACCAGGAATTTCGCAAGCATGTGGCTCAGCCTTCAGAGCAGGATGTGCGGCTCGACCTTCAGAGTTCGCACAACCAAAGTGTTGTTCATGAAAGACAGGTAATCTAAATTATGACGTAGGTCAGTTTTCTTTGTTAATTCGACTAACCTCCATGGACGGCGCAGGTATACCTTCTTTGACGCTACCATACTCTCAATTCCTTTTTCCTATTATACCTACCATGGACCCTAGCGTCCATCTTGTGTACTCCGAGATATTCGTGAGAAAACGGTTGAGCAAACTAATTATCATCTACAAAAAAGAAATTGTGATTATAAAAACTACTCAATCTATTCATGATTAGACAAAATTAATAACATTATCAATATGAATACCTGTAATCACTGTGTGGCACACGCATAGCCCATTACCTCTACCAACTACTTTTGAGCTGGCACCTAGCCTATAACTTGCAACCCCTATGATCAAACAAACAAAAATCACTACCAGCTCACTCACTTGTTTCTATACAGACCATTCTTGTATACAGAAGGATTTCTCCAACACCCCTAAGGAGATACTGGAATTCACAATCAATGATTCTCTATAAAAAATACGTTCAAAAATAAACTCAAACTGGAGACAAAAATCAAAACGAATTTCTTCTATTAAAAATACTTTTTAAAACACTAAAAATGTATAAATGACTAAATGTATTTCTTCTTACGAACTAGAAAATATTGTATTTAGCAAAATCTATCAAGATAACAATACACGTTGCGGTCTTAAAACCTAATGAATTGAAATCAACAAGTAATTCACATCAGACTATTCTTGGTGTCTGTACGATTTCACAATTATTGGTCTTGCATGAAAATATGCTTTGAGAAGTTCTACTGGCAACATCTTTTAATGAAATTGCACCTCTGAACTATAATCTTAACAAGTATGGATGGTAGGTAAATTTTGGTAAGTTTTGTTCGAAATGTGAATTGCAACGTCGTGTTACGACGACATTTTAGAATATTATTTTTATTGAATATTATCTAGAGATGAGCAGGTTGGGTGAAAATCCGGGGCTGCAAAGAGAAATGAAATGTTTGAAAATATTCTCCGTTTTGTCTAGAGAACTAATTTATAAGCGGACAGTTGAGTGTACCACAGGTTTTCACGAATGACTGTGTAAAAATATGCTCGGGGAGCAGCTGAGTCTAACAAGGTGTTCCAGCATACCTCAAGGTCTAGAACTGGCACCTTAATCTTTGTGGTTCTAGATGTACGTTTAAAAGGTAGATATTTAAAGTTGAGCATAAGAGGGTTTCCGATTTTGCAATTCACACGGCGAAATCCTACAAAAGGAAGATGGGATAAAACGCTAAAGCGTCAGGGAACATTATGGAAACGGGAAGAACTTTACCTTGGAAGCGTTCCTGCGGGAAGAGGACAACTATGCGTTCGATTTAATAAATGAAATACTTAACTACACATCCAATAAATTGGCGTAATTCACGTAGAACTGGATTCATTTGGGATGTTGTTGGTAATCGCTTAGAAAATGAGTGAAACCATAAGTTCTTTTCAGTGGATTTAAACAAATGAAATAGCATAATGTTATCTGACTAGTTTTCATTGGTGGGGTTAATTTTATGATGGGAGTACGAACAGAAACTGGCTGATGGGATCTACAGGTTTTTTTTAAACGAATGGGATGAATACGTACCACGGTTGTGCATGTGCCTACAGGAACGCTCTCACTGGATAGCCTTACTTGGGGAGGGTGAGGATTATGGGTTTTGATCCTTCCAGTCCTTCTTGATGTCGAAGGACCACTCCCACTTGAGGTGTTGATGTTTGTCGTCGTCGGTGAACAAGGAGTGGACACTGTAGGTGCCGCGGGCCAAGGCTCCTGAAGGCGCGTCTTCCAGAGGCGTCGTGTATGACTGGATTTCCGTCTTAGGAGGGTACGAGCCGACCATGTGCGTCATCTTGTCCACTGAGGAAGATAACAACCAGGAAGGTTACTCAAGTGAAAAATACTAATTCAGTCAACATCTGTTCAACGTTCCAAGTTTTTCACTAGTCTTCATTTTGCAATTTCTTATTTAAATCTTAAATTTCATTAAATTTTGACAAATATGTGCTTTTTCCGTTTTGTTCTACCAAATCTGGATGGTTTTGGTCACTTTTTGATAGCGCTTCATCGACTCTAGATCGTAAATTCCTAGGTTCCTGTATTTAGCCAACAATGTTGAATTTCATGTTTCAGGGAAATTTTCCAGCGTCTTTCTCCTTATTTTCAGGATCAGACCTTTTATTTGGCATTATGCCAATCTACACCTACCCAAAGGACTAGGGATCTCGAATATCAAATAATGGGCAATTTCCGTGGGTTAGAATTTTTTTTTGCAAAATTATATTCAATAACGGAAATTGACACCTATTGATAAAGGTGCTTGCCGGAAAGTGTAGGCAGAAAACGAGTGTGAAATATAAGTTCCCACTTGAAATTACTTATCAGGTAAATAGCTGAGTAGCTTAACTCAAATTCCACTTGGAGCACTAGTGCATCACTTTGAATGATGTATAGAACCACAATGGATGGAACCGCAAATTTACAAATAAACTGACAAACATGACTTCAAAATCAAACCAAGGGGAAGGTCACGGCAAAGGTTCTTGAAGGTTGCCATTCCTATTGTTGTGTTGTTGGCAGCATTGAGAACCTTTGCCCCTGGGGCATCGATCCGCCTCCTCGGACCAACATCCAATCAGATGTCAACAGATCTCATACGTCATTTTTCATCGCATTTTTGCTTTTAATCACCCTCATTTAAAAAACACTACTTATTTTTGAAAACGGGCTTCAAAATACAATTTTCCAAGAGTTCCCTTTTTTTCCCCAAAGAATTTTAACAAAAATTCCCTATTACGGGACTACTTCAGTTTTGCATTACTCGTTGAGACACAATTCAATAGATGTACTAGCATAACGACAAAGAAGACACTACGGACTAAACGACTGAAAAAACTCAGGCAAACAACACCATACAGAGGCATGTCAATCTCATTCAAGGCAACCAGCTCGTAACAGGTTTGAGGCCGATGTGATGGACAACTAGATGTGTACCTACTACTAACAACTCGCTTTCATCGAAAAAAAAACGCATTTCAAGCAATTACGATAAAATTAGATCTTTGTTTCCAAACATCCTCGGAATCAGAGGTACCCACTATGAAAAATAAACAGAAAATTATCCATCCAATCAAAAACAATAAAAAAAATTGAACGAAAATGAAATAAAGCGAAGAGTAAGGATGATTTAAGTACATAAAACTTATCAATCGTGAGCTATTATGCTAAAAAACGGTCGAAAACAACACATTGGAACAAACAAGAAGTTGGAAATAGATTTTTTCTTTTTTTAACAACTGCAATCAATTTTAGATTCACGAAATTCAAGAAGCACGAAGAAAGCGAACAAAAATTAGAAAGCTGAGTCGAGGGTTTGTAAGTTACTTCAAAAACTCGCACATCAGGGCATGCTGCACGAAATAAAACGTATCAATGAGTGGGATTCAACTTCATGCTCTTGCTGGTAAGAACCTGCTTTTGTAACTAGCTTTATCACATACGCGTAGGGAAAGAGGAGCTAATCAATCGACGAAATGTTTAAACTACACAACACAAAAAGGAATACACACAATCAGGCCATTCCTGTAGCCACCTAAAAGAAACGTCGCGATAATACACAAAACATCCTACCTTCAACTGTCCACAGCGGAAGCAAAGCAAACACATGGGACAATTATTTTCAATAAGAATCTATCAATTTATTACATTTGAGCTATAATTACATTGATAATAAAGACACTTTCAACTACTTCAGCAGAGAAATGTTATAAAACTAGAAAACAGAGATGAAAACGGCGCTTTCAAAACTTGGTCAACAGCAATAAGTTTTGTGCTATAATTAGGTTTAAAATTTATTTATTACAATATTATTGCAATTGCCAAATTCAACTGCACTGGCGATTAAATTTTCTGTAATTGCAACAAGTCTGGCAATTATAAAAATTTCGAAGGGTATTAACTAATGAAATTACTCATATTTTTGAAATAAGTTCTTCAACAAGTTGGATCGAACACCAAAGGATCTACAGTAGGTATACACAAGGGTTGGATTCATGGCCTACGTCCACTGCCAGAAATAAGTAATTGAAATGCATAGGTTATCAATCAACAACTACAGTTACATACTTTTTTCACTTTTATGAATATTAATGTGGACGTGAGATCGAGGCGAGAGCTATTTCGTGTGACATGCATATCTGCCGATTTTGACTCATGAAAATGGGAAGGACTGGACGACAAACAACCTTGACTGAACCCTGATTGAGAATTTAAGCGTTTATAGCGTCCATGCAAGAACATGCGCATGTGCTAGGGCCCCACTGCCCGTTGCTTAAATCCATGAGTCTGTTTGTGGTGATCCCAATGGAGGGTAGATTTGCGTAAGAAGGAAACTAATACCCCACGGTTATCACCACAGCAAGTATTAGATGCTCCTTAGGAGACTTTTGCTAGCGCCCCGTGGTTACCACCACAGCGAGTATTAGATACCCCGCAGTTACCACCACAGCGAGTATTAAATACCTTGCGTTTACCTCCACAGCAGGTGCAAGGAGAGGTAGGAGAGAGAGAGAGAGACGAGAGAGCAGGTCTAGTAAGTCAAGGGTCGGTCAGTCGAATGAAGAGCTGGGCTGGCCGGGCTGCTTATAAAGGTCTCTTTGACCCCGCCCCCCATCCACCAGCGGCCGTTATGACCGATGGCGGTTGATGGAGGGGACCCTTCTCCTACTTTCCCTGCGGTGTATTACATAGGAGTGGTCAATGTAGAATTTTGAGGGGTACCACGAAACTGTTGTTATTGGGCCCTAAAATATCCCGTAAAAATCATTCCCCCATATCATTCTCTGTCGAACAAGAGAAACAAAAAAAAATATCAACTTGTTATATCTGACTTGACAGCATCAAGACCAAGACACAGTACTGTAGCATTAATGGTGGCAAGCGATTGAATAAAATCAGTAAACTTCCAACTCATAGGTTTCACCCTTCAGTAATGGCGTTTGCACATGACTCAACTCCACTACAAATATTTCAATTAAGGTAATTATTTCAATGAAGGTATCTATAAAGGTACCTTATGAAAAACTATGAAGTTAAGTTTTACACACATTTTTTGAATTGTTCAGGGATTTCTTCCCTGCAGTGAATGACTATTGTCTTATTATCATAAATATCCTGTACCCTTAAATAAGGCTCAATCAAGAATAGGGGCTGTAACGGTAAAGCAGGAAGCCTAAAACGACACATCGGATAATGCACCACCAGCTGTGACAGGACATGGGGCAACAACACTGAGTCAAACGGGTTAAAGTATAGGAGACACCAAATCAATCCATTTCGTGGTTTGCAACTAATAACAGTTGACAAATTTCTGCTCTTACCTGGGACGCCCAACCTGTAGGTTTTCTGCACGTACCGCAGCCCATGAACGATTTCTCGTTGGACGATGAAATCTATTCTTATTTTGTAAGAGATTCCCTCTTTGATAGTGAACGTCTGCAATCAAATCAAAACATTACCTCCTGCAGTTTGTTGAACATTTTGCATAAATGTTGACAAAAAGATTTAAGAACAAAAAAGTCGGGACAATTTTTAGCCATTCAAGGAACAAGCACATTCAAGGAAATCTTTAATCAGTTCATGTCCTTGGTCGTGAAAATGATGCGTGTAACAGGGGCATTTTTTGTTGAGCCTGAGTGATCTGATGCATCTCTATCGTATTAGTCATCTTTAATCAAGTCTATAAGCTACGACCTGTTTACCCGACGTCTGTGAGGAGGATTTAGTGCTTACATAATCGATAATAGTGTACGTTACTTGAGTGAACTCCACTTCTGAATTTGCTAGTAGTGACGGATTTCTGTTGACAGTAATACTGCTAGCAGAACTAACCTTCAGATTCAACTCTCTTAGTTTTTGAAACGTATAAATAAGCCCTGGGTCTTTGCTCAGTGCTTGTGGTGCTCACAGAGCTTACTTTTCTCACCCCGACGGATGAGCACCTTCGGGCTCTGCGGCAACCTTTGAGTGTTCATCAAGTGGGATACCCCAAACTGACCAGGCATTGCCACTAATATATTTATCTGACGGCACACTCACTTGTTTCTTGAGGTAATCCAAGTTTCCAGAGAGATCCAGCTCCATGTCAGGGCGCCCGTCAACGCACAACGCCAGTTTCTTGACAATCACTTTCCGCTCGTCGGAAGGATCTAAAGGGTGAATAAATGCTCCCGAATTTATTTTTGTTGGAATAAACCTACATAATACTTCTCTATTATTCGAGATGCAAGGAAAATGAACAACCACCTAGGTAGAATTAAGAATTTCAGCATCCTAGGTTGAACAGGAAAGAAACAAAAGCACAGAAAGACAGAATGGCCTAAATGGGCATTTAGCCAAATTTATCAACAGGAAAGTTCAAAAGTTTAGACTTGAATAGCATCAGAAGTATATTATGACTCTGAAGAAAAGAAATTTCTTAGATCTATGCAACGCTTCTGAATTTCACTTGTACCAACTTCATATCATTGGCACATCGATCCGTAATCTGTGAAAACATGAATTTTTCCCATTTTTTGGCACATATCCTTAAATCTGCCTCGATGAACTGGCCTCAGGGCGTCAGGGCTCAGTTCAGAATTAGGGTAGGAGTCGGCATCAGGGTAGCAGTCTACATTTTTCCAGTAATTTGCTGCAGACCCAAAGAAGCCATACTTTAATTAAGTTTCAGCATCGTAGGTTGGATATGGAAGCAATCACTTCGGGGCTCGTGTGATTTAAAAAAAATAAATAAAAATGGTCTATTCTGAGCTACTTCTGTGACAAATTTCATAAATATCCGAGCAAGTTACATGGTAAAATGTCGAAATTTTGAGTTTTTCTCCGCTTCTAATGGTAGCTGTAGATGTTGCATCCTTTTAGAAATAACCAGGGCTTAATTCGACAAGAAGACTAATAAAATTCGACCTACCGACAATGATGGCTTGGCCTTTGGCTTCCCCAAGCAATGCAGCTTTGTATTTCTGAAGACTCTCATCTTCCTGATCGGCGCTGAGAATCTCCTCGAGGCTCTTCTCTGGCGGTGGTTTGTAGTTCGACTCGATCCCGAGATCCGCCACTTCGCCTTCGAGTTTTTCAACGGGGTCGCTCATCTACGAAAGACAAGGGGAATGAATCAATCAAAAAACACGCTGAGAAAATCTCCAGTTGGTTGACGTTAGAACCATTTCAAGAGTTGGTCCAAATTCTCGTAATTTCGATTTTAACTAAAGAAATGGCCAACTCGGCAAATATTCGAGGAAGTACAGTCGGGTTTTCTGGATTGATGATATACTCCGGCGTTAGGTGCACTGTTTCGATAGTTGTATACTGGACTTGTTGTGTACTGATACCTTAAGTTCGTTCTAACAGACAGTCCTGGACCGTTCTATTCAAGCCACGAGCCTTTTTGTGCGTTTGGACAGCACTAGAACTAGTCCTGGACCGAGAGTTGACAGACAGTCCAGGACTGCTCGGGACTAGTTCTAGTAGTCCTGAATTTTTTCGAGGACTGTTGACCCTGCACATGCGCACTCGATGCTTCCACCTTCAGCTTATGTTTAACGCTGAGTTCACATGGATGCGGAAAGTGCGGAGCAGAAAGTGCGGAACGCCACCTGATTGGCTGGAGCCTTTGCTCCAAGCACCTGGCAGCCAATCAGGTGGCGTTCCGCACTTTCCGCATCCATGTGAACCTAGCCTTAGATTACAACGCTTCAGGTTATCTGTTTGGAATCATCAGTGCGTGTTTGGACAGACACAGTTCTGAACTCAATCCTGGATGGCTCTATCCCCTCTTTTTCAGAACAGGGTTCCATCCTGGACTAGTCCAGGAATGTCTGTCCGAACAAACCTACCGTCCAGTGGTGGATTAACAAGAGGAAGTGAAAAGTCTCATCGCATACAGTGATACTGGGTTAAGCAGGATCTCTGCGCACCACGACCAAATTCCCACTTATAGAAGTTTCCCAATAACCCAAGTTCCGCTTAAAGTTTCACTGTATAACCATTTGAGATAATATTCGAAGAAGGAAAGCACTCAAACTATCGATCACTTTTGACAAATTTGAAATATTTTGCCCCCAGTTAGCATTCTAAAATGGCTAGCCTCCGAAACTCTTTTTATAACTAGGTAAAAACATTCTGGTGGAATTTGGGGATTTTTTGAAAAAGTGAAGCTTGGGAAATCGTCGAGAAGAATATACACAGCATTTTTAAAATATAAATTTGTAAAAATATTGGTATCGATTCGTCCAAAATGGATTTTGCATCGAGAAATATTTCAAAAATTCATACACAGGGCAGAAAGAGTGGCATCCAAATAATATAAATCAAATAACCTTCAGGACACCAGATATTCTACGTAACTATGGTATTTTTTTCTGTGTGCCTACTAACTACTAGCGTTTCTTTCACAAAGACACTAGAAATCTTGTACCTATTTGTTTTCTCATATTTTTGAAACCAGAGGCTCTATTATTAATACAATTTCGATTCGCCCCTCAAGTTAATTGCGTCTAATTCTGTCTTAATTTAATCCGGGCCGCTTCAGTCTTTGTGTTTATCCACACTCCGTTTTTTTCTCAATTCAGTTAGTAAAAAGTTAATCAAGTGCTGAGTGTGAGCGTAATTTCGGTAGGTACCTATAAGGGTGTTTCAACGTTTGAAAGGTAGGTAGGTGCCTTTACATTTCACAACCCCTAAAATCTCATATAACTCAATAAATAAATAAATATATCTCTTATAACCACGATCCCTGAAATATCTTAATTGTATTCATTCTAAATGAACGTCAGGTAAATTTCTTCACCCCGAAAAAATACTTCTTGAAGGTTAACATCGAAGGGAAGAGGAAGAGGGTCAGAATGTTGAGGAATAAACCCCCCAGAGAAATGTTGGGTCCGCCACTGTTTGTGAAGGTAGGTACTAAATTTGTCTGCACCTATGAGCGAATTTTCTTCGACAAATTGCTAATAGCACGCGCATAAAATTCGAGCGATCCCGATCAGCCGATTCAAACAAACGGATCTCTCGAGTTTGAGATCTCCCATTTCCAGGCAACACGTAGCATCTGTCGTAGTTGGGAGCGATAACAGTAGACAGCGACAACCCGAACGAAAACGAAGCCATGCGCACACGTTTCGGTATTTTTAGAAATTACACGGGTAACGTAAATACGTCACATTGCGGACCGCACAATTCTCAGGCTCGCTACACTCACGAAAACTCTTGAGATCACAACAGTTTTGTGTTTTTGAAATATCTTGTTGAGTCTCAAAATAACTGTTACTAGGAAAAATTACCGAAAAGGTGAAAATTCAAGAATAGTGAGTGAAACTCGACTTCTGCTGTTACACGAAGTTTTTTTTAGACCAAGCTGAACTGCCTAGTTTTATCCGAGTCTACTCAACACAGGAGTATTGATTAAGCCAGCATGATGCTCCGTTGAGACGTGCTGTCTGCCACAGCTATCAAAGGGGCTGTTTTACGATTCAAGGAGCATTGTGAAAGATTCTGTAACCCACAGCCATATTGCCGATTCTGCAGCCAATCAGTCAAACGACCGTCAAGGTAAAAAACAATTTCGGGAGGAGATAAGACGTAAATGTCGGATTTTTCAAGAACAAAAGCACGTTGCCTCCACTCCCAAGTACATACCAGAGCTGTTCACCGCAACACTCAAAATGGCCTGTTTAACGTTTGGCTATGCCAACCATTCAAACGGACCATTTTGAAACATACGGACCAAACCCTCAGAATAAACGCTGCAAAGTCCTTGTCACATGGATTTATCATTCTTCTGGATGTACCGACAGAAATGCTGGAAATACATTTGTTGTTTCTTTCATGTGCAATAATTGAGATAGCTATTGTTTATGGTTTCCACCAATTTCGGCCCCCAAAAACAGGAATTACTTAGGCTCCTATTTTTGACAAATAATCTTTAATAATTTATAGTGCCATTTTATTTTCTTGATATACATGTTGATACTACCTCTAGTGTTATTATACCAGTTATGGTGATTTCATACAATTTCCCGGGTTTTCGACTCATAAAAATGAATTTTGGAAGCTGAACCTTCGTTGTAACCTCAACTCTTCACTCTTTGGTCGAAATCAACTTCATATTCGGTCTTCTCGCCCTAAAAGAGATGGAAAACGATACCTCATATGCTCATGTTCACCGAAACCTCAAAAATCCCTCGAAAACCCCGATTTTTACTGTCATTCTTCACCCGTAACACCCCCGGGGGGTATTCCTATCGGGCTGCCGAGGTTCGGAGCGCAACTAGGACGCAAACGTGTTCCAAAATGGGGACCCAAATTGTGTGCGGAAGAACGACAATTTTAGACATTTCAAGATTTTAACATAAATTTAAGGTTTAAACTTGTTAGAACCTCAATTTTCCAATCTCCGGTCAAAATCGACTTCATATACGGTCTTCTCGTCCTAAAAACCATGGAAAACGACAACTCAAAAGCTCTTGTTACTAAAACACACAACAAATAATAAAATTTTACCCACCCCTTTTCACCCATAACACCCTTGGGTATATTCCGATCGGGCTACAAAATTTCGGGACACAACTGGGGCCCAAATGCAGCCTGTGTGCGAAAGAACCAATTTTTTAGACCGAAACATAGCCGTAGCTATGCATGATACGGCGGACGGCGGGGGGGGGGGGGGGGGGGGGGGGGGGGCATTTTTGGAATCTATTATGCACCTTGAAACATAAAAGAAAAAAATTCTGAGGCGGTGGTATAAAAGTTTTTACTGAGCGAATACATAGGTGTATTATTCGCAGAATAAACCAAAATGCAATGTCCGCCCGCCGTATCATCCATATCTACCTTACTTTTGGTCTAAAAAATTCGTTCTTTCAAGCACAGGCTCCATTTGGGCCCTAGTGGTGTCCCTAAACATTGCAGCCCGATCGGAATATACCCAAGGGTGTTATGGGTGAAAAATGGGTGTAAAATTAGGGTTTTTTGGTGTTCTAGTAACATGAGCTTGTATAATTTTCCCATGTTTTTTTTTTTTTGGACGAGGAGACCGAATATGAAGTCAATTTTGACTAGAGTGGGAAACTGGGGATCTAACGAAGTATCAGCTTTAAATTTACGTTAAAATTTGGTCTAAAATCGTCGTTTTTCCGCATACAGTTTGGGTCCCCAAATGGGAACACATCTGGGTCCTAGTTGTGCTCCGAAGCTCGGGAGTCCGATCGGAATACACCCAGGGGTGTTGTGGGGGGAAATGTGTGTAAAAATATGGGTTTTCGAGGTTTTTTTTGAGGTTTCAGTGAACATGAGCTTGTGAGGTATCGTTTTCCACGGTTTTTAGGGCAAGAAGACCGAATATGCAGTTGACTTTGACCAAAGGGTGAAGAATTGAGGTTGTATCTGAGGTTCAGCCCTCAAATTTCATTTTGTTATGAGTGAAAAACCTGGGAAATCGTCTGAAATCACCATAAATTTGTATATCTAGAAGTAGTAACAACGTCTGAATCAGGACAATTAAATGGCGATATCAATGATCAAACATAATTTGTAAAAAAAGGAGCCTAATTAGTGTTTTTAGAGCCAAAATTGGTGGTGGAAACCATAAAAAATATTATTTAAATTATTGCGCATGAAACAGCCAATATTTCTGTAGGTCCAATAGAATAATAAACCCATGTGGCAAGGACTTTCAGCGTTTTTGGAATCTACACACGTTCAAACGTACCTAGAAGAAATTTTGAAAAGCTCCAAAAAAAAAAAAAAAATCCGAACCCAATATATAGGTTGTATCATTCTGAGAATAATAAACGAAAAGGTGGCAACACAAGCCGACCACTGAATCCCAACTGCAACGTTGGTTTGGGTGGGTAGTTACTTGAAACAATACGGGCCGTGTCAACAGCATTTTACCACCAACGTAATCGCATCTGACGAGCTCATTCCGAATAATCAGATTTCCAAGTGTTGTTCACTTTCCTTATCAATGAGTAAACGAAGCTGAATGCAAACCGAAGACTGCGATTAGAGCTACAAACAACACAACACGAAATATTGTGATAGAACCAAAACGGTAGGTACTACCTACGTTTGTTACCGGCGCTTTTTCTGATTGTGTACTTGGAAGTGTACAAACTTCTAATAATTGTTGATACCTTAAAAATCATTCACCACTCGTGGGGAAGCTCTAAATTTAGCTCAATCTTACAATCCCCCATTTACTTTCTATTAACTAATACACATACATTTTGATTTTTCAATTGGCATAAGCCAGAGTCAACAGCTTAGTTAAAAATTATAACTGTATAGAACGGCGGATTCTCTCAAACACTTTGTAAAACAGTACGGCGGATCCTCTCCAAGGCTTCGACAGTAGAGAGTTGTCGCAACCAAAAATTGACGATCGGGAGAGAGAACGTAAACGCAAGTGCTACGTCCGAGACGTAAAGCTAGGTTCACATGGAGACGCAATTCCGGACGGCAGTCCGGCAAGGCTATGCGTTCTGCAATTCTATTGGCCAACGCAAAATGGAGTACTGCAACGCAGTGCCTTGGATACTATATCAAAATCTCCGGATATTTTCCGCAGTCAGATCCGTTGCCGTATCTGCGCAGAGGTTACTGCGCACACCCCTCTTGTTTGGTTGTTCAGCCGTATTTTAATTCCTCATATGTGGTTGATTTTGCAGTTTCGAGTTCGAGCAATTGCTTGTTTTATGCGATTGCGTTTTGTTATGATTCCACTGCCATGTGAACGCCTCTGTGGCGAGAATTCCGGCAAATGCACTGCCATGCCGGATTGCCGTCCGGAATTGCGTCTCCATGTGAACCTACCTTAAGTTTTGGCGTTTTCAAGACTTGCGTTGCCCAGCACCACGTAACTATTGAAAAGATGCGTGTCGCGCATCTCAAAGCTACGCTCTACGTAACTTGATAAGTAAACTTCTTCGCGGATAACCAAATTCGATTTCCATGGCTACCCTATCGCGTCACCTCGAATTTTATAGAAAGACAGGAGGAGCTGGCCTCGGGAAGGTTTTCCGCCGTTTGCGTTGTCTTTATTTTGGGTTCTCTTTAGGTATATTTGGAAGCTTGAACTTCATGTGGTTCGTGGTGTACCTATTCATCTTGAGCATTAGCCATGAGCACGGTAAGTGAGTGCCTTGTAATTAGCAAGTATTGCGGGTATGTAAATTATACTAAGGACCCAGGGTCTCACGGTGCCGTGAGTACGGTTTTACAGTAAAAGGGCACGATTGTTCTTCTAGAAATTGTTCAATACTCATAGAAACTATTACTGAATAATTATGTTACGAGCTAGTTTGAGAATAAAGAGGTTAACCTGACAGACAAATTATATATCATTGACAAATTATTACGTTAACGTCACTTCAAATATGTCCGGAGTTACGTAGACACGTAACTTTCTCATGGAACGTACGTTAGATAGTTAGCATCCGAATTTGTCACCCTAGAACAGAGTTACGTTTGGAGTTGCGTTTTTCGGAAAATGGTTGCGACAACTCTCTAGTGTTAGTTTGTTTTGCAACAGGTCGATTTTTTTAACATGGAACATGTTTTTACGGGAGTAAACCAGGCTCCAAAACGTCCTGTCCAGTCCAGGGGAACTCCCTCTACCCCAGCACTGCCACCCAACTCCGAGGAGAGCATGGCCAGACCCCACTCCGCCGAAAACTGCCGAGGGGGTTCTACCTACCCGAAAAGCGCAGAAAGCAGCTGACGACGTGTATTACATGACATTGCGTTAGGTCGCTGGTCCCAGGCTTGGAAATCCCGAGTAAAAAAAGTTCATGTCCTCCAAAATGAAAATTTCCAAATCCAAATTCCATTTTCCGTTTCAGACATCGAGGAACATATTTGGTTCCGTGTCTTTCTGTCTGTGGTAATTCCTTGCAACACCCATAACTACCGGAAATAATGGTCGAAGTGGGCTGAAATTTCGAGGGTAGGTGCGCGTTGAGTCACAGATGGTCCCATACCAAAATCATTGATAAAGTACCGTAACTTTCGTCTGCGCATGCGCAAACGTGAAATCTCGTAATTGGAACACCCATAACTACCCTAAATATAGTTGAAATCAATTCAAACTTGGAGGGTCGGTCAGGAATAATACTTTGGTAGTTCCAAATCAATTTCATTGGAATGGTAATGTAACTTTGATCTACGCATGCACGAACATGAAATGTTGACCATTTCCTTGTAACGTTTTAACTACGCGATAAATAGTCGTAGAGAGCTCAAATTCTGAGGGTATACGCGGGTTGGATCGCAGATGGTCCAGTTTCAAAATCATGAAAATCGTTTAGTCTGCGCATGGGCAAACGTGAAATACTTGGAGTGCCCATAACTACCTTAATTATCGTTGAAATGTTCACATATGGAGGGTCGATCAATATAATACTTCGATGGTTCCGTATGAACTTCATTGGAATCTTACTGTAATTTCTCTCTCCGCATGCGCTAACATGAAATGTTGACCGTTTCCTTATAACGCTTCTAACTACGCGAAAAATAGTCGTAGAGAGATGCAATTTTGAGGGTACACGCGGGTTGGATCGCAGATGGTCCCGTATCATAACGAACCTACCCAACTAGTCTATACGTTCATGTGATTCAAGTGAGGAAGCTATACTGCCTATTCGAATTGGCAGACGTTTTTCTACATATCTCCATATCCTCTGTTATCATGTACCTTCCTATTCGAAAAACATGCTCCATGTTTCCTTGCTTTGATCCTTGATCTAAATTGCTATAATCCGGGGGTGTCCCCCATATTTCGCTCGACAATGAACGTACCGTCACGAACACAAACCACTGGCGGCTAGACGCCCCCCTACGGCAACGCTTTTTTCATTACGATCAAATCAACTAGCCAAAAATAGGTATCAATATTTAACAGCCTAAGTACAAGTTAGAAGTCAGAGCTGATTATATTATATCCTGGCGATGACTCACTGTATTTACCCAACTCTCGTCACCACTTCTCGTCAGGGAAAAGCACAGGACACATTTAAAGCTTAACTTGAACCCGACCAATAAGTGATACTTTCATAATAGCGAAATGTACTTCTACTGGCTAGTTATCTACTTATTTAGTACCTAACTAGTAGTTAATATGCAAGAATCAGAAAACGTCAGTTTCGACGGTGTCTTATCAACATCTGGTAAGCATCAAGAGAAAATAATATTGTGGCGAATGCTACAAAGAAATAATATACCTAAAGTAAGTCAATATTAACTTGGGGCAATGAGGTCATGAACTAGACATGAGGGGGACACTTTTGAAATGGAGGATTGGGTAAGTAGGATTACTTCAGTGGGGGGTCATTCAAGATACGAAAGAGGGCCAATAGGTACCTACAAGTCATAGCAGGTGCGCTGAAATATATCGTGCTACAACACTTGGGAACTAAGCGCTAAAAACAGAAAAAGCAAAATAAGGGCCAAAAGGAGTTCGCACAAACGGACACATTATGGGAAAAACAACGGATGTTTGCCGATGCAATCGCAACAGGATATCTGCAAGTGCAGCTAGAAATCTTTTCGAAATATAAATATGCATTATATATTTACCTTGATCGGTTGTTTTAGGAACGAAAGGAAGTAAACCTAAACCAGATAACGAGCAATACAGACTTGAGGGAAAAAAATAGAGAAATAAATTATAACTTAACGCTTCCCCTGAACGGTATCACCAGTCTCGAGATCGACCAAAACTGAGTCATGTGTGTAAAATGGAAAATATTGACTTACAGAGCTGCCAACCTAACGCGCGAGAGCTTGCCATCTCTTCCGGATGTAAACTAAATTCGAATCTGGTTTTAAAGTATGATCGTAAAAATCTTGTTTGTTGCAAACGTAAATAAATGTTTCAAGTAACGTTTCATCAAACTGACGAACAATTGAGGAGGAAAATAGTAGTGAGGACGGATTTGGAGTCGGTTGACTCACAGGTAGGATCCCTTGTTTAACCACGCCCAAAGCATTCACCTAAGATCCATCTATAAAATCTATAAGATTAAAAATCTCCCTGCAAGGAACCAAAATCCATGAGACTGCAAAAATTAACCTAATTGTCAGCTAATTCAGTTAGACCCGTTTTTTTGTTTTAATGTCTACTTGAAAGTTACGATATTCTTAATAATAAATTATCAATTTATTCAGATGACCCAATGGGTCCCGAGTGACACTACCATCTTCAACTTGGTCCTTAAGGGTAATTCACTTACAATATAAGGTTCTTTACACTGGTTTTTTTCTGACAGTTAGCTGACTCCTAGAAAACTAAGAAATGATCCATGGTCTTGATAAAGCAGGCCAATGTTGGACCCAACAAGGGGTGGGGAGAGGCGAAAACAACACAAAGGCACTCTACACAAGTCCCAACAAAACAACACCCAACTGGACAAGTTTCCCGCGTTTTCCCCCACCCATTCTTCATAGTTCCTCATTTGTAATACTTTTTTTCCCATTTACTTACATAATTTTCGTAATGGCTCCAATAAGCATAAGTGCCCCTTCACTTACCCAAGCAGCAAGCTAGTCCGCAGCCATGCTAGTCACAGGTGTAAGGTAACACTGAAAATTTGGCCCAACACCATACAACATGGTTGGGAGCAAGGGAGTTTAACACCCCAACCATGTTTGCTGCTAATAAATCTTAAGTGTTATTTCCACTAGTGTAATAAGTAATATTACCGTATCTTCTGGAGGAGACCGTGTCACTAGCTGGTTCAGTACTGGAGGCGAACACTTTCGATGTAAGGACATAACCATCGGGCCTTTGAGAGAATACTGGAGTCAGTTTGTCCCTGTTTATGTAGAGGGGGAAGTGAGAGAGGTGTCTAGGGGAACAGAGGAAGTGAAGCGGAGAATAGATTTTTACTCTTTAGAATTAATACCAGACACAGCCAGTTAGGCTAAAGTACTACTAACCAGATTAACATGATTACATATGTTTTTAGCTAAGGTACCAATTAAAATAGGATTAATCTTAAGCTCTTCCAACAATACCAACAACATTATCCTCCCCTTCACTTCCTTTGTTCACCTGGACACCTCTCACTTCCCCCTCTACATAAATAGGGACAAACTGACTCCAGTATTCTCTTGACGGCCTGATGATGATGTCCTTACATCGAAAGCGCTCGCCTCCAGTACTCAACCAGCTAGTGACAATGGACTCCTCCATAAGGTATGGTAATATAAAGTTTGCTGTATCGATTTGCCACCCAACGACTTCGGTTGTACCTGACAGTTGGAGACTCACCCGCACACGCTCCAACTGTGGGGAGTGGGAGGTGTTTTTGCCTCTCCCCACCCCTTGTTGAGTCCAACACGTTGGGCAGTGAGTGATAATGGTTGGGAACTTTGAAGGCAGTGCATGTTCAGTTTCTCGTCCTCCCTATTTGTACTGTAATGGACCAAAAACCACTGCAAACGGCCAAACACATTTCTGATGGTCACTGAGAGCAACCCTGGAGGTTTGTTATGATCCGTTCGGGATAGTACCGTGTTCTGGAACAGTTCCGATCTGTCTGTCCAAACGCATTCAGAACTGATAAATCCAGTCATTAAAATGAAAACACTTGTAGCTTTTGACGTTCAAAATAAAACTAACAGGAAACTAACCGCATCAAGATAAAGAAAGAAAAATTAAAAAAAAGAGAAAAGGCTCATTTTTTGTCCTGAAGTGCATCAAGTACACATGCTCAAAATCAACAGGTCTGAAAAAATCCAGAAGCCTTGGAACGGTTCAAGATTGCTGTCACTGCCTCTCCAAACAACCAACTATCGTCTCTGAACCAGCTCTGGCACTGTCCAAAAGCTCAAACAGTTCTGATTGCCTTTCCTAACAAAACTTTAAATACTGCAATACATAACCTCCAAGAATAAAATAAGCATAATAAATTGTTATGCTTCCAAGTATATGACCCATACCTACTTCCATCACCAAAAAAATGGACAAATTAGGTAGGTACCTACCTACTTGAAATACACCTCGAACTAAGAAGGTACAAAGTTCTTGATAATGCAGAGTTTAACAACAAAATAATTATTTATTATTCTCGGAAATAAAGACAGCTGATGAACAAAAAAGAATGGTTTGTTTGTATGTACTCGTGTACATGAATGAATTCGATTATTAACAAAATTAAGACAACGGAGAATTCATTGGCATTGAACATTTATTGATGAACGCATAGTGAGATATAGTACAGAGCTAAAAACTACGAATAGTTGGGTTGAAGAGAACTTAGTGGTGGCCTCCTGGAGTGAAAGCTTGACGCCTGATTTCCTCCCAGGTCCTGACGTTGGCGGGAGAGTGGGCTGTGGAGGAAAAGAACAATGAACTCGTTAGTCAATAATCCTACAACATACATATTTAAATGAAGTAATAAATATTGAATCGGGAGAAAACATTAGCACTATTTCCGAAGAAATTAAAGACTAACGATAAGAAAATAGGTTGGAGAAATAGCTGTGCCAAATTACTGACTGTGGTGGTGCGTATGGTTGTGCCACATTTGGACGATCAGTCCTACAGGGACGCCTTGGCTGGCCATTCAAACATGGCACCAGTACAATGGTCTACACTGAAAGGTTAATATTTATTTATAGATCTAGCTATGACCCAAATAGCACTGCTAGTTCTCTCAAAGGGGTGGTTGCGTCCATAATGCTACTGCCCTGGCATCCAAAACCCTAGGAGTTGAAAAAAAAATCCGACCAAGAGTTCAGTTGGCATTTCTCTGGCTATGGATATTCTAGGACAGCATCCACGGTGGTTACTTGGTTAGCTCCCTGTAGCTCCCTCCGTAGACCAAGCATGTGATCAGAGAATATAGCGACAGTAATCGATGTCGTACAATCGAAATTGAAACCTGGGCTCCTGAAACTGGCTAGTGTTCCCATGGCAACTGAGAAAAGTGGCCAGCCTGCGCATGCTCAGTCGAGTAAAAATGTAGTTCGCCACGCCTACTTTGGGCCCTGTCCCCAGAATCTGATTTCCACCCAAAAATCGTTCCTGCTCACAATCGATTTGATTCCTTCGATTCAACTTGTCATTTCAATACGAGATGCTTATGTCTTTCGATTTGTTCTCATGAACCTATGAATCACTTTCGCTTTCTCTGTTGAGATGAGTCCGTGAGTCTGCTGTCAGTTTCCCGTTTTTGTGTCGAATTGTGTGTGCTCGTGTTCGATCTGGTTCTGGTGACAGATTTGGATTTGTGGTACCTACGTGGGTTTTGTCCTGTTTGCTGCTTGAGGTCTTTTGGACTGATCAACGTCGTAACACACAGATAAGTAGGTATCTAGCTTCCAGACAATGGATAGGTTCAAGTAGGTGCCGGCCAACGGGCCAATGTTCCGCTGCACTTTAGTTTACTATATTTTTGTACCACATGAATTCGGTGGCTAATTCCAGTCAAAATTTTCACCTAAATGCACGTTTTCATAAGACGATAGTGCTGATTAAAAAAGATAATAAGCCTTTGCTTAATAATGATCAGTAAATAAAGGTAAGGGTGTTGTAGCCTTGGGGAAATCCAACGTTGACATGAACCTATAAAAAAGCTGAGTGACTCCCAGGATGTCCCATTAAAAATTCATTCTTCTGCTTTTCATTGTTTATTGTTGGGTGGTGAACAGGCACGGACAATTTAAAGGTCAGAACTTCTGCGGTTGAATAAAATCCACCTATTTCTGACCGGAAGACCACTGCTGGAAGGTATTTTGTAGAAAAATCTGTTCATTTTGTGTTCTGGTTTGGTGCCCCACTGTTTTCAGAGCCCACGCACCGCTACTGTTCTCTCTCACATGGAACATTGAAGCTGAACTGAATTTTGCTTTGAACGTTTGGCAGATACTTACTGGCTTTTCCGATCTTGTAGAAGATGGGGAGACAAGCGCCGACGGCAAAGACCCAGTATCTGAACATCCAGACGTTGTTGAAGTGGTATTTGAAAGGGAACTGGACGATTTTGGCCGAGAAGGTGTATGGGTACTTCATGGGGCGGCCGGGGGCAGCAGCTGCGTCTGACATGTTGTTGGAGTCTAGTTGAACTTCTGAAATATGAATAGGGATAGTTTCACTTTGGATTCCGGTGATAGAATAATTGAGATAATATAATCTGAGCAGTGAGAGGTAAAAGTGCGAGTCCAACTGCTGGAAGAGTCATCAACAAGAAACTGCTAGAACAAGGCTAGAGCAAGTGACGTGATTGATCAGGTGTAATGTCGGGTAACATCTGGGTAACCTACTCTAGTTGCTGTTTCTCATATTCCAGATCAGTCAGGTGCAAGAAGTGTCTAATGAAAAGTAGGCTTTCGTTAAACTGCCACACACAGTCCACCAGGGGTGAGAAGTGGCTGAGACGCGGTGGAACCAGCTGGACTGCCTGCAGGAGGGTGTACCAACCATTACATCCTGTCACACCGCTGTTGGATCGAACAGCCTCCTACACTCCTGACCAGGTTGCACAGTGTGTGGCGCTGTCAGGCCAACTTACCTATTGTTCTATTTCTCAATGTTGTGCCTATCTGAGGCAAACACAAGATGTTTCATCTCTTGTAAAACCCACAGCTCAGAAAATTTAGTTTTGCGTTTGGTCATAGCGTATGTGGGATGCCCTTGTGTGAGGAGTCAGGGCCCATTTTCTACTCCCTACTCCTGAAGGAAGGGCCATGTGTGGGCCTCTACACCTTCCTGATTCATACTCAAGAGATGGTACACACACAGGAGTTGGGTAAGTCGTACTTTCGTTGAAAGTCACGACAGGGGACAGGGTGTCCTCTTTGGTTAGTTTTCGTGCTTGGTGCCTTTCTGATACCGAGTATCAGAACTTAACCTGATGTCCAATATTTGTTGGGAACAGCCAAGAAAACATTCTAATAGCTATTTGAAGCTATGGCTCTCATTAGCCACACTGGCGGGTCCCCCACACCTTTCAATATGGCGGGCCGCATCCTGACCATTATTAATTCCACACAGTTCAAGTACAGCATCATCCAGACACTGCCATTACAAGGAGGATTGTGATTGGCGGATGATTTTCTGACTAAATGCCATCCACCAATGGAATATGGTGTCCTGGAATGTTTTACTTCACCTTTTGGGAAGCTCGGGGGCTTTGGGATCAAAAAAGACACACAGTGACACAGTGTCTTCTCTCTCGTACTGTGACGCTCTCAACAATAAACTATATTTTTCTTCTCGTTTGAGCGATCAACCGGTTTCTTTCATACCAATCCTCATTTGCGATATTATTTTTACAGCAAATGTCAAACCCAACTTCAATTAAAATCCAAGGTTTCCTATCCTCATCGTTGAAATGATTCAAATTTGGTGGGAATAGTGTTGGTACCTAGTTGAACCTTGTGTATGATCAGGTACCTTCAAATAATATGTTCTGCCTCGCATAAACACAGCATATTCAGAGACGGTACATAAATATTTTAGCTGGGCATTCCTCACGCCTTCACCCATTTTTCAAGGATATATGCGGGTACGTTTATTACTGATCTAAACTTCCCCGGCCATGATTCCACATTCCCTTGAAAGATGATTTAAAGAAAATCTGTATCAATCAATGCTCCCTCCAACAAGTATAGCCTCAGCTCCAACCCAGCCCATTTTTGAGGTCAGTACCTACCTACTTAACGAAGTGACCGACTGAATGTGTGGTCCGACGTCTGAGGTGATTCTATATTATAAAAACGCTGCAAATCCCTGCACAACGGTTTATTATTTTGTATAGAATACCCTTCTGTTACAGATCACAGCTCTATGTATTGATAACCCGTCTATATAATATGATATGTACTATTCTATACATATTATGTAGATCGCAGACCCTCCGTAGGTTAGTACCTAACCCCGTACTCGTTACTAGGTACCTACCTAAATCACGACTTAAATGTTGCTAAAATAATTCTGCCGATGACAAACAGTACCTACCTAACAGTCTTTTCAGAACTTCATAATGTGTGTTTCTTTTTGTTAGGTACTGTCTGTCATCGGCAGAATTATTTTAGCAACATTTAAGTCGTGATTTAGGTAGGTACCTAGTAACGAGTACGGGGTTAGGTACTAACCTACGGAGGGTCTGCGATCTACATAATATGTATAGAATAGTACATATCATATTATATAGACGGGTTATCAATACATAGAGCTGTGATCTGTAACAGAAGGGTATTCTATACAAAATAATAAACCGTTGTGCAGGGATTTGCAGCGTTTTTACAATTCTAAGTGAATTCCTAAGTGCACTAACAATTACAATCCTAAGTGCAATCTTAGAGGATTACAATTACAATCCTAAGTGAATTAAAGTGCAATTGAAATTGTAATCCAATTGCAATTTCAATATTTTATTAACACAACTTTGCCAATTTTGGCGAATGTGGAGTGTATGTTTATAGGATTAGTATGTCGGGAATGAGGATGGGGATTTTAGGTAGAGTGGTGAGCAGTGGCCAATTGCAATTGAAAAAAAATTGTTGATGAGGAGTGAAAACGTTGGCCAATAGAATTGCAGAACCATTTCGAACAATGCCAATGCGCACCATGCCAATTAGACAATTCGAAATGAATTCCAATTCAAATTGAATTGAATTCAAATCAATTTGAATTCAAATTAATGAATTCCAATTCAATTAATGAATTCCAATTCAAATTAATGAATTCCAATTCAAATTAATGAATTCCAATTCGAAATCGATTGAATAAATTGATTGATTGATGGAATCGAGCGCTTCCCCGGTGACGAGCGCACAATGCCAATTAGGCAATTCGAAAAAAATTCCAATTCAAATTAAAGTTCAATAGAGTATACCAATATTTACAATTCTAAGTGAATTCCAATTGCAATTGAAAAATTGATTGATTGATTGTTCGATTGATTGAATAAATTGATTGATTGATTGAATATAGCGCGTCCCTGGTGACGAGAGTGTATACAATTTCATTCACCCTGGTGTCGAAAATGCCTGTCGGTGAAAACTTCGGGGCCTTACTGTGAACGAACGGCTGGACGTACGGTGCTGCGGGTGGTCTTAAACGACTCCCAAGTTCGAGAACTATTTAAAACCGTAAAAAAATTCACGTAAAACAAAGGTATAGGCTTTCTGAAAATTTCAACCCCTATTTTGAACCCCTTAGAGATGACTCACAGTAACGTCGAGCTTCGAGGACCAACTAGACGCCGAACGGAACCTATAACCCGAATTTCATCAATTTTTATTCATGGTAACTAAGCAAAGTGGCCCGTACGGCGTACGGCGTACGGCGTACGGCGGACAGACAGAAATATTTTTATTGCAGTTTTGGATTCTACATACCTTGAAACGTAAACCATCAAATTTTGAGGGGGGGTAAGAATTTTTTTTTTCATGCTCGATTCCAATGGTTCATTATTGAAAATAATAAACCAAAAAATAGTATGAGTTTGTAATACACTCCTTGTGAATTTGAAATAAACGGTTAGTTATGAGTTTGATATTCATGTTGCTGACACACGGGACAATTTCATACCAACATGTTGGCAAATTGCCACTACCCAGCTTATAGCCAATGAAGCAAGAACACTTCACTAAGAACATTAACTAGGTTTGAGGCTGAAACTAACCACTATTTCTGTTAGGCACGACGGAAATTCTTGTCCGTATGCTACTAGATAAATTGGGGACTCATGTCCTAAGTTGTAACCTTTGAGAATGAGTTATTTAACTGTTATGAGTTTTGAGTTATTTAAGGTAATTTAGTATCAACGGGCAAAGCAAAACTGGGGCGTCAGAATAGCTGAGCTTATCAACGAGACCTCCGGAATGGCGTGAACCTATGTCAACGTTTCAAGCGTAGATTCAAGATATTATATTATAAGAATGAAAAACCACAGTCAAGAGCAGAATGTAATGAAGAAAGATGAGGAAATAAATGGAAAATAAAAATTGATTTTTCATCCAGGTGATAAGGCATGTATTCAGGAAGTGTTACTATGTACGTACATTTCCAATGATCGACAAAGATTCAACAAGGCTTTTGATATGTACAGTAAAGTTAGGTTTTCAGATTTCAACATAATTAAGATAAAATCATGGGAAATTATAAATAACAATTACCTGAAGGAAATCAGCACAATCCTCTAATTTAGCGCACGTCGGAAAAACCTTGTCGTCAAAACCACTGCCTGCCAAATACGCAAGTGTTGAACCATATTATAACCAAAAACAAAAATAAACTGTAGCCAGCTAGCTATCGGCCGTAAATTTAAAATAACACTTTAATTTATTTAATATTAAATCGGAAACTGAAGAAAACGAACGAACACAAACCTCGAACAGAGCGCTCTATGGGGTGTTATTCAACTACGCTCCCGCTCTATGTTTGAACTTTATTCAACAGCATACGTACCACTTCCAGATTTTCATCGTTTCTACCCTATCGCTAGGATGTAGGGATGGGACATCGAAATAAAATATCGATATCGATGTCGATATTTTGTAGACAGCATCAATAACGATGTTTTATCAAGCCAAAACATCGATATTTTCGATATCGATATCGATATCCCTCTTCTACGCGTTTCTACGAATGTACCTTCAGAACGTTTGTTAGCTGAAACTGGCAACATTTTGACGCCCCAGCGCAATAGGCTGAAAGCAGAAAATCTGAAGAAACTTGTTTTCCTCCGCTCACTCGACGAAGAGTTATTTTTCTAATCAAGTACATATATAATTCAGAGTTGGAATGTTTCTTATTTTTATTTTGTAAATGACTGAATTCGAAATAAAATGTTTCTGTTTCTTTTTTTTTACTCAAATATTTCTGAAAATGAAAATAAATTCATTGATGAAGTGAGCACTTTCAAGTATTCTATGACCTGTAAGGAGAAGGAGTAACATATTGTGGTTCATGGAAGAGTGGGGAGGGGATCCAAGAGGCAAGAGCTGGTTGAAGGGTGTTTTCTGCCGATATTATCGGACCATAACATCGATACATCGATGTTATCGAATGTGAGGCATCGATGGCGAAAAATCGGAATATCGAAGTAAAACATCGATGTTTCGATAATATCGATTTCGATGTCCCATCCCTACTAGGATGTTCATTTTAGCGAATTTTCAAAGAAAATGAAGCTATTGCAATGGCTTCGAAATTTAAATAATATAAATTTTTGGAAATTTTCTTCATAGAAATCCGTTTCAGACCATTCTAGAACGATTCCTGAAATTTAACACTTTTTTATATGTATATATATATTTATATATATATTTTATTTATTTATTTATTTATTTATTTATATATTTATTTATTTATTTATTTATATGTGTCACTCCAGACGATAACTCTCGATAGAATTGAGATCAACAGCTCAAATTTGCACAAAAAATCTATCTTGGCAATCGAAAGGCTAAGTTCGAAGATGGGCGAAATTGGCCTACTCTAAGGAGGGTTTTGGCGCATTTAAAGTGCGCAAAAATTACCCAAAAATCCCCAAAATATTATTTTCCAACAAGTGACCCCTCATTTTAAAGGTTTTTGCACGCTGAACACGATGGTGGAATCGGATTTTAGATATCTTGATCCGTTCTCAAATTAGAGCATTTAAAGTGCGCAAAAATTACCCAAAAATCCCCAAAATGTTATTTTCTAACAAGTGACCCCTCATTTTAAAGGTTTTTGCACGCTGAACACGATGGTGAAATCGGATTTTAGATATCTAAATCCGTTCTTAAATTAGAGCATTTAAAGTGCGCAAAAATTACCCAAAACTAGGATAATCTTTAAACTCTTACCCCCCCCCCCCCCCCACCCCTTTAGAGTGGTCAGATTGAAAAATGTGAGAAGTATTAATTGAAGACGAGAGTTCGAAGCAAAAACTCGTCTCTTTAGATATTTTACATTAAATAAAGAGTAAGGTGACTCAGTAGAGGGGACTCAATGGGCAAAGGTAGGCTTTCAGTTGATTCAACTCAAAGTAGGCAGGTGATCTACCGGTATACAAATGAGAAACGACCCCCATAGCAATACGTCCATGGTTCAATGAAGAAACCAGAGTATCAATGTGCAGAAAAATCATCACACAGTCTTACTTCTCTTATAATTTAGGTTGGACGACCAACTTTTGTATTTCTACAAAACAATATGGAAATCACATGAGAGGTGCTTAGGTACCGATCCGAATTATACTGCACCATTGGTCCTGTTTACATCGTGAACCATAACGTGGAATGGAAAGTTGCGATGTATCCGTACAGGCAACTTTCGATTCCAATAATTCTCAAGCAGTTTCAGGTCCACTCAATGTTGAATACTAGAATAGAACAATATTTCAACGTAGCACCCACATGTTCTTCCAAGTGATCCTTCCAGAAACCACATCCTTCCTTCATAGTTTATTTCAAGATTGAGCCTGCATGAAAAACAACCTGCACTTGAAGCACTCATGATTTTCTATAACAACTCCTTTACCTACTGCACTCTCTTGAGTAGGTAAGTCAAAAGTCCTAACTACCCTATCCTACCTAATATGAACCCACAGCGATCAAATAAATAAGCACTTAGTACAATTACGTAATAAACAAACGGTAGAATCAGGATGGACAAAACGTACAAATTAAAATAAATACGAAGAGAATATACATAGAAAACCAAATTTTAGACCGAAGTTTTCCTTTATTCAAAACCATAGCCATTAATTCGAATATTTCTTTGAAAATTCGCTCATTAAGTCATGCTGCATGACTGGTTTTTTTATCTTGAAATGATCTGGGAATAACTAGGAACGAAAGAATAAAAAAGCGGCCAGTGATTTTTCCGATCAGAGATCTTCAAATTTATCCATTTTTCTCAGTTCATTAATGAGAACAAAGCCGTAAATAAACGAAAACTTGTTTTGCAATGCATTAAAATACTTAGTAACAAACGCGCAATGTCATATCTTCAGCGGCTTTCTCAGTTTTTCTTTTTGTATTTCTGGGCATCTGAAAAACATGAGTAGGTACTGGAAAAAACCATTCACCATAAGTACTCCAATATAAATACCCAGTGTAGCGTAACTACCGTAGAATGTTCGAATAAACAATACCTAACCTTCACTTTAGAACAAAATACGGAGTCTGTCATTTCAGATCCCATATTATCATGATAACATCTTTCAACCCTTGCATTCTAATTTCATTATAAATCTGGTAGGTATCTGGGTAATCTGTCAACATGAAATTTCAATTCTGAATTAAATAATTTAATTTCATGATTTATTAGGTACCTACCTACTTCAAGGCAATTTTAGAGGCGTTCATTCTGGTATGAATATATTATGGATGAATTCATTATTTAAAAAAATATAAACTGTACAATGTAGGGAGGTATAATCCCCCCCCCCCCCCAAACGACCCTGTAGCAAAAATCAACCCGCCAACATCTTGGATATGCATCATAAGAAACCTGTTCCTTCCTTAGATATACGTGCGTATAGAAACCGTTCCTTCCCTAAACCTTGAAATTTCTTTCAACGCTGTTTGGCAGGACCCCCAAGGCAAAAAGCCCATTTGGGAAGGCAAGGCTCGCCAAACAGCATTGAAGGACAAGGTTTAGGGGGGAAGGAACAGGTTCTATACACATCCAACAGAGGGTTAAGAACAGGTTTCTATATTATGCACATCCAACATGCTACTTTGGCGGGCTAAATGGATATCAATCTTCTTTGTGGCTGAAGAGTTTTTTTTTGTCCGGTAATTTACAACAGGGTTGTTGGGGGGGGGGGGCACATCTTTTTGCATTGATTGATGAAGTTAAATTTTTCCCAGTACCTACCTAAAATTTTTTCTCAGTACCTAGGTACCAACCTACTTACCTACAATTTTTCAAAATGGTTGGGAGGAGGATACACAAAAGGCACCTCCTTGGAGCCTAATAAATGTGTGTGCAAAACTTCAGCTCGATCCGTTATGTCTGTGAGGCTGTAGCCCTGTCAAACAAGAAGTTATACTAGAAAAACGTGAAAAATAGAGATTTTCAAACTTCAATAACTTCGGCACGTGATGGTCCCGAGGTTTGACATTTGGTACACATTCACAGGGGCCATCGAGAATCTGTGTAGTGTACGAAAAATTAACACCGGAGACCCCCCAGGGCGGCCAAGTTACGGGAGGGGGGGGTGTAAAAAACACTAGTTCTGTGGTGTAATCAGTGTCAAGATGATGTAGGTAAAATGTAAACTATTATTGATAACATTATTACGAAGTTGGTACAAAAACTAAAATACATTATTAAAACACCTTGAATGCATCTAAAATACATTATTAAAACACCTTGAATGCATCTAAAATACATTATTAAAACACCTTGAATGCATCTAAAATACATTATTTAACACTAAAATACATGAAGTCTCAAATGAATTCGCGAATTATTACTGGAAAAAATATTGTGCATGAGAAGTTTATGACGGTCAGGCGCAGAATGACGATCATAACCCGCTGTCTTCTTGTTTAGAACGCCATTACCCAATAAGATAAGGTAATCGATTTATTTGTGCATAGGAATTTATATACCACCTCGCGCACAATATGTTTACATCTCTAACTTTTTCGATTGCGAGTTTAATTTCCAACCAAATTTAATGAACTACGTTCGAAAATGAAGCCAACGAGTCACAGAAATATAATATAAGAGTGGAAGTACATTTGAAAATATACGAGATAATTCACATACTTCGCTTTGAAATCAGAGCAGCCTTAGATCCTCTTTCAGTGTTCAGAACTGGGGTGACCGTCGACGTCCATGACCATGTCCCCTACCTACGTCCATGTAGCATTTATTATTAATATAACTCGCTTCTTTACTTATCTACTTATGTACTAGAAATAACGGAAAGAACTAAGCGAGTTGATTTTGAAAAGTGAAACCAGGGGCCTATTCACTAAGAGATAGTGAAAATAGATGATCTATTTTGAAAATCTCCTGGGAGAGATAAGTCTCCCTCGGGATACAGTCTCTTCCAGTGTCTCCCAGGTTCGTCTATTTTACTGAATAGCTCTCAACCCGTGCCTACTTAGACGTTTTTACTCAGTAATCGATAATATTTATATATTTTTAATGAACAATCGACTTACCTTTAAGAGATGAAAAAACATACATCAAAATGACCGATATGGTAGCCGATGAACTAAGGATGATACACGACCACTACAAACGAGAAATGGACTCTGTCTTTCAAGAAAAGACACCTAATAAGGTGTCCCTCTGAAAGAGATCGAAAATGCCAAGATGGCCACCAACTCTCTCTTTTATAAGTTACTGAATAACCCTGTCATGGATGCTATAAAAATCTCTTCTGCTAGAAAAGAGTCGGTCCGAAAAGAGATGTCTCTTTGGCTTAGTGAATAGGCCCAAAGGGATAGTCAAAACAACTAAGGAATTCGTACCAAAAGCAATTTATTTATCTCTTTAAAAATAAAATAATTTAAAACAAAAATACTGACAATTTTAAAGTTTGTGCTACAAACACAGGGTCAAATAGGGATTTTACATTGCACGTATGTACAGGTGGTTCTACAACGATTTCAGTAACAGTATTTACAATTCTAACTAGCCCATTATTTAATAACTCTTTTCATATGCTTCATCTCATGTGATAGCCAAATTGCAGTCGACAGAAGGACTAGGGATCCGGACTGGTGCATGGCGGCTAATGAGACTGGAACGTAATAAAGTAGAGTCGCAATACCTAAAGTCACCTGTAAAAATAAAGTGGCAAGATGATAGGATTGATGGGTTGATTCTATGGGGAACTTTCCTACAGGAAGGGAAACAAGAATACGAAATGCAACATATAAATTATTTTCATTCTCCAGCAAATGTCACGTCAATAAAGGTCAAGAGCGTTCTTTAGGAACAGAAATTCGCTCGCAAAGTGCAGAGTGTGGATTTGAAGAGTGCAGAGTGAAGAGCGAAAGTCTCAAGGAACGGGCCTCAGGTCATTTCAGAAACAAGGTCTTTTTATTCATGGCATTTGGTTGTTTGGTTGAAAAACGAATGTCTTTGGAGGTACGCAATCGTGAACAGTTCCATCCATGTATTAGTGCAACTGATGGGTAGTGACAGCCAGCCAGCCAGGCCACTTGCGTTCGTCAGACAGCTCAGTTCTTCTCCTGCACTCATGAAGGGTATAGGAGCCGAACATTAAATGTCTATTCTACGAGTATCTATTACTTTAAGCCGTATATACCATATTAGGAATTCAGTGACTGCATGAAAGAGGGGCATCCCAAAGTAGCTTGCACTTATTTTTTTTTTAAATCTTAAAAGCATTAAAACCACATAGGTACCTAATTTAATTGTCTACATTGTTGCCCTGGGAATCAATGCAACTTTAGTAGCTACCATTCAGCTTTTCCAGATCATCAGCCGAACTTGTTGCCTCCAACCCGGTAAACCACGACTCCACTTTGTTCTTCTAGTCATGTTGGGTTCCACCATTCACCACGGTGTTGCTTCGGGAGGAAATCACTTAGGGCCGGTTCCAAAAAAATCAGCAACCACGATAGTCACGTAACCCTGGGGTTCGATTCGATTTTTCGGTGACCACGGCGTTGACGGTGTGTGCGTTCCAAAAAGTTTCATCGATCGTGGTAACCATGGTCGAATCGATTAGTTGCGTCAAAACGTCTGAACCTGGATATTTGCATGGATAGTTGACAATGGATACTATTTTTTCTCTGTTCTACTCGTGGATACTTCAAATCCAAGACTTTTGTACCAGGGTTGATGTATTTTTCAGCTAAAAATAACGAATCCGAAGCAATTTTCTGGTAACACTGTTTTATAATCGCGCGCGCCCGCTTGAATCTGCTACCTGATAACAACCTCCCATCTCATTCTTCCAGTGAAACGAATCTCATAAAATCTTCTCCTCAGGGCTCACTGGTTGGCCTCTGAAACATGATACGTAATGGTATGGAATACCTAAAATATAAATACTAGATAAATCAAGAGCTTTCCAGCGAATGGAGAGCGATTTTCGTGCGATGAAAACTAACGAAGTTACTACAACATATTGATAGCAACGGGTTGGTTGTAAGTAAAAACCCTAGTAAATTTTGACTTCACAGTTAGCTGACAAGATTCTGACTGACCCCGAGCGGTAAGATATAATCTATGTCAATACGGTAATATAAGATATTCCTGTCAAAAATGAAGCTGCAACATACTTGGTCACAACGAAATAGCACGATCCTTCAAAAAGACGTGGGATAACTGTAATGTAATGTGTAATGTAACACCATTTCAAGCACTACCTATTGTCGGCGATTATACTTTGTCGTATCAGGTTTAAAACGAACGACGCTCCTTTTGAAAGGCGAAAGAAACCGGTGAAAAAACTCGGTGTCACTCCAATGATTGAAGTTGGGATGCCGGGGTCGTTGACGTAATCTGAGTGGTTCAACAACTGACGCCAGTTCATAAAAATCATCGTCGTCTTCATCGTCGATGAAATTATAAAAATCATCCATCGCGGATCGGAAATATATTACGAATTAAATTGAATTGAATAATACCTAATCGCAATTTGCAGACGAGTGACAAACACAAAACAGCTGATGATGATAGCCGCCATATGCAATTACTGTGCGCGCTCGCGTGCGAGTGAGAGCTTCACCTCTCGACCAATAGAATTCGAGTTCACCGTGGTAACCCCAGCGAAAACTGGGGTTGTCCAACCACAGTCATTTTCTCGAGATATTGCAAAATAAATCGATTACGAACTTTTTTGGAACTGCACTTTTTCTTACCATGGTTGGCGAACCCTGGGGTTGGCTCCAACCCTGTGGTTCAGCTTTTTTTGGAACCGGCCCTTAGAGCCCAATGGGGCCATTTTTATTGCATTTTTTCGATTTCTTAAAAAAACGTGCAATTTAAATATGGATGGCCAACAGCTACAGATTTCATTGTAATACCTGACACCAGCCAACAAATGCTAGAGCGTTGACTGCTTTACGAGCGCGTGGAGGAAGAGGCACTCTCCTCGACAGAAGCCACAGCCCAGAGATCAAACACAACGTAGTTGTCCCCTAAACATCGGGAAGGTATACACAAAATTAATGGTTGAAAGCATCTAACAGCTCTTAGCACACTGTATAGTCAATGCTAACGTAATTGTGCTGTATTTATTGTATTCCGATGAAATAAATGAACTAAACAACAATATGCAATAGAAACCAGCAAATAACAATTACTCACCAGAACCCTGTGGTCAAATTGTACTGTAACTGGGTTCTCTGTGAAGTTGCTCAAGACAGGAGTGTACTGGAGGATTTCTTTAGGTATCCAGTTGTCGCCCATTTTCGGGAAAGAATTGTAAACCAGGCCGGCGTCAAGCCCGGCGACAAATGCACCTGAAAATATAATTATATTCACAACACATCGCAAAATCATGGATTTATTCATTCCATGCAGTTAAAGCCCTGTTTTCCTAGCAACCCGTCTTTTACGCTGTGTACAACATGTTATGCTCAGTGCGTTACGTCGCCTACTCTTCCCATGTATTTTAATCTGACTGTTTTCCTACAGAGTGCAACACGTTCCAAACTTACCTGATACGCTCGACGCGTTTGACCGACTGCTTCGAGAGGAGTCAATTGTGACGCATACTGCGTCTCACAGTCTGAGTGACACTTTGTTTGCGACTGACGTCAACAACGCCAAGAAAGTGCCGGAATTGCGTTTTTTGGCAGACAAAGATGACATTTAATTGAGTGTATAAAGAATCATATGATATTGACGAGACTGATCAAAAGACTATTGATCAAAATGTTAAACAACCCCTCGTTTTTCCAATTTTTTAAAGAACTCACAAACTTCCTAAAATATCTGAACGATAATACTGGAATAGGTCTTTAACTTTTCATAAAAGTATTTGAACGCATAGCAACAAGGTGGAACTAGCGAAGGCAACAAACGATACATCGATGTTTTTCCATCAATGGATTTTAGTCGATGTTTCCATGCCATCGATGTTCGGCCGTCGATGTTTCATAACATCGATAATCGATGTTTCCAGTTTACCATAAGCTTTTTCAGATTTCATTTAAAATGCAGCCAATCCTATCGAATCTTAACATCGGCCCCTTCGACGTATGTATCAATGTATTCTTTCTTCATTATTTTCTCCTATACATAATTTTTTACCTGCTCAATTTTTACACATAAGTAATAAAGGTTTAAAAAAAATTAACATATAACTATCAGTGACAAAAATGTGGAAAAATTTCCATACCCCCTAATCTTTCTATGCGAATTTAAATTCATATAAAAAGTTTTCTCCTCAATCTCGTGATAACAATATTTTTGATAAAAATACATATGTTTCTATTAAAACATAAATTTTTTTCTCGAAAATGGCCCTAGGTGAGGATTTTGTCATCCCTATGAAACAATAAACCTTCAATAAAAATATCGATAAAACCACCGATGTTCTTTCAAAAACATTGATGGTTTCAAAAATATCGATACATCGATGTTTAGATTTTTTTTGCCATCCCTAGCTGGAACAGAACTGGGTTATTGTAACTTCGGGATATAATACTTCCTCTCTGAAATTATACACTCAGTAAATAGTTTTCTTCTTCATCATCCATCATATTTTTGATAATGACCATTGCAATAACTTTTTTCCCCGTCCATTTTGACACACCTTCCGTCTCAGACTGTTCGTACGTCCACTGATTAGATCAACAAGCTGCCCCCAGGAAAACACTTTCGCACAGCGTAATACATTTCGCGCTCCTGCCGACGTGATATGGACAAAACCGGTTGGTACCTGCTGCGCAAAAAACAGGGCTTTAGAATACGATTAAAATCAAAAATCCATGTGGGTTAAAACAGTTAACAAACGAAATAATTTGGGATAACGATCATAGGAGTTCAAATAATGATGAGGTTCACCTGAGACAGCAGTGAGAAATGCAAATCCTTTTGACAAGTGTGCTAATTTTCGGATGGTGTAAATTCCTTTTGGGATAACGTCTTGTTTCATAGCAGGCAGCAGGTGGTCGAGAGCCGTCCATAAGAATCCTAGAAGTCATTAGTAAGTGAAACAAGGAAGGGGTTCGGCTCAATTTTCTATTCCAATAATGAGGAATGGACGAGCAATTTTTTTCTTTCTTTCAAATTTTAGGTCTAACTGAGAGCATTCCAAAAAGGCGCTACATGGTGGGTCGGAAATGAACGGAAGTGATTATATGTTTATATTAATGTTGTGGGGATCTTCTTTTTCAATGCTAGTTTATATTCAAAATATTTATATGTTTATATGTTATTAGTTTATATCCAAAAATTTATTTGTTTATATATAGCTGTTTTTGTGTTACTTCAGACGATATCTGACCTTGGGTCAGACAATGATAAAATTTCCGAATTTTGCCAAAATGTTCGTACTGCCAACCAAAAGGATGAGTTCGAAGATGAGCAATTTTCAAAGATTCTAAGGGGGGTCAAAAATCGATAAAAACGGCTAAAATTGCGAATAATTCATATAAAATAAATGAAAGTGGTATGGCACGGTGAGTGAAGGCAGAAAAATACAATTTCAGTTTTTTTTTACATGTGGATTTTTGGGGGTAACAAATTTCTATTAAGGGCTAAAATCAATATGAATTCACTGACGGTGTGTGGGACGGTGATTCACGACAGAAAGAGGGAACATTTCGATGATAAAGTATTTGTCTAAAAAAGAACGGGTCAAATTTGACTTTATAAGGGTCAAAAATCGGTAAAAATAGTTACAATTATGAAAAATTATATAATTTTACGAATGGTTTCTTGCTATATCACCTTTTTACAAAATAACACGAACATTTCTTCGAAAATGCGTTCTTATAGCCATGCTGGATGACTGGAACTTTTTTGTTTAGCTTATTCCCGCCAAACTACTCGGATTTTGGTGCTGAAAATCGGGATACAGGGTTTTTTGAGGGTTCTGAATCCGATTCTGAAGTCAAAAGCAGCAAATTCCTCAAGATACCAATGTAAGTTTTAAGAAATGACAACTTAAACTGCAACAGCCATCGTGCATACCGATACGTTTCTGCTTTCTTGTGTTGGAATTACTTACCTGTGTGTCACTTTTTCACAATTTTTTATTTAAACTGGCTCTTGCATCAATCAACATAATTCATAAGCATAAGTCTTCACATTCTGTAGACTGTATGATCATAGTTATTTTTTGTGAATTACAGTAGCTGTTACCTGTATATAAAATGAATGCGAGACTGAGGTGGGATGCTAGCCGATATTGTGACACCCTGACCACGTCTGCTGGCCCTTGGAACCGATCTTCTTCAAGCCCTGATTTGACCATGTACCAACCCATTAGACCCTGAAATAAGAATCAATACCACATTTCCAGTACAGGGTACGTTCATGAAACCCATCCCTTGAGCCCCTTATGAGAGAAATACAAATTAGAGCTCGACTATACCAGGCAGTTAAGGTGAAATGTCGACTAATTTATTATTATTTTTTTAAAGTAGAGATTTTGATGAGATCGTACCTATTTTACTATTGTATACGACGTGTCAAGTTATTATTATCATCACTCTTTAAATCGGAAAGACGTGATGACAACACAGACACACGTGAGACATGTTTACAGAGCGTCTCAAGTTGTCCTACTGTTGAAAAAATAGGGAAAACCTTGGTTGAAGCTAACATTTATTAGAAGGATAACAACAGGAGTGGACAAGCCGTCACTTGCATGTTGGCACACCACTACTGCTTCTACTCCGTAGCGTAATCATTCCGCCTGTTCAACAACATTACGTAGTTCTGACTTCCGTTAGTTCATGTACATTCAGTGATAAAGAGTAGTAGAGTGGAAAGTAGATTTTTCCAGTCTGTTTAGGTAAATGCACCTTGTGTCCATTTTGAAATAGTTTTGATGACTATCTCAATGGGGAATTTTCGTCAAAAATTAAAAAAAAAAATTAAGAAAATTCAGAATTCTTGGAAATGGTAGTTTGAAGCCCGTTTTCAAAAATAAACAGTATTTCTTTAAATGAGTAACAGTTCGGCAAGAAATGACGTACACCTGATTGCCTGTTGGCCCAAGGAGGTGGAGTGAAGCTTGGGCGGCAAAGGTTCTCAATGCTGCCAACAACCCAACATTAGAAATAGCAAACCTTCCCGACAACTTTCTAGAACCTTTGCTGTGACCTTTTGTGAACCTACCCTTGGTTTGATTTAGATGACTTGAAAAAAATTTATTTATAAATTTGTGGTTCTATCCATCCATCCACTGCGGTTCTGTACAGAACATGGCACTAGTGCTCTGAGCCGGATTTGAGTTGAACTACTTGGCGATTTACCTGATACGTCATTTCTAGGGGGAACTCGGGATTTAAAATTTCACACTCGTTTTCTGCGTAGACTTTCCAACATAAACACCTCATTATGTGGCCAATAAGTGTTAATTTCCGTTACTGAACAGAATTTGGCAAAAAAAGGAGAATTTGTACCAACAAAAAATGCCCATATTGAAACTAAGTGTCGAGTGAACTTTGTGGGAATAAGGCTCAAGGTAAGTTTTTACATATGTACAAGTAACAACCTAACTAGCACGAGTAACACAAACTTATAACCGGTAACCAGTCTAGTGTAGAACTAGGGAAAAAAAGTGCAGCACCGTAGGTGCAGAACAGCCGTACAGTTGTATGGATCTGCGGTAAAATCCACCAGTTCGGGCGCTTCGCCTGCTACATCACATGTACACCGTTTACATAAACCAGGTGAATAATGGATTGGATTGGGTCACGGATAACTTTCAACTGGATGGGGATACGCTGGCTGGCCCTGATACAATACGGTCCATTCCCGCACAGCTTAGTATCTACTAACTCTAATGTTCTGGAACCGTTGTTGATATCTGAACGGAACTACCGACTCCTCTCTAAGGCCCATTTTAACCAGAAAATTATTTAACGGAGTTTAGCCAAACTCCGTTAAAGTTAACGTCAAGGTTTAAACCTGGAAAGGCAGCTGGCGTCTTTCACCAACCCAAATGTCGGTTAAGCCCAGTTTGAAATAACGGAGTTTGCCTGACGGAGTTTAGTTTAAAATGTCCAAGCAAAAGTTGGACAATATGACGCGCCGGGACTATAAACTCGTCAAAACAACAACAACCACCACTCAGGTGATGTCGATTCCCGCTTCCATTGTTCCGCTGTAATAATAAACTGTAAATTGCCAAAGTGATTTCTGATTTACAACGACTCCAGTCACGAGGTAAGTTACCTATAATATCGATAGAGAGTTCCTAAGAGATAAGTTCATTAGGGAACGGCCATATCTTTTGGCCACATCTAAGGCGAGTAGCCTTTGGATGCTAACCAATAAGTCCGGTTTGACAGAAGGTGGTGGGGGTAGGAGTGAATTAAAAAGTAACGTCACTTAACTTAGCACAACGCGAAATCCATTCAGCTTTAGTAGGTATACTAGTATCCGTAGGTATACTCACTTTTTTATCCTAAGTTGATATCGCAACAATCTAGCAAATTCTTTGAAAGACGCTTGGAGTAACTTTGAAAGACGCTGGCGATGGCGAGGACCGACGACACATGACGCGTTAAAAAAAAAAACGACAAAACGCGGCAAAAAGCTGTGCACTGTTACCCCTGAGTAAGGTTAAAGACGATTCCTAAAGTTTGTGCTCTGGGAGATAACGCGCCTTATGTATAAGGCCGAAAATAAGTCGAACTTAAGGAAATAAGTTTGAACTTGGGCGACGCGCATGCGCAGTTGAGATAAATCCGAACACATCTTCCCGACTTTAGTCTTTAGGAACTCTCTATTGTGGAATACATAGTATAGAGTAAATACAATGCCAACTCGCGTTAATTCATTTCACAACCGCATAACAACAAAACCGAAAATCAGCTGTAAGCTAGGCAGCCATATTGGGATCTCATGGCTAACGGAGATTAGCGATGTTAACTTGCCGGATTTCGGGCGTTTA
Source organism: Leptopterna dolabrata (assembly GCA_954871275.1). Lineage (NCBI taxonomy): Eukaryota > Metazoa > Arthropoda > Insecta > Hemiptera > Miridae > Leptopterna > Leptopterna dolabrata. The sequence continues at coordinate 18,478,801 of OX940987.1, read as the reverse complement.
AACTTGAGCCGCCTCGGTGGGAGTTTAAACTCGTACAGAGCTCTGGTGAAAGACAGTGAGCGTTAAACTCCGTTAATTTGCAACCTCTTCCGGGTTAAACTCGTTTCAAATTTTTGGTGAAAGTGGGCCTATTACACTAAACCACCACTTACCTGAGCACCAATCAGAGTTCCGAAGGCAAATATTCTCTTTTTCATGGCCGGGTTGAAAGCTCCTCTGACCCAGAAATAAGTGGCAGGCAAGAGAAACACGGCTCCAATACATCTCCCCCACATGCGGTGCCCATATTCCAACCACCATATTCTTTTGAACTCTTCCAATGTCATAGTAGAGTTTTGCCTGAGGGAAAAAACCACGTCATGAACTATCTAAGTGGAAAACGCCTTCAAAATCTAAGGTAAATTAAAAAAAGCCTTATGAAATCAAAAATCAAATACAAATAATTTACATTTTAAATTCAGGAAATTGCTTGTAACGGTTGAATTCATTTTCCCATTCTTCAGCAGTCCGTGGCAACTTTTCACCTAAGAGTTTCCAAGTAACCATTGACAGTCCGGATTCAGTCAGTCTAGTCAGGCCCCCTACAATAACAATACATTGTGAACATGAACTATCAACATACCACAGGTGATCAACCGCAAATGCTCATCAAACCTAAACATGCAGCATAATACATATAGGAGACCATTATGCAGAAAAGAATGAAAACATGAATGAACATGATGGTATGAAAACATACCTAAAATCACTGCCCCAAAAACCATACCGCTGCAACCTAGCAGCCAAGTTCCAACAATTTTGTTGTATTTCACATCCGACCTGGCTAAATTGCTGACAGCCAAAGTCTCGGTTTTTCGGACGATACTCTGAAAAACATGTAAGTTAATCGACGAGGAAACTGCTATAATCGACTAGAAATCAACCTAAAAATGATGAATTGTTTGAATAAAATTCACCTACCTGGCTGAGATTTGGTTTGCATTGTCCAACAAGACGAAACGATTGGGGATGCTTTGCCAAGCCGGAGAAATTGGCAGTGCCAATCTGTAACAGAATGAGGTAATAATGTTGTAGGTGCCTCTAATGCTTAACAACGTATTTTGCGAACGCAAAAACCAAAACCTACCTACCAACTCACTTTTCAAAGAAATCATCAATCTATTATTATGTGTTTACAGGGAGGTATTTTAGGTTAATATAAAAAATACTATCAAAGGTCTTCAATCAATGATCTTCTTCGACAAGATAAGCAAGCCCCAAGTTTCTGATAGGTGATTATGTAACTTAACAAACGCATAATGAACAGAGTGAAAATGGTTAGCAGTGCAAGTGTGCAACTAGGTACTCGCAATTTCATGGAGAGGATTGAAGACTTGAAAGAACGAACAACAAACTAAAATAGCAAACAGAAGCAGTAGAATGGTAAACTTACTTTAGATACTGCAGAGAACTGCGTGAGAGCCCAAGGCTTCAAAGCAAGTCGGGACAGCATGGCTGACGTTCTGTTCTGAAATTTCAACGAATCGTATCAGAGTGATTTATCTTCCGAACACCAAATTAAATCGTTTTTACGGAGCGCACAAAAGAGAAAATCTGAGCGAAATATCGCATCTCACGATATTCTATTGCCGAAAAGCGAAAATCCTCGACGCTAGACGGACGCAGCGCTGTTATCACTTATCAATGGCGTATGATAACGCGATAACAGTGTTGTTGCAGTGTGCTTCATACTTCTTCAGCTATGGTAGTCACAAATCGTTCTGTGAATTTGTATTAGACACATGATGGGACGTGAATTATTCAAGCGACGGACTCTATACGAGATGATTAGGTACGATCGAAAGTTTCCGAACCGTATTCAATTATTTTATTGGCAGACATTGCAAACCTACAAAAAAATTGACCAAAAATATAAAATTTACCTGCCTACCTACTGAAAATAATTTCAACTATAAGTTATACCTATACGACTTTTTTGAAAATATGTTGGTACATAATTTTGGCTATTGATAAGTACGAGTGTTTCATTCATCCTAATCTAACTCTACACAAATTTCAAATTCTTCGTTGGAATTCATTCATTTTGAGCCCAAACAGAACTTACTGACCCCATCTGTCCCTGCCACCTCACCTTGTCAAATTCTCTTCTAAAGAGAATATTTTGACTGGACTACTTCCAAACCTAAATTTACGTTTAACCATTTTAGGGACCTAAACTTACCTGTATTTAGGGACCTAAAAATAATTTACCTACCTACCTAGTAACAAAATTGACCAAGGCCGCCGAGTCGCCTTATGGTTCCATATTATGTCTAGGAACATTGTCGGGTTCAGGTGAAAACATCCCTCATAAATAGGGTTGAGGTCTACTATAACTTATAGTATCCAGCTACGCTCAATTTCAAAAACATTTCGGCAATCACACAACAAATAGTTCGGTGATTCGTAGAAACGAAGCAATCGGATCTCGAAGGAAAGACCCGTTCACGTCGGAAGAGGGCGTTTCGGCAATTTTACCATAGCCTATTTTCGTCTCAGGAACTTGCTGATCACGTTGAGACCACCCTCATTAAAATCGGTCAAGCGGTTAGCCGATCTTGGTAACATTCGCAAATACTTAGTTTTATATAATAAGATTTAAGTAGCCTAAAATATCTACTATATTTTTGAATAAGGAACGTCAAATGATCAAACTCAATTAATTTTAATGTTGAAAATTCACTAGTTAGAGGTTTTCATGGGTACCTATGTAGGAACTAGCAACCATAAAACGGACATTTTAGGGTCGCTTGTTGGAACCTATCATAAGTACTAGTAACAATAATAAAAATAATAATAATAATAATAATAATGCCTCGTGTAGGCTGGTGAGGGAGTTTTTGGGGTAGGCTAATATGCCCGACCACTGAGCCCTCCACATGCACTTGCGGGTGGGAATAGGCTTTGGGCCCCCCACTCGCGTCACCCCGTAGCACTTTTTACCCCCCATGGGTGATGGCCACCCAAATAATAATAATAATAATAATAAAACCACAGTCATGCAGCATGGCTATAAGAGCGAATTTTCGAAGTTTTCGGCATCTTCCTCCTCCGCCTAAAATTTTCTGAAAATTAATTTTCGGCCAATGTTTTCCCAACTTGATACCATACAAAATTAAAACAGGAGTAGTTTTACGCAAAGTAAAATTTGGGGTGGAAGGGGGAGGAGGGGGAAATCAAAAATGTTTTGAATACCAGAAGAGTAGGTATTGGATACGTAAAAAATTTTTTGTTCCACTTTTTGCCGAGTAACACCTCGGTTTGTAGATTTTCCAACGCTGAACACGATGGTGAAGTCAGAATTGCGATATCCCATTCCGTTATCAGATTAGAGCAGACGAACCAGGAAGAACATCTCAGGAAATAACCACGTTCCTTCATCTTCAAAGTGCTCCAGTTTGAGAACGGAATGAGATATTGCAATTCTGATTTCACCATCGTGTTCAGCGTACAAAAACCTTTAAAATGAGGTGTCACTTGTCAGACTGTTTCATTTTGGGAATTTATGGGTAATTTTCCCCCCCTAAAACTCCCCAAAACTCCCCCTTAGAGTGACCCGATTCTGCCCATCTTCGAACTTAGCCTGTCGATTGCCAAGACAGATTTTTCGTGCAAATTTGAACTTTTTATCTCAATTCTTTCGAGAGTTATCGTCTGGAATGACACATACATATATATATATATATATATATATATATATATATATATATATATATATATATATATATATATATATATATATATATATATATATATATACATATAATTTTTGGTGTCTTTCGGCAGTGAATTCAGGATGGTCTGAAACGGATTTTGGTATAAAAATCTTTCAGAAATTCGAGTTTTAAAAATTTTGGACCGAGAACAAACTTTTCTTCGAAAATTCGCTAAAACCACCCATACAACCCCAACCACCACCCATATAATAATAATAAAAACACTTTATTGTACTTAGACTTGGTGGTCCATAATATGTACAGCGAATAACATGAGTACAGGTCTGGTATAATATTTGACAGTAAAATAAGATGAAAATAGCGGGTGAATACTTATGTAAGTAAATTAAATGAAAGCTACGACAAGGAAAGGTATTTACAGTAATTGTGGGAAGGGAATGAGGGTGCGCTCTAGTCCGTTTGTTGAAGGTGCTTTGACAATTGACTTTTGAATCTGGTGTGTGTGGGTAGTCTCCTGAGGAGGAGGGGTATGCCATTCCACAGTCTTGCCGCTGTTAGGCCAAAGGAATTGGCGAAAACCTTGGTTCGATGCCGAACCAAAAGGAGAAAACGTTTTGATTAGTCCCTTGGAAAGCTGACGTTTTGGCGCATTTTTTAAGCTTACCTTCACCGTTCTGCTACAAGAATTAATAGGATCACCAAGCGTTTGAAAAAAAAAAAAAAAAAAACCAGTCATGCAGCATGACTTAATGAGCGAATTTTCAAAGAAATATTCGAATTAATGGCTATGGTTTTGAATAAAGGAAAACTTCGGTCTAAAATTTGGTTTTCTATGTATATTCTCTTCGTATTTATTTTAATTTGTACGTTTTGTCCATCCTGATTCTACCGTTTGTTATGAGTAGATTCCTTGTTCCTTCTGAATGGCCTTTCCTCTTGACTACGATTTCAGGCCTGGTATCTAAAACCAGTTCAAGATTTGCTCTACTAGGTAGGTAGATCCTTCCTTCTTCATTGATATTATTTTTATCATGTTAAGTACCTACCTACCTTTGAATATCAAATATTCGTATGATACTGATAATAAATTGATAAGATACCTACCTAACCTTCTTCCTCCTACTGTTAGTACCTAAATTGAATAATTTGAAATAGATTTTTTCTTTCGTCTTCCTTCTAGTAATACGTGGGCCGGTACTTGTCTATCTATGAAGGTATCATAACAATTATATGTCAAATGGGAAATTCAAGGAGTTGTACTAATCGTTTGCCTCCCCCTTTTTTGCTTCGAACTCTCGTCTTCAATTAATACTTCTCACATTTTTCAATCTGACCACTCTAAGGGGGTGGGGGGGGGGGGGGGGGGGGTAAGAGTTTAAAGATTATCCTAGTTTTGGGTAATTTTTGCGCACTTTAAATGCTCTAATTTAAGAACGGATTTAGATATCTAAAATCCGATTTCACCATCGTGTTCAGCGTGCAAAAACCTTTAAAATGAGGGGTCACTTGTTAGAAAATAACATTTTGGGGAATTTTGGGTAATTTTTGCGCACTTTAAATGCTCTAATTTGAGAACGGATCAAGATATCTAAAATCCGATTCCACCATCGTGTTTAGCGTGCAAAAACCTTTAAAATGAGGGGTCACTTGTTGGAAAATAACATTTTGGGGATTTTTGGGTAATTTTTGCGCACTTTAAATGCGCCAAAACCCTCCTTAGAGTAGGCCAATTTCGCCCATCTTCGAACTTAGCCTTTCGATTGCCAAGATAGATTTTTTGTGCAAATTTGAGCTGTTTATCTCAATTCTATCGAGAGTTATCGTCTGGAGTGACACATATATAAATATATATATATATATATATACATATAAAAAAGTGTTAAATTTCAGGAATCGTTTTAGAATGGTCTGAAACGGATTCCTATGAAGAAAATTTCCAAAAATTTATATTATTTAAATTTCGAAGCCATTGCAATAGCTTCATTTTCTTTGAAAATTCGCTAACAGAGATTTTAAGATTTTGACCAAATTCACTCTTCAAACTCCATTTTCACTCCTCAAATCCTCCTAAAAAAAATTTGTTAGGCATTAGAGAGACAGGAAATTTAACGCTGTTTCCAACAGTATCTTCAAATTAGAATTTACTCTTTAAATTAAGGAAATTATAGCTGCTTTAGTGAGACGAGGTCGGAAACTCGAAAAAAATCTTAAAAGTGAAAAAAGTAAAAAAAAAAAGTTACCTACAGGACACTTTTGGTCGCAAATTAGATGTAGAACACGTGGGAGAGAGGTTTTGCATCACTCATGTTACACCCTGTATATTATATGGAACAAGAGAATCTGGCAACCCTACTCATAATACTATACGTGTCTTTTTTCTGTACAGTTTCTGGTGCCACGACTGCACAAAGCAAAGAACACCTAATTTGGGTTTTACGACTTGATATGTCGAAAGGTTTACTTCACCCCACACAATGGGCCATCAACATTTGGTGTATCGGTAGGTTTTGGAGCCACAATGGCACTGGCCAAACATTGCAGTGCCAGTAATCAGGTGGGTACCATCGAGATAATAGGTCCTATACTCTTCGTGGTCCTTGTCACATCTCGATGGTAGAGTTGGTACCAGTAAGAGGGAATGAAACCAGATGTTACATTTTGTTTGGCGACCTCAAGTAGTCCCACTAATTTAAGATGGTCAGTAAATACCCTCATTTACAACAAATCCCACGTAGATACCAAGCATACGGGATTTGCATTGCCTGCAAATCCTGATTTCTACCAACATAATACAATTATGACATTGTCGACAGCAGCAAATCTTGCAGTCGTTTATAATGGAGCACATCATTTTTATTGCGTCACAACATACCCACGTTGAAATATTGATCAGGTCCGGAGGTGGGGGTTGAGATAGGGCGACCTTGAGAGGGCGAAATAGGGGTGGAAATTTGAAAAAAAGGAATAAGAAATGGGCGGGAGGGGGAAACGATGCGATGGTGGGGAAGAGGGGAGAGTCACTTTTCCTAACCCTGCCACCGATCGATGCCTAGGGTTCAGGAAAGGTGGCAGTACTGACAGTAGCGTATCAGCTGTTGGCGACCACGGACCCTTGGGGCCCACCAATGGTGAATAGTATCTGTAAGTACCACAGTCTCGTTATTCGGTTACGAAAATTTCAATAAACCAAAACCTGGAATGGGACGTCTATCGACATTATTTTGATGCATAGACTTTCCATCCTGTCCAGCTGAACAGATATTCGGTTCAGTCTTTTTCTTAGAGGATGTTCCTCCAACCTAAGCCACCAAAAATAAAATAATGTTACATCTATTAAAAATCAACATTAATTTTGAACATAAACATTTTCCTGATTTAAATAAACTTGTACGACTAGTTATGCTAATTATTAAGAAAAAAGCAGTTGTCCGGGAGAATCATTGCAATTACAACCTTTGTGGCGTAGGTTGGCTGTTGGATAAAGGCATTCTACTATCTTAAATGCAAAACTGGTAATGTGAAGCTTCAAATTGAAAAGGCACCTAATTAATAGTCTATAATTATAGTCTAATGATGAATATGTAAAGTTTCACTCAAGTGCCTGTAAAATATTTGTATTTACCTACTATTAGTCATCATATAATTACATAATAGGTACTAATTTATTAGGAGAACTATACCTGAACGTAAACAAATTTTTGCAATTTAACGGTTCACCTTAATTATTTTTACAGAAAAATGCTTGAATATAACGACGTACAGCTCGTTTCCGGGATAAAGTATTTACTTTGAAGCAATTTCTCTGTTGTTTCCTTGTAAATGTCAAGCTTCAAAAGACCGATTTCAAATGCCACGCTGGCATTAACCTTAGGGACCGGTGCCTACTTTACACTGCAGAAAGGTGGGAGGTGCCTCTCGTATCAACAGGTGTCGGAAGGGCACTAGATCAATAATACGCTAGCGTCACGCAGCGGAATATACGCCCTATCCACCCGCCTCATTCGATGATTTTTACATATTGTACATTTTTACATGTACATGTTTTTCGTAGCAAAAATGGAATTTTGATGAATTATGAAAGCCGATTTCACGATACCTACTCTTCTAACAACTTGAAGAGGGAAAAGAGATATGTTGAATTTGGCTACCTATGTAATAATAATATTTTTAAAGCTAGTTTCTACTTTGCTTACATTTCTTTAACCTTTTGTGGTTGTATCAAAAAGTTATAAATACGTCAACTTCTTTCACATATATAAGGTGCCCGTAGGAAACCCTCCCCGGTAAACTCAACACAAACATCTGGTAATTTCATTTAGGTACCTACCTTGGTACAAGGGCACTAGGACAAGCAGGTCCTTTAATGCTAACAGCTATGCACATTAAATTATATAAATAGGTAGGTACGTAACTGCTTATTTATAAATCGTTCAAAATTGCTTTTTACCAAGATCTTGAAGAATGTACGAATAATAACTCATACATAAGAACTGGAAGTTACAAAAATACCTAGGTAGGTGGGTAACACGATTTGATGGGATCGGCCCTCGAAGTGTAAACCCACTTTAAACACGTTCAATTTAGCACTGACGTGTTCAATTTTTATTTTTTTTATTCTTGTACCTACAAATTGGTAGATATAATTACTAATCTACTTTAAAACAAATCGAAAACACAATTAAATATGAATTTAAAAAAAAAACGCTGCTGTCACAAGGGGTTTATTATTCTATTGGACATACCTGCAAATATGTTGGCTCTTCATTTAATGTTTCTTCATGTACAATAATTGAAATACCTATTTTTGGTTTCCACCAATTTTGGCCCCTAAAAACTCGAATTAGGCTCATATTTTTGACAAATTATCTTTGATCTTTGATAGTGCCATTTAGTTGTCTTGATTCACCTGTTAATACTACTTCCAGTGTTGTTATACAAATTTATGGTGATTTCAGACAATTTCCCAGGTTTTTGAATTAAAAAAAAATAAAAAATTTGGGAGCTGAAACTTCGTTAGAACCTCAATTTTCCACTCTTCGGTCAAAATCAACTTCGTGTTTGGTCTTCTCGCCCTAAAAAACATGGAAAAGGTTATCTCACAAGCCGAAGACTACAGACTTTAAAAATAACTAATTTTGCCCAAATGTTTCATCCATAACACCCCTGGTGTATTCCGATCTGGCTGCCGAGCTTTGGAGCACAACTAGGGCCCAAATGGAGCCTGTGTGGGAAAGATTGAATTTTTTAGACCGAAAACAAATGGATGATACGGAGGACGGACATTGTTTTTTTGGAATCTACACGCCTTGAAACGTAAAAGAAAAAGATTTGAGGGGTTCAAAAAAATCCTTTGCTGAGGCGAATACGTAGGTGCATTATTCACGGAATAATAAACTAAAACGGTTGAGTAAATTGGTTCAGAAACCGTTCTAACTCAAGCAAGTAGTGTAGGTAGGTACCTACCTATAACAACGTATCATGTATCAAGAATTACTGGTCAATCTGTGGTGGCGCATATGCTCGTATGTGCCTACATTTTGAGTACACACTACTCCCGCTTCGAAAAATGCTAGGCTGTGAGAAAGAAAAACGCCGGATCGCACTAATAGTTCTATTAAAACTTGCGGAGAGTGAGTACGTGCCGCACAGTGATAAAGGAAGGCGCAACAGGTTCAGGTGGTGAAGGTGGGGGTGTTCCAGTTTATCTGCAGATAGAAAAAAAAGTTAACCAGAATTGCATTCTGACAAAAATGCAAAATCAAATGCAAATGCAAATTTTCAATTATTTCAAAGAATAAAGCACGGATGAAACAGCTATTGCTGTCAGTCCCGAATCCCAAAACATCCGTTACAATCCATCATAATATAAGTTCATGATTTTTATATCTAACTAGTTTTCCTGTTCATCAATTCATCAAGTTTTAGAACAGACCTTATGTGGTAAGCCATCATAAGATGTAGAGAATACAACAAATAAACCTTTAGTTTACCACAATGTATACTGTTAGCACGAAGCTGTTTCAGGTTTATTTGTTTTATTCTGTACATCTTAGTTTCCTTTGTAATATTGAGCGCCTATTCTTCAAAACTAGATTAAAAAAAAAAAATAATGGAAGGGGAATTTAAGTGAATTTTTTGGTCCTGACAATAATAATTATAGCACAAATTTACTTAAATACACCCATATTTATACCGGATGTCGTCCTACGCCGAGTTGTACTGTAGTTCGGTAAACGGATATAACAAGGACGAAGGAAAAACGACAAGGCCTCTTTAAACATTGAAAGGGTAGGTTGAGGCGAAGCTCGAAAAGGTTCGGTAGTACTTTTCAATTATTTGGACTAAACGGGGATGCAAATGAAACTCGCCCTACACGAACGAGTTCTTTCAAGCTTTTGAACCAGCCCTGTCCTTTGATTCCAAAGCCTTCCCTTTGCTTAGCCAAGAGGAGTTTCTAAATGTTGAGACAATGAAAAACAGCACTTTTCCGACGTGAGACTCTTTTTTTTACTGCGAAGAGAAAAAGCGAATATTTCGTGATCATTGATTGGAATAGGTAGGGGGGGGGGGGGGGGGGGGGATATAAAACTGTTTTTCGTAACTGCAAAATCCGTAGGTACGAGAAAGTGTGAATTTAGCTATTATGGTGATACCTCGAAAACGATGCAAATCCCTGCACAGAAACCCTGCAGTATTTTGTACAGAATACCCTCCTGTTACGAGTACCTAACCCCGTACTCGTTACTAGGTACCTACCTAAACCGTTGTGTAATAATATACCTGTATAGGTTCCCCTTCTACGGAGATAGAATAATGAACCGTTGTGTAATAATTTGCCTATCAATAATACTTCAACGGTTCTTCAAGTTGCAAAAGTACCTATCAGCAAAATCCAGCCTCTTCTTGGTAGATGATCCGTTGTGTAATAATTTACCGTTGTCTAATAATTTACAGTTGTGTAATAATTTGCCATTGTGTAATAATTTATCCATCAATAATACTTCAACAGTTGTTCAAGATGCAAAAGTACCTATCAACAAAATCCAGCCCCTTCTGGGTAGATGAGCCGTTGTGTAATAATTTACCGTGGTGTAATAATTTACCGTTGTGTAATAATTTACCGTTGTGTAATAATTTGCCAGTGTGTAATAATTTACCCATCAATAATACTTAAACGTTTGTTCAAGTTTCAGAAGTACCTACCAAGAAAATCCAATAGTCCATCACTTGTCAAATGAAATAATATCGCAGAACAAACAACTCGACTTCATACAGCCATCCTTAACTATAATCAGATGCTCCGTAGTTATGATATCCGGGCCGGATTTATACCGTTTGATTCACGATCGTGTTGACGAAGCTTTTTGGTGCTCACGAACGGCTGGACGTACAGTGCTCCGGGTGGTCTCAAAAAATTGTTTAGCTCAAGACAAATTTAATAACGTAAAAAAACCATACCCTTCTATCGGAAGTTTTCGAGCTACGGCGTTCTGAAAATTTCAACCCCTATTTTGAACCCCTTAGAGATGACTGACAGTAACGTCGAGCTTCGAGGACCAACTAGACCCTGAACGGAACCTATAACCCGAATTTCATCAATTTTCTTTCATGGTAACTAAGAAAAGTGGCCCGTACGGCGTACGGCGGACAGACAGAAATATTTTGGTTTATTATTGGTTTATTATTTTCAATAATGAACCATTGGAATCGAGCATGAAAAAAAAAAATTCTTACCCCCCCTCAAAATTTGATGGTTTACGTTTCAAGATATGTAGAATCCAAAACTGCAATAAAAATATTTCTGTCTGTCCGCCGTACGCCGTACGCCGTACGCCGTACACCGTACGCCGTACGGGCCACTTTTCTTAGTTACCATGAAAAAAAATTGATGAAATTCGGGTTATAGGTTCCGTTCGGCGTCTAGTTGGTCCTCGAAGCTCGACGTTACTGTGAGTCATCTCTAAGGGGTTCAAAATAGGGGTTGAAATTTTCAAAACGCCTATACCATTTTTTTACGTAAATATTTTTACGGTTTTAAATAGTTCTTGAACTTGCGAGTTTTTTAAGACCATCCGGAGCATCGTACGTCCAGCCGTTCGTTCACAGTAAGGCCCCGAAGTTTGCACCGACAGGCATTTTCGACTCCAGTGTGAATGAAATTGTATACAATCCAAACCAAATCTCGTAACCAGAGACGCGCCCACAATAGGAATTTGTGAATACGGCCAATCATTGGTAGGGATCACCTGATTATATTGGCGGAGTATGAAGTCGAGTTGGTTGTTCTGTGATATTATTTAATTTGAAAAATGATGGCTCTATTGGAGTTTGTTGGTAGGTAGTGAAACTTGAACAAACGTTGAAGTATTATTGATGGGTAAATTATTACTACGGTAAATCATTACTCAACGGTAAATTATTACACAACGGTAAATTATACCATCTACGTAGAAGGGGCTGGAGTTTGTTGGTAGGTACTTTTGCAACTTTTTTCACTCCTCATCAACAATTTCTTTTCAGAACTTCATTATGTGTGTTTCTTTTTGTTAGGTACTGTTTGTCATCGGCAGAATTATTTTAGCAACATTTAACTCGTGATTTAGGTAGGTACCTAGTAACGAGTACAGGGTTAGGTACTAACCTACGGAGTGTCTGCGATCTACATAATATGCATATAATAGAATAGTACATATCATATTATATAGACGGGTTATCTATACATAGAGCTGTGATCTGTAACAGAAGGGTATTCTATACAAAATAATAAACCGTTGTGCAGGGATTTGCAGCGTTTTTTCAATAATGAACCATTGGAATCGAGCATGAAAAAAAAAATTCTTACCCCCCTTCAAAATTTGATGGTTTACGTTTCAAGGTATGTAGAATCCAAAACTGCAATAAAAATATTTCTGTCTGTCCGCCGTACGCCGTACGCCGTACGCCGTACGGGCCACTTTTCTTAGTTACCATGAAAAAAAATTGATGAAATTCGGGTTATAGGTTCCGTTCGGCGTCTAGTTGGTCCTCGAAGCTCGACGTTACTGTGAGTCATCTCTAAGGGGTTCAAAATAGGGGTTGAAATTTTCAAAACGCCTATACCATTTTTTTACGTAAATATTTTTACGGTTTTAAATAGTTCTTGAACTTGCGAGTTTTTTAAGACCATCCGGAGCATCGTACGTCCAGCCGTTCGTTCACAGTAAGGCCCCAAAGTTTGCACCGACAGGCATTTTCGACTCCAGTGTGAATGAAATTGTATACAATTCAAACCAAATCTCGTAACCAGAGACGCGCCCACAATAGGAATTTGTGAATACGGCCAATCATTGGTAGGGATCACCTGATTATATTGGCGGAGTATGAAGTCGATTTGGTTGTTCTGTGATATTATTTCATTTGAAAAATGATGGCTCTTTTGGAGTTTGTTGGTAGGTAGTGAAACTTGAACAAACGTTGAAGTATTATTGATGGGTAAATTATTACTACGGTAAATCATTACTCAACGGTAAATTATTACACAACGGTTCATTATACCATCTACGTAGAAGGGGCTGGAGTTTGTTGGTAGGTACTTTTGCAACTTTTTTCACTCCTCATCAACAATTTCTTTTCAGAACTTCATTATGTGTGTTTCTTTTTGTTAGGTACTGTTTGTCATCGGCAGAATTATTTTAGCAACATTTAACTCGTGATTTAGGTAGGTACCTAGTAACGAGTACGGGGTTAGGTACTAACCTACGGAGGGTCTGCGATCTACATAATATGCATAGAATAGTACATATTATATTATATAGACGGGTTATCTATACATAGAGCTGTGATCTGTAACAGAAGGGTATTCTATACAAAATAATAAACCGTTGTGCAGGGATTTGCAGCGTTTTTATTGCAGTTTTGGATTCTACATACCTTGAAACGTAAACCATCAAATTTTGAGGGAGGTTAGACGTTTTTTTTTCATGCTCGATTCCAATGGTTCATTATTGAAAATAATAAACCAAAATTAATTTGAAGGGTGTAGATTAGATACAACATTGTTGTTAACATTGTTCTGTGTTTCCTTGAATATTTGGGCTGGAGAAAATCTACTTAAAGATTCTTTACATTTTTATAATAATGCTCTGGGCTCTGGCATCATCAAAAAGTAGGTATTCAACCTATCACATTTTCGTCGAACTTCCATTCACAAGGAATGATATTATGTACCTATAATTTGCATAATCGCTTTAGCTAGTTAATACCTACCGTGTACATTATTTATTGACAAATGTATTTGGATGTATTTCGAACTCATATCAGAAGAAATGATATACGTTATTTTCGGTGTTTTTCAAGAAAGAAAGTGGGTTATTTCACCTGTTTTATTTTATTTTCTCAAGTAAAAGATCATCACTCGGCGAGCGCTTTCCAAAAAGGTGCTATATGGGGGAGAAAGGGTCAGATGATCGAAAGTGGGCGAAAAACCAGTGGAAATAAAGCGAAATGACGTCATAGGTAAAGGCCCCTCACCCCCGCGTCCGCCTTGGGGGAACCCTTAGCGCCGTCCATTTATGACGTCATTTCGTTTTCTATCCGTTTGTTACCCAAACTATACGGAGTTTTGAGATAAAAATTGGGGCGGGGGATAAATTCGATTCTGAGATCAAAAATAAATATGTTACGACTAGGCGTAGCCAAAAGGACGGAAGGATGTGTTTGTGTTTAGCCTGTATGTGACTGGCCATGTTGCTATATTTCAATTTTTAGACAGAACTACTAATCAAATTGTCATGTTTGAGGGCTCAAATTATCTCTTTCATTTTTGTTCTGCTAGCTACGTTTTCCCGATATCCGTGGAATTCTACATTTTGTTAAAATGTGATTTTGGTGTGCGTTTATGGACTACCCAATTTGTCTTTGCACAGTAAATGAGTTTTATTATTATTACTAAAATGTTGGGATCTAGGCAGGTACACAAGAAAGAATAAGCTGAATAGGCTCAAATACCAGCCATTTAAGATTACAAAAAATAGGAAATTTGAGATGGCTCGGGTTTGTGAGTTTAGATAAGAACTGACTATATTTTTATGAAAAGAAAACCTAATGTGCAAAAATAATTATACAAACACGGTTATTCGAACAAAATCGCTGAAAATTGGAATGAATTTTGAAAATCAAATTCAAAATGCCGCATGATTTGATCCTTTTAGCTCCGGCAACCCTAGTGGTTACTAACCAAAGCATGTCTTGGGTCGAATTGTTCTAGGTGATGGGAGTTGTGGTGGGCCTTGTGATATTAGCAGTGATATTGATAACAGTCGTCCTCTGCCTCAAGTTCAGACATCTGAGTTCATCGCTCCTCTCGTGGCTCCCTTCGGAAACGGAGGAAAAGGCAGTTCTCACTAGGCTCAAAGGCCACTACAACGCCAACGGTTACCTGGTAAGTGAAAACCTCACTCAACCTGCCCTTGACATTTCAACTTGGTACGATAGTTTTTGTTCAGTTTTCAATGATAATATTAATATGAAGAATTGGAATCAGCCAGGAAGAAAATTCTAAAAGCTAAATTACGTAGTTGATGTAAGTTTCAAAGTACTACGTATACCTACCGAAGTAGGATCCCCAATTCGTAGGGGAAAAAGAAAGGTTTTGGCCACCTGAATTCGTAGGATTTTGGGCCGATTATCATTAGTTAACAAAACTGGTAACATCAAAAAAAGAAAAAACCAAGCTGACCTGGTTTAAAAAACGCTGTGAAGTCCTTGTAAAATGGGTTTATTATTCTACTGGACATAAGTACAGAAATTTTGGCTGTTCATTTATTGTTTCTTTCATGTGCAATTATTGAAATGGCTATTTTTGATGGTTTCCACCAATTTTGGCTCCAAAAACACGAATTAGGCACGGTTTTTTTTTTAACCAGATTACTTTTGATGATTGATAGTACCATTTAATTGTCTTGATTCACCTGTTGATGGTGAATCAAGACCAAATTTATGGTGATTTCAGACAATTTCCCATGTTTTTGACTAATAAAAAATGAATTTCGGGAGATTCAACCTCAATTCTTCACTCTTTGGTCAAAATAAACCTAATATTCGGTCTTCTCGTCCTAAAAAACATGGAAAACGATACCTCACAAGCTCATGTTCACTGAAACCTCAAAAATCCCTCGAAAACCCCTATTTTTACACCCATTTTTCTCCCACAACACCCCTGGGTGTATGCCGATCGGGCTGCCGTGTTTCGGAGCACAACTAGGACCCAAACTGTGTGCGAAAGAACGACGATTTTAGGACAAAATTTAACGTAAATTTGAGGCTGAGACTTCGTTAGAACCTATATTTTACACTCTTTGGTCAAAATCGACTTCATATTCGGTCTTCTCGTCCCAAAAACATGGAAAACGATACTGTTACTAAAACACAAAAAGTACCTATTTTTACACATATTTTCACTCATAACACCCCTGGGTATATTCCGATCGGGCTGCAAAGTTTCGTGACACAACTAGGGCCCAAATGGAGCATGTGTGCGAAAGAACGAATTTTTTAGACTGAAATTGAAGCCGGTATACGGATACGGCGGACGGCATTTTTGTAATACCTTGAAACCCCCCTTTTGTGGCACCTTGAAACGTAAAAGAAAACATTTTGAGGGGGTGCTATAATTTTTTTTGCTGAGCGATTACATAGGTGTATTATTCACAGAATAATAAACCAAAATTGGATTCTTTCTTTAGATCTTTCGTTGCTGCCAAGACAATGTCCTTTTTGAAGGGCTTGTAGTATTCCCAGGTGATTATTTATTTACTTGTACTTATTCAAATGCTGACAATGTGTGGGTGAACTTCAGAACGGTTACGGAATTCAAGTTTTCCTCATTTATCACGTGTTTAGGTGTTTCGAGGCAAGAAACAAGTCCTGTGCTCATTTCATCTGAAGATTTACATATTTTTTTGGAAGAAAATCGCTTTTGTAAAATCTGCTTTTTTGAAAACTTTGAATCCGTAGAAATAGCTCAAGATCGGGATAGCATTATGTACTTGGGCTGTAATCGAATTTTGTTTTTCTTCTAGTACCTGCCTCCATGATTTGGAAAAAAGAGAATGACATTTTAATTTGGTTTGTCATAGTGATAGTTTTATCTGTTAATAAGAGATTTTTGAGTGCAGAAAAATGGTTTTAACCATCATTAGTTTCTAAAGATTTTACCCACTCAATGACTAGGTACCTAGGTAGTACTTACTTAATATGTTCATTTACGAAGTTTAAAGTGTAGGTGTAGGTATATAGAATCATATACCTCGTGCATATAGAGTCATTGTGTTATAAACGAGAAATTCTTTCCCAGTATGGTAGAAACGGCACCTTTTGTTGCTGCCGATGTTCGCATTTTTGAGAGCGCAAAACGCCACAAATCCGAAAATTGGCCGGACAGGATCATATCGAAAAATGAATGTGATAATGTTATTCAACGTTAAAAACGGCGTGAGATGAGATTAATGTTGCTATTCCTGGTGCAGGTATCTTCAGAGTCAGACATAAGGCTGGACTGGACGGGGTCTTTCCGGCGATTTGAGTCGGTCGACTCGGAGAGCGCCATCAGCTTAGGAGTCGCACAAGGCTCAGCTGTGGGTCCGATACCGCCTCAGCCCCTTCGCCCTGCGCCCAGCGTCACCCCTCCACCTCGACCTCTTGTATCCCAGGTGAAATAATACGATTATTTGTCGCTACCAGCTCGTCAGAAATGAATTCCGGTCTCATTTATCTGATCAGCATTTTTGCAATCAGACCCAGAGCCAACTAGAAAAGAGTCCAAACAAACAAGGAAAGTTGATAAGAACATTAGACTATGGAAGAGACTGCAACTTACTTAACCAGGCGACTTCATGGCTCACTGGGGAATTTTTGTCAAACATTTGTTTGAAAAAAAAAAATTTTTTTTTGAAAAAAAACACAGAACAGAACTTGGAAAAATGTCAGTTTGAAGCTCGTTTTCAAGAATAAGCGTTATTTTTCAAATTAGGGTGCTTTAAAGGTAAAAATGTGGCAAAAAATGTCGTATTAGGCCTATTGTCATCTGACTGGCTATTGGCCTAAGGAGGCAGAGCAAAGCCTGGGAGACAAAGGTTCTCACTGCTGCCAACAACTCTACATTAGTAATGGCAAACCTTCGTGGCAACCTTCTAGAACCTTTGCCGTAACCTTTCCCTTGGTTTGATTTTGATGACGTGTATTTTAGATTTACTTATAAATATGGGGTTCCATCCATGCATCCACAGTGGTTCTGTGCATCGTTTCGGTGATAAACTAGCGCTCTGAGCAGGATTTGAGTTGAAATACTCGGCAATTTACCTGATACGTCATTTCTAGCGGGAAATCAGAAATTCAAATTTCACAGACTTTTCTGCTAAGACTTTCAGACATGAACACTTCATTATGTGGTCAGTAAGTGTTAATTTCCGTTACTGAACAGAATTTGGCCAAAAAATGAGAATTTGTAACCCATGAAAATTACCCATTAGAGTGCTTGTGTGCATAACAGAAGGTTGCAGGTTCAAATCCTACAGGAGTCACATCTTTTTCACCTAAACGATTTCCCCAAACAGTTTTGCAAAATGCCTCATTATATGTATATCTCAAGATATTATATTGAAAGTTATGCGTGTTTCAGGTACAAGATGAAGGGCCGGAGGTAGGGGTACCGGTGCTGGCGCGGGCCGTATCCTGTGAGTCAGTCAGTTCTGATACATCCGTTGTTGCAGTCGATCTCGTAGAGCCCAATGTCGCCGGCTACCTATGCGTTGGAATTGACTATGATAGGTATCAAGTTTGAATATAATAAATATCCAATTTAAATCAGTACCTACGACATTTCTTTCAATTTTTGTCGAGCGGAAACTAAGTAACCACGGAGGCCTGTCGCAAATCCTTTGCTGTCCTCAAACGATAAAATAATTTGAATGGTATTAGACATTTCCATAAATATGAATGCCATGACAGTCTGCTTTGATAATTTGCGCAAACGTTTTACATCTTACTAAGAAGGTTGTAATCGTGTTAATAACTGATTTTGATCGAATTCTCTAAGACGGTTCCAAAATTACCCTACATGAGTTTCATTTAAGTTCTAATGCATATTTCGTTTGCTCATGCTGCAAGCTGTAGGTGTCCTTGCCACTAGCACAATAGATTAGGTATGACTACATTCATTTTGTTTTTTTTTCAATATGAACCGACCAAGAAAAAGTTTATTATTTCCTTAGTGATTTCCATTTTCTGGATGGTTGGATCAAGGTTTGAGCCTAATTGTGCGAAAAATCTCGGCAAATTGATAAGCGTCAGAAGTGGCCATGAAGGGGATAAAATGGACTCCTTCAATTAATACAAAATCTGTGTACAACTTTATTTGATTTTGACTGCTTAAGCAATTATAAGAAACCCTAATGAATTTTCTCCATTCCCGATTAACGGAATAAATATTCCTTGGCGTTACGCCATTCTGTGACTATTCTGGAAATAAATTTACCTTATTGCCTGCGTAGTTCACAATCATTTTATTGTGTTTCAGTGAATGTGGGGATCTTGTCGTGAATGTAATAGAAGCGAAAGACCTCGTATGCAAGGATATGATGACGACACATCATGATCAAATTCTTGACACCTTCGTAACCGTTTATCTACTCCCGACTAGAACGTCAGACATGCAAACTAGAGTAAGAGCCTTCAAGTTAATCACCATAATTATCCATTCTTTGATAAAACAAAATTTAAGAATTTATTGATTATATTTAACGACAGTACCTATGTAAAATTCCGTATGATTTCGTATCATAGTGATATAGCACTAGTGCTTACTATAGACGATTATGCACAATTGTGGTTTATTTCGTGTTTCAAGATCCTCAGTGTAAAGTTGGATAACTGTTGGTAGGGTGTTTCCGAGTTCAAACAATTCGGATTATGTACGTAACGTTTCCCATCCCTATAATTTATATCAGTTCTGGTTCCTGTTTTTTAATGGTAAATACCTCCCTACCTACCTATTTGGATTTAAAGTTCAACTACCTACTATTGAACATTGTTCCTCCAGTTTCATTCATCTAAAAGATGGAGTCAAATGGAATAAGTGGTATCGCGCTAGATTGATTTAGATTTAGTTCCTACTCAAGTAGAAGATTCAGGATAATTAAATATTCGAGAAATTAAATACTCTTCTTCGCCTGAACATATTAGAAGAGTAGAAGAAGACAAAGATCCTAGGTTTGTACCATCTTCCGCTGCGTGCTTCAAAGGGAGGGTCCAAAAAACCACGAAATTTTAGGACTTCTTTTCATGGTGTTGCTTATTACTCCTAAAATATGCATCTAAAAAATAATACTCATCATTCATTAAATTCTGCGTCGACTGACCACCCAAAATTGTTAAATCAACTCAGCAGTATGGCCGAAATCAGTGGTCAAACAATTACAAATTTTACCAACACTGCTGAAAACGTCAAGTCGGTCGAGACTAGAAATGGAAAATACAAATTTTTCGATTTTCTGTTATTCGTGAATTTGAAACGTAAGGTGCTTGCTGTAGGGAGAGTTTGATGCTCTATAGCTTTCATTCCATACGTTTTTCATTTGAAACGGCAGTTTCGAAGGTACGGACGTTTAAAAGTCACTGTATCAACTTTTTCAGCGCTGTAGGTAAAAAAATGGTTTGTTGAACATTGATTTGGGCCATATCGCCGGGTCAAATTATAAGTTGTGGGTAGTCAATGGACTCAGAATTTAACGTTCCTTAATGTTATGTAGGAATAATATTTTCTGTAGGATGCATATTTTAGGAGTAATACGCAAAACTCTGAGCAAATTCCGATAATTCTGTGTTTTTTTGGACTCCGCCTTTGAAGCAAACCTAGGGTACCTCAATTAGATGTCAAGTAAAGCGGTTACAACAATTTCCAGCTTTCGCACAATTTTTCTACCACCAGGTCTTATTTAACTGTCCTATACTGGTAAATGAGCTTTAATTAGTTGCCTGCCCAATCAGTTACTACAATACAATACAAGAGGTTCTTCATAGGCAAAGAATTCTAATTGAGTAAAAAGTCTATTTGACATGTTTTTTATAACTATTATAACTACTTAGTTTTTTGTATGATTTTTCTTGGAATTGTCATAGGTAGGTATTAAAGCTGTACACATTTTCTGTGTCAACACTTGCCCTAACCAAAGATGCTTGGATAATGAGTCCCACCAGTGTCCATAATTTAATCCGCACATCGTTGTACAGGTGTACAGGAGTAGCAGGAACCCGTCGTACAAAGAGAAGTTCTTGTTCGGCCTGGAAGTAACGGACCTGTGCAGGAGTTCCCTCATGTTCCACGTCTACATGGCTGGTAGGGATCAGAACAGCTTGCTGGGAACTGCACAACTCCATTTGGCCGATCTTCCGCACACCAGGCAACCGGTCACCACCTGGCTAACTCTCCTTTCTTCCGATTTGGTAGGTGATAACATGAATATTGGGCACGGGACCAGAAATCATATAATTTCACACATCAGGATAGCTCATGTAACATGTAATTATGGCTAAGCCACGTCAATTTTGAACAGGATTCAACTTAGTTTGAATTAGGACTCAAGGTTTTGCTTTGAACCGGTTGCAGAAAGAGAGCAGTCTGGGCGAGATACTCTTCTCACTTAGCTACCTTCCAACAGCAGAAAGGTTGACCGTCGTAATCGTGAAGGCGCGAAACCTTCAGTTTTCCGGTGCCTCAGGCGACCCCTTTGTCAAGGTACTACTACTACTATACTAATAATAATAATAACTTTATTTCCAAAATAGGAACAATGTTCCCGCCTAGCTTTGGAAAGCTCAAAGTAACTTATATATATTTATTATAAATGAACACAGAATTTAAATGGAAGGGAAAAGAAAACCGGAAAACAAAATAACAAATTTCAGTAGAAAATGAAGAAGGAGTAGGTGGTAAATATAAGAGATTGGAAAAGAAGGTGAAGAGGAAAGAAAAGAATGGAAGAGGATGAAAGAATGGAGAAGGAGGAGTAAAATGAAGGTAGATAAATGGAGAGGGAGAAGGTGGTGAAAAGAAGGGAATTGAAGAAGGAGGTGAAGAAAAAGAAAATAGTAGGATGGAAGAGAAAAATGAGAGAATACATCAGGTAGAAGAGAGAGAAGTGCTCATTTCCCGAAACGCGCCTCCAATGCACCCGTGAAGGTGCCGAGCGATGGGAGGGACCTTATCGCCAGAGGCAAGCCGTTCCACATCCTTGTTCCAGCCACCTTAATTGAATTGGAAAATGGTCTGCTCCGCGCATGAATTTGAGCCAATGCACCTGAACGGGGGGAAGGACCCGGAGAAAACATGTTGCTCAGGTACGTGGGCATTGATGGCGTATTGTTGACACATTTGTGAATGAATCTGAATAAGCGTATTTTAAGATAATCAACTAAACCACAGCCCAGCACCTGATCAACATAGGGTGAGATGGGCCCTCGTGGTCTTAATTTAAAAATGCATCTCACACAATAATTGTTGAAAGCCAATTCCAACCTTCTGAGGGACCCCGAATCGGCAGAACATACGAATAGAACATCACCATATGTGAAAATTGGAATTAAAAGGGATTTGACAAGGTTCAATCTAACACCTTCAGGAGTAGAATATGACAACCTATTCATGGATTGTAGTGACCCATACATCTGTACTTACATAAATAACATTAATATTAAGAAATATAGGTCGTTCTCCGTCTTGGAACAGCGCCGAAAGTGGGACAGGATGGTTCGAAAGCCCCGCTGTTAAAGTAGGCAGATTAGTTTACGCTACGTGCCGATAATGTTTGGACAGGAGATGACAATGGTACTAGAGGGTAATTACTATAATGGTAATGATTATAATAGTCGATCATGGTATAATCAAACAGTTTAGTTATTCTTTCAAATAATATGCGAACACTACTTGTGCATGGACATATCAGGTTACTACTTCATAAGGCGCTCCTGTGCCATTTGCAACACCAACTATCCTCCACCGAGCATAAATTATTGCTAGTTCTTCAAGTAGACTGAATGCATGAACACATTGAAGAGTATATATGTATAGTGCATACAGGTATCCCTTGAGCTATCCGCACACCAGTTGGACCGTCATAGGAGGGCGATGTTTGTAACTAGTAATTGGCTCTCTCCCTCTTGAAATTGATAAAAATATCTTAAATAGCACATAAGTATTAATAAATAGACTGGACTTAGACACAGAACCCCGGAAACATGACTGAGCTAATAGATTTTCTCGTATGTTTCAATAACACGTTGAACAGTGAGATATGTTTGCCCAAACAGGTATCGTTACTCCCGACGTGAC
The DNA here is from genome assembly GCA_954871275.1 of Leptopterna dolabrata. Classification (NCBI taxonomy): domain Eukaryota; kingdom Metazoa; phylum Arthropoda; class Insecta; order Hemiptera; family Miridae; genus Leptopterna; species Leptopterna dolabrata. The sequence continues at coordinate 18,455,722 of OX940987.1, read as the reverse complement.
GTTGGATACTTTTGTAATGAATGCAACAAAATGCCAATTATTGACCGAAACACAAGCTTTCAATCGCAGTATCAAACTTTGGGGTTTTTGGTTTATTATTTTCAAACGCTGCAAATTATTACACAGCGGTTTATTATTTACCTGTATAGATGCCCCCTCTGCGTAGATCACTGTTTTCTGTGGTCAGTACCTACCCTGGTGCTCCCCCAGGGGCCCAAATCAAGTACTGGAGCCAACCGGGCAATTACAGTTTCATAAGCAATATGCGGAGAATTCTATCCTTAATTATTTGTTGTTATTCATAAAGCATAACGTCTGTTCAAGTTACAAAATACCTATCAACAAAATCCAAAATGACCATCGTTCTTCAAATGAAATGATATCACCGAACAAACATATCGATTTCATACAGCCATGCGTGATTACAATCAACTTCTTGAATCCACCATATAATATATATAAGTAACTGTGATTCCCCGACCGGCTCCAGTAATCGATTTAGAGCGTTCCTGTTGGTGGGGAGGGGGGAGGGTAGGTATTGACCACAGAAAACAAATTGATCACATCAATTAAGGTAAATAATGAACCGTTGTATAATAATTTGCAGCGTTTTTTAAATTTTGGCCAGGTTTTGTCCCACAATGAGGCGCAGCGTTAGGCAATATAACGCACGACCGGTGGGTCTTGAAGGAGGTTTATGCGCCGTCCCACGCAGAGTGGCGAGATACGAAAAACGCTAACAAAAACTCATTTCAGACGTCGGCGTCGCATCGAACGGTCGACATGTCAATGTGGCAGTTAGGGGTTTCTTCATCTATTTAGGTGAAGTAAGGAGGCGAAGTAATTGTATTGCTAGGGCTACTATAGTTGATATCTGTGGTCATGCATTTTCATGTTACCATTTAGTTGTACAATTTGTTCATTATTACCAGTACCAGCATCCATTGTTTCTCAGGTGTACCTTTTGAAGAATGGAAAGAAAGTCCACAAGAAGAAAACGCAAGCAAAGAGAGCCGAGCCGTGTCCGATTTTCAATGAAGCAATGATTTTCAGCGTTCCCAACAATCTCCTTCAGGTGAATAGACAGAAGCTGTACATACTTGTTATTCAGCAACCAACAAATTTCATTACCTAATTAGTTTTCTGAGGGAGAATTGTAAGTCACTGTGGAGCTATCAATTGACCAATTTTACCTGGTTTACTACAGTTTGAGCAGTTGTCAATATTTTTGATCTCGAATAAGAAGATTTCATATTTTTCAAATATGGTTTTGCAGTAACAAAATTTCGGGCCAGTTTTGTAAAAACTTGCGGCGGCGGGGGGGGATTGACTTATTTTTGTCCAGTTTTAGCCTTGAACTCAGTTATGACTCTCTAGTATAAGGAAAGGGCGGGGTAAAAATAGTTTGCGATACTTTGGCCGCAATTTCTGTTTAGGTAGGTAGGACATATTTTAAATCATTTGGAAAAACCAGTTTGGGTAACCGCAATACAAGGACTCTATCGATTGGCTTACCTTCACTTGAATCACGTCGTAGCTTCGTTGGCTTGATTAACCTTTCTAAAATTATTAACAACTTGTTGAATTGTTCAGACATTTAACATTTTTCATATCCCCAATTTTTTTGAAATTCCTTTCCATTCAACAAATTATTTAAAAACCTCTTCCAGTAACCAGTATGCAACGCACTGCTAATTTGTTAAATTGTACTAAACCAGATTTCTCTTTTTCCTTATCTAAATTTAAATCTTTTGTGAGGTATCGCTTGACACTTATGCATGAACGTATGCACGCTTTGATTTTCTAATTTATTCTCAAATTTATGTTTGTATTTATTAGTTTATTTTTATGTAATGTAATTATCCCATCTGTAATTAATTAGTGATTTTGAAAAGTGGGTAAATTTTACAGGTAAGGTTTTTTAAAAAGGTATTTGTATTTTTTATTATTTTTAATTTTTTTAAAAATATTTTTTTTATTTTTTGTGGGTAATTAATTTATTTGGTTTTTCTTTTTCTTTTTTCTTTATTTTTTATTTTAATTTTAATTTTTTTCTTTTTTTACCCGTAAATTTTAATAAATAAAATAAAAATAAATATCTACACATGGTCCAGAGGGGATGTCCCTTGTAATGTATGCATTACTAAACAGTATGTTTTTCTTTTGTTTACAGTGTGTTGAACTCAGAGTGAGCGTGGGGGATGAGACGGTTCCGGGAAAGACAGTCGGGCACGTGATCGTCGGCTGCCAAGCACATGGGAAAGCTCTTTCCCACTGGTCCCAGATGTTGGTCTCGTTGAGGAAACCCGTCGCCATGTGGCATCCTCTCCTGAGGCCACCGACGCGTTGAGGTGCGCTGAAACGCCGGGGAAACGGTATGGAATGATTGAACTGGGCGCAAGACGTAAGAGACTGTTATTCCGACTTGAGGAAGCGCAAAGTCGTTTGAGTCAAGTCTTATCTTATTGACATGGGAGATGGTAAGATCCAACCGTGGTAAGTGGCCATGCATGCTTTTTCCTTGGAGCTATGACGTTCACGAAGGAATCGAAATATTTCGAGATATCGACACCTGCGAGGAAGAAGGGCCAATCTGATTTTTCCCACCCATTTCTAGACTTCGGACCGCTGTTATTAATTCCCTTTTTAGTTTTACCACTTGTTTTTTCATAAACACTTGTACAAATCTATAGGCTACAAGAATCTACACAATTTTCTCAGTTCGGATAACCCCAAAAATTAATAAAAATAAAAATGTGAAAGAAGGTCCACATTGGCCCTTTGAGACGGAAATCTTGGGAGAATCTCTGAGAGGAAGAAAGGCATCTGCTTCGTTCGGCGAGATTGGCCCTTTTTACTCCCAATATTTGCAGCCCGATCGGAATATATCCAGGGGTGTTATGGCTGAAAAATGGGGGTAAAAATGGGGATTTTTGGTGCTTCAGTAACGTGAGCTTGTGAGGTATCATTTTCCATGTTTTTAGGACGAGCAGACCGAATATGAAGTCGATTTTGACCAAGGAGTGGAAAACTGAGGTTCTAACGTAGTTGCAGCCTTAAATTTACGTTAACATTTGGTCTAAAATCATCGTTCTTCCGCACACGGTCCCCATTTGGAAACACATTTGGCTTTTAGTTGTGCCCCGAATCTTGGCAGCCCAATCGGAATACACCCAGGGGTTTACGGGTGAAAAATGGGTATAAAATAGGATTGTTAAAGGTTTTCAGTGAACATGAGCTTGTGAGGTATCGTTTTCTATGTTTTTTAGAGCAGGATAAACTGAGGTTGTAGCGGAGGTTCAGCTCCCATAATTTATGAGTCCAAAACCTGGGAAATTGCCTGAAATCACCATAACTTGTATAAAAACACTATCAACAGGTGAATCAAGGACATTAAATGGCACTATCAATGATCAAAGATAATTTGTCAAAAATAATTCGTTTTTTTTGGTGCCAAACTTCATGGAAACCATTAAAAAAATAGCTATTTCAAGTATTGCACGTGAAGGAAACAATAAATGTACTTCTGGCATTTCTGTAGGTATTTACAGTAGAATAATAAACCCATGTCCCAAGGACTTTGCAGCGTTTTTCAACTAAAAGAAGTCCTCTTGTCTTCGAAATAGTGAATTTAAAGGATTATCAAACCGATCGAATCAAACATGAAAAGACTAACCAGAAAAATAGTAGGCCCTATATCGCACGTGATCACATCGCGCTGAACATCACAGACACAAATGAGGAGAGTAAGCGAGTAAACAACTTCAAAGTTCACTTAAAACCTTAAACTTCCGTGAAAATCACCATGGTGATATCAAATCCCCATTTGCCAACCTTAGAAAACGACTATTAGCAATATAAATCACGACATTGCATGCAAATGATACTGTTTCAACAGAAAAACTTTGAAGATTGACCCTTTTTCGCTTTTTGTCCTTGAACCGGAAAAATAGATTGGGCCTTTCGAAAAAAATCAGATTGGCCCTTCTTCCTCGACGTCCGTGTCGACATGTCCGTATGGCATTCACAGTACGCTGATATTAGTGGAAGCAGACAATTTCTAGGTTTTTCCAAATTTCGATCTAAAATGAAATTTTATCAATAAACATCGAACTTTTCTCCCATGTGCATCCATGTAGGTAACCCTTGACTGAATATGGCTCATCAAGGGACGATGCTTGGCTTGGCTACTTGGTGGTATTGCTTACAATTACTCAAAATCCAAGTTTCGTCCCTTTTTGAAGTTGTTCTCTTCCTTCTACACTTCCCCACTCGCCGAGACAACAGAGCACTAGTTTCCTGCGGAAGAGAAAAACTTCAATAACGGACGAAACTTGGATTTTGAGTAATTTTAAGCAATACCCCATCCTGAAAAGTCAAGCATCGTCCGTTGACGAGCCATTTTCAGTCAAGTTTTACCTACATGGATGCACATGGGAGAAAAGGTTGATGTTTATTGATAAAATGTCATTGTAGATCGAAATTTTGAAAAATCTAAAGTGGCCTTTGTTAGCAAATTTTCAAAGAAAATGAAGCTATTGCAATGGGTTCAAAATTTTCGGAACATCATTTTTGAAATTTTTTGTAGGCAAATCCGTTTCAAAGCATCTGAATTCATCCCTATATTTGTAACAAAAATTGATATGTAGGTATTTATGTATTTATTTGTGTCACTTTTTTATATTTGTTTGTATGTCACTCCAGACGATATCTGATCGTGGTTACATGATAAAAATGACAAATTTCACCAAAATGTTTGTATTGCCAAACAAAAGGACGAGTTCGAAGATGAGCGATTTTCGAAAATTCTAAGGGAGTAAAATTTGTGTTTTCAGGGGGTCAGAAATGGTAAAACGGCTAAAATCGCGAACAATTGATATAAAACCAATGGCAGTGGCGAAAAGAAAGGTGGCGGAAGGGTGAATAAATACAGAAAACAGAGCTTCGGGGGGACTGCTGGGTAAGAGGAAGGTACAGGGGTATGGGTAACATCAAAATGTTCTACAGAATCAGAGGTTTCCAAAAGGTGGTGAACGATTTGTGTGGGATGAAAACTGACGGAGTTAACAATTCCTTGGTAACGGCTCGGTTGTAAGTGAAAATCATTAGTAAAAATCGTGACAAACTGTGACCAAAAAAAAAAAAAAAAAAAAAAAATGGACGGAAATTTGCAGGATGACCCTCAGCCATTTGACATACCATGTCAAAATTACATTTCAGTAGTTTTTCATACAGAATAGGGGTCAAATTTGAATTTTTCGGGGTCAAAAATTGGTATGAAGGGCTAAAGTCAATATTAATTCACCTGACATTGTGTGGGCTGGTGATTCACGACATGATGATAAACATATTTATCTAAAAAAGAACGTCCAAATTTTACTTTATGAGGGCCAAAAATCTGTAAAAATTGCTAAAATCACGAAAAAATTATATAATTTCAAGAAAAGTGGTACGGTTTCTCGCTATATATTATCATCTTTTTACACAATAGCACGATTATTTCTTTGAAAATTCGCTTTTATAGCCGTGCTGCATGACTGGAACTTTTTTTCCATTAATATGAGCGGCAAGTACTGTAGTAGATGTAGTTTCTCATTTACAATAATGAATAGCAAATAATATTTTATTAGTGATGGCAAAATAATGGCTTACCTCGATTTGCGATTCAAAACAGCCAATAGCGGCATCTACCTACTCAATAATTTAGAACACCAGGTTTGGGAACTTAAATCACGTGCAGTAGAAATCGTTTATAACGAACTCCAAGGGACTCTGGATATTCGTTCAATGTGCCCATACATGGTCATTGATCACGGTAGCTCATTGCTGCCTCTCTCTACTTCTACTATTACTTCTGCATCATAAAGCGCTTTGAACGTATCCCATTTCACTATCTCTGGTACAGCATTTTATATTCTCTCCCTCTGTACCAACCATCATTCATTAATATGTCTATTTTATACAGCCACCTACCTAATAAGCCAAGTTTTACTCAAACGACTTTTAGAGGGGCCTAGCTGGTTAACATGAAACCCTTGGTATCTTTCGTATTCTAATAATTCTTGCCTTGATATTATAGAATAGGTAAGAAAACCTATTACCCTTGTATGTAAGTTGTAAGTGAAAACAAATTATATTAAGACAGTATTCATTCTTAATTATTTTATGTACCTATAATATCCCGAAAAATGTATTTATTTACGTCAGTCTTCAATCAATAGGATGGACCGCAATAATTCATATAGAGCTGATATTGAGGAATCAGTAGGTATTGACCATCGTTAATGCTCACTCTGTTTTAGCAATTATAAGGAACCAAAATTTAGAGAAATACAATAATATCCATGGTTGAATTGAAATGTAGAAATTTATTTTTCTCGACGAGTCTTACGTATGTCTTCAGTTAGGTCCGAGAACGGTAAATCGAGCCAGGAAACCGACGAAATAAAGAAATCAGAATCGATAATTGGATCGTATATCGACAACTTAACAATAATGTAGTCATATTTTTTATATTTTTACAAACATAATCATGTTGTTCTCATCTAAGTTTGCAGAGTTTTTATGGCATTTATTTGCGATTTTTCGTGACATATTATTACCTTCCGATTCATTTCCAATGCGTTATTATTGTGTTTTTTACAGCTGTATGAGGAAAAATGATTACGGTTTACACATGATGTAATATTCAAAGGACAGTTATAATTGTTTACGTTATTTTCATCAGGACAGAGCAAATTCAACAAGCTTCACTCTTAAAGAACACTAATCATGATGTCTTTCGGACATGGAAATTTTTTTTCTTGTGTTTGATTCTTTTTAATGGTTATTTCAAATCTCTTCGGACTCAAGGCGAATTACAATAGTTGGTGAATACTTGCAATACATTTACCAAAGTGGAGCACGTCCCTTAATTTAAAAATATGCAAACTGCATTTTGTCTAAAATCACATATCCCTCGTACAGCGATGTATTTTTCTAGTTGGTCTTTTATTTAAATTTAATCCCAGTCATCTTATTAATCTGATCAAATAAAAAAGTTGAACCGTCGTGAAGTTGAATGAGAACAATAAAATATATTTTTGATCCGTTCAATTAGTCAATATTAAAGTAAACCTACCTAACCGAATAATTATCCGCAATTAGGCGGCTGTTATATAAATTACACTATTTAGATTTAATCTAAGGATGACATGGGCAATCAATAAATTAAGCTGTTATTCCCATACGTGGAAGGTATTCGTTTTAGCTTGTACGCCTCATTTTATGTTCATGTTTGTGTTCACTTGTATAGAGAGAGATATTAATTGACATTTTAAAGTTACATTAGCAAATATTTAAAATACCTTTTTAATTATTATGTTGGGGTTGTCTTCGAATGGCTCAGTTGGTCGTTTCTTACTGCACAGAGATTCCTGTGCTGTTAGTTAGCGTAGTAAGTACTGGATCAGAATGCCACCCACAGATGGTAGGTACCGGAAGTAACAGTAAACGTGTATTTTCTTGTTAAGGAAGGAGATGATTTAATAAACTGAAGGCTTTCAAAAAACATGATACGTTTGAAGATGACTCCAACCAAATATAGGAGAATGATGGTCCCATCAACCCAACCACATAATACCTACCCGATGATTGTTTATATTTGCCTGACACTGTTGACACCTACCCTATGCTCCTAAATTGATACCTACCCTCCCTAAAGTAACTTGAGTTGGTACTGAATGTTTGTTACCCATTACTTTATACTATGCTTTACATTACTACTTCATATTGAGATTCCTAGTGTAAAACACCCAGGTTGAAACTCAACAATAATCAGTAATAAAACTAATATAAGCCATTTATCAAGCGCGGTTATTATGATCTAGTATTATTTAGATAACGGTTTCAATTTTTGCTGAGTTGTTGGTGCACCAAATTTAATACATATTTAACAATTTTTGATTAATTAAGGAGCATAAAGCGATATGAAATTGGGTTAAATTTATTGTACGTACCCTCAAAATATAGCCGATTTGAAAACAGTGTGCGCACCTTGAATGGTTTGTAGAAAATAATAAATTCAACATGAAAAGCAGGTACTGACTTGGTACAATGACCTAGGGCAATTTTAAAATTCAATTATTGGACAATTTTGTTATTTTTCCTTCAGAGTAATGAATAGCAAACATTCCATTAGATCCCATATTTTCAACCTGCTGTTCACTGTTAATTTCAATCTGTTCCTAACGCAAAATTGGAATTAGGTATATTTCATTCAAACTCTTACATTATCCTTGTGCCTAACATTAAAAAAAGTAAATAATGTACTGTAATATGGATTATATAGATAAAGCCTCGAGAAATATACCGTTTAAACGGAGTGGGGTTAGTTGATATTTTTTATATAGCCCGAAACCTTACAGTAAGCCCATGACCAGAGTAGAGAATCTGAACGTTGTTAGCTGTTACTAGAAATGAATTTAAAGAATTCAATAATCACCTTATATTACAAATAAATTATAAATATCCATATAATCAATAATGGAAAGAATGAACGTATATAGTTCAGTTTTGTTTGGTAGAATCATTTCCATGAGTTCTTGAGAAGAAATGACTGTGAAAACCAACTTGTTCATAGATGTAACTAATTAGAATTCGTAATGGCGACTACAAAACTATTTTAATAATTTAATTACTGATTTATAAATACAATACAAGATCTGTTTTCTTTTTCAAGTTTTTTGTTTTCTTTATTCCTTGTTCCTCCAGCTCATTGGTTTTTATTAAGTATAGTCAGATACGAAATTAGAACATGTAAGTAAGTAGGTAAGTATGTGGTGATGAGTTAAAATTTGAAATATAAAACACTTGATCTGTTCAAGAAATTAAGGGTTTGTCGGTGAGGAAAAAGACAGAAATAGTTCTTCACCAACAGACAATTTTCTGTGTAGTTACGATCTAGAACCATGAAACGCCCATAACTATTATAAATACAGGTAGGCACATAATGGCAACGGCACCGATACTTACATAGCTATTAAGATGTAGGTTTACCTTCTTTCCTTGGATCAGACTAGCAGTCTCGGAACAACATACTTTATAATCGATCTAATAAAACCGTAATTTAAATAAGATGTTCCTTGTCCTAGTAGCGTGAAAGTTGAGCTGAAGTTGAAGATTTATTCGTTTTATTCACTCTTGGCGCACGCCATGTCCTTGCAAGAATAATAATAAATTATTATTTAATATTATAAATAAATGCTCATAAGTCAAGAAAAAATTACGCTCATGTTGGTAATGCCTCATACAGTTCATTCCAAAATGCACAAGTTCGAGTATTTTGTATATTATTTTTCAATAATAAACTTTCTGGATCGAGAATGACCATTTTTAACACCCCTTCCCATGATGTTTTTGGCGTCCTAATAACCTTCAAAGTAGGTAAGCGTAGAATTCTAAAATCGACGTGGACAGAACTTCAAATATTCAAATATATACCTAAACTAGCTGTGTACCCGCGCTTCGCAACGGTAGAACAGACACCCCCTTTAGGACAGGCCCCACTCATAACAGTTTTATGATATATTATTATATGTATAGATTATACTATTTGAACCGACGCGTGTTGCTGCGATTTAAATAAATGGAGCCAACGGTCATGTATTTTAATGTGCCTGTATCCCCCCTCCTCAACTGATCAGAAACCTTCCCCAATGCCAACCCTAACTGCCTTTAACCCCCCCCCCCCCCCCGTATCCTATGAACCCTCCCTACCTGGTTAGAAACATTCCTCAATGTTCACACAACAAATTCCCAAAGTTGCACTCCAATTGGTCAAGTAGTTTTGAAATTTCTGTAGACCCCCCCCCCCCCCCCTCTCATAACCTGTACCCCCGTCCCACTAACATCCTGATTGAAGTACCACTTGAATGTACTCGTCGAGCTGAATCCAGAATCTAATTACAATCGGATTTACGTCCAACCGTTCAAAGTTATTATAAGCATAAACGTCCTCATAGAAGTGATTATAACGCGTTTTTTAGTAGTATTTCATTCATAGCGTTTCAACGGATGGACAGATTCAAATGCGGATTTTTCATAAACCTTCCCAGATAAATTCTGCGTCAAATGGTACCAGCCGCAACTTTCTATGTTCAGCCGTTCTCAATTGATGCCGAGACAAACAATCAAACAAACAGACAAACAAACAGACACTGTTTTATTATATGTATAGATATAAATTCAGATATAAGTTTAAAAAATGTTGAAATCCTGTATGTTGGCTCCGTTCTCGCTTGCAATTATCCCAGCAAATTTTCGAAGATTTTATGTGGATTTTGAAAATATTAATTTAAATCTTTGCGATTGTTCGGGATGTTGCAAGACCATCCACTCGTTTAGAATAAGGGCGTAAAATACGAAAACCGAAAAAATATTCGTGAATCAAACGTAAATTCTTTAGGCCCGATTTTCAGAATGGAACTGTCCTAACGAGAACAGCTTGAACTCATAATTAAACAAAATCAAAAATTTTAGGTGGCAACCGTTTAAGTGGAGAAACGTTTACTGGCACTCAGTACGGAGTTCCCAGCACAGAGAAGTTATTGACGTTTATATTATTTGTTGTGATCGGCTGCTCCTCCACAACCAATGTAATGTACATACATGTTGTACCTCAGAGTGGGGACCCCCCGACCCCCCTCTGATCATGTCAGGGGCCTATAAAGAGCCGAGGGGCCAACAAATACGCAACCATTCTCAAGCTAACTTTCGGCCTCGTCTGTTCCATCCTTATTCACTACAGTGGTGACCCCGAGTGGTGACACGCAGCCTCCGCCCGCCGTCTGCGACCGCGGTGCGACGACAGCGACGACAGCGCCTAGCAACGACGAACAACGCCGCTCAGCGCCCGCCGACCGTCTGCGACGAGCCCCACCTCCGCAGCACTACGCCCGGCACACGCACCCCACTCCGACGCCCCACAGCGCCGCCCCCACCGACGCCACACAGCGGCGCCCCACTCCGACGCCCGCCTCGACGCCCAACGCAGCGGGCCCCCGCTTCTTCGCCCCACCATCCGATTCCTATATAAGGAAATGGACGCCGGCGCCTCGCACACTTCCTGCTGACACTTCCAGACGGCACCTCTCCGGGACTGGCGCCTACAACGAGAACACGGACCCGAAACCACCGACACCCGCAGAAACGACTCCACCGACATCAACGCTCCAGCTCCGGCCGTACGACCCCGCATTCCCTTACGTCTGATTCGCCCAACTCGAGATCACATTGACTCACGAAGGCCTCACGACGCCGCATGCTAAATTCGCCCGCGCCTTCGAGCCCCGACAAGCGGACCTCTACGACGACCCCAACCGACTTCCGAGCACGAGATCCGTCAGTCCACGCCCGCCGACTCCGTAGAGCCCTCCCGGCCGACACACCGCAACGCGTAGAACATCAAATCGTCATGAAGGGACCTCCATGCCACGCGAAACTTCGCCGAATATTACCGGACCTCAACGCGAAAGCGTCGGCCCATTTCGGCGAATTAGTAGCGGCTGGCACCATCGAACGCCAACAGCTACCAGACGTTGACAACTCGCCTTTTCGCCACGCACGCACCGTCCGACGGCTCCCGGCTCACCGCCTTACTCAACCGACTTCCGACGACGAACTACCGTCAGTCCTCGCCCGCCGACTCACTCGAGTACTCCCGGCCGACACACCGACCCCGCTCGTTCGGCAGCTTTTCACACGCGCCCTTCCAGACAGCATTCGCCTTCACATAGCGGCGCGCGACGAACCCGACGTCACGAAACTCGCTGCTCTCGCCGATCGCCTCAAACCCTTCCCTCCCCCTCCAGGAGTGGCTACCGTCACCGAAGAGGTTCGTGTGATTCGAACAGACGACAACAGCGACCGCCGACGCAGCCACGACCGACCACACGCAGCGCGACGAACGGCTCGTGTTTCTACCGCCGCACATGGGACCCCCGAGCACAAAAACGCCGCACCCCATGCACCTGGCGCCCGCAACAACAGCCGCAGCGGCCGTACCCACGCATTCAACCAACACCCCGGCTCTCTATACGTCGCAAACGTACCGCCCCCAACGACACCGACCCGGACAGCCACAGCGGACCACCGCAACCACCGCAACCAGCACACGCACCTCCCACGCCCGACAACCGCCACCGCAACAGAACAAAATTTAACTAAATGCGTTACTTAAATTCTGGGGGGAGCAGTGTTGTGATCGGCTGCTCCTCCACAACCAATGTAATGTACATACATGTTGTACCTCAGAGTGGGGACCCCCCGACCCCCCTCTGATCCTGTCAGGGGCCTATAAAGAGCCGAGGGGCCAACAAATACACAACCATTCTCAAGCTAACTTTCGGCCTCGTCTGTTCCATCCTTATTCACTACATTATTCAACCGTATACCTACACTTGGAAGGTATAAACTTGTACGTATTATTTCAATAGTTGACGGTTCTTTTTCGATCAGCAACCTTTTGTAGCATAACGTTTAATTAAAACTCAAATTAGGTTCAATTCATCGGGTTTTGCTATCTATACATATAATAAAACAGTGTCTGTTTGTTTGTTTGTCTCGGCATCAATTGAGAACGGCTGAACGTAGAAAGTTGCGGCTGGTACCATTTGACGCAGAATTTATCTGGGAAGGTTTATGAAAAATCCGCATTTGAATCTGTCCATCCGTTGAAACGCTATGAATGAAATACTACTAAAAACCGTGTTATAATCACTTCTATGAGGACGTTTATGCTTATAATAACTTTGAACGGTTGGACGTAAATCCGATTGTAATTAGATTCTGGATTCAGCTCGACGAGTACATTCAAGTGGTACTTCAATCAGGATGTTAGTGGGAGGGGGGTACAGGTTATGAGAGGGGGGGGGGGGGTCTACAGAAATTTCAAAACTACTCAACCAATTGGAGTGCAATTTTGGGAATTTGTTTGTTTGTCTCGGCATCAATTGAGAACGGCTGAACGTAGAAAGTTGCGGCTGGTACCATTTGACGCAGAATTTATCTGGGAAGATTTATGAAAAATCCGCATTTGAATCTGTCCATCCGTTGAAACGCTATGAATGAAATACTACTAAAAAACGTGTTATAATCACTTCTATGAGGACGTTTATGCTTATAATAACTTTGAACGGTTGGACGTAAATCCGATTGTAATTAGATTCTGGATTCAGCTCGACGAGTAGGTACATTCAAGTGGTACTTCAATCAGGATGTTAGTGGGTGGGGGGTACAGGTTATGAGAGGGGGGGGGGGGGGTCTACAGAAATTTCAAAACTACTTGACCAATTGGAGTGCAACTTTGGGAATTTGTTGTGTGAACATTGAGGAATGTTTCTAACCAGGTAGGGAGGGTTCATAGGATACGGGGGGGGGGGGGGTTAAAGGCAGTTAGGGTTGGCATTGGGGAAGGTTTCTGATCAGTTGAGGAGGGGGGATACAGGCACATTAAAATACATGACCGTTGGCTCCATTTATTTAAATCGCAGCAACACGCGTCGGTTCAAATAGTATAATATATCATAAAACAGTGTCAGTCTGTTTGTTTGTCTCGGCATCGATAAATGAGAACGGCTGAACGTAGAAGGTGGTATCTGTTATGAGTGGGGCCTGTCCTAAAGGGGGTGTCTGTTCTACCGTTGCGAAGCGCGGGTACACAGCTAGTATATAATAAAATGAAAAATGTTATATACATACATGTATTTTCGTAGGTTCTTCTGTTGGATTTGATGATGTATCTACATAGGACGGTGGGTAGGTAGGTACCTAGCTATTTGTTGTTCAGTGCGAAGAAAAATCCTGGGTCTATGAATACAATTCTGGCAGTTTTATGCATCAGTGCGTCAGTTCCCAACTATCCCCTACATTTTGATTTTGAGAAGGTATGGGCCAACCCGTACCTAGCCTGAGCATTTCATCCAAGGAAAGTAAATTTATGTTTTATTGTTACCTAGGTATTTTTTCCATGTAAATTAACGATGTTTTATTTATATTAATTTTTTCAAGGAACAACGTTGACGAGTTCAGTTATCAACACGGGGTATTAGCTTGATAAGATTAGACCCTGAAATAGTTTTTCTAGCTAGCGAGCGTGCGATCATACGTTTTATGCGTCTTGAATACACAATCTTGGTAGAAACGTAGGGCGGAACATGGGCGCCAAGCAGCGGCAAAACAGGGACTTAATTAGGGCTAAAAGGGACGAACTGGACAAAAACTGACCAATGGCATTAATTTAAAGACCAGCTCGAAATGTATCAGAGCGACACAAACAAGACGACGGGCTGAGAATTTCCTTAAGCTAATCAAGGAAGATTCCCATTAGATATTGCCAACTCCTCTTACAACAGGCTTACACATGCAGCACGAAGGCAACCGTAATAATATAATAGGTCCCTACCAAAATACAGTAAAAAATATAACAAGTTGATCTAAGTGCACCTGGTGCGTATGCAGTGTTACTGAGAAAGTGTTTACTACATGTTCCAACAAAAATATTTATGGAACTTTCTCAAATCTCATTTTCAGAGGAAGTAAGCAATTGCAATAGGTCCAAACGTGTTGGTACCTACGTACAATATGAGTGTGATTTCTTTGTTTCTCACAAATCAGTTTCCGAGCGTCCTGACTTCAACCCCACATTTTAAGTCATGTTAAAAATCCCAAATATGGCCTAAAATTCGGTAATTTAAAAAAAATGTCTGAAGGGCAGCCATTTTGGATTGCAAGAAATTAGCGAAATGCCTCTGAAAATATTCAAAAATGATTTTTGACATAGTTTATGAGCTGATGATAGATTGATGAGTTTTGACTGAAATTGAATAATTTTTAAGGCAAAAAAAAAGAAGAAAAACGCAGGAAAATGATGGAAAAAATAAGTTTTTTGACCCAGTAAATTTAAGGAAGTGATAATAATTTTTTCAATGAACAAATAATGATTAGAATGACTAAAAAAAGTCGGAAGGCAATTTGGCATTTTTCCTCAATACTTTAGTAACGACATTTTTTTAACCTGTGTCATGATTAAATAAATAAATAAACTATAACTAGAAACTGCAGTTAAATAATAATTTAAAATTTCGCCATCTCCCACTTTCGCCAATCAACTTCCGAGCGAAACCCACACCTGCTTATTTTTGTTTTCAGATATTTTGGCGAAGAAAATTTCTCATGTAAATTTTTCTTAATTAAAACAAAAATAAATAAATAAAACCTCCATGACTTGAGGATTTTTTGTACACGTGTTTTTCTTTCAGGCTAAAGCATTACATCAATCAATCTTCATAACTTATTCCTGACCAATTTTCTGTTATACTCCTATATCACTATTGTTGCCTTTGCGTAGGCTTCACGTCATTACGATCAGAGACATCAAATACAGCTGAGTTCATTTATAGTTGGTTTGATTCCTTGGAGCACTTTCGGGAAGCTCGACAAAAAATCGAAGTTGCTTTATGACTGATTGTTCCCCGGAGAGACCGCATCCATCAGCTCCCCCGCTCTGCCAAAATAGTTTCCCGGATCCTGAAACGATTGACTAAACGAATTCGATATTTACTAACTTAATATTTTATTTATTTATTTAACTTGCATCTACATAATACATAAATTTACAAATGTTAGGTAACCAATACAAAGTTATTGTGTCGTCATCAC
Organism: Leptopterna dolabrata; assembly: GCA_954871275.1. Lineage (NCBI taxonomy): Eukaryota > Metazoa > Arthropoda > Insecta > Hemiptera > Miridae > Leptopterna > Leptopterna dolabrata. Next base: position 18,440,026 of record OX940987.1, on the reverse strand, counting down.
GTTATAGCCCCTGTCGCCCAACAAGAGTTTCGCTAAGCGATATTACGTGTACCCTTACCTAAATACATGAAAACATTGTAAAGAAAATAATAAATCAAATATATACATTTAAATTATATTCGTATTACTACCTACTTTACAACCTCGCTTGTCATACATAATTATGCACTGAGAATTGTATTGACTGTAGAATTGTAACTATGCACTGAAATTGCGGTACATATGTCTGTGAATAATATACATATACAATGTACTGAGGACTTCGAGTTCAGTTCTCAGGTCATTTACGAATGGGAGAACGTTGCTGAATGGAGACACATATACCTATGCCATAATTATATCACGTACAGCTTATTTTATGCATACCTATTGTGATGAATTTTTAACGATATTGAAATGAATTGAATATAACCCTGTTCTTAAATTCTGTAATATCTCGCGTTGCTACCCAACACCTCAGTTGAAATGACGAAATCTGGTTTCTTACCATTAGATTCCTTCCACCCGCGAAATTAATCAAAATTACTGTTATAGCCGCTAAGATTCATATGTAATATACAAGTTTCACTATGATAGACTAGAAGGCCCCAAAACCTATTGAACGAATCGTAAGATTCACTTTACCCTCGATTTTCCTGATTCATAAAAATCTAGTTCCATTTTCCTTAGCCTTCATCTTCACGCTGCGCAGAGTCCAGTTCCCAGTGACGTAAGATTTTCCGAGACAGAAATACGAATATTGAGCCATTAAGAAACGGTACGCTGTTAGATTCCTGCTCTTCTTCGATTTTTCCACCAAGACCTGCCTTTCGTTTTCAGATCCTAAGGCAGCAGCAATCTTCCTAACAATCCCATCCCTCGCAGGTTCAGCTCGAAACGCACTCTTCACAGAAAAACGCTGCAAAGTCCTTGTCACATGGGTTTATTATTCTATTGGACATACCTACAGAGATGTTGGCTGTTTATTTATTGTTTCTTCCATATAAAATAATTGAAATAGCTATCTCTGGTGGTTTCCACCAATTTTGGCCCCCAAAACACGAATCAGGTACACTCCTTGTTTTTTTCTTTTTTTTCAATAAATTATCTATGATCATTGATGGTACCATTTAATCGTCCTGATCCACCTGTTGACACTTTTTCCAGTGTTATTCTACAAATTGATGGTGATTTCAGACGATTTCCCAGGTTTTTGACTCATAAAAAATCAATTTCGGGAGCTGAACATCTGGTAGAACCTCAATTTTCTACTCTTTGGTCAAAATCGACTTCATATTCGCTCTTCTCGTCCCCAAAAACATGAAAAAAGATACCTTAAAAGCTCATTTTACCAAATGCTGCTAAAGCGCAAAAAGTACCTATTTTTACACACATTTTCACTCATAACACCCCTGGGTATATTCCGATCGGGCTGAAAAGTTTCGGGACACAACTAGGGCCCAAATGGAGCATGTGTGCGAAAGAACGATTTTTTTAGACCGAAAATGAAGCCTGTACACGTGATACGGCGGACGGCGGACGGACATTGCATTTTTGGAATCTACGCACCTTGAAACGGAAAAGAAAAAATTTTGAGGGGGTGTCATAAAAATTTTTTGCTGAGCGAATACATAGGTGTATTATTCACAGAATAATAAACCAAAACGGAATCTACCCTTTGCGCAATATCCTTCACAATCTGAGTGAGACCTCATTCTTTGTTTCTGGGGTTCCATGGTGTCGTGGTTCCATGTACCACTACTATGTAATATACAAAGATTCAACCAAATAAACGAAGGGAACGAGGAGCCGGGTGACGCCAAGGGAGAAGGGCCCCTTCCATCAACCGCCGTCGCCCTCAGCGGTCATAACGGCCGATTATGGCCGGGGGATGGGTGGAAAGGGGCCTATATAAACTGCCCTTCTGGCCCAGCTCGTCATTCGACCGATCACTCTCCGACTTGCCACTTCTCTCTTTCCTACCCTTCTCCTGTACTCGCTGGGCTCATACGCGGGGTGCTTCCCTCTAAGAATACTCGGTGTGGTACATCTGCCGGGTATTAGTTACATTCGGGGATCCATCGATATCTCCCCAGATGACAGAAAACCCATCGATATCTCCCCGTTCAAAAGTGATCGTTATCTCCCCGACGTATCGATATCTCCCCTTACAAAACTGATCGTTATCTCCCCGATTCATCGATATCTCCCCATACAAAATACATGCCATGGGGAAAAAGTAAGTGTAGATTTTGAAATACTACGAAGGTATTTAATGAAGTGGGCTGTCAGCTTAATATCATCATCAATACTCTTTCTTGTTCGTTACAACGGACATTTGTCGCAATTTATCAAACACCTGCGATAAATAATTTAGGTAAGTATTTAAAAATATTTGGTTTGCTCCATTATTGGGTGTGCCAAAAACCGTCTATACCTCAGCTCGGGATTTCGGCAGGCTTGATAGCTTTCGACGTTTGGCTCTATAAGCAACTTGACGCAGAGATTTCATTTGGCGCACAGTCATGTCAGAATCTTCATTATCCCTTACAACTGCTCGCACGATCTGCAATAAATTAATGTAATACATCGCTGAATTCCCAAACCGAACTAACAATCACCTTTTGGTTTATTATTCTGTGAATAATACACCTATGTATTCGGTCAGCAAAAAATTTTGATAACAACCCCTCAAAATTTTTTGTTTTCCGTTTCAAGGTGCCTAGATTAAAAAAATGCAATGTCCGTCCGCCGTCCGCCGTATCACGTGTACCGGCTTCATTTTCGGTCTAAAAAAGTCGTTCTTTCGCACACATGCTCCATTTGGGCCCTAGTTGTGTCCCGAAACTTTTCAGCCCGATCGGAATATATCCAGGGGTGTTATGAGTGAAAATGTGTGTAAAAATAGGTACTTTTTGCGTTTTAGCAACATGTTGGTAACATGAGCTTTTGAGGTATCGGTTTCCATGTTTTTTTGGACGAGAAGACCGAATATGAAGTCGATTTTGACCAAAGAGGGGAAAATTGAGTTCTACCAAATGTTCAGCTCCCAAAAATGATTTTTTATGGGTGAAAAACCTGGGAAATCGTCTGAAATCACCATCTGTTTGTATAATAACCCTGGAAAACGTGTCAACACGTGGATCAAGACGATTAAATGGCACTACCAATGATCAAAGATAGTTAAAAAAAAAAGTACCTAATTTGTGTTTTAGGGGCCAAAATTAATGGAAACCATCAGAAATAGCTATTTCAATTATTATTGCGCATGAAAGAAACAATAAATAAACAGCCAGCATTTCGTTAGGTATGTCCAATAGAATAATAAACCCATGTGACAATGACTTTGCAGCGTTTTTTTAGTATACACCTAAGTTTTAATATATTTATGACACGATCAATTTACCTTGGATGGACAGCTCGAAATGTCTTCATCTGCTTTCCTTTTTACCCCTGCTCTTATTATCGATAACTCCTTATCTTGCTCATTGGCGTCGTGATTGTGTTCTCCAATCGCCTCAGTCACGCACTTCCCGACAGCTTTCAAGTTGGCTTTACAACCAAATTTCTTTTTCCCGGCACAGACCCACCGATCAACTCCACTTGCTAAACTTTTTTGGAAACAAAAGCGGAAATTCCCCTCGTAAAACACGCCCCTGGTTTTTTTGCTTCCTCCTTCCTCCAAACAACACCATCCATGACGAACTCGAGCGATTAACTGGACACATGTTCACACGGGAGATATCGATAATAGCGGGAGATATGGAGAGCACTTCTACTGGGGGATATCAATACGATCAGACGAGACCTTTCACCTTCTCGGGGAGATAACGATGGTCGCCCGTTACATTCCTCTAGCACTCGCTGTGGTTCATCCACGGGGTGACAAAAGACTCCTAAGGAGCGCCTAATACTCGCTGTGGTACCTACATCCGCGGGGTATTAGTTACCTTCCTCACTTTCCTCTAGCACTCGCTGTGGTGACCTCCGCGGGGTGCTGGCACCTAAGGAGCAACTAATACTCGCTGTGGTACATCCACGGGGTATCCTTCCTACCCATCCAATCCTACCCTGCCGTTAGGGAACACCACACATGGAATTCAGCATTCAACTCAGCAGGACACTAACCTGTTCCAAAAAATCTATTTATGATTGGAGGATGGATATATGGTTGACTACATCTCCTCGTTTTCTTGCAATATTTCCAGTGATTCCCTTCATTGTTCTCATTTCCGCCGAGAAAGTATTGAACTGACTGCTAATAAATTCCATTGAATTTTCAAGTTCAGAAACGTCATTTCTCAACCCTTGAATGCTTCCAATATTTTCTTGCAAAGGTTTGGCACAATATTAGGAACACTCTTACAAGTCGAACATTTCCTCTTACCTTCTACTCTTATTCAGTTCAGATAACAACTTCTGATATTTTCTAAAGGAATATAAAGTTATAATGGCCCACCTGTTACAGTTTATTATGAACGAGTTGTCGCCGATCCATCGCCGATCCAACCAGTTCAGCCCTTGGCTTAGATTACACGGAGCGGTTACAACAGCCACATTAATATTGGTTAGGTAGCAGTACATAGTTAGTAATACCCATGAAAGATTAGTCAGTAGGTATTGGTTTTAGTCAATACCTTAGTAACTCGGCAAGTAAATGCCATATCCTCACACTTAGTATTCGAAATAAAGAAATTTATGAGATGTTTTACTAGGGAATAGAAACATTTAGGTGAAAATGCAAAAATTCTCCAGACAAGCAGCGTCTCTAAGCTGAAATAAAATGTAGAAGCGAAGAAGATGTCCTTATTAATTCAGTTCCGTTCCCATTTTCCTCGTCGTTATAGGGTAGTTGGGAACCTCCGATTTTTATTGTTTCTGACGGGAAGGAAAGATAGACGTTTGTGATTCAGCTCACCTACCTATGAGATGGAATAGGAATGCCAGAGAAACTTCCGAATGTTTCCCAAGACATCAGTAGGCTGGGCGTCACGTGATTCCCGCGAATCTTGGTTTTTACCCGAACCAACGAAGACCCCGAGATAAATGTAACTTCGGTTCGCAGGGGTCTGATGGTAATTTTTCTCTCGGGGGAAGAACTGTGGCGATGAACTTTTATGTCTGACTTTTATGTTCACGATCACCTTCAAGCTGAGGGCTATGTTTTTGGTTTATTATTTTCAATGATGAAAATGTTTCCAAAGGACCGATACGAACTAAATCACTCGCGAAGAAATCGTGGAACCCATTTCAAAGAAAAACTGAGTTATTGAAAAAATATAGTCTATTTCCACTAATACACGAAAAACGCAAAAAACACTGTTGAAATAACAGTGTTTTTTGCGTTTTTCGTGTATTAGTGGAAATGGACTATTTTTTCAATAACTCCGTTTTTCTTTCCAAAGGACCTTTGGAATCGAGCATGCAAATTTTTGTTAAACCCCACCCCCCCAAAATTTGATGGTTTACGTTTCAAGGTATGCAGAATCCGAAAATGGTTTATTTACCTGTCTAGGTGCCCCCTTCTCCGTAGATCACTGCTTTCTGTGGTCAATACCCGCGGGCTGCCCCTAGAAAATGGAGTACTGGAGCAGGCCCGGGAATTAATGTTTCATACAAATGCGGGGGATTCAATCATTAATTAATTATTATTAGTTATTCATGAAGCAAAAGGTAAATAATAAACCGTTGTGTAATAATTTAGCTATACAGATGCCCCTTCTGCGTAGGTAGTATAATAAATCGTTGTTTAATAATTTACCCAATAATACTTAACGTTTGTTCAAGTTGCAAAAGTACCTATAAACAAAATCCAAAAGATCCATCATAACAAAATGATATTACAAAACAACCAACTCGACTTCATGCAGCCATCCGTGATTATAATCAGATGATCCCTAGCCGTGACATCTGGGCCGGATTCATACCGCTTCATTCACAATCGTTGACGAAGCTTTCCGGTGCAAACGAACGGCTGGTCGTGCAATGCTCCGGGTGGTCTCAAAAATTCTTTAGTTCAATATCAATTAAAAAAACGTAAAAAAACCATACCTTTCTATTGAAAGTTTTCGAGCTACGGCGTTCTGAAAATTTCAACCCCTATTTTTCACCCCTTAGAGACGACTGAGAGTAACGCCGAGCTTACAGGACCAACTAGACCCCAAACGGGAAATGCAATCCAAATTTCATTAGTTTTGGTTCATGCTAACTAAGAAAAGTACGGCGTACGGCGGACGGGGAGAAATCTTTCATTCAATTTTCCGGATTCTACGTACGTTGAAACGTAAACCATCAAATTTCGAGGGGGTTAAATTTTTTTTTCACGCTCGATTCCAAAGGTTCATTATTGAAAATAATAAACCAAAAATTTCTGTCAATCCGCTGAACGCGGTACTTAGCACTTTTCTTGGTTGCCATGAACCAAAATTGACGAAATTTGGTTTGTAGGTCCCGTTTGGGATCATTTGGTCCGCGAAGGTCGACGTTACTGTTAGTCGTCTTTATTGGGTGAAAAATAGGGGTTGCAGTTTTCAGTACGCCGCAGCTCGAAAACTTTCAGTAGACTTTTTTTTTCTTTTTTTGAATTGATCTTGACCAAAAAGAATTTTGGAGAGCACCCGGAGCATTGTTGCACGTCCAGCCGTTCGTTTGAACCGAAAAGCTTCGTCAACATGATCGTGAATGTTGATCCAGCGCAAATGACCGTATAAATCCGTCGCAGATATCATTGCTAGGGAGCACCTGATTATAATCACGGATGGTTGTATGAAGTCGAGTTGGTTGTTCTGTGATATTATTTCATTTGAAGAATGATGGCTCTTTTGGATTTTGTTGATAAGTACTTTTGTAACTTGAACAAACGTTATGCTTCATGAATAACAGCAAATGATTATTGATTGAATTATTGAATTCCGCGCATTTTTATGAAACTGGATTTCCCTGGCCGGCTTCAGTAATCGATTTAGGGCTTTCCTGGGTGGAGCACGAGGGTAGGTATGGACCACGAAAACAGTGATCTACGCAGAAGGGGCATCTATACAGGTAAATAATAATCCGTTGTGTAATAATTTGCAGCGTTTTTTATTCCATATTTGGATTCGACGTACCTTGAAACGGAAACCATCCAATTTAGAGTGGGAGGGGGGTTAATTTTTTTGACATTTTATGTCTTTACTTTGCTACATAAACTCGAAAATGAAACGCGGGACATGCAACGGAGACATGCAACGGAAACAACGTCACGAAAATATTTCTGATGATTTTCGCTTACAACCGATTCGTTGCTACGGAACTTTATCTTCGCCAGTTATCATCGTACACAAATCGTTCACCACTCGTTGGATAGCTCTCGATTTACCTAACCATACTACGTTAACCACTGCGGACTGCGTGGCCAACAAGCTGCGGTATGAGCGTGATTGTTTAAATGAATGTTTACGTACATAATACAGTGGAGTCCGGCTAATCCGAACTAATTGGGACTGAAGGCTGTTCGGACTAAGTGATAGTTCTGCGACAATTAAGTACGAAGTACTTGTTTTTAAATTGAAACGTGATTCTTTGTCATTTGTGACCGCCCAAGGACAGAGTTTACCATTCGTTGGAAATCTTGACCAAAACAATTAAGTACTAAGTACTTGGTGTGGGTGCGGGAGGGGGCGCTAAGACATAAAATGTCCCTCGTGGTTGCGTACTTGTACGGAAGCTGTACCCACCGTTTGTGTTTTTTTCCATTAAATTTAGCCATTACTAGCCCGATATCAATCAATTACAAGTATGTACTACCCTTTTTAATAGGTCCCTCACTCTGGGTACTGTGCCTGAGAAGTGGAAGGTGTCATTCGTTACACCCATACCAAAGAAGGGGGATAAATCTCGGATTGATGAATATCGCCCAGTATGCTCATTGTCCACTATACCAAAGGTATTGGAGAAGATCGTAGTATCCAGGGTCATGCCTTTGGTTAGCAGGCATTTGTCACATAACCAACACGGATTTATGCGTGGCAGGTCGACAGTCACCAATCTTTTGACTCTTCAGCAATACATTCTCAACGCTTTCGAGTCTGGGGATCAAGTCGATTGCGTCTACACCGACTTTTCGAAATGTTTTGATAAGGTTCCTCACTCTCTTCTCATCAGCAAGCTGAGGGCGTTTGGGTTTTTCGGTCCGCTACTCGAATGGTTTAGAAGCTACCTCACTAATAGATTCCAGATTGTCAGAATCAAGTCAGTTTTGTCTAGTCCCTTCCCAAATACTTCAGGTGTCCCTCAAGGCTCTCACGTGGGGCCTATGTGTTTTTTGATTTTTGTTGATGATTTGTCTAAAGTTATTTCGGGTGATGTTCAGTTTTTGCTGTTTGCTGACGATTTGAAACTTTTTCAACATATTCGTGCGTTCAGTGACATGCAGGCTCTACAGACAGCGTTGGACTCTTTGTTCGGTTGGTGTGAGGCTAACGATTTGCGGCTTAACTTGGGGAAGTGTGCGGTTATGACCTTCTCTAGAGCTTCATCCCCTCATTTGTTTACTTACACTCTGGGGGGTCAGGCGTTGGGTAGGGTGGACTTGTTCCGAGATCTTGGAATCATTTTCGATTCTCGGTTGACGTTCTCCCATCATATCGCGGATATTTGTTCGCGGGCTATGAAGAACTTGGGGTTCCTGAAACGTCATACGAGGGGCTTCAAGGATGTTGACGCTTTAGTCGTTCTTTATAATGCGATGGTCCGCTCGGTTCTGGAATATGGATCCATCGTTTGGTCACCGTTTTACATGAATGCTGCTGAACGTATCGAGAGGGTCCAGCGGAAGTTCCTTCGTTTTGTTGCTGTTGGGCAGGGGACGAGTTGGGATGAGTTTGATCTGGATGAGACTCTCAGTCTTTGCCGTCTTACTTCCCTCTGCCACCGTCGTCGGATTGCAGACTGCCTTTTCCTAATCAAGTTGTTCAGATCGTCAGTGGACTGTCCTGGGCTACTGCAGTTGATTGACTTCCACGTCCCACGATACTGCACACGTTCGAACAACCTGTTTTACGTACGGACAACGCCAACGAATTATCTGTTCAACAATCCCATTCTGCGGTCGCTGAGATCCTTGGATTCGGCCATCTCCCAAGCTCAGATAGACATTTTTTGTGATTCTTTTAGTAGCCTGAAGGTCGCACTGTATGATTTTTTCCTTTTTTCGCCTTAATTGTTGAGAGTTTATGTTTAATAGTTTTATTGTTTGTTTTGTTAGTTGTAGGAATAGTTTTGTAGGACAAAAATTTTGTTATTTCTATTGTAAGACAGTGAGTCATTTATTTTCTATTTTTTGTAATTGGGCTCTAGCCCGTGTAAATTAATAAAAAAAAAAAAAAAAAAAAATAAAATTAATAAAAATGTACAAGCGCTAGATTTTTTAAAACTAAAAATGTGGGTTTTCACAAATAATATCTTCTTTTGTAAAGACAGCAGGTACAGCATTTTCATGGTTGACTCCAAAAGCTCATTATTGAAAATAATAAACCATAACGCTTCAAGTTCTTGCATAACGGTTTATTCTAATATATTACCTACTGTTCAGTCCTAAATACTTTACGGGCTGTTAGCCAAAACATTTTGATGTAGAGAGGAGAGGAGTATTAAATATTCCTTCAGTTGATTCCCAAATGGTAATCTTTTATACCGAAAAATTACGCTACTGGCAGGTAGATGCGTTGGATTCGACCAGAAGGTGAGAATCTATATTTCTGACAATTTCGTAAAATATTGCTCTACTAAAAAATTCGTTAAGTGCCTATGTTCCCTAAGACTGGTCAAATGCACAATGTACTATGAAATTAGGATAGCTAAATATGCAGAAAACTGGACATTAATATAGGTTGTGCTTTATGCATGTAGACTGTAGGTACCTATGAGCACTCAGTTTGTCATCATCGATTTGGTATGACAGGCTTCGTTGTTTTACGAGATGAGAAAAACATTTTTTGTTTGTTTTTCAATATCTTTCCTCGCTCCCTGCGCTAAATAATCATATTCGTTATCCTTTGTCCAGGATCCTAACTGGATTTTGTAAGGCCGAACCTGAACAACAGCTCTTCAAGTAGACTTCAAACGACCCAACCGTCAACCTGGTACCTGCCGCCGCCTTTCTACGAGTAGAACATCTGAAGGGTCTGCTAGACGTTACTCAGTCTGCTCACATCATCCGGTTACGGCCCCACCCCACAGCCCAATATCAGTGCGACGTTTCTCCTCCTGAACATGACCACGTTGTTTGTTTTAGTTTATTTCGCTGTGGAAAATGTCACACTAAGACACAATTTTTTCTGAATACTGCGAACACAACAAAACTTATTTGCTACCCAATCCTCTCGTATGTAGAGGAATGAGGAACTTATGGTTATTTTGGAACCATGGTTATTTTTTTATAATTTTTATAGAAAAATCACGTTGAGAGCTTTCCAATAAGGTGCAATATGAGGGGTATCCGATCTGAGAAAAATCTCCGAAGGTAGGCCTTGGAACTCGATACCCGTTACTACGTCCCCTCCCGCACATCCAGCAGGAAGACTTCCATGGCGTCACGCACATTATTTTCATCAGTACCACAGCATATCCAGGCGGCATATCATGCTGAAAACTGGTACATATGGGTACTAAATGTGATTTTGAAATAAAAAATACTAAATTCCGACCCATAAAAGTCCCTCTGTAGCGCCGTCCTCGAGCTGTGAAAACTGGATGCTCCCCAGTTCCTTCGAGTCAGAGAGAAACAGCCCATATTAAGCAATTTGGTTTCGTACCTTTTCCCAGAGCCCAACACCTGGGGATATCCACACTTTTGAGCAACGGGCCAATCTTTTCAAAAGAAACTCGTAATCGCTATGGACCGGACAAACTGGCGTACTACTAAGGTGACAACGAGGCAACAAAGTAGGGTAGTGTGGGCTCGAACGTGTTCGGATGCCCAGTCATACTTTTGGTGTTTCAGCCTGTACTTATCACTGGAGGGGCTATATAGCCAACTCGGCTCCCGTTTTTCCCAAACGGCTCCCGTCCATAGGAATACTAAATCCCCAAACGGCTTCTGCTTTCATCAACACAAATTCCTTCCCACTTCATGCAGACTTTGGACTGCCTCGATTGAAGTGTGGTTAAAAATGTGTTGGTGTTGCGTCATGGATTTAGTTCATATTTCTCGTGAAACATTTCGTCTTTTCTATTTGAGTCAAGCACTAAACGGGCAGATTTTTGAGGCACACTTTTGCAATGTATTCCAGTCGCGATATCTTTTTCGATAAAAATTCATCAATGACATTCCCTACAAACAGTGACAAGCAGTGACTTTGAGCGTGCGTAATAAATCGATTTTCGAATAAGGTTAATATATTTGTGAGTCAACAAATCCAAATCATTAGACTCAAATTCACCTCCTATAAGTTTGGCGGGCCTCTCGTGCACATTATCTACTCGTAGAGCTTTGCGCTTTAAATTATTACTAATAGCCTTCCTTCTTGAATGCACATAACCCGGCGCTATCATTCTTTCACTACAGTTTGCTCAGGTGGGATTGTTTACTAACTGCCTTGCCTACGTAGTGGGAGCCGAGTGGGAATCGTCGCTTTGAGAATTCAGGGAGCCGTTTGGGAATCTCGAAACAAAGGACGGGAGCCGAGTTGGCTTTCACGACTGGAGGCTGTCCTTCAAAAACCACTCGAGTCGAGAAACCAAGTCACCCGACTTGTGGAAAGGTCTCACAAAAGCATTTGGATGATGACAGAAAAACCAAATGCAGCAGAGCAGCAGAGTACAGTGACCATCTGCAAGTTTTACGCTCTGCCTGGAGTGAAAAGGAAAGAAAATGATGTGGAGCTGGATGAAAGAATTGTGCCCCGTTTCTAAACACGCCAGAGTGTAAATGCAACATTCTGTCATTCCTAAGCCTGGAAAATGGGTTCGTACAGTAAGCAAGTGAGAAAAATTGTCACCATAAATAGGTTGAGCGAAGTACGCATAAGCACCGACGGCATCCGAAAGCGATGAATTCCCGAAAAAACCATCCAAGCAACCTATTGTCGTCCAAAGCGGAGATCTTCAGCGTGATGTCATATTGCGATATGACTGGTGAAATTGTCTTTGATCGTAAGCACAACTCAAGACTCGAACATCATCAAGCCGACTTCGGTCCAAGGGCAAGCCGACAACGGTAAATAATTAAACGTCCCCCAAAATACTCAAAGAAATATTCACTCTTTCAGTTTGCGTTTCAGGAACAAAATGTCTGACTTTCTGTCTGTACGCAATTCTGCGTAACCTCCATTCATTGTCCAAAGAAAAATCCGAACGCAAATCGGTCGGTACCTATGTGATCCACAGATGGTCCCTTTATAATTATTATTATCAATTATTCTATCAAAACCAGATAGTAACTTTCATCAGCACATGAGCAAGCATTATATTCCCGAAACTCTGGGTTTCGAACAAAACCAATATTTCATAACTAGAAACATTCTGGAACAATATTCTCAAGTCTAAAAGAGCGGTATGCATGAACTATTCAGAGGCGATACTGAATTTCGAGGAACATTCCCGTGTCATTTTTCAAGCAAACTGAGTTTGACACTGGAATGAATGATCAAAAGAACAGCAACATTCACAATGCTGACGCTCTGAAATAATTAAAAATTGTTTCCGTTGCCATAATTATCTACCTTTGAGATATTAGGTATGTTATCAATAAAGGGATATTATTTTCGAAACTTTTAACCGACACCAATCAACGGGTAGGGATCGAACAAGAAGAGGAAGTGTGATGATTTGTTTTAGTTCAATCGCTAGGAGTATAATACTGTAAAAACGTGTTTGGTCCAGAAATAGCTGGACATTGACATTCAAAACTGAGTAACTGTATACAACACAACAAGCTTAATTTATTATTGTGAACAGCTACACCTACTTACTTACTATTTGAACGAAATTACGAGTTACCTATGCATAAAACAAGAAGATACCTCCCACGGCAATGTTAATGCGAGTAACAGTTAATGAGAGAATGATATATTTTCTACCAAGGTCTATTAAAGTATTCAAGTACCTACATAAAATATGAATGGTTAAGTATATTTTGCTAATTTCATGATGGAAGAATTCTAGAGTCGTCTTTCTGGAGCGACGATCCCTTAATATTAAACAGTAACAGGTTCTTCTCCTGAAGTAAATAATTATCACTGATGTTTTTTGTTTTTAATAAAGGATGATTCTTAAAACGCGGACCTTCAATATCACTAAACAGAGAATGCAATGATTAACACACTCCACACAAAATTGTGTTTTAAAGGACTTGGCGAGGGAAGGTTCAAAATCTTACAACTCAAAGAGTTGAATAACGAAAAAGTTGAGCAATTTTCTTGTTAGTTTCAACTTTCTGCAAACAATACACAGTGTATTGCGAGTGTAGATAAATCAGACGAACTAGCACAATGTTTTCAAAAAATTTTGCTTTCCTAAAATTTTGCTAGGTACCTTCATTAAACAAACGACAGGGTCGGTAGCTTGGCCCCTAGATAAATGTACACTGCGAAGTATGTAGGTCCAAAAGTCGCTAAAGATTTACGTACCGACCCTACATAACTTTTTCTATGCGACACTTTCAGTTCGCGAACTCACTAATAACCAACACCGGAATGGTGGATATTTACTTTGTTGTGAATATAATGCACCAATTGTTCGAATTTAAAATCCACAATTTTTCAAAACCCAAAGGGCTTTTGGGTTTCCGACAAAACAACGTAAGGGTAATAATCAATATCAACAAATATTCGTGTCATGTGAGGGAATTCTAGAAGTTGGTGACTTCTTTCCATTTTAGAAAATTTTGGCCCCCAAAACACAAATTAGGTAGGTACGCTCCTTTTGACATTTTATGTCTTTACTTTGCTACATAAACTCGAAAATGAAACGCGGGACATGCAACGGAAACAACGTCACGAAAATATTTCTGATGATTTTCGCTTACAACCGATTCGTTGCTACGGAACTTTATCTTCGCCAGTTATCATCGTACAAAAATCGTTCACCACTCGTTGGATAGCTCTCGATTTACTTAACCATACTACGTTAACCACTGCGGACTGCGTGGCCAACAAGCTGCGGTATGAGCGTGATTGTTTAAATGAATGTTTACGTACATAATACAGTGGAGTCCGGCTAATCCGAACTAATTGGGACTGAAGGCTGTTCGGACTAGGTGATAGTTCTGCGACAATTAAGTACGAAGTACTTGTTTTTAAATTGAAACGTGATTCTTTGTCATTTGTGACCGCCCAAGGACAGAGTTTACCATTCGTTGGAAATCTTGACCAAAACAATTAAGTACGAAGTACTTGGTGTGGGTGCGGGAGGGGGTGCTAAGACATAAAATGTCCCTCGTGGTTGTTTTACACACATTTTCACTCATAACAACCCTGGGTATATTCCGATCGGGCTGAAAAGTTTCGGGACACAACTAGGGCCCAAATGGAGCATGTGTGCGAAAGAATGAATTTTTTAGACCGAAAATGAAGCCTGTAGACGTGATATTGCGTACGGTGGGCGGACATTGCATTTTTGGAATCTACGCACCTTGAAACGGAAAAGAAACTAACTAAGTTCAGCCTTAAATTTACGTTAAGTTTTGGTCTAAAATCGTAGTTTTTCGCAGTTCGGGTCCCCATTTGGGAGCACATTTGGGTCCTAGTTGTGCTCCGAAGCACGGCAGCCCGATCGGCATACACGCAGGGGTGATATGGGGAAATGAGTGTAAATTTTCTTGGGGGGTGGGCCAGATAAAATCTACACGAGAAAATTCTTAAATCCTCAGAAAGTAAAAACACAAACGGTGGGTACAGCTTTCGTACAAGTACGCAACCACGAGGGACATTTTATGTCTTTGCGCCCCCTCCCGCACCCACACCAAGTACTTCGTACTTAATTGTTTTGGTCAAGATTTCCCACGAATGGAGGACGAGTGCCGTCGTATAATACCAATGATAACTACGTTTGATTGTGCTCGTTGATGGTTGCGATGTAATGGTAAATCGAGAGCTTTCCAACGAGTGGTGAACGATTTGTATACGATGATAACCGGAGAAGTTCATACGCATTCATTTAAACAATCACGCTCATACCGCAGCTTGTCGGCCACGCACTCCGCAGTGGTTAACGTAATATGGTTAGGTAAATCGAGAGCTTTCCAACGAGTGGTGAACGATTTGTATACGATGATAACCGGAGAAGTTCATACGCATTCATTTAAACAATCACGCTCATACCGCAGCTTGTTGGCCACGCAGTCCGCAGTGGTTAACGTAGTATGGTTAGGTAAATCGAGAGCTATCCAACGAGTGGTGAACGATTTTTGTACGATGATAACTGGCGAAGATAAAGTTCCGTAGCAACGAATCGGTTGTAAGCGAAAATCATCAGAAATATTTTCGTGACGCTTCTCCGTTACATGTCCCGCGTTACATTTTCGAGTTTATGTAGCAAAGTAAAGACATAAAATGTCAAAAATATTTTCGACTACAGAAACATAACTTTTCCGTCTCGTTGACACTTACGGTTGATCTATATAAGTTGACTAGCTGTGTACCCGCGCTATGCAACGGTAGAACAGACACCCCCTTTAGGACAGGCCCCACTCATAACAGTTTTATGATATATTATACTATTTGAACCGACGCGTGTTGCTGCGATTTAAATAAATGGAGCCAACGGTCATGTATTTTAATATGCCTGTATCCCCCCCTCCTCAACTGATCAGAAACCTTCCCCAATGCCAACCCTAACTGCCTTTAACCCCCCCCCCCCCCCGTATCCTATGAACCCTCCCTACCTGGTTAGAAACATTCCTCAATGTTCACACAACAAATTCCCAAAGTTGCACTCCAATTGGTCAAGTAGTTTTGAAATTTCTGTAGACCCCCCCCCCCCCTCTCTTAACCTGATCCCCCCACTAACATCCTGATTGAAGTACCACTTGAATGTACTCGTCGAGCTGAATCCAGAATCTAATTACAATCGGATTTACGTCCAACCGTTCAAAGTTATTATAAGCATAAACGTCCTCATAGAAGTGATTATAACACGTTTTTTAGTAGTAGGTATTTCATTCATAGCGTTTCAACGGATGGACAGATTCAAATGCGGATTTTTCATAAACCTTCCCAGATAAATTCTGCGTCAAATGGTACCAGCCGCAACTTTCTACGTTCAGCCGTTCTCAATTGATGCCGAGACAAACAAACAAACAAACAGACAAACAAACAGACACTGTTTTATTATATGTATAGATTTACTGCTGATGAATTTTTGAAAATTCAACCGATTTTGGACCAACAAAAACTAAAAATTTGACTCACTACTTGCATTCCAAAAATCACCATTTTTGAACTCGTTATCTTGTATGAATATAGATACTTGGCTGGAATTTTGAATGTAACAATGTTAGATTCATTGCAATAGTGTGTTTTCTATATAAAAGTTAACTGACGTAAACCCACAAACCTATTATTTCAAAGTCAGTGACAGGTTTTGGAATCTCTGACCTCTCACGGGTCGTAGTGCCGTGAGAGAAGAAGCAGTAAGTTCCAGTCATTCATGCAGCATGGCTACAAAAGCGAATTTTCAAAGAAATATTCAGAAATATATTCGTCTATTGTGTAAAAAGATGATATATAGCGAGAAACCATACCACTTTTCGTAAAATTATATAATTTTGGTTTATTATTTTCAATAATGAACCATTAGAATCGAGCATGAAAAAAAAAAAAAAAAAAAAAAAATTCTAACCCCCCTCAAGATTTGACGTTTCAAGGTATGCAGAATCCGAAAATGCAATACAAATATTTCTGTCTGTCCCCCGTACGCCGTACTGGCCACTTTTCTTAGTTACCATGAATAAAAATTGATGAAATTCGGATTATAGGTTCCGTTCGGGGTCTAGTTGGTCCTCGAAGCTCGACGTTACTGTCAGTCATCTCTAAGGGGTTCAAAATAGCAGCTCGAAAACTTCCGATGGAAGGGTATGGTTTTTTTTACGTTATTAAATTTGTCTTGAGCTAAAAAATTTTTTGAGACCACACGGAGCATTGTACGTCCAGCCGTTCGTGAGCACCAAAAAGCTTCGTCAACACGATCGTGAATCAAACGGTATAAATCCGGCCCAGATATCATAACTACGGAGCATCTGATTATAATCAAGGATGGCTGTATGAAGTCGAGTTGGTTGTTGTGCGATATTATTTCATTTGATAAGTGATGGACTATTGGATTTTGTTGGTAAGTACTTGTGAAACTTGAACAAACTTTGAAGTATTATTGATGGGTAAATTATTACACAACGGTAAATTATTACACAACGGCAAATTATTACACAACGGTTCATCTACCAAGAAGGGGCTGGATTTTGTTGATCGGTACTTTTGCTACTTTACCAACCGTTGAAGTATTATTGATGGGCCAGTTATTACACAACGGTTCATTATACTTGACCAGAGGGTAGTTACTGACCACAGAAAACAGTGATCTACGCATTAGGGGCATCTATTTCTCTCCACATCAACAATTTTCCTTCAAAACTTCATTATTTGCGTTTCTTTTCGCCATTTTAGTTACTGTTCGTCATCGAAAGAATTATTTTAGCAACATTTAACTCGTGATTTAGGTAGGTACCTAGTAACGAGTACGGGGTTAGGTACTAACCTACGGAGGGTCTGCGATCTACATAAATATGCATAGAATAGTACATATTATATTATATAGACGGGTTATCTATACATAGAGCTGTGATCTGTAACAGGAGGGTATTCTGTACAAAATAATAAACCGTTGTGCAGGGATTTGCAGCGTTTTTTTCTTGATTTTAGCAATTTTTATAGCTTTTTGACCCTTATAAAGTCATATTTGACCCACCCTCCACTGAGAAGATACTGAGTCCTTGAAGATACTGTTACCCATACAAATAGTCCCTCCGTCGAAAACCACCATCCCTCTCAACGTCAGGTGAATTAATAACGATTTTAGCACTTAACACCGAGCTCCAAAAATCCAAATTTGACCCGTATTCTAGAGAAAAAAACAACAACTGAAATGGAATGTTCCAATCTTTATTCACCCTTCCATACCACTTTCAGAAAATTTAGATAAATTGTTCGCAATTTCAGCGGTTTTACTGATTTTTGACCCCTAAAAACTCAAATTTGACCCCCCTAGAATTTTGGAAAATTGCTCTTCTTCAAACTCATCTTTTTGTTCGGCAATACGAACATTTTGGCGAAATTTGGGATTTTTATTATGTACCGAAGGTCAGATGTTGTCTTGAGTGGCACATAAATAAACATATAATATTTATATACTTACGTATACATATTATATTTCTGTTAAAATCTATGCATGAATTCAGGATGCTATGAAACGGATTTGCCTATAAAAAAATTTCAAAAATTCATGTTCTGAAAATTTTGGAGCCATAGAAATAGCCATTGAAATATCTTTGAAAATTCGCTAGAAGGTTCAATAATTAAAATAATAACTTGAGCTGGTGATTCATTTTCTACAGGCATAATGCAGTACAGTAGTTGATATGATGCACAACTAAATAGGTAAAGTTGAAGATGAGTAGATCAAGAACACGATGATAATTTATTAAAACCATGAAACAATGGCATAGTAGTTTTAATATCGAAAATGTTTTGATGGGATACGTCGGAGTTCGTCGAATACTAAATAATCAGCGATTTTCTATGCAGTGAAGGCTCACAGGGACATCATTTGTTTCCACGAAACTAAACCTCCTCGCGTCTCGAACTCGTGAGTGACGTTATCCACGAAAAACCACCCTTTCACCCCAAAGACTGCTCACAAAACGAAAAACAAAATAAAACACAAAGATTTTGTTGAAAAGACGGAATCCGAGTGGGTGTTTGAAGGCAGCGCACGCGCCCCACTTCACCCCCTATAAAACTAAGTGGTAGCTACACCACCACCTCATACCATCCCCCGCGCTCAGACGGTCCGTGGTAAGTCTCCCTACCCGCGCTTTCTCTCCCATTAATAATAGAACTGATTAATTTTCGTTAATATATAAAATTACGAACAAGTTGCTAAAAAAAGCCAAAGCTGGAAATCCCACCAGCAATTCTTACTGTGTGTACTGAAATAACAATAAGTAGGTAATTACGATAACTTGTAGTTCACTATGGTAATCTTATTTATATGAATGGTAGGTAGTCTGCTAAATCGGAGAAAACTACCAATATTTATTTATAATCACGACTTGAGAACGATTTTTACAAAAATAAGCAAATGCAATGGCCACAAAATTTTTATTTGGCGGACTTTCGAAGAAACGCTTTTCTTCGAGAATTCAAGAATAGCAATGGTTCCGACAATTTTAGAACATGAATTTTTGGAAAATTTTCCGATACAAATAAGTTTTACAGGAGCCTGAATCCATTTCCAGATTTCTAAATTTTTAAAGTGCATAATTATATAGTCACATATGATATATAAATATTAATGTACCCTTCAAGACAAAATCTAATCTTGACTGCGAAAAAAAAATTCCAAATTAACCCAACAATTTTGTAATGGCAAACGAAAGGAAAGGCCTTTTTAGAAAAAAGTGGGTAAAATTTGAATTTTGAAGTGTTACATCGCTAAAACAACGCTACGTACATCGCTAAAAATGGCTAAGAATCACCAAAAATTGATATAACTTCATCGAAGGTCTTATGATATGGTGACTCAAGACAGAAGAAGACAAAAATAGAAAAGAGTTTTTCTGAATAAAAAAGTCTGAAATCGCTTAAAATACTCAAAACTAGCCAAATAACCAAAACTACACCCAATTCACCAAAAATTAGATGTGGGATATAAGATGGTGATATCAATGGTCTATTTCGAAGGCCGTCATCATTTTTTCTCAAAATGTGGAAAAACAATGTTTTTGTACATAAATACGTAAACATTTATCAAAACTGGAATAACTTCTAAAATTAATACAATTCTATTCTATCTCTGAAATTCAGAAGAAATAGATGAGTAGATGGGTAATAGATGGGTAGATGGGCAAATTTATGGATAAACCATGGGAAATATTCCACGTTGTTTGAATGAGTATGTACCTTACTTTACTTCGAAAATTCGCTCATATGGGCCATACGGCATGACTAGTTCCTTTTTATCATCCTAGTACACTGATTCTTCCTAGGTTTGAATCATCTCCACGCTCTAGCAAGTTTAAATAATTATGAATAAATATAATAGCGTTTAAAAACCACGAGTGAATGAGCCAAATTTTCTTAATCTGCGGATTGTGTGTGTGTGTGTGTGTGTGTATGTGTGTGTCTTTTGAAGGTTCTCTACAGTTTCCCTGCGATCTACAATCACTGCTGAAGCGAGCTGAGTTGTTATAAATTTAAATGACTAAAATCCGTATCCTAATTTAAAATGATCACCTCTGGTAAACAACGACAAAATTTAGGATGAATTAGGAACATGAAATGAGTCCGATTTCGTTCCAGCAATAAGACACGTTGCAAATAGCGAGAAGCTACTAACTATTGGTTTAAAGACGATGAATCCAGTCCAGTTCAATGTTTGCATTTAGTCGCTAATTTATTATTGATGGTTTAAAACGGGAGCGGAGGTAATTTGACCATATTATGACTTAATTTATGACATTTCTATTCTCATGATTTTTGAATTAATGACGCCAAGTTAGAGAATGGTATAAAATACCAGGATTTCAATAAATAAATTATTTGAATGGTAAATAAATTATAAATAAAGGAATAATATAAAGGATTTGAGAATGGTATAAAATACCAGGAGTTATCGATGCCACGATAAGTAACAGCAAAGTTAGTCCACCCAAATCAGGTGGGAATTATATAGCTAATTTCGTACAGAATAATTTATGACATTGAATACATACATATCGATTACGTAATGCGAATGAAAAATTTCCAATACAAAAATGTGAATTTAATCAAGAAAACTTGGTGAGAAAGTTTTGATTTTCGACAGTACAACAATGTTTTTTTACTTAGAAATGTTGATTGATAAGCTTGCTCGTTATTCACCTACGGACGTTGGTCTTTGATACTTGTATTTTAAATCATATTCAAATCCTGTTGACAAAATGAGATAGAGATCTGGTCCGGCGGAATACAGCGACCTACGAGATTATCATTTCAAATTTAAAACGGAATTTGAATTGCTATTATGATGCCGACACTCATGTCGAGCCATTATTTTTGTCAGAATTCTTTGTTCCTGTCAGACCGTGCGGGAGTGTAAGCTGAGCGGTCGGGGGCAGTATATTGTGAAGAAAAAACAGAAGAACAGAAAACAGTAGGTGTATTAAAATGTCTCTGGGGTCATGCCCTGCTATCAAGTACTCAGTTTTCCAGTGTTTTTCTTTACTGGCTCTTGAAAAATGAATGCGATGATTCGAAATATTCCAGTTATTATCAGGGTTTATCTCGATCATATCTCAACAAAAGATGATTGCTATTGACAGCGTATCGATTTCAGCGTGGCCCTTCGTTCACAAAGAACTTTCCATCTTTATGAAAATGAAGTAATTTTGGGTAAATTTTTGGTGTGATTCTTGATAGAAATGGATTATGTAGGTAGGTAATTACTGCTAGTACCAAAGAATTCAATTGCCAGTCAGTGGCCTGTTGTCTGAATACATTTTGCTAAACAAAGTTTTTCTAAGGAAACCTTATTTCAAAATGCGTACAGACCAACATTTAGCCCGATATCTTTGAATACTAACCATTTAGGGACCAATCCGTAGCCTTCAATATTGCAGCTTCTCAATACCTTCATATCGTGCGATTACTGACAATTCGATGGTATTGCATACAGTCCAGTGAAGGAGGGGGAGGGAGTTTTTGAGGAGTAGGTAGATGGTAGTTACCAAAATCTGTATCACAGGAAGGCTGATGCATTTACAAGTAGGTACATAATTGACTGATCGTTTGCCTCCTCGCCAATTCAAATTTCTACATACCTATTCAGTAGTTTAAATCCGAGACAAGCAGATATCGACGATCTTGCAGAAGTTTCGTGATCTGAACGATAATGCATAAAAGAAGGCGTCTATGTAAGGCGCCAGCCGCAATAGGAGTTTTTTACGTGGCCATCACCTCAGCGGAATGACATATTCCGTAATGAATCATTACACTAAAACTGTTGTGGGACTGTCTCTATTTCAAGAATCCCACGTCAGCGTCAAATTACTGCTGCCATGAACTTCGACTCCGAGGGTGGCAGCAGTGTTAATAAACTAATCATCCATGGAAGTAAGTCGAAAGAACCAACACAAACTTCGGTTTTGGGAAATAATCTAACCCATTTTGTAAACTTAAAAATCGCTCAAAAATTTGCTAAAAATGGTTAACTTTATTTTTTGTGTAACTTTTGTATGGCTCTTTACTGCAGTTAGGTACCTATATTGGTATACCATAGATAACCCTTCCGTCTGTTTGAATGTTCCTTGAAATCGCCATTACTATAGGACGGTCGTAACAAGCTGAATCACACACTTGTCATAGTGACATGTATAATGACTTACTGTAATAATTGGTCTAATTTGTTAACCTCAAAAAATTATAAATTCCTATATATAGCTCAACCCAGTTAGTTGGCAGAGTTCCTTTATTGTACTGCTACAGTTTTTGGCGAAACGGGTTTTCCTACGTTACCTACTAACTCTGAATAACAATGTAATACATTTAATGATTGGTGAGGAATAGGTACAATTGCTTCCGTGATAGCAATATAACTGATTCCTCTCTCGGGTACAATTATCATAGAAATAGGGGACTAGAAGATTATCACCTCAGGTTACGAATAAGAATATTCATATTTTCACAATGGAATCTCGACCGCCATGGTAACAGATCTGAACGGATTTATGATAATCCCAAGGCATTTGTTAGCAATAGTATACTACAGACGATGAACTGCTAATTTGACTAATCATAGACAAACATTAAAGAGTATCAAGAAACCCAGCCATTCAAGTCACTAGTTTCATCTGGGACATGCAAAATTAATACGACTGAATTAGTTCAAAACTACGTCAGTAAATGGCAAAAAGTGTCCATAAAATAATGCGTATTCAAATAAAAAAACCCAATTTGCACTGTAGGAAAGCTGTTTAAAAATAGATCAGTCCTTGTAATATTTTGAGACATATTTTTAGTGATGTTCGTGTTTTTTTCTGACTAGTAGTGTCCACGGAATTTCGGATATTAGGTTGATATAATTATGTTGTTATTGGTGGAAATCAACGATGTGGTATACTGGGAGTACATTGGGAGTATACTGGGTGTCTCGAATATCAGTAGTTGGGAAATATGTGAACCCATAAGCGGGTCACAGCTTCTGAATTTTGGATCAATTACATTTTGGTTTATTATTTTCAATAATGAACCATTGGAATCGAGCATGAAAAAAAAAAAATTCTTACCCCCCCTCAAAATTTGATGGTTTACGTTTCAAGGTATGTAGAATCCAAAACTGCAATAAAAATATTTCTGTCTGTCCGCCGTACGCCGTACGCCGTACGGGCCACTTTTCTTAGTTACCATGAAAAAAAATTGATGAAATTCGGGTTATAGGTTCCGTTCGGCGTCTAGTTGGTCCTCGAAGCTCGACGTTACTGTGAGTCATCTCTAAGGGGTTCAAAATAGGGGTTGAAATTTTCAAAACGCCTATACCATTTTTTTACGTAAATATTTTTACGGTTTTAAATAGTTCTTGAACTTGCAAGTTTTTTAAGACCATCCGGAGCGTCGTACGTCCAGCCGTTCGTTCACAGTAAGGCCCCGAAGTTTGCACCGACAGGCATTTTCGACTCCAGTGTGAATGAAATTGTATACAATTCAAACCAAATCTCATAACCAGAGACACGCCCACAATAGGAAATTTGGCGGAGATAAAATCATTGGTAGGGATCACCTGATTATATTGGCGGAGTATGAAGTCGAGTTGGTTGTTCTGTGATATTATTTAATTTGAAAAATGATGGCTCTTTTGGAGTTTGTTGGTAGGTAGTGAAACTTGAACAAACGTTGAAGTATTATTGATGGGTAAATTATTACTACGGTAAATCATTACTCAACGGTAAATTATTACACAACGGTTCATTATACCATCTACCTAGAAGGGGCTGGAGTTTGTTGGTAGGTACTTTTGCAACTTTTTTCACTCCTCATCAACAATTTCTTTTCAGAACTTCATTATGTGTGTTTCTTTTTGTTAGGTACTGTTTGTCATCGGCAGAATTATTTTAGCAACATTTAACTCGTGATTTAGGTAGGTACCTAGTAACGAGTACGGGGTTAGGTACTAACCTACGGAGGGTCTGCGATCTACATAATATGTATATAATAGAATAGTACATATCATATTATATAGAAGGGTTATCTATACATAGAGCTGTGATCTGTAACAGAAGGGTATTCTATACAAAATAATAAACCGTTGTGCAGGGATTTGCAGCGTTTTTCACTCCTCATCAACAATTTCTTTTCAGAACTTCATTATGTGTGTTTCTTTTTGTTAGGTACTGTTTGTCATCGGCAGAATTATTTTAGCAACATTTAACTCGTGATTTAGGTAGGTACCTAGGAACGAGTACGGGGTTAGGTACTAACCTACGGAGGGTCTGCGATCTACATAATATGTATAGAATAGTACATATCATATTATATAGACGGGTTATCTGTACATAGAGCTGCGATCTGTAACAGAAGGGTATTCTATACAAAATAATAAACCGTTGTGCAGGGATTTTTTTTTTCAATTCATTTATTGGACTTCGTACCAGCGCTTGGTAGGTGTAACAAATAAATTACATTTTACAACAGGAAACGTTTGTAAAAGAGCAGATTTAGTCGAATAGATTCTTGCTTTATTATTTCCAGTAATGAACCCTTGGAATGGCGGTACTAATTTCTAGCGAGTCATCGGCTCGATTTTGTTAAAATTTGGTGGGTAGTTGGGGGTGTAGCTTCTAGATGAACTTCACAACGCTCGGATCATTGGTACGCGCACTGAGCATGCGCATATACGGAAAATCTGAGGTGCTCAATTTCTCATGAACCTATCGCACGATTTTGAAGATATTTTCACGAATTTTATTCTAACTACGCGGAGCTGAATAACTTTCAATTTTTTTTTAACTGCACGTTATGGGACATCCAACAACAAAAATAATTATAGAATTTACTAACCTACTTATGTATTATATGACTATAATTTCGCTTACTACCGGTTAAACTCATGTATGTGCTCGCTCAAAAAAAAGGAACCGTATTAAATGGTTGATGAGGTATATAAAAAGATTTGGGAAAAAACAAGGGTACCGAACCAGTCTATTGAATCGCGCTTAAAAATACTTTCTGAATCAGCTTTAGCCCAAAATGATATCAGTGTTTGAATTGATCTAAAATTGTTCTTCATTTCCCAACATCAATAAACAATGAGTTACTACTGTTAGTGCACGTTAGAGTTGGGTAGGTGGGTAGCTGGTGGGCGATTCGAACCTGTACCTACCATTTTACATAGGTAATTTTCATATTATTGTGATAGTTATAGAAGGAATATGTACGTGAGAACTCCGTCCGATGAAAATAGTTTCGAAAAAACATACGAAGACAACCTTTGAAGAAAACCACTTCATATGTATGTAGTCAATTTCATCATGAATACCAATCTCGACAATCAGAACATTCAATTTGTATTCCGTGTGCGTTTGGCTCTTTTTCGAAAAGGATTGACACGTGATGAAATTACTTGCGGCGATTGAGCCGTGAATGTAGATCGCAGGCGGTACGATTTTCAGAGGGCTTCAAGCTCTCGCTCTCCATATGAATATTGATGA
The DNA here is from genome assembly GCA_954871275.1 of Leptopterna dolabrata. Taxonomy (NCBI): domain Eukaryota; kingdom Metazoa; phylum Arthropoda; class Insecta; order Hemiptera; family Miridae; genus Leptopterna; species Leptopterna dolabrata. The sequence goes on along the minus strand of OX940987.1, from coordinate 18,414,114 downwards.
ATTCCAATCAGTGCGCTTGGTAAAACCTTTTTTACGGAGATATTAGACGTAATTTTCAAAGTAATTGGTGCCATACAACTGGAACCAAGGGTATGTTATACAAAATTGGCAGGCAGTTCACCGAACACACAGTGTGCGATCATGTAAAAAGCTTTGTCCCCAACGTGGGACTTTAGTTGACCGTTCAAATGCAAATATTTTCTGGAAGCCTTATAGAGAGAGTCACGAGGCCAAAATCCGGTGAAAATAAAATGGAACAGTCTTGGGACTAATCCGCACAATAAACCCCACAATATAAATAATCTACCGTAGAAAATAACGTGTAGAGACCCTATCAAAGTCCAATTTAGGACCATTCTCGAAATCTGCATTTCGGGCTGGGTTTTCAGAAACGAAAATGGAGTTTTCAAAGAACTTGAGGAATGTTCTCTTTAGGAAATCGCTATTTCCAACTATGATATTCCAAATGATGTTCTCAATTTTCATTTTACACAGCAACTAACGTCCGAAACCAGGGGAAGCTGGTTAAAAACCGCTGCAAATTATTACAAAACGGTTTATTATATACCTGTATAGATGCCCCTTCTGCGCCGATCACTGTTTTCTGTGGTCAATACCCTCGAGCTCCCCCCAGGAAAGCCCTAAATCAGTGGTTCCCAACCTTTTGTGGCCCATCTCCCCTTTCTGGAGATTGACTAACACCTATCGCCCCCCTTTTCATTTTCATTATATGCCTAATTTTAATTTGAAGTAGTGTCAATAATAAAGCAGTTTTACCATTTTAAACTTTATTACCGTATATAAAAACAGCCAAAGCAGTTTTATCCGGTCACTCTTAAATAAAATAGACAAAAAATTAAAATGTACATTCTTTACAGATTTTTAAGAACAAAGATGTGAAATAATTAACAAGATCATTGACGTACATTTAAAAAACAGGAGTACATTTTTTCATTTTTAAATAGGAATCTGAAAAAAATAAGAAAGTTGACAGTTAAAATTTGAAAAAAATAAATGAAAGTTTGAAAACGTTGTTATTATTTTATTTTACCTTTTCAATGGCTGCCTTGTGCTTGCTTGAATATCTGGCTTTATGTTCGTCAAGTTCAGGCGCAAGTATCCTTTGAGCAAATTTCCAACTTGTTTCTTTGTTTTGTGAGGAGCTGGACAACAGAACTAAATCCTTTTTCAACTAAATATGTTGACGGGAACGAGATGAGAAGTGGCTCAGTTTTTTCACACAGTTTTGGATAAGTGTCCATAAGCTTCACCCAGGCTAACTGGTAACCGCTCTGCTTGAAAATGATTTTCGCCTCAGAGTCATACTTCAGATCTAGAAACTCCGTCTGCAAAGAGTTATCAAGCTTATCCACAGCTTCAAACGAAAATGGATCTAGAATCCAATCCGGAATTTGTAACCTGGTAAAATCTTCAAATCTTGATTCCATGTCAGTTTTTAACTGGTCAAGGTGATCAGTAAAAATTAGGATTTTGTCTTCTGGGAGTTCAGCAGTCTCGTTATGTGACACTGAACCCTTTTTATGGGTCGGAAACTGAATCAGCTCTTTACGGCCAATATTTACCTTATGAATATCTAACTTGGCGATGAATGATGAAATAATTCTGCGGAGAGTGGAGTGAACTCGCCGGCTGAGACCAGCCAGTGACTCGTGCTACCCGACAACTTCTACTGTACAGTACTATTTTAATTTTTCCCCCTTTGAATACTCATCGCCCCCTAATCGCCCCCCTCTTATTTATCGCCCCCCTGATAACCCAAATCGCCCACTTGGGGGCGATCGCCCCTAGGTTGGGAACCACTGCCCTAAATGGAGTACTGGAGCCGGCCCGGGAATTAAAGTTTCATACAAATTCAATAATTCTATCATTAATTATTTTTAGTTATTCATTAAGCGTAAGGTAAATAATAAACCGTTGTGTAATAATTTACCTGTATAGATACCCATTCTGCGTAGATAGTATAATAAACCGCTGTGTAATAATTCACCGTTGTGTAATAATTTACCCAATAGTACTTCGACGTTCGTTCAAGTTGCAAAAGCCCTATCAACAAAATCCAAAAGATCCAACATTTTTCAAATGAAATAATATCACAAAACAACCAACCCGACTTCATACAGCCATCCGTGATTATAATCAGGTGATCCTTGGTAATGATATCTGGGCCGGATTTATACCGTTTCATTCACAGTCATGTTGGCGAAGCTTTTCGGTGCAAACGAACGGCTGGTCGTACAATGCTCCGGGTGGTCTCAAAAAATTCTTTAGTTCATGAACTTAAAACCTTAAAAAAAACCATACCCTTCTACTGACAGTTTCCGAGCTACGGCGTTCTGAAAATTTCAACCCCTAATCTTCACCCCTTAGCGATGACTGACAGTAACGTCGAGCTTCGAGGACCAACTAGACCCCAAACAGAACCTTCAAACCAAATTTCGTACGGCGTGCGGTGGACGGAGAGAAATGTTTCATTGCATTTTCGGATTCCACGTACCTTGAAACGTAAACCATCAAATTTAGAGAGGGGGGGGGGGGGGGGTTTAAAATTTTTGTTCATGCTCGATTCCAAAGGTTCATTATTGACAATAATAAACCAAAATGACGGATCTTTTGGATTTTGTTGTTAAGTTTTTGTTGTTAAGTAGGTACGCCTGCAACTTGAACAAACGTTGAAGTATTATTGTGTAATAATTTACACAACGGTAAATTATTACCAAAGGTAAATGGTTACACAGCGGTAAATTATAACGCAACGGTAAATTATACACAATGGTAAATTATTACACATCGGTTAATTATTACACAACTGTTTGTTATACTACCTACGCAGAAGGGGCATCTATACAGATAAATTATCACAACGGATTATTATTTACCTTATGCTTCATGAATAACTACAAATAATTAGTGACTGAGTTATTGAATCCAGCGCATTTGTATGAAACTTTAATTCCTGGGCTCTAGTACTCCATTTAGGGCTTTCCTGGGTGGGAGTTCGAGGGTATTGACCACAGAAAACAGTGATCTACGCAGAAGGGGAATCTATACAGGTAAATAATAAACCGTTGTCTAATAATTTGCAGCGCTTTTATTGCATTTTCGGATTCTACATACCTTGAAACGGAAACCATCAAATTTCGAAGGGGGTGTTGAAATTTCTTTTTCATGCTCGATTCCAAAGGTTCATTATTGAAAATAATAAACCAAAAAATAAATTTCCTTAGAAGACAATCATACTTTAAGAGAATTTTCGAAGGAAAATCTTTTAATCTCTATCCCGAAGGATCGAGACAAATTCTTTTTAGAATATTCTGAATGCATTCCCAACTTCTTACGAATGTTTGTATGTGTAGGTCGGTAAATATGTATTTATGTTCACTATGTGCCATCCAGACGATCTCTGTCGTTGGCTAAGATTTTCCAAATTACACCGCAAAAATAATATTATTATTTTGGGTGATTTTAGCCATTTTTACCGATTTGTTATCCACAGAAACCCATATTTGACTCAATTTTTGTTATGGAAAAGTAGGCAGGTACTGTATTTATTATAAAAACACCAACAGGATGACGACTCGGTGCAAAAATAAACCTAATAGCCAACAATTTTTTTTTCAAAAAGAGGGTCAGTCCAATTAGATTTTTTGGGGGTCAAAAATCGATTAAATAATATAATATAATCAATACAACAAGTTCATAAAACCGTTACAAGATTATTACTCGAGACCGGTGTATTCGAGTGTCAGGCCTATAAATAGCTACAAATCGTCGAAACTACCTTAAAATGGGTACCTATATGAAAACTCACTCATACTGCGCATGACTGGAAGTTTTTGTTTTGGAAATGTAGACTCAAGCCCTCAAGTATGTTATCTTTATCTATAGGGCCCTGTAAGAAAGATGGTTAAGTAATCGCTGTTCAACTGAAAGCCTTTGAATTATTTTAATAGAAAATGTCGTAAAGTCAAAAAATATATTTGAGGTCAATATTTGCACGTTTTCTTAGTTCTGTATGTTTCCGAGTTGATGAATAGCATTCGCCACGGTTCAGTTCAAGCACCTTAACACATTTCCCCTCACGAACGAGCTATTCGTAGACCGAAGCCCCCCCCCCCCCCCCCCAACCCTCCAGCATCATATCCCATACACCGAAAAAGATAAAGTGAATTCGCAACGCGCGGGCAAACACCCGGCGTCAAGTCGCCTCTCATTTTACAAAGATATTTGAACATTCTCCTTCTCCTGATCAAACAAGGACGCTCATCTGCAAAGAACCCTAAGTCTACGGGCCCTCAGTGTTGAAACCCTTTATGATTCGTACAACTCACTGATACGGCTCATTTAGTCAGTCTTTGTCAACGCCTTAACGATCCTCCTCCACCCGCTTTCGGCGGGAGCTGTATTAATCTTGTTTGTTTCCGTCTCCTAAACACAGTTCCGTCGTGAAAAAACGTCTTGTATGAAAGAGAAATTGAAATAATGGAAAAAATATGAGGAGACTCGAGGGAACAGATTTCACGGGCTTATACCTGTAATTAAACCCCAAACGGTCATTTTGAGTTCCAGAGAGATTTCACAATTGAATGTTCCGTTTTCGTTTCTCACAAAGGTCTGCTTGTAAACAAACGTTTCATTCTAGTTTAAGGTTCTTAAAATGATTGGGAGCCTCATGAATATATAATTATCAAAGCTGATTTTGTCACTCCCAAACGTGAGGCCATACCCAAACTTCTGCTACAAGACCCTAATAGGTGACTATTCTTTTTATTGGTGCGAAAATTGGCTATTTTGGAACATATTACTGAGTATTTTGAGGGGGTGCGGGATTTATTTTGTAACTAAACTCATGCGAATTTCGTCAAGATCATTAAAGCTACCTCTTCAGAAAAAAGTAACGAGAATGTGCTAAAAATATCAATTGTTTGGGTTTATGCTCCTGATTTTGAAGGGAAGACCTGATTTTTTTTAGCCTCCTTTTGGTTTATTATTTTCAATAATGAACCACTGGAATCGAGCAAGAAAAAAAAAATTCTTACCCCCCCTCAAATTTGATGGTTTACGTTTCAAGGTATGTTGAATCCAAAACTGCAATGAAATATTTCTGTCTGTCCGCCGTACGCCGGACGGGCCACTTTTCTTAGTTACCATGAAACAAAATTGATGAAATTCGGGTTATAGGTTCCGTTCGGGGTCTAGTTGTTCCTCGAAGCTCGACATTACTGTCAGTCATCTCTAAGGGGTTCAAAATAGGGGTTGAAATTTTCAGAACGCCGTAGCTCGAAAACTTCCGATGGAAGGGTATGGTTTTTTTTACGTTATTAAATTTGTCTTGAGCTAAAAAATTTTTTGAGACCACCCGGAGCATCGTACGTCCAGCCGTTCGTGAGCACCAAAAAGCTTCGTCAACACGATCGTGAATCAAACGGTATAAATCCGGCCGAGATATCATAACTACGGAGCATCTGATTATAATCAAGGATGGCTGTATGAAGTCGAGTTGTTTGTTCTGCGATATTATTTCATTTGACAAGTGATGGACTATTGGATTCTGTTGGTAGGTACTTCTTAAACTTGAACAAACGTTGAAGTATTATTGATGGGTAAATTATTAAACAATGGCAAATTATTACACACCGGCAAGTTATTACACAACGGTGAATTATTACACAACGGTAAATTATGACACCACGGTAAATTATTACACAACGGCTCATCTACCCAGAAGGGGCTGGATTTTGTTGATAGGTACTTTTGCAACTTGAACAACCGTTGAAGTATTATTGATGGGTAAATTATTACACAATGGCAAATTATTACACAACAGTAAATTATTGCACAACGGCTCATCTACCCAGAAGGGGGTGGATTTTGTTGATAGGTACTTATGCAACTTGAACAACCGTTGAAGTATTATTGATGGGCAAATTATTACACAACGGTTCATTATTCAATCTCCGTAGAAGGGGAACCTATACAGGTAAATTATTACACAACGTTTTAGGTAGGTACATAGTAACGAGTACGGGGTTAGGTACTAACCTACGGAGGGTCCGCGATCTACATAATATGTGTAGAATAGTACATATATGTTATATAGAAGGGTTATCTATACGGAGACCTGTGATCTGTAACAGAAGGGTATTCTGTACAAAATAATAGACCGTTGTGCAGGGATTTGCAGCGTTTTGTGTATTACGGAAACGAGCGTCAAAATCTTACATATTCACCTTATTCGTTAGTATCGTCTCTTAAAACTCCTTCGGGTTGGGTAAGGGGAGAAAAAAAATCTCCTTTGTGTGGAATAATGAAATTTCTTATGAAGAAAATTTCACGCGATCAGTTCCAAGTTCGAAAGTTGAATCTGAATTAAGTCCTATGGCAAAGATATGAATAATTCAACTGACTGAAATTAATGAAACAATCTACTCAAAAGTCTGGGTTGTCGTGAAGGAAAACATATAAAAATGAAGTCACTCTTCGCTGTTATTGTTAGACATCTTTGTACTCCATTGTTTATAATCGAGTAAAATGAATTAATAACCGTCAGCTTTTCATATAATCTACAGGTAGGTACATTTAATTAGCTTATGTCATGATCAAAATCAACATTTCCTCAATCCGCACCTTCTCTTCGTTAATTAGATCTCATCTTGAGGCCCACAATTCTAGATCAACAACTAGAAAATGATTCATTAGTTGAATGGAATTTCGATTCAATCACTTTATTTGTACACTGTTAAATAACACATGGGAATGGGGTGTGCGTATAGTTTTAGTACCTATATTACATGGGAGACCCATCGTCAACAGGCGTAGGTATTAGTTACAAGTTGAGTGTTATCGGATTTATGATATTATTTCACGGCATGTCTATACAGCGTAACGTCAGTGTGAACATAATTTAAGCTCAAACAACAGGTTATTTCCTTCACTAAAAGGGACGTGTTGTGATTACTTCTCATTTACCGGAGTAAAACAATATAAAATGGTCTACGAGTATATCTCTTCTCGCAAAAACAACATCTCGTTCATGCCTACAGGGTGATGTTTCAGCTACATTCCTACACTTCACTAGGTATCATTCGAAGATTCGAGGCGCTCTTGTTTCACCATAATGCAAATTATTTACACCTGCTGGAATGGCTACGCACCTTCATTTACTATCTTACAAAAATTCGAGGCTATCTCGTTTCATTTTATTTTAATGCTAACTATCAAACTGGAAACGTTTAAAAGTATGAAACATGAGGCATCATTTCAAAACAGAGAAATTAGTACGAGCGCAACCAAGTTTCGTACCTGCGTATACCTAAGCGAAACATCTACTTACTTTTTGGTTTATTATTCCGTGAATAATACACCCATTTTTTCTTAACACGCCCTCAAAATTTTTTCTTTTACGTTTCAAGGTTCGTAGATTCCAAAAATGCAATCCGTCCGCCGTACGCGCCGTATCATCCTTATCTATTTTTATTTTCGGTCTAGAAAATTCGTTCTTTTGGGCCCTAGTTGTGTCGAAACTTTGCAGCACGTTCGGAATATACCCATGGGTGTTACGGGTGAAAAATGGGTGTAAAAATAGGAGTTTTCGAGGTGTTTTTTGTTGCTGAGGTTTTAGTATCATGAGCTTGTGATGTATCGTTTTTCATGTTTTAAATGTATCTGGAACTTGAAATTTTTTCGAGACTACACGGAGCATTGTACGTCCAGCCGTTCGTTTGCACCGAAAATCTTCGTCAACATGATCGTGAATGAAACGGTTTATGTCCAGCCCAGATATCATTGCTAAGGGAACACCTGATTATATTCACGCACGGCTGAATGAATCGAGTTGGTTGTTAATTGATATTATTTCATTTGAACAACGATGGTTATTTTGGATTTTGTTGATAGGTAATTTTTTAACTTGAACAAAAGTTATGCTTCATGACTAACATCAAAAATAATCAATGGTAGCTGAATCCACCGAATATTTATGTAGGTACCTCTCATTCCTCGGCCGGCTCCAGTAGTACTCGATTTTGGACTTCTTTTTTTTGCTTCAGCTACATTAATCTGTTTACTTTACAGCCATCACTTAGTAAATATGAATGAAATTCATTTATCATAAACATTTTTTAGTAAAATTTTGGACTTAGAAAATTTTGAACTTCCCTCTGGGGAGCGCAAGGGTAGGTATTGACCACAGTGATCTACACAGAAGGGGCATCTATTCAGGTAAATAATAAGCCGTTGTGTAATAATTTGCAGCGTTTTAGCGTATTTTGGACGTGAGCTGATTTCGCTAGGTACAGCGTACACAGAGTGAGGTAGGTATCCTTCTTCCCCGCAGAAACTTTGAAGACGTAAAAGGAAAACCTTCTTTATGAAATTTGAAAACCTTGGTGGTGATTCGAAAAATCTCACATGTGATGTATGTTTAAAACCAACACAAAAAAATGTCGCTATTATAAAGATAATAACAAAAAGTTAAGAAAATGGGTATAAATTAAGTTAAAGATATTGAAGAGGAGTTATGGAAAATCGGGAGTTTAGAGTTCCGTGAGGTAATGGCCACATGAAAGGTTGTAATAGGTATGCATCTCTTCTGTATGTGACAATCTAAATACTTACCTACATACAATGTACATTCTCATTAGTTCTCTCCTGCGCCTATATTTTTGTAGTAATGGTAAGGTAGATTCTAACTTATTTGAAGGATATAACTAGGATAAACATTAACTTGAATAGCTATTCTGCTGTATCAGCTTACCTGTCCGTTTGTATGGATGCTCATGTATCGCGGGACGTTTCGTTCGTATGAAAATAACTCCTCATCTCAAGTGGAAATCAAATCGGGCTGCGCTTACTCAAGGTCGGCCTTTACTCAACCCCTGGAGTAGCTGCCGATTCACTAACTTGTACTATCCTGATTTTCGTATTTTATGATTATTCTCCAGGGCGTTTTACGCTTTAGGTTTACTGTCTTCAGTAAAGAACCTTTGTCATCGATCAAGGGGGAACAATCCCTCAACAGTTTATCGGTTTATCAAAAAAGATAGGGACTGATAATTTAATTTCTACGCAGGTATCTACTTAGCTACCTGATCAAATTTGATTTTCAACGTTCTAGCAGTTATCCTTTCAGGAATTGTGGAGGAGGGGGGGGGGGGAGAGCGGGATAATGATAGGTAAGATCTAATTGTAAATTTACCTATTTGCACAGTTTAATTGCACAAATGAGAGGCTTAAACTTAGAAAGTAGATTTGTAGCATTTGTAGGCATCCTCTAATATCGAAATTCCCACTATGCATAGTATGTTTTGGATGGATCTGAACATATCTCATTGGATGGAATAATCTGATAAGTATTTGCTTGTAATCTGAGAAATAGGTAATAGACTATTTCTTCCGAGTTTAAAATAATTTGATATCTGCCAGCGTGTTGATACAAGGCAGCTACAAATCGCAGTTTGAAACTCTCACATTCTGTTCAATCAATTTCAGCGGGTAGGTTCATCTACCGGTAAATTTTATTTATTGAATCCCATATTGGTGAAAAGCTCCTGAAAAAAAAATCTCGTATACATGTTATAGACGTATCAAGAGTCTGCTTTCAGGATGAACCTTATTCGTTTTATCCGCTGTAACAACGAACAAATTCAATTTGTCTTCCACCAGGGTTCCGGTTTAAATGTCTAGCAACCCCCAGATCTTATTTTAGCCGACTTTCACTTCTGCATCCCGTCTTTTCATTTATAAGTTTCACGTTCAGATCAATATATAGAAGAATGAAGAGGAGAAGGAACCATTGCAAAATGTGGAAGAATTGATTAAATCCATTTATGAGAGGACAATGGCTAATATGAAAAATTAAACCCTAACTAGGTGCCCTTAATAAATTTGATATATATAATATAGTATGCGATTTAGGGGGTATAGGTGCCTAATACATCTGCCTTACTTTCCTGCTGTAACTTTTACTCCAGAAAATTGATAGATATGTAGACAAATATGTAATTATGACTTGGAAACGTAAAAATAATATGCAAAATGAAAATGAACAAAATCAATCCAAAACCGGTCGAAACGACAACAAAATCCCACTTCGTACCATTCAAACTGCAGGTCTTCAGACTCATATTCCCTTTGTGGTTAAACAAATTTTGGTGAACTCCGGAAGAATTCGTTTATAAAAAATGCATAGTTGAAAAAATACCTATTAACCCACAAATCTGACTTTAGCTGCACGATAAAGGATTCATAATTTGGTATGAAATCTTTTGTCGCCGAACTTCTAATGGTAGTTAAAATTCATAAAATTCCGCCGACTACCTACGTTATATCAATTTTGTACGACTTTTTTATGCCCTCCATACAACGCACCTAGGGAGAAAACTCGTCGTATTACTCTCGTCACCAGCCACCTACAAAAGGTTGAGAGGCGCTTGGTAAATCCTCACTATGACAACATTTCTCCATCATGTTTCATTTTATATAAATGGCGTAGGGAGTACTCGTAATTTATCCTTTTATGTGATTTGAAAAAACTCCGCGGTTTTCAGTATAAACTTGCGTCTGAATATAAAGGGATGTTGCGAGAACCGTAGAAGCAGGGAGCGAGCAAAGGGCGGCCGTGTCGCGGACGTTTCATCAAAGTTCTTATTATCGGCGGTTCATTTTTTCACGTTGGCCCTCCTATTAATATTCTTGGAAAATTGCCCTTTGTAGTTGGGAGCAGGGGAAAAAAATGAAAGAAAAAAAGAAAAGAAAAAACTGCAGAATGGGTAGGTAAATAGTGCAAATGATTAGCGATTGATGGAAAATAGTGTCAGTGTGTGAGTTTGGGGTGTGTATAAACAATTTGTGCTATGGGGAGATATCTGCGTTGGATTAAGCGTTGGGATATTTCGGACACAAATCAAAACCACTATTTTGTAGATGAAATAACGGGAATAAAATTATTTTGAGTAGTACCTACATCAAAGGAAGAGTACAACATAATTTACGTTGAAATTTAATGGGTGTCAACAACACGAATCGTCAGCCCAAGTTTAAAGCCCACGGGAAGAACATAACAGGCCCATATTCACGCAGAACTGTCGAAATAATGGATGCAGGGGGATTGAATTAAGTCGTAACCAGCAAGTGAGATAGATATTACGTTAATAAATATTGTGATACTCCCCTCTGTAAGAGGTCTTGAGCTGAGGGGAAGTTAAGTAATGATAAAACATTAACATCTGTAGGTGCTTTCACGTTGCCGCAGTATCTACGCAGAATTGACTCCTCTACAGGCCCCGATTTCAGGTTGCTAGCGCCCTGGGCAGATACAATCTTTAGCCCCCCCCCCCCCTCATTTATTAATTCCCTCAAATATTACAAAATTTTGCAAATTCAAGCTTATTTATTATCACCTTTAAAACAGCACATTATGCAACTAAATATTAAGGTTTTTCAAAGACACAGTCATATAGACATGTATATAACATGTTTGTCTTTAATCTTATTCAATAGATAGTTGTTGCAGGTTAATACGGCTGTTATAAATACAGTTAAACTACAGTTAAATAAACATTGAATTATAGTTTACTGTATATTGTGAACGAGTTTTAAATCTTTAGGCCTAAAATTTTTAAGCGCTCTGCAATAGCATAGTAGCATGCTATAATTATAGTAGCAGGTATAAACTAATATTTCCCCATGAATGTCCATGACAGTATTCTATGGTAACAAATTTCATTCTTACAAAAAATATAAACGAAATCAAAAAAACATTCCCCCAAACAAACTGGTTTGTTTTATGCAAAGGTTTTCAAAATCAAAGACAGGGAATTATTTATTTTAAACACTAAAACACCCTTAAAAATAGAACAAAAAGTTTTGGAGGTGCAAATGAAAATGTATAAATTGCAGGATATGACATGCATTTTTGAAAATCAAAGCATTAACGTACGTTACGAAACTCATTTTTCCCGTCCTTCAAATATTGTTTGCGCTTCCATTTTTTCCCGCACTTCAAGTTTTCCCGCCCCTCGAAAACTGGCGCTCTGGGAAAATGCCCAGTTTGCCCTTTCGTAAATCGAGGCCTGCTCGTTCACACCCTGCTTTTACCAGCAGGAATTGAACACTGAAGATCCTCACTATAAGTATCGCTTGCGAGGGACGTCCAGAAGTCCGAAGACACGTCGGCCTGAATGAAATCTAATACTGACCCCAGAAAACTTCGGAGTTCTCGAACTGCGAGACATCTGTAGTTGAATTATGATGAAAGAGCCAATCTGAGGACCCCTTTCCGTATAGAACCATCATGCACAAGGAAATTGAATAATATGAGAAAGTTGAAGTATATAGAATTGAATATTCATTAAAACTTGTTTCGGATTATGATAATGGGGATTATTATTGCTTTGGTTTATTATTTCGATAGGTACCTGACGAACCTTTGGAATCAAACATGGTAAAAACTTAACCCCCCCCCCCCCCCCCAAATTTGGTGGTTTCCGTTTCCAGGTACGTAAAATCAGAAAATGGAATTTAAAAAATGTCTGTCCGTCCGCCGTAAGCCGTACTTCGCACTTTCCTAGTCTTCATGAACCAAAATTGATGAAATTTGGTTTGTAGGTCCCATTTGAGGTCTAGTTGTGAGAAATAGGGGTTGCAATTTTCCGAACGCCATAGCTCGAACAATTTCAATAGAAGGAAATGGTTTTTTAAACGTTTTTAAGCTGATCTCGAACTAAAGAATTTTTTGAGACCACCCAGAGCATTGTACGTCCTGCCTTTCGTTTCCACCGAAAAGCTTCGTCAACATGATCGTGAATGAAACTGTATAAATCCGGCTCAGATACCATCGCTAGGGAACGCCTGACTATTATCGCGGATGGCTGTATGAAATCGGGTTGGTTGTTCTGTGATATTATTTCATTTGAAGAATGACGGCTCTTTCGGGTTTTGTTGAAGGCACTTTTGTAACTTGAACAAAACTTATGCTTCATGAATAACAACAAATAATTAATGATTGCGTTACTGAATCCCGCGCTTTTTTATGAAATGCAATTCGCGGGCCGGCTTCAATACTCGATTTTGGACTTCCCTGAGAGGAGCACGAGGGTAGGTATTGACCAGAAAAAACAGTGATCCACGCAGAAGGGGTATCTATAATACAGGGAAATAATAAACCGCTGTGTAATAATTTGCATCTTTTTCTCATCATCTCTTACAGGATACGGATAAAAAAGCTTCATTGTAAATATAGGTACCGAGTTTTTCAGTTTCTAAGATCATCAGCTTCCTACCCTGAGCGTTCTCTAACTTTGACCAAAGCATCGAGGTAAGAGTAGGACCCTGGTAAGAGTGGGTCTGCTGTTATCTCGATGGGCCAAAGGTTGCATTTCTAATCTAACCTTTGAGCTCACTACTGAAAAATATTATTGCTGTTTGGAAGGAGTTCCTTCGATCGGGGGAGCATAAGGTAGGTTCAGCCTATGTAGTTGGTACTGTGTACAAGACGACAGAGTTATTTTGTAATGGTTAGGGTGAGGTAGGAAGTTATATTCGTCCACTTATCGGCGTTTCATAAGGTTTTGCTCCTTGGTTAATCGAAGCCTTATCCTCATGTTTTTGACATTTTCATGTCTTTATTTTGGCACACAAACTCGAAAAGCGTTACCAAGAAGCGACAGGAAAACGCGTTATGCACCATTTCTGATGAGTTTCGCTTGCAACCGATTCGTTTGCCATTTTTCATCGTACAAAAACCGTTCACCACTCGTTGGATTCGCGTGATTTTATTGAACATTTTCTTGTTAACCGTACCCCCGTACCTTGCGCGGTAGCTGAGCTGAACATGATGAAAAAAAGGTGGTTAAACAAGGTAGTCAGCAACATAGGTAATGAAGAAGAATGATGTTTACTGTCATGATAAAGCCTGTGATACAACATGAAAATGTCTCACTGTGTTGCGGACTTGTACGCAAGCGTTTCATCATGCTCAGCTCATTATATACCTGTAATATCCCAAAAAACTCAGTGCCAAAATTGATTGGGCTCATGCCCAGTAGGGCTCTCGTTAATTAAGCGTTTCTGTTTAGACATAAGACAAGCCTGCGCCGTCCATATCTCCTTATTGGCATGTCGGACAGCGTGGGGAATCAACCACTGCAATTCGTAAAACGAGCTTTTGGAGATAGTCGTGAGCCGCGGTCAGGCGGAATAACGCAACGGCTTCACCTCTGGACAAAATGAACAGGGAAGTGGGGCAGTAGCGTCTGGAATTTATGATCGAAGTGAACAACAATGTGATATCATTTTCAAGCTTTCAGGAACATCGTCTGTCCGTAGCCCCATTTTCTTTCCTTATGAACTATTCATTTAGAGGGTGTGTTTAGTGAGTTGGGTGGGGGAAATTTGAAATACTTCACTCAGAAAGCCATCACGGAAACTTGAAAAAACAAAACAAAAAAACATAAGAGTTAACCCTAACTAGGTATGTATTTATTACATAAAGAGTAGAAAAGAATAGAATCACTCACGGTGTGGTTGTGGGTACCGAGTAAAATATAAAAGGAATAATTCTGATTAGTTGTTATCGTATCATAGGTACCTATATCAATATCACGATACACGTTAAAACAAATAATGCTTGTAATAACTTTAAATTTTTTCGCATCAACTGAGAATTCAAATTCCTCACCAATCGAACAGTTCGGTTCGGCTGCAGGCAGTTTAATTAGAGAGTTCATCATACAAATCTGCCCAAGACCCTCGTCGAATGGCGCCTGAAGGATCGAGCAATAAATTACGACTAGTCGCGCAATTCAGTCATTTCACTGCCCAACCCAAACTACCCGTATTTTCACATCAGTAAAGTGATTCAGTGTATACTATAACTTGAATCACTCGCGGCGGAATAGTGGAAATCCATAGCAAAAAACTACTGGATAAAAATAAAATAGTCTATTTCCACGTACTTGTACCACGTGTACGTGGAAATAGACTATTTTATTTTTATCCTGTAGTTTTTTGCAGTGTATACTAGCTGAATTACCGGAGCGTTGCGCAGTGCATTATTACAATGAGTTATATTAATAATTTATCCTAAAACAGTTGTTACAGCTAAAAGTAGCTGTAAAACCCAAAGCTAAACTGTTTTTGAAACGTTATCCAGTTTTTTTTTGGCCCATATACGTACATACATATTCTATTGAAATGTACATCAAAGAAATAAGGTAGGTCACCACGCGCAGGCGAAACTTAAAAGAGAAGTTAATGGAGTGTCGAGAGTTTAATTTTGCATAAGGAACACAAGTTTTCCAATGCTAATGACAGGGTTAATTGTTGGAATAATAGCCTCGTCGCTTTGACAGATGTGGAAGTTTGATGCTGTTCAATAGGTAAAATGTTCCGCGATGTGGATAATATATAGGTACACCTAAAAGCCATCTTAGAATACATTTACCATGCAAAATGTAATATGCGCTCGACTCAAAGTTGAGTCGCAAGAAACGCAGTCCCGTTTACTTACCAATTTTCGGCAATTTGTCACTCAAAACCGAGCTATTGTGAAAATTAACCGATGAAGTTACTTCGTTTGGTTTATTATTTTCAATAATGAACCATTGGAATCGAGCAAGAAAAAAAAAATTCCTACCCCCCCTCAAAATTTGATGGTTTACGTTTCAAGGTATGTAGAATCCAAAACTGCAATAAAAATATTTCTGTCTGTCCGCCGTACGCCGTACGCCGTACGGGCCACTTTTCTTAGTTACCATGAAACAAAATTGATGAAATTCGGGTTATAGGTTCCGTTCGGGGTCTAGTTGGTCCTCGAAGCTCGACGTTACTGTCAGTCAACTCTAAGGGGTTCAAAATAGGGGTTGAAATTTTCAGAACGCCGTATCTCAAAAACTTTCCATTGAAGGGTTTGGCTTTTTTTACGATATTAAATTTGTCTTGAGCTAAACAATTTTTTGAGACCACCCGGAGCACTGTACGTCCAGCCGTTCGTGTGCACCAAAAAGCTTCGTTAACACGATCGTGAATGAAACGGTATAAATCCGGCCAGGATTTCATCACTAAGGAGCATCTGATTATAATCAAGGATGGCTGTATGAAGTCGAGTTCTTTGTTCTACGATATTATTTCATTTGACAAGTGATGGACTATTGGATTTTGTTGGTAGGTACTTGTGAAACCTGAACAAACGTTGAAGTATTATTGATGGGTAAATTATTACACAATGGCAAATTATTACACAAAGGCAAATGATTACACAACGGTAAATTATTACACCACGGTAAATTATTACACAACGGTAAATTATTACACAACGGCTCATCTACCCAGAAGGGGCTGGATTTTGTTGATAGGTACTTTGGCAACTTGAACAACCGTTGAAGTATTATTGATGAGTAAATTATTACACAATGGCAAATTATTACACAACGGTAAATTAATACACAACGGCTCATCTACAAGTGATTTCATTTGACAAGTGATGGACTATTGGATTTTGTTGGTAGGTACTTGTGAAACCTGAACAAACGTTGAAGTATTATTGATGGATAAATTATTACACAATGGCTAATTATTACACAATGGCAAATTATTACACAAAGGCAAATGATTACAAAACGGTAAATTATTACACCACGGTAAATTATTACACAACGGTAAATTATTACACAACGGCTCATCTACCCAGAAGGGGCTGGATTTTGTTGATAGGTACTTTTGCAACTTGAACAACCGTTGAAGTATTATTCATGGGCAAATTATTACACAAAGGTTCATTATTCCATCTCCGTAGAAGGGGAACCTATACAGGTAAATTATTACACAACGGTTTAGGTAGGTACCATTAACGAGTACGGGGTTAGGTACTAACCTACGGAGATCTATATAATATGTGTACAATAGTACATAAATATGTTATATAGGAGGGTTATCTATACGGAGACCTGTGATCTGTAACAGGAGGGTATTCTGTACAAAATAATAAACCGTTGTGCAGGGATTTGCAGCGTTTTTATAGATATAAATCAGTAAAACCTACTATAAAAAAGATACCTGCCGTTCAATCCCAAAAGAACCTGATACGAAATGACTAAGAATATTGTTTAGTACCAACTATACCGGTTCTGAATTACCGTTGTTTAGTTTTTAGGGAAGTATTTTGTTTGGCGACGTTGCGTTTAACGTCTCAGTTGAGCAACCTGTATGATATTAAATTCTATGTATGATATTAAATGTATGATATTAAATTATCCAAGAATGGGATAACAAAGGATAAACAAGGGAGGTACGGGAGCGAGGTTACCTACCTATCTTGCTTTAATGTTTTTAATGATTAGGTATTAAGTTGACTGAATTTAAGGGATGTTGATGTTAATTTGAGCCAACAAATCCTCCTCAGCCGCTGATATCCATTTTGCCTCCGCCGAATTAGTAAGGTGGATGTGCAGATAGAAATATGTTCCTTCCCTCTCTGTTGAATATGAGTATAGAAACCTGTTCCTTCCTCCTCTGTTGGATATGGGTATAGGAATTTGTTCCTTCCCCCAAACCTTGAAATTTCTTTCAACGCTGTTTGGCGGGGGCTGTTCCCCTCCCGGGGTAATAAAAAATGGCGGGGGGGGGGGGGATGTAGGGGAGACCGGGGTGTGTTGGCATAGTTTTTGGTTTTTGATTTTTCTAATTTTTTCGACCATACTTGGAAAGATTCTGATTAATGCTGGTGTTAGCACAACAGCTTGGCTAAGATCCCCTATAACTCATTAATTAAACCAATGCTAAGGGGGCCGTTCAGCCAATCTCCTGAAGGCTTCCAAATGTACCAACTAACCCCGCCCCTGGGGCGTGTTGACATAGGCTGGGGTGAGTTGGCATAACGCAATAACTCGATTGAAAAAAACGAATTGTAATGTACATTTCATGGTTTCATATCAACAATAAAAGTCGGGATTGGGGAAACTTGCACAGGTGGCTGCAATTGTCTAATAATTTTCGTATTGTGGTACCAAATGATGTCTTCCTCTTCTGGCCACCTCCAAGTTTTCCCTTCTTTCGTCATTGTTGACACGCGAGATTGGTTGTCATCATAATCAACTACCCTTCCTGGGTAATTACGGCCGTCGTATTTCACCAACACAATACATAGTCTCCAATGTTGAAACGAGCGACACATGGAGAGGGAGGAGTAGGCTGGTTCTGTCAACAAGGTGAGCTTGTACAGCATTTTTGATTATTTCTTCTGTCTGTTTTGCTCGCATGTAGGTACAAACCTGTGCAAAACTACTACAAAAATAAAGAACTTGGTACCTACTTTCAATTTCTACGACTACGCAACTACTAATTATTTTAAAATCATTCAATATAAGGGATGGTGCTAATTGGTATAATCCTCAAAGTTATGCCAACTAACCCCACCTTTTCCTATGCCAACTACCCCCACAGCGATTTTCTAAACAAGATGGCAGCCTCTGATCCGTAAACTACCAAAAGAATCGATTCTGCTACGTGAATCCAACCAAAATTAGGCAGTCTATCCAAACCCATCTCGAAAAGCTGCTCTAATTCAGTATCAACATGCGCAAAATCAAAAAACTTCGGATGGAAAAATTTACTCTCCACGTCAAAAAACACAAATTGTTGCAGTCACTCATTATGAAAAGGAGGAAGAAACTGAAACTCCGTTGGAAGATGAGGCAGGACGACCCCCTCTTACCACTGCGAGGACAGTTCTCTCTCTCATCTACAGCCAGAAATAAAGGGTGTGTGCCAACTCGCCCCATATGCCAACACGCCCCCGTCTCCACTACAAAAGGCACCTCCTTGGAAAATAAAGAATATGTGTACAAAATTTCAGTTCGATCCGTTATGTCTGTGAGGAGGCTGAAGCCCTGTCAAAGAACAAGAAGAAGAAGTAGTAGAGAAACGTGAAAAAAAATAATTCCAGCGCTTGATGGTCTCGAAGGTTGAAATTTGGTACACATCCTCAGGGGCCCCTCGAGAATGGATGTACGAAAAATCCCAGGGGGCCAATTTACGGGGGGGGGGGGGGGGGTAGAAACCCCTACTTGTGTGTTGTAAACAGTGTTTTGGTCGCTGCAGGTAGGTATGGAGGTTTTCGGTTTTCGGTATTTTACGGAGAAGAGCATTTCATGATAAATTGGATAACAATCCCCCCCCCCCCCCCCTTACTCATTCTACATATTTCGTCTCATTCCACTTCATTTACATCTACGGAGTTCCATGCAATTTAGAAAGAGTGAGTATAACATGAAAACCTTTATGAAATTTTCAAAAATGTTTAGATTCGAAACTTTTATGAGAAACGTATCTGTACCTATACTGTTTTGCAAGAATTTAAATAGATCACAATCCCCCACACCGAATTGCTCTTCCTGGGATTTTTCTCACGTTAAGTCCAACACATTTCCTGAACTGACCAGTTCGGGTTTTGTATCCATCAGATGAAGTGAAGTAGGTGATCGATCCTCATCGAATGGACCCTTTCCTTCCTTTCAATCAACTTCAGCATCTGAACTGTCACCCGTATATTCCTGCACTACAGCTTAGGAACCCAGCAAGCACCACATGTACCTAAGCCTTTAATCTCCTTTCAGTTTCGGCGGAATTTGAATTTTGCGTATCCTACGAAATTCTAATCGTCTAAAATATGGAGCGTTTCAAATTTTGTACGATTTGATTAGGTATCATCCAGATTGAGGTTAGGGTCGGATACTGAACGAATAAAAGGACGGACAGCCAGACTTGTACCCAACTTCGTTCCGTAAAATGTTACACAGGAGTAAAAATCTCACTTTCAGGCCATTTATTACCATTCTTGCTTGAATACAAGAACATCTTGGATAACAATTACTGCTAGGCAGAAATCATGAATTAAGTAGATAGGTACTACTTGGTGGTTGGTGTTCATCGTTACGTAAAATCAACTAGCTTACTGCAGTCCATGACTTGAAACTTAACAGGAAAACTCATGAAAACATCTGTGGCCAAGATCCCAACTACCCTCTAGATATACACTAATACCTAATGAATATATTTGATGTGTATATTTTATTTATTTTTATTTTTATTTTTTATTTTTTTTGTATATTTGGTTTATTATTTTCAATAATGAACCTTTGGAATCGAGCATGAAATTTTTTTTTAACCCCCTCAAAATTTGATGGTTTCCGTTTCAAGGTATGTAGAATCCAAAATGCAATAAAAAAATTTCTGTCCATCCACTTTTCTTAGTCACCATGAGCCAAAATTAACGAAATTCGGTTTATAAGTACCACTTGGGGTCTAGTTGGTCCTCGAAGCTCGGCGTTAATGTCAGTCATCCCTAAGCGGTGAAAAATAGGGTTTGAAGTCTCCAGGACGCCGTTTTTTCGATTTTTTTTTACGGTTTTAAATAGTTCTCGAACTTGGGAGTTTTTTTAAGACCACCCGGAGCATTGTATGTCCAGCTGTTAGTTCACAGAAAGGCCCAGAAGTTTGGACCGACAGGCATTTTCAACAGCAGGGTGAATGAAATTGTATACATTCAGCCCAAATATCATCACTATGGACGCGCTAACAATCGGGAATTGGGCCGAGATAAAATCATTGCTAGGGATCACCTGATTATATTCACGGAGTATGAAGTCGAGTTGGTTGTAAAATGATGGCTCTTTTGGAGTTCGTTGATAAGTAGTGAAACTTGAACAAACGTTGGAGTATTATTTATGGGTAAATTATTACACAATGGTAAATTATTACACAACGGTTCATTATACCATCTACGTAGAAGGGGCTGGAGTTAGTTGGTAGGTACTTTTGCAACTTTTTTCACTCCACATCAACAATTTCCCTTCAGAACTTCATTATTTGCGTTCCTTTTTGCCATTTTAGTTACTGTTTGTCATCGACAGAATTATTTTAGCAACACCTAACTCGTGATTTAGGTAGGTAGGTACCTAGTAACGAATGCCGGGTTGGGTACTAGCCTACGGAGGATCTGCGATCTACATAATATGTATAGAATAGTACATATTATAAATATATTATATAGACGGGTTATCTATACAGAGAGCTGTGATCTGTAACATAAGGGTATTCTGTACAAAATAATAAACCGTTGTACAGGGATGTGCAGCGTTTTTAGAGAAGCTTTCGCAGATCCTAAACTGAAACGTGTTTTTTTTCTTCAATTTCATGTTGGACCAGCTGTGAACCGACCCGTAACTACCCGTAATCTGAGCCAAGTAATGCAGCTATTTTTATTGTAGTGATGCGAATTTCAAGGGTTTTGCGTATCGAAATTAGATTTTGACAGCCTTATTATAATACAGATAGTAATAAACCGTTGTGGTAGAATTGGCACCGTGTGCCATCAGGATATCCGAAATATTGGGAACTATCAACACATATTTGCTTGCACGATCAGATAAATTGCCTAATAGGTAGGGA
Source organism: Leptopterna dolabrata (assembly GCA_954871275.1). NCBI lineage: Eukaryota > Metazoa > Arthropoda > Insecta > Hemiptera > Miridae > Leptopterna > Leptopterna dolabrata. The sequence continues at coordinate 18,392,652 of OX940987.1, read as the reverse complement.
GACATGCAGGGACTGTCACAGACACTATGGCACCCACCCACGAGTCTCCCCGGTTCGCCCTCATGATTCATTCCAAAGGGAAATGAGTGCAACCGAAAGGGATGAAATATTTTCAGCGCCTGGGACCGAAGGAACGTATTTTCCGTATATATATTTTGTTTTGTTTTTTGTTTGTTTGTTTCCCAAATCAAGATTATCGGCTGGGAAGGAATCGAGCGATAAGGTCTGAAAACCAGAAAATGCTGTATGATCTTGAGTGATCGTTTTCACTCAAGTCGGTAACGATTAGCTGTCCACTTGAGATATTCGTGCTCTATTCCAGTAGAGTACTACAAATAATAAATATTCTTGAGCGATGAAGACACGTAGTTACACCAAAGACATAATTATGTTGATAAAATTCATTGCTGGGCATAACACAAATAACTTACGGTTGTTTTAGCACAGCGCAATACTTTCAAGATGACCGCCCAAGAAACGCGAAGAAAGTGTGTTAGAAACACCCATCTGTTACAGATCACAGCTATCTGTATAGGACACCATTTTGTTACAGATTACAGCTCTCCAAATAGATAGCCCTTCTGTATAGATCACAGCCCCTCCGTCGTTTAGTACCTATTCGCCACTACAAATTAATATCATTCAAGCAGTACCAAAAATGACAAAAAGAAACACAAATGTAGATCTGAAGGGGAATTGTTGATGTGAAGTGATAGATGATGATGTTCGGTCCCGGAAATGGAATTCGAACCGCTGATATTAAGCGTAAGAGCCCGATGCCTAGACCACTCGACTACAGCAGCCACCTGTCCGAAAGAAAACTGATGTGCACTCTCAACTCAGGTTGATGCCTACATACTATCTGCTCTTTAGGGCAAATTGTATGGTGACATCGTAGAATGGTCTCAAAAATTCAGAAAAAAATTGAACTATTTAAAAATGCGAGAAAACCTGCGCCTCAAAATAAATTTTTCCGAGATAGGGATACTCTGGATACTTCAACCCCCTATTTTTCACCTGTTGGAGCTGAGTGACAGTAACGCCGAGCTTCGAGGACCAACTAGAGCCCCAACGGGATCCATATACCACATTTCGTGAGTTCTGGTTCATGGGAGCTAAGGAAAAAGCCGCGGACGGCGCTACGGCGTACTGACGAAAATATTTTAATTCGATATTCGTACTCTACGTCCCTTGAAACGAAAAACCATGAAATTTTGAGGGGGGTGAAATAAATTTGTTTTCATGGTCTATTCCAAAGGTTCATTATTGAAAATAATAAACCAAAAGTGTCCCTAACGTCAACCTAGAAAAGATGGAGTAATTTGACCATTATTCGAGGCTTCTTCCGTGCAGCAACCATCCTCTTTCAACATTCTAACATAGCATAAGATAGGTAGGTACCTACTGAACCAGTTAAAATGTTGGCACCAAATGTTTCATTACCTACTGTTCAGTTTATCTTGAATCAAAATTTTCTATTCATTACATGATCTACAGATTAATAATATTTCCTGAAAGTATTTGGTGGAAATACGCATTTAGAGAAATCCCAAGCCAGCCTAATATTATTCCTTGAAAAAACAATCAGCACAGTGTTCTTCTTTCTATTTTATAAAATTGATCTCAATTGAAGATAATAACGCCTATTATAATCGTTAATATTAACTTATGATATTACTATGCACATCCATTAATATTGTTTATAACTAACAGTTACATAGACTAACAGTTGCTGATGTAACGGTTGGCTTGCTTTACAAATAAAAACTACATAGTTTATAACGAAATCGGTTTGTAATGACTACAACGGATATACCGACGACATTTGAGATCTGAGAGAAGCCAACCTTCTCTATCAATTTAGGCAGTAGGCATTATCAATTTAGCATCATGTGCTCTATCAATTTAGGCAGTAAAATTGAAGATTTCACATCATTGCTATTCAAAAATATTTTCTTAAGTGGTTATTTGAAATATAAAAAGGAATTGACATCCCGCTTGCGAAAAACATGAAATAAGCAATCGTGAAAAATTGCCACGATTGCTTATTTCATGTTTTTCGCACGTCGAATTTTTGTGAAAATAGAGATCTCTTCACTGCAGGGGTTATTTTACGTCATTTTTCGTTTGCGAGTATCAGGTATGTCTACGAGGCTCTCTAGAGCCAGCCAATAGAGAGCCTCGTAGACATACCTGATACTCGCAAACGAAAAATGACGCAAAATAACCCCTGTAGTGAAGAGATCTCTATTTTCACAAAAATTCGACTTACCTGGTTTTTCCCCGACGCCAGCCAAATAACTTTACACGTAGGTAAAGCTATAACCATCACAATTGTTTGTCCCTTGACCGTCATTACAAGCGATTTTCACTGTGCAATTAATAAAACTGCAAGGTCCAGAGGCATCCCGATCAGCTGAGCTTTCAACCGAATTACACAAATGTTTTGTTACAATTGTTCAACAGCGCACATTCCGTTTTAATTTATGGACATTCAGGAGAAATTTAGGATACATATGCCTATGTCGTGTAAGACAGATAAGTAACTATTTTTGTACAGAGTTGTATTAATGAGGGTTGCTGCTAGAAATCAGAATCTAATTTAATATTGGTGTCCATAAAGTGGAAGGTAAAATGAGATTGCACCTCCGTTGCACTCGACCGAACAAGCCTGGTTCATATTTTATGCAAACCGCACGAATCTGAGTTTGAATGTAGCCCTCGAGGGAAAGGGGGTACTTTTATTCAGTCGACGCTCTCGTGTGGGTGCCACATCGTTTCCTGGTCCTACGTGGTTGGGTCCTTTATGAAATTCGCATTCGCAAGCGGAAGAGGCTCCGTAGAGGATAACATATTCTCAGGAACGAAACAGATTTATGAAGTCCACTTGACGCGCGAATGAAGGAGATCAACACAAAGCCCCACTCGCATTTTGAGTTTTAAACATGGAGGAACAAAAAATTTGTAACTCTTTAGGTAGATATAAGGAACCTCATCTGCGGGATAGCAGCTCATAAAAGAAATTTTTGGAATCCCGTTTTCATAGTCAGAAAAGTCAGAAAATGTGGTACCTATTTCAACTGTTCAGTGTTGTTCACTTGCTACCTTGAGGGGATGGGAGACACGACGGTTCACCTCTGAGATACAGAAATGAGGTTCCGTTTCCATTTAGTCTTTCCAAGTAATTCGTACCTACACTCTACGAATCCCATTACAAAAGAAATGCAATTCAAAGAATATAAAGGGGCACAACATACGTCATTCCATAGTAAATTTAATCATAAGCTCGTAACACGTTTTGGACGAAAAATCACTTTTCGGAATTCGATTAATAACCCACTTGAGGAATCTGTATTACGTATTCCATCAAGTCAGCCCTTTTATTAGCTCAACGCTAGCGAATGAACCAGAACAAAGGTGTTTAGAAGACTCGTTCACGCGAGAAATTAGTTTGATGGAGACAGAGGAAGCACTTTCATCCTGTATCCCCATAATATTGATCAACTTGACCTACCCCAGTGCGTAAACAAAGATAAGCTTAAAAAACGCTGCAAAGTCCTTGTCTCTATGTCTCCATGACTCCATGACTCCATTGTCACATGGGTTGATTATTCTGTTGGACATACCTACAGAAATGTTGCTGTTCATTTATTGCTTCTTTCATGCGCAGTAATTGAAATCATTTTAGATGGTTTCCACCAATTTTGGCCCCCAAAAACACGACCTCGGCTCCCATTTTTTTCTAACGATTATCTTTGAACATTGATAGATAGTGCCATTTAGTTGTCTCAATTCACCTGCTAATACTACTTCTAGTGTTATTATACAAGTTTATGGTGATTTCAGACAGTTTCCCAGGTTTTTGACTCATAAAAAATGAATTTTGGGAGGTGAACCTTCGTTACAACCTCAATTCATCACTCTTTGTTCAAAATCAACTTCAGATTCGGTCTTCTCACCCTAAAAAAAAACATGGAAAACGCTACCTCACAAGCTCGTGTTCAGTAAAACCTCAAAAAACCTGGAAAACCCACATTTTCACACCAATTTTTCTGCCATAACGCCCCTGGGTGCATTCCGATCGGGCTGCCGGGATTTGGAGCACAAGTAGGACCCAAATGTATTCCCAAATGGGGACACAAACCGTGTGCGGAAGAACGACGATTTTAGACCAAAATTTAACGTAAATTAAGGCTGAATTTTCGTTAGAACCTCAATTTTCTAATTAATTGGTCAAAATCGACTTCAGATTCGGTCTTCTCGTCCTAAAAAACATGGAAAACGATACCTCAAAAGCTCATGTTACTAAAACACAAAAAATATTTACTTGTATACCCACTTTTCACCCATAACACCCCTGGGTATATTCCGATCGGACTGCAAAGTTCCGGGACATAACTAGGGCCCAAATGGAGCCTGTGTGCGAAAGAACGAATTTTGTAGACCGAAAATGAAGCCGGTATGCATTCTACGGCGGACAGACATTGCATTTTTGGAATATACGCACCTTGAAACGTAAAAGAAAAAATTTTGAGGGGGTGTTATACAAATTTTTTGCTGAGCGAATACATAGCTGTGTATTATTCACAGAATAATAAACCAAAAAAAAGGTCTTGAATGTACTGGATTTAGGTATGTAGATTAGGGATTAGGAAACTACTTGTTATGTGAACGAAGTATGAAACATGGCCTCTTATAAGGCTTTATCGTAAGAAATATAAAAAGATCGACTATTAGGTTATAAAATTGATGAGTGGAAAGTTGCAAAATGACATTAAAATATGTCGCAACGAGGCTCGAGAATAATGCAACTGTGCCAACTACTGACCTGTTACTCGGCCATCATCTCGTGTGTAACTAAACCGAATATAATCTACAGAAAGCTATACCATCTGTGTGCCTTCTATTGAGATAAATGGGATCAGCTTTACTGTGCGGGGATCAGCTCCAGTTAGGTAAGGGGTTTTCTAATAGGATAATGGGATTTTGTGGGAGGAAAACGAACGGCTATTGCGGGCGCCTGCCAGAAACGTAGCATTTTATGTAGGTCTGTGAGCGATATGTATAGCCTTGGTTTAACAGAGAACACATTAGGTACCAATAAAAATTACAGTCATACTGTAATAACTTAGAAGGGAACAATTTACATTTCCGCACTATCGTACAGATGGGTGCCAGTACGGACGTAAGTATGCAGGTATGTCTTTATATTATGCGGGCATAAGGGTTGTGTGTTGGATTTCGAAAATATCTTTTTGAACCGTGTAAATTGAATACGTTTATGGAAATTGTTATTTTGGTCGTTGCACATTGAAATGAGCTCGCATATATTTATTTCAGTTTATAGCTTTTATTTTAACCTTTATTTTACCCAAACGGAGGTGTTTGACTCCACCTGCACTCATTCCCATCTCCGTCAGTCCGTCATATTATATTCTACGTGTGCCAATAAGCGAAGGTCTTTGTGTATATTCGTATAATATTTATAATTCATTAATACATCGCCGTTGCGTAGAGACGAATAATCGCAACTCCACGGTAAAAAATGAAACCCTCTTCCTCATTTTGCTAAACTTGAAATAGTTGCATAGCCCCCAGCGCCAACTCAACACCGCCTTGTCGTTCATATTGCTGCCTTTCTCATTTTTCCCTAGGCCCAGCTCTTTTCTCTCAAATTAAACAGGGAAAAGCCACAACAGTTAACAAATCATTGTTTTAACGGTAGAATGAAGATTATGGATGTTGAACGATGACAACGTGAATGGTACATACGTGGTAATGACGACGTGTTAATAGTCGGTACGTGATTATAGGAGTTATAAAATATTTATGTATCCCTAGTATGCGTTGCAGTTTTATAATCAGCAGTATAGAATATGAATTCGAACGGGCAGTATCACACATGAAAGATTTTGTAGCAACGACGGAATTGTGGCCTTAGTATTTCTCTCAATATACCTACGACAGGGAAGGAATACAGCGGCCTTTCCGGACTAAGGTTTACTCTGCAATACAATATTATATTTCATTCATTCCAACTGCTGAGAAGAAATACAGCAATCCTGCTTAAGGAGGGTTCACATTGGAACGAAAATGTTGGAGTACATACTCGAGGTTATACTTAATCTATATTATGTGAAACGTAATTCTGTATGTTCATTTATTAGAATTACGCAATTTTATGTTGTTTTTCCATTTCATTTCATTTAAAGACGATTGGTACCCTCACCTCAGTTTTTTGATAGTTACTGCCAGGAGAGAATGCCTAATTTACTCGACAGATTTCAATGAAACTCTGAATATGTCTTGGGTAACCATTTGAAACTGGGCACAACGTTGGAAAATCGTTTGGTTGTTAGGTACATTTGATTAAATTTGAATCAAACGTTAGCGAATCAAAAGTTCAAGTTCGAACATGATCCCTGTCGTGGTACCCCTCAAAATTCTACATTTACCACTCCTATGTAATAAGATAAAGATTTAGACCAATAAACAAGGGGAACGACGAGCTGAGCGAAGCCTCGTGGAAAGGAGGAGAAGGGTCCCCTCCATCGAGCTCCCCAACGTTTCTTAACGGTCGCAACGGCCATTGACAGAGGAGGGGGGGGGGGAGGTGGAGGCGCCTATATATGCCAACCGACTCGCCCAGCTCTTCATTGGACCGACCACTCTCTGTCTTACGACTTCTCTCTCGACCTCTCTCCTTCTCTCTCTCTTACCCTTCCTTGCACTTGCTGTGGTGATAACCGCGGGGAGCTCCCTTCTTGAATGCTTGCTGTGGTGATAACCACGAGGTATTCGCCTTCTTCTTCCGGGCGTCTGCTATGGTGATAACCGCGGGACGCCTCCTTCTCCTTTATCACCTGATGTAGCGATAACCACAGGGTGCTAGCCTCCTTCTTCCGGGCGTCTGCTGTGGTGATAACCACGGGACGCCTCCTTCTCTAGCACCTGCTGTGGTGATAACCGCGGGGTGATAGCCTTCTTCTTCCGGGCGTATGCTATGGTGATAACTGCGGGACGCCTCCTTCTTCCGGGCGTCTGCTATGGTGATAACCACGGGACGCCTCCTTCTCCTCTAGCACCTGCTGTGGTGATAACCGCGGGGTGATAGCCTCCTTCTTCCGGGCGTCTGCTGTGGTGATAACCACGGGAAGCCTCCTTCTCCTCTAGCACCTGCTGTGGTGATCACCACGGGGTGCTAGCCTTCTCGTCAACTAACGCCTGCTGTGGTGATAACCTCCTTAGACCTCCTTCAATCCTACCCAAACCTTCACCTACCAATCACCACAATCACTGAATAGAGAATAAAAGCATTCGTTCAATTTTATTCAGACATGATTACATGCTAATGAGAACAGGTGTGGTTAAACTCCAAAAGGTCCTCCTAAACCAATTATCATTCCATAAAACGGGATGAAACTACATAAATATAATGAATTAATGTCGCCTTTAAAATTTGTTGATAGTCAAAAGATGGCAGGACGCCAAGATTTCAGCAACTTCCTCTGCTGCGCATATCTCGCAGCTCTGCTTCTCATGGTCAACTCACCGCAAGGGCACGCATATGTCAACTGCAGGTACAGTGAACTACGCAGAAGATAAATCGATTTATATAGTCCCATAGTTGGTTCAATAGTTTCATTATTTTAGATAAAATGAAAGCATACCTCTCTATACACCAACTGGGTTGCCACCTTAGCAGCAATTTAAATCTTTCGGGACGATTTCCAAGGTTTCTTTGCACCTAAGTTTAACGGTGATGATCTTATAACACTAGTGGACACCTCCTAAATTGGGCACCTCCTAGTAAATTAAAGTAAATTCATTATTTTTAATCAAAATTATGAGTAGGTACTAAAGACAAGTAGATAGTTAGGTACCTACACCAGAATATTTCATTCATTTTAGCTCTTTGGTTCAATAATAACCTGAGTAAAACCCAGTGGTTTATAGAACTTATGACAGGGATAAGTTTTTCGTAATTATCTATTCCTTTTAAGGTTTTGTGTGTTCCAGAAAATATGTATTCGCTCCTGTGTGCAGAGGGGTTGCCGCCAAAAGATCGGGAATCAACCCGCTTCATCGATCAGTCGAACCCAGCTATCTGTTAGTAGTAACTCGATTGAATAGATTGCCAATATCAGATCAGTAATTATCAGAACCGTTCATTTAGTGTTATTCGCTGCTTTGTCCACAGTGAGTTTATCTATTTGACGCAAAGTGTGGTGTTTATTTTTATAATCTAAACTTTTGATTTTCTTTCCCATTTCAAGGAGATTTCCGCAATTTCAAGAGTACTTATTGGAAAAGCGGAAACTGGCTTATTAGTTGACACCGACGTAAGGACAACTCTCGGTTACATCGGACCCCACCTCATCTTCCCATCCACCAGCGTACAATAATTAACAATCTGAAATGACATACCAACGCTGAGTTTCCATTGCAGCCTGCTTGTATCATGATACACCACCCAAACATATTACACGCATTGGCCAATTAATTCCACAAAACGAATACTAAATATTATGGTCATGAATAAAAATATGAATACATCATTCTTGTTAAACTTCCGTAATCTGAATAGATTAGAGTTTGAGAATTTTATAGTTTCACGAACGTTACCTTTTATGATCACCATGTGTCACATTATTTTCATAAAACGTGTTTTCTGTATTCAACTCGGCATTAATAAGAGCTGATTTCATATATTCTTTCATTTCATTATTTTTTAGTTTACTATGTCATTTGATTAATTCGAAAATAGTAAGTTATGTAGGTACCTAATATAAAATTAGTAGAGTGATATTATTTCCAGTGTAAAGGAATTAACGATGTACGTTACCTATCTAATTTAGTTATAGTTTCATTGATTTAGTTATATTATATAGTAATTTAGTTATAGTTTCATTGATACGTTGATTAATACTCGAATATTGCATACAGTTTATTTCAAGCATCAATTCAAGATTACCGTCACCATCGGTTGAATTTGAGTAAATAGAGCCCATTCTCACCAGATTTGCAACTATGAACAAAGGTTCAGACAGTGGTCGCATCTCTTCATTAATAATATAGTGAAATGTTTGAATTCGGCTACCATCCTTATTGTAGAATATTCGCTATCCATTTTAAACATTATACCCCTATTCCATATCTCAATTCTTTATGTGTCTCCTAATTTTGTTTCACTTTTATCCACGCACATTCATCTACCTAGGTATGGTTTTTCTCTTCTGATATTCACTGAAGATATCGTAGTGCATCAGAATAAGAAATGTCCATGAAAGCTCATGTTTTGATAAATTCTTACATTTTCATATTCTGTTTCTTAACTTCAACAGTGCCATTTGTGTATTTCATTTGTGAAAAAGTTATTTGTAAACAAAAGTTTACAATAAATCAATTGAATCCAAATAGGGTTTACAATTTCTTCACATCGTTACTGAGGGTTAATGAGGACTTGAAAGCCACCATGACGATTTCATCATGAGCAAGTCGAAAATTCTGACCACAAAATGTGACAGCACTAATGTGAATGATAATACCTACCTAAAATAAATTGATAATCCGGTTTTTTCTCTTAAAGTTACATGCCGATTTAGTCTACGAAAGGTGCTCACGTAATTCTTCTTGGCTCATAAAAATTTGGTTTAACTGAGAAAAGTTTGTTATTATTACCTACTCATGGAAAAATATAAGGAAATTTGAGTATCACCCAATGAGATGAGTGCAGAAAAAATTTGAAATTTTATGGGAGAGTGAAGTACACAATTCCAGTGCAAAGAAGAACAGAATTCTCGATCATTGTTCAGTAATATTGTCATCAACCTCAATGTTTCCCGAAATGACCTAGATACATCACTCACTAATCATCAAAACACAATAAAGTATTCTATAATAGATACTGGTATTAGTACTTCACATCGGTGGTATCACGTTTCCCGTGTACCGTAACAAAAAATTTAATTTTTTAATTGGATTTATTTGATTAAATAAGCACCATATATATTAGGTACCTATAATATGTTCTTTGAAATCTTCAATGTAAAATTTTCCACTAAAACCATTGCCCAGATGAATTTGCATAATTAAACCAAATGTAACACTATTAGATGAGTATTTTTGAGTTGCCTTTCAATTTTTGTATGTCCATTTTCGGATTTCTATCGTCGAGTAAATGCAATTCGTTGGGAAAAATATTGAAATGAGTTACTACCTATTATGAAAAAATGATAAAAGCAAACTGCGCTTAGTTGTCCAATAATGTTTGAATTGCGTGATTTCGACATCGCTCTATGTTAGCGTTTTAGAATCAAACGGCATGTAGTTACAATTCAATGTTTAACAATTAGCTGTGTAGCACATATTTACCAGTTCTAATGTGAATATTATAATCTAATGATATATTTTGATTCCATCTGTTGAAGGCTCATTTGAGAATAAAAGATAAGCTTCAAGATAATGTGAAATGACGCAGACCGTCATCTAAATTAATGTTAATAAAATGTGTAATTTGTTCTTGCATTCTATCCGTCTCATCCTGTTACAGAAACAACAATCGAGAATTCCACAAAGCTGTTGTATGAGTGTCCTCATAAAATTTGTTTCAAATCCCTTCCAAGGTCTAAAGTCGACACCATTTCTTTCCTTAGTTTAATGTGAGGACATTTTGTAACTAATGAAAATTTCTGAATTCAAACGTTGATGGTTGTTTGCAAGAAATGCAGAAATTGACGCGGTGAATACAGCTGAAGGAGAAGAAAATGCACACAGGAAACGCTTTTGTAGCAACGACGGGATTGTGGCTTTCGTATTTCTCTCAGTATATCTACGACATTGAAGGAATACAATGGCCTTTTCGGGCTAAGGTTTACTCTGAAATACAATATTTCATTCATTCCAACCACTGAGAAGAAAATCAATACAACTTTCCTACGGAGGATTCACAGTGGAACGGAAGAATTGGGGTCCATACTCGAGGTTATCTATATTATGTGTACCGTAATTCTGTTGTTCATGTATTAGAACTACGCAGTTTTGCGTTGTTGTTTTTCTCGTTGCATTTCATTTGAAGACAATTCACCCTCATCACAGTTTTGTGATAGTTACAGCCAGGATGCTTTTGCTGTGACAAACTGGCTAATTTACGCGACAGAATGCAACCCTGAATATGTCTTGGGTAACCACTTGAAACTGATCGTCGGATCGTGAAGACCGGGTGGGTTTATTGGGCAGAAAGTGGGGGAATCGTATGGTTGTTGGGTATTTATTTGTTAGATTAGATGATGTCAATGAAACGTTAGTGAATCAAAATACCAATTTCTCACATGATCATTGAATAGATTTTATTGTGGCATGATGTTATTTACAGCAGTTGAAGCGGAGCAGAGTTAAAAAAAAACCAAAAGGACAATTTTCATCTCGTTAAGATATGACTTAGTAGTGTTCTTTCAGCGATACTGGCACAACCATGACGTACACGGGTTAGGTGGGGGCTGGAAGGAATGGCGATGGACGGAGTGGGTGACGTTAAGGGAGGACCGCTACAGTGTTAATGCCCTCCAGTTTGAATGTCAAGATCAGAGTACCAACATCGCAAAATTTATAATAATAATTGATAAACACTACCTATCCCATCAAACGGATTGCATCTGGACAAAACTAGATACTCTAGTATGTAAAACTATAGAATATAAAGAATGGTGATCACAATTTACTCACTAATCTAAAAACGCTGCAAATTATTACACAACGGTTTAAAAAGAAAAACGGAGTTATTGAAAAAATTGTCTATTTCCACTGTATTAGTGAAAATAGACTATTTTTTCAATAACTCCGTTTTTCTTTGAAATGGGTTTCCACGATTTCTTCACGAGTTTATTATTTACCTGTATAGATGCCTCTTCTGCGTAGATCACAGTTTCTGTGGTCAATACCCTCGAGCTCCCTCCAGGAAAGCCCTAAATGGAGTACTGGAGCCGGCCCGGGAATTAAGGTTTCATAGAAATGCGGGGGATTCAATAATTCAATAATTAATTTGTAGTGATCGGCTGCTCCCTATTAACATGTAATAGCGTCACTTGAGGTATAAGCCGCGTCTTGACGGCTTCCCGGAGCGGGGTTCCCCTACCCCCCTCCGGGTCTGTAATAAGGGGTATAAAAAGGCGATGTATTTAACCAATAAACAGTCAATCAAGTCACAACCCGACTCAAGTAGTCTCGTGTACTTATTGCTCCCGCTGGATCATCACACTGGTCACCCCGACGACGAACACGCAACCTTCACCGGCTACCGGCTTCTGCGAACAGCGTCTCACCCTTCTCGCCTCTAGCGACTGCTCAACGCGCACCTTCGCTGGCTTCCTGCCTTCTGCGAACAACATCCCGCCTTCTCGCCTCTAGCAACGGCTTAAAACGCACATTCGCCTTGACCTTCAACGGACACACAAAGGTCCTTTTCAGGACCACTGTCTGTTTCAGCCTTTCAATTTCAGCCACCTCGGACTTTCGCGACCGCAACGCCGGCAGAGCAACGTACCCTTGCCCCGGCCATCTTCGGACTAACACCGATTCTTTAAGAACCATCGTCCTCTTGCGATCGACCTTCGGCCCTCGCCAGACGCCTTCAACGTGCTCTTCCCTCGGAAACTCCGACCTCGCTTCTCCGACAACTCTTCTTACGATCTCTACCTGAGAGTCTTCGCCTACACATCGCAGCCAGCGTAGAACCCGATATCACGAAGCTCGCGGCGGCCGCCGACCGCCTTATACCCTTCGTAACACATCCTCGTGTGGCTACCGTCGACGAGGAAGTTCAAGTGATCCAGCACCGCCAACGAATGCGGCCTTCTACGCAGCGACAAACATCCCCTCAACGACCGAACAAGAAGTTCTGCTTCTACCATAGAAGATGGGGCTCCCGAGCGAAAAAATGCATCAAACCCTGCACCTGGCGAAACCAACCGACGGAAAACGCAAACACATTTCATCGGAATGAAACACAACTCGGCACCCTACGAACGGCTAAAAGCTCGGAGATCAACACATGCGACAACCACTGCGCCTCGGTACACCTACCGCCCTATGAAAGGACATTCACCGTAGCAGACGTCTCAACACCGATCCTCGGCCCCGACTTCCTAAGCCTTGTTGACCTTCCGAACGACCGCCTTATCAACGCAGCCACTAGCCTCGTACGCCCGGGAAATTTCAGCTGTGCAACCTCAGAGAACACACCCTACTTCCAGGCACTACTAGACGCACACACTCCTTCAGAAACCCCCTGCGAAGCACCAATCAAACAACATATAGTAACGAAGGGCCCGCCATGTCAAGCGAAACTCCGACGACTAGCCCCGGCCAGCTATACGAAGACAAAAGCCCACTTCGCAGAACTCCGAAACGCCGGCATCATGCAACCATCGGAGGCCCCTTGGTCAAGCCCTCTTCACGAAGTACCGAAGCCAGACGGAGATATTCGCCCCGTCGGAGACTACCACGCCCTCAGCAGGCTCACTATCCCCGATCGATACACGATGCCGCACCTCCACGACTTCATAACGGCACCTTTCAGGACGACCACACTTACTACGTTCGAACTCGCCCGTACCTTCTTCCGCTGCGGAATCGGCGAAAACCTCCGAAACTCACTTCGAAACAGCAACTGCTGAGGGACCTCGCATTGACGCCTTCACCTCCGAGCCATCATCCTCCGACCACGACGGTACGAAAAGCTATGGCAATCACACGGGCCAACGCCGCCCCTATACCACCTCGGCCATTCATCAACCCGATGAATCACAAGATGAAGCCACCACAGGGAATCACCCCACTTCATGCCACGGCCACTCACAAGCAAACCATCATACTGATGCTCCCGCCTTTCGCCGGGAAGTGCTCCTCCGACTGCTGCACACACGGCTGCCGCCGCCCCCAGCTCCAGAGCATCGGGATACAGGTGTCCCCCGACACAATTACCACTGGGACCCAGGCAACAAACAAGAGGACGCAAGAAGAGCCGCCAACCGCTGCAGCTACGCCGCAAGTGCGGCCCATTTCACCTCCTCTGGCACCTCCTGCCTCGCCGCCCAGCAGAGTCACTCCCGCCAGCCGCCCCTTCCAGAGGTCTCCCAGACGAGGCCCCCGACATTATCAGCGGAACCACCTCCGAGCACGCTCCCAGCTCCGAGCACGCTCACGGATCCCGCACTGCAGCCGCCGCTAATGCAGGATGACACCGCAACAGCAAACCAAGACAACACGCAGCCTCTTCTACCTCCACCGACGCCTCAACACGATTCACCTTCGAAAATGAATTTATAATTGCAGTATTTAACTTCAATTCTGGGGGGAGCAGTGTAGTGATCGGCTGAAAGTGATCAAATGAAAAAATATCACAGAACAACCAACTCGACTTCATACAGCCATGCGTGATTATGATCAGGTGCTCCCTAGCGATGATATCTGGGCCGGATTTATACCGTTAGATTCACGACCATGTTGACGAAGCTTTTCGGTGCAAACGAACGGCTGGACGTACAATGCTCCAGGTGGTCTCAAAAAACTCTTATTTCAAGATATATTTAAACACGTAAAAAACCATACCCTTTAATCGAAAGTGTTTGAGCTACGACTTCTAAAAATTTCAACCCCTATTTTGAACCCCTTAGAAATGACTGACAGTAACGCCGAGCTTTGGGGACCAGCTAGACCCCAAACGGGACCTACAAACCAAATTTAATTAATCGAAATTAATGAAATTAATGAGTACGGAAAACGGCGTAGGGACGGACAGACAAAATTTTTGACATTTTATGTCTTTACTTTGGCACATGGACCCGAAAAGCGTTATACGAAACCGTTATACGATACCGGTAAACAAAAGAGTTACAGTGAGTTGTAGTAATGGAGACTAAACAAGGAAAGGACGGCGGGATGACGGTTTCTAACCGACCACAATGTTATGTCTTTACTTTGGCACATGGACTCGAAAAGCGTTGCGTTATAAAAAAGCGTTACAGTTGATATTCTGATGATTTTCGCTTACAAGCGATTCGTTTCTACGGAACTTCACGTTTGCCATTTTTCATCGTACAAAAATCGTTCACCACTCGTTGGAATCGTGTGATTTTATTGAACATTTTCTTGTTAACCGTACCCCCGTACCTGGCGCGGTAGCTGAGCTGAGCATGATGAAAAAAAGGCTGGTAAACAAGGTAGTCAGCAACAGACTAGTGAAGAAAGTCATTACCTACTACTTACTAGAATCGAATGTGGTAACCTTGCACCACCATGTAACCCGGATCGTGGTAATCTTGCAACCCGTAAATGATACCGTCAATTATCCCTAAATTCCCATTGGGACATAAAATGCCTCGTGTGCAAGCGTTTCACTTTCTTACTTACGTTACTTTAGTACAACATGATTTATTGGGTTGGTCCCCTCTTCTTTGCGGCATTTCACTGGCTTTTTTAATAGCATTTTCGGATTCTACACCCCTTGAAACGAATAACCATCTAGTTTTGAGGGGAGTTAAATTTTTTTAATTTTATGCTCGATCCCAAAGGTTCATTACTGAAAATAATGAACCAAAAATTTCTGTCCGTCCGCCGTACTTCACACTTTTCTTAGTTACCATGAAACAAAATTGACGAAATTTGGTTCATAGGTCCCATTTGGGGTCTAGTTGGTCCTCGAAGCTTGGCGTTAATGTCACTCATCCCTAAGGGGTGAAAAATGGGGATTGAAAATTCCAGGACGCCGTTATCTAGAATTTTTTTACGGTTTTAAATAGTTCTCGAACTTGGGAGTTTTTCAAGACCACCCGGACCACCGGGGCATTGTACGTCCAGCCGTTCGTTCACAGTAAGGCCCAGAAGTTTGCACCGACAGGCTTTTTCAACAGGAGGGTGCATTTCAAGTGACGGTATACATTCAGCCTAAATATCATCACTAGGGACGCGGTAACAATCGGGAATTGGCCCGAGATCATCATTGGTAGGGAGCACCTGATTATATTCACTGAGTATGAAGTCGAGTTGGTTGTTCTGTGATATTATTTTTTCATTTGAAAAATGATGGCTCTTTTGTAGTTTGTTGATAGGTAGTGAAACTTGAACAAAAGTTGAAGTACTATTGATGGGTAAATTATTACACAATGGTAAATTATTACACAACAGTAAATTATTACACAACGGTAAATTATTACACAACGGCGAATTATTACACAACGGTACTCAAAGGTAAATTATTGTACTAATCTACGTAGAAGGGGCACCTATACAGGTAAATTATTACACAACGGCTTCAAAGAAAAACGGAGTTATTGAAAAAATAGTCTATTATTAGTGGAATAATCCTTGTCACATGGGTTTATTATTCTGCTGGACACACCTACAGAAATTTTGGCTGTTCATTTATTATTTCTTTCATGTGCAATAATTCAAATAGCTATTTTTGATGGTTTCCTCCAATTTCGGCCCCCAAAAACACGAATTAGGCTCCTTTTATTATTTTTTTTTTAACAAAAAAAATTAACTTTGATAACATTGATAGTGCCTGTTTTTGCGTAGAACAGAAATAGGTACCTACTATAAGAAAATACTGAAATCTTTAAACTTAATTTTTATTTTGGTCTTTTGTGGAAAGGAAGGGATAACCTACGGAGCTCCATTTATAAACTTTGAAAATAAAATGTCTTCTATAAATAATTAAAAAACAAAAAGGTCTTTAGGTTGGCGAATGAATTATCGTCCGATTTTATAAGGTAAAGGAAAGATCCGACCTGATCGGTGAACACAGTCACGGACAACCGTCGTCTGGAAGGTTCCATGTCACCAAGTCGCCAATAATTTTAAGAACATCAAACGTGGTTGAAACGTATATTTAAAATAAGACCTGTGGGAGGAAAAAATGACAATGCTATAAGAACATTCGATTGTGAAACCTCTGGGGCTCAAAAATATCTTGTTTAGTGACGTATAAGCCCGTAAAATCTGTTCACTCTAGTCTTTTCATATTTTCCATTACCTATTTGAATTTCTCTTACATGTAGAAAATACTTTTTCAAGACGGAACTGTGTTTACGAGTCGGAAATAAAAAAGATTAATACAACTCTCGCCGAAAGCGGATGGAGGAGGATCGTTAAGGCGTTGAGAAAGACCGACTAAATGAGCCGATCAGTGAGTCATACGAATCATCGTTTCAACACTTCAAGGGCCGTAGGGTTCTTTGCAGATGATCGTCCGTGTTTGATCAGGGGAAGGAGAATGTTCAAAAATATTTTTAAAATGAGAGGCGACGACGTTTGCCTGTGCGATGCGCTTTCGCTATATCGTTTTGGACGTACGGGATATGGGATATGGTGGGAGGGGAAAAGATTCAGTTTACGAATAGCTCGTTCGTCGGTGGGGGGGTTAAGGTGCTTGAAATGAACCGTGGCGAATGCTATTCGTCTACTAGGAAACATAGGTAGGTATAGAACTAAGGAAACAGGAAAAAAATATTGACCTCGAATCTCTATTAATTAAACTACCTAATTCAAGACTTACAGACATGAATAGCAATTACTAGGTGTATATAACTATTTATTTACAGGGTCCTATATGTAAGAAATACCATACACGGGATCGCGACAACAAATAATTTGATGCATTACTTTTCGTTGTATTTTTGGTGACTGTGAACTATTTCAAGTTTTTTTTATTTATTATTTTCAATAATGAACCATTGGAATCGAGCATGAAAAAAAAATTCTAACCCATGCAATAAAAATATTTCTGTCTGTCCGCCGTACGCCGTCTGTCTGGCTACTTTTCTTAGTTACCATGAAACAAAATCGATGAAATTCGGGTTATAGGTTCCGTTCGGGGTCTAGTTGGTCCTCGGAGCTCGACGTTACTGTCAGTCATCTCAAAGGGGTTCAAAATAGGGGTTGAAATTTTCAGAACGCCGTATCTCGAAAACTTTCGATTGAAGGTTTTTTTTTAGCGATATTAAATTTGTCTTGAGCTAAACAATTTTTTGAGACCACCCGGAGCACTGTACGTCCAGCCGTTCGTGTGCACCAAAAAGCTTAGTCAACACGATCGTGAATCAAACGGTATAAATCCAGGCCCGGATATCATCGCTAGGGAGCACCTGAAGTCGAGTTGGTTGGTCTGCGATATTATTTCATTTGATAAGTGATGGACTATTGATTTTGTTGGTAGGTACTTGTGAAACTTGAACAAACGCTGAAGTATAATTACTGATGGGTAAATTATTACACAATGGTAAATTATTACATAACGGCAAATTATTACACAACGGTAAATTATTACACAACGGTTCATCTACCAAGAAGGGGCTGGATTCTGTTGATCGATTCTTTTGCAACTTGAACAACCGCAGAAGTGTTATTGATGGGCAAGTTATTACACAACGGTTAATTATAGGTATTGACCACAGCAAACAGTGACCTACGCAAAAGGGGCATCTATTTCACTCCACATCAACAATTTTCCTTTAGAACTTCATTATTTGCGTTTCTTTTTGCCGTTTTAGTTACTGTTTGTCATCGGCTGTATTATTTTGGCAACATTTAACTCGTGATTTAGGTAGGTACCTAGTAACGAGTACGGGGTTAGGTACTAACCTACGGAGGGTCTGCGATTCACATAATATGTATAGACTAGTACATATTATATTATATAGACGGGTTATCTATACAGAGAGCTGTGATCTGTAACAGAAGGGCATTCTGTACAAAATAATAAACCGTTGTGCAGGGATTTGCAGCGTTTTACTATTAAAGTCGGGGAGGTTTTCTTGGAGGGTAACATTAGGTTCTCGAGGGCAACTTTCGATAATTAGACAATAAGATAATTAGACGATTTGAAGAATTTGGAGCACGTTGATTTCTCTATACCAATAGTAAATTACTTGGGTAAAGGTAAATAAAACTTGGAGACACATCATAATGAATTGAGAAATTGAATGTACTATAATATTATACCATATCAAATGGATACCCAGCGAATGTTCTAAAAATAACGAGTGTAGCCGAATTCAAACATTTTGCAATATTAACGAACAGATGCAACCATTGCAAGATCATCCTCTGCACTATTGTTCATTCGTCAACATGATGATGTTTCGATTGTAGAGAATAATGATACAAAGCCGTTCTGGGACTATATTAGATCACTTCGTCTTGAGCCGGGTGTTCCATCCGTTATGGTGGCCGATGATGGTAGGCAGCTCTCTTCTCCTTGGGAAATTTGTTCCGAGTTCGCCAAGTATTTCTCGAGTGTGTACGAATCCCATCAGTCGACATCGTTGACGTTCGTGCGAGGTCTAACTCTGTCAATTTGCATTTGTTGGAGATTGATGCGGGCCGGGTTCTCGGAAAGCTGAACAGTCTTGATTGTTCTAAGGGTACTGGTCCAGATGGCGTTCCCCCTATCGTTCTGCGGATGTGTTGTGGTGCTCTTTCTCAGCCTCTGACATTGCTGTTCAATCTCCACCTGAGGACCGGCCAGTTCCCTAGTGCTTGGAAGTGCCAGTGCCACCTAGTGCTACCTATTTTCAAATCAGGAAAGAGAAATAACTTTAACAACTATCGGCCCATCTGCAAGCTGTCAGCCATCCCTAAGGTCCACGAGAGCTTGGCAGTGGAGAAGATTAGCAACGTCTACAGGAATCTCATCCACGTTAGCCAACATGGTTTTGTCACTGGAAGATCTGTGATGACGAACTTGTTGGAGTTTGAGCAGTATGTTCTGGGTGCCATCGAGGAGGGATTTCAGGTTGACGCGGTGTATACTGATCTTTAAAAAGCATTCGACAAGCTTTGCATTCCGCTGTTAGTCCAGAAGATGTCTGCCTTGGTTATCGGTGGTGCTTTGTTGGCCTGGATTTCCTCGTATCTGAGTGGTCGGAGACAGATAGTGTGCATGGAGGGACACAAAGCTGAGCCGTTCGTAGATTCATCTGGGGTGCCGCAAGGCTCCCATATGGGTCCCCCTACTATTTATGTTGTTTATGGATGACTTGCATGATCACCTCAGTGATGTCAAATTTCTTCTGTATGCTGATGACATGAAAATGTTCTGCAAAATTCGGTCTTCAGAGGATGCCATCGCTCTGCAGTCAAACATAGATAAGTTCAGTGCGTACTGCAGGAGCAATAGCCTTCTAATTAACGTCAGGAAGTGCAACTTCATTTCCTTCACTCGGAGCAGAAGTCCACATTTCGACTTTCCTTACTGCGTTGATGGCGTCCCTCTGCAGAGGGTTGACCAGGTGAGGGATTTGGGTGTTACCATTGATTCTGATTTCTCATTCTCATCTCATATCCTTAACATTGTTTCTAAGGGCTTCAGACAGCTTGGTTTCCTATATCGCGCGTTGCGTTCGTTTCGGAATCTGGGTACAATGAAGATACTGTACTGCTCCTTGGTGCGGAGCCATTTGGAGTTCGCCTCGGTGGTCTGGAATCCTGTGTATTCCACGTATATCCAGTCTTTGGAGCGAGTGCAAAATCAATTTTTAAGGATGGTCACATGGGTTTATTATTCTATTGGACATACCTACAGAAATGTTGGCTGTTCATTTATTGTTGTAATAGATATTTCTGTTGCTAGCTCTTTTTTTTTAATATGTACTTTTATGAGAGTACGAATAGAGCGCAAAATCGCCGTTATGGAACGTAGGAAGGTAAAAGCACCAGTAGTTGTAACTGCAACCTTAGTCGATATTAACGCTCTCTCCAACAAACTAGAGAGTCACCTTGAATACCTTCCTGATGCAAAATGACGTTGTAGCTACTGGCGGGAAACATATTTTTGGTTCATTTCAATAATGAACCTTTGGAATGGAGCATGAAAAACGCTGCAAATCCCTGCACAACGGTTTATTATTTTGTACAGAATACCCTCCTGTTACAGATCACAGGTCTCCGTATATAACATAATGTACTATTCGACACATATTATGTAGATCGCGGACCCTCCGTAGGTTGGTACTTAACCCCGTACTCGTTACTAGGTACCTACCTAAACCGTTGTGTAATAATTTACCGGTATGAAATAATTTACCGTTGTGTAATAATTTGCCGGTGTGTAATAATTTACCCATCAATAATACTTCAACGTTTGTTCAAGTTTCACAAGTACCTACCAACAAAATCCAATAGTCCATCACTTATCAAATGAGATAATATCGCAGAACAAACAACTCGACTTCATACAGCCATCCTTGATTATTATCAGATGCTCCGTAGTTATGATATCTGGGCCGGATTTATACCGTTTGATACACGATCGTGTTGACGAAGCTTTTTGGTGCTCACGAACGGCTGGACGTACGATGCTCCGGGTGGTCTCAAAAAATTGTTTAACTCAAGACAAATTTAATAACGTAAAAAAAACCATACCCTTCTATCGGAAGTTTTCGAGATACGGCGTTCTGAAAATTTCAACCCCTATTTTGAACCCCTTTGAGATGACTGACAGTAACGTCGAGCTCCGAGGACCAACTAGACCCCGAACGGAACCTATAACCCGAATTTCATCAATTTTTATTCATTGTAACTAAGAAAAGTGGCCATTATGGCGTACGGCGTACGGCGGACAGACAGAAATATTTTTATTGCAGTTTGGATTCTACATACCTTGAAACGTAAACAATCAAATTCTGAGGGGGGTAAGAATTTTTTTTCTTGCTCGATTCCAATGGTTCATTATTCAAAATAATAAACCAAAAAGAAAAAAAAAATTTTTGAACCCTTCCCCCCCAACCACAAAATTTGATGGTTTACGTTTCAAGGTAAGTATGTAGAACCCGAAAATCGAATTAAAAAATCTCTGTCCGTCCGCCGTATCCGTGCGCCGTACTTCGCACTTTTTTGTTCACCATGAACCGAAATTAATGAAATTTGGTTTATAGGCCCCGTTTGGAGTCTAGTTGGTCCGCGAAGCTCGGCGTTACTGTGTAACTGAAACCATCTCTAAGGTGTGAAAAATAGAGGTTGAAATTTTCAGAACGTCGTAGCTTGAATACTTTCAATAGAAGGGTATGGTTTTTTTTACGTTTTTAAATTGGTCTTGAACTAAAGAATGTTTTGAGACCACCCGAAGCATTATACGACCAGCCGTTCGTGAGCACCGAAAGCTTCGTCAACATGATCGTGAATCACGGTATAAATCCGGCCCAGATGTCATCACTAGGGAGCACCTGATTATAATCAAGGATGGTTGTAGGAAGTCGAGTAGGTTGTTCTGTGATACTATTTCGTTCGAGAAATGATGGCTCTTTTCGATTGTGTTGATAGAAATTTTTGCAACTTGAACAAACGTAATGAATAACAACAAGTAATTATTAATGATTGACTTAATGAATCCCGCGCATTTTTATGAAACTGTAATTCCGGCTCCAGTACTCGATTTAGGGCTTTCATCGAGGGAAGACGAGGGTAGGTATGGACCACATAAAACAGTGATCGACACAGAATGGGCACTTATACAGGTAAATAATAAACCGTTGTGTAATAATATGCAGCGTTCTTAGACAATGGAAACGAAGGCAGTTCGCAACCTCATCAAAAATCAGCTGTTTCCTTAGTGCGTTGATCACGGACAAGGAACCTCTAGGTAGATCACCTACGAACTAAATCACTCGCCATGAAATTGTGGAAACCCATTTCAAACTAAAACGCTGCATATTGTTACACAACGGTTTATTATTTACTTGTATAGATGCCCCTTCTGCGCAGATCACTATTTCCTGTGGTCAATACCTCCCATGTGTCCCCTAGATCTAAGGCGAGTACTGGAGCCGGCCTTGGAATTACAGTTACATAATAATGCGCGGGATTGAATAATTCAGTATTATTTGCTGTTATTCATGATGAAAAACATATGTTCAGGTTACTGAAACCAACTCTTTAATAGCCACAATTTTCAAATGAAATTATATCACAGAACAACCAACTCGATTTCCCTCAGCCAACCGTGATTATAATCAGGTGGTGTTCCCTAGCAATGATATCTTGGCCGTGTTTTTACCGTTTCATTCACGATCATGTTGACGAAGCTTTTCGGTGATCAAAAATTTGTGGTATCACTGGGCTGACAGTAACTCTGAGCTTCACGGACCAACTAGACCCCAAATGACACCAATAAACCAAATTTCATTAGTTTAAAAAAAAAATAATAAACAAAAATTAGAAAGAAGATCACAGATAAGTACCTACGCGAACATGCTGTATAATACTCCTCCCTCAGCCCAGTCATGAAACGGAACGGTCATATCTGACTTGAGGCATCCACTGACGTCATGAAATATTTTCGAATTTTAAATGGAACAATGACCAATAAGCTCATGTTTCAAAACAGGACTGGGCGCGAAATAATCCTTTGTAATCTTTTCAAATTACTAAGTTAATTCTGATTTGGATACAGTCAACGCTGTCTAAAGCCCTGGTATCCCGTCTTCCAAGACTAAAGCAGTATAAAACCGATCTTTTGCTCATTTTGGAGGAATCTGGAGAAGTCCTGAAGAAACCGTACTTTGTGAAGCATGAATTTTGGCCAACAGTGGTTAACTAGTCAATGGGCCTACTATTCACAACTTGTCCAAAAACCCTCAATTAAGTAAAGGGCTGAGTTTGTGATTTTCACTTCACAGTTTATTATTATTTACCTGTATTATAGAAGTAACATGAGCTTGTGAGTTATCGTTTTCCATGTTTTTTAGGATGGGGAGACCGAATATGAAGTAGATTTTGACCAAAGAGTGGAAAGTTGTGGTTCTAGCGAAGTTTCAGATCACGAAATTAATTTTTCATGAATCAAAAACCTTGGAAACAGTCTAATATCACCATAAATATGTGTGATACCACTAGAAGTGGTATTAACAAGTGAATCAAGACAGTTTAATGGCACTATCAATGATCAAAGATAATTTGTCAAAAATAGGAGCCTAATTGGAGTTATTGGGGGCCAAAAATGGCGGAAACGATGAAAAATTGCTATTTAAATTATTTCACATGAAAGAAACAATATGAACAGCCAACATTTCTGTAGGTATGACCAATATAATAATAAACCCATCTGACAAGGACTTCGCCGCGTTAAACCAATTTTTTTCACGTTTTTTAATTCATGTGGGACTTGCGCATTTTTTGAGACCACCCGGAGCACTGCAGGCCCAGCCGTTCGTTTGCATCGAAAAGCATCGTCAACATGACTGTGATTCACTTCATCGTGATAGGGCTACTCTGTGTAATTCAACATCTATTTTCACTCCTTGTAGTTGAGTAACAATAACGCCGAGCTTCTAGGACCATCTAGCGCACAAATGGGATACATATACTAAATTTTGTGAAATTTGGTTCATGGGAAGTAAGGAAAAAGCCGTGGGTGGCTTACTTCGGACGGACGGAATTTATTAAATTCGATATTCGGATGCTACGTCTCTTGAAACGTAAACCATCAAATTTTGGGAGAGGTAAAATTTTTTTTTCACGGTTCATATTTAAGTTGATATTTAATGGGTGTCTTCAACAGGAATTTAAATCGTCAGCCTCAGTTTGAGAGCATTAGAAGAATATAAAAGGCCCATGATAGCCCCATAGCCATGTGTATGCAGCACACCAACGGTAAAACCCTATGCAACGCCTCTAAGTAGACGAACACAGTACATGGCTTAGCCTACCTTAGGGTTAAAGGGCAACCCCGTATGGAACTGAGATCATCGGGTAGTAAGGACCGTATGAGTTCTATTGGGCAGTAAGTGGGGGAAAATTATTGTTATGGGTATCTATTTGTTTGAATAAATTTGAATGAAAAATTGGTGAATCAAAATTCAAGTTCGAATAGGATCGCTGAACAGGGAATACGGGCATTCGTTTAACTTTACTGAACCATCATGTTCATTAGAGCATGTGTCATTAAAAAAACGAAAGCTCGTAAAACAAAAGCTATTTTCATCACGTAACCTGGATGAAACTATATAAATATGGTGTGTAAAATTTGTTGATTGTCATACGATGGCAAGACGTCAAGATTTCATCATGTTCCTTTGCTACGCATTTGTCGCGGCTCTGCTTGTCATGGTCTCGACGGCCGACGAAACGACGACAGAAGTCAATTGCAGGTACAGTGAACCACAGAGAACATAAATCGATTGTCATAGTTCCATGGTTGGCTAATTACTTTTATTATCACCGATAATATGAAACATCACCTCCCTATATACCTACTGGGTTGCCACTTTAGCGTATATTTCTTCTCAAAGTTTTGTGTCTTTCAGAATAACTCCATTCAACGAAATCTGCAGAGGGGTCGCAGCCGTTGAGGCAGGCCATAGGGGACTCGTCCCGAAAAGAACAACAAGGAGAAAACGGTTCGTTCATTTTGAGCGGGTTTCACCACCTAGTGGTAAAGTGCGGGTGCGGTTGAGTTGAATTTACATAAAAAACGCTGCTAAGTCCTTGTCACATGGGTTTATTTTTCTACTGGACATACCTACAGAGATGTAGGCTGTTCATTTATCGTTGTGCAATTAATTAAAATAGCTAATTTCATGGTCTACACCAATTTTGGCCCCTGAAAACAGGAATTATGCTCCTATTTGCGACAAATTAACTTTAATAATTGATAGTGACATTTAAATGTCTTGATTCACCTGTTGATACTAATTCTAGTGTTATTATACCAATTTATGGTGATTTCAGAACATTTCCCAGCTTTTTTGACTCATAAAAAATGAATTTTGGGAGCTGAACCTCCCTTACGACCTCAATTCTTCCCTCTTTGGTCAAAACCAACTTCATATTCGGTCTTCTCGCCCTAAAAACATTGATAACGACACATCACAAGCTCACGATCACTAAAACCTCATGAAAAACCTCGAAAACCCCGTTAAAACACCTACTTCCCCCCACATAACACCCCTGGGTATATTCCGATCGGGCTGGCGAGCTTCTGAGCAATACTAGAATCCCACTGACTTCCACAATGGGGACTCAAACTGTTTGTAGAAGAACGACGATCTCAGACGAAACTTTAACGTAATTCATGGCTGAAACTTCGTTGGAACTCCAATGATCCACTCTTTGGTCAAAGTAGACTTCATACTATAGTCTCCGCGTCCTAAAAAAACACGGAAAACCATACCTCACACGCTCATGTTACTAAAAAACATAAAAACCATATTTTTACACCTGTTTTTCACCCATGTAACAGCCCTGGGTATATTTAGATCGGGCTGGAGTGTCTGGGGACACAACCGGGCCCAAGTGAGCGTGTGTGCGAAAGGACGAACTTTGTAGTCCGAAAACAAAGTTGAAATGGATGATACAGCGCACATAGGGCGGAAATTGCATTTTTGGAATCTACGCACCTTGAAACGTAAAAGATAAATGTTGGGGGTGTTATACAATTCTTATGCTGAGCGAATCCATAGGTGTTTTATTCGCTGAATAACAAACAAAAATGAATGCATTTTGCTTTCCTGTTTTTCTGTGACTCCAAGATAACTGTAACTCGCACTGTAACTCTAGATGGCGTTATCCGCCCTTACTGAGTCCACAGTGAGTTTATCTATCTGAAAGAAAGTATGAGAGTATCTTTAACCTAAACGTTTGATTTTCTCTCCTATTTCAAGGGCACTAGCGAACGCGGCCGGATAAATCTGATTTGGAGCCCATTCTCACCAGATTTGCAACTATGAACAACGGTGGAGAGGAAGATCTTGCAATGGTTGCATCTATTCATTAATATAGCAAAGTGTTTGAATTCGGGTACCCTCCTTATTTTGTAGAATATTCGCTGGGTATCCATTTGATATGGCATAATCATATTATATTCAATTTCTCAATTCATTATGATGTGTCTCCAAGTTTTATTTACCTTTACCCACGCACATTACTGTATGTATAGAGAGATCAACGTTCTCCAATTTCTTCAAATCGTCGAATTATCGAATTTTGCATTTCACTGAAACGCACCCTTGACAACCTAATCTTACCCGCCAAGAGAACGTCCCCAGTCACGAAAAGGATTTACATCCATTTTGCACACCAAAGACGCGTGCGTGATTCGCACCTGGCTCTTGGATACGCATACAGAAACCTTTTCCTTCCCACTCTGTTGGATGTGCATATAAAAACCTTTACCCCCCCAACTTGAAATTTAGCTAATTTGGTATCAAAATGTATATCAATCCTTTTTGCGGCTGAGCAGATTCTCTTGCGAGTAAATTTCTACAGCAGGGTTGTTTCTTTTGTTTGGTGGCGGGGGGGATCACATCTTTTTGATTTGATAGTTTTATGTATTTTATGTATTTCTTATACCATTAACTTATCCAAGGAAGTTCAACTAAATGAATTATTCAATAAAAAGTAAATTGGTACCCAGTAAAAACTAGCCATCCCGTTTCTTTGACATATAGGTATTACTTTAAATTTAAAAAAATTAAATTTTGTTTCGGAACTTTTTTTTCAAATTTGTTTGGAACTCTTTTCAAAAGCGCTGCAGAATAAGTATAATATTCGTTAGTTTCAGCACTCCAAATGTAAGGGGAAAAAGAACACATGAAAAATAGGTTATTTCACCATAATTTTAAGAGTTTTCAAACAGTAAGTTATAACTCGGCTTCTACTGAACTGATCGGGTTAAGATTTTGACTACTTCCTCGGGAGCCTCAGTGAACAAGTGCGCCAAATTTCAGCTCTTAAAAGCCAAGAGGTCAAGAAGAAGAAGAAGAACTAGAAAAAAGCGTTATTAAAGGATCCCCAACTCCGGCACCTGATAGCCCCAAGGGTTGGAATTTGGTACACGTCCTTAGGAGCCGATCGAAAATGGGAGCATGAAAAATCAACCCCTGGTACCTCCAGGAGGCCGATTTGTGGGGGGGGGGGGGGTAGTCCTTCTTGTTATGTCGTGTAAACATTTTTCAGGCGTCTCTTAGAGTTTTTCGGTTTTTTGGTGGAGCGGGAAGCTCTTGCGTTTCTAGATGACAACCAAATTGGGGACCCAGTGAAATGCTACAGATGCGGAGGACGAATTGATGAATCGGATATGAATGACCCCTGACAGGAACACGCAAGATTCTATCCGAATTGTGCACTCGCAATCAATGTCAGAGGCCCCAGTTACAATCAAAATGTGTTAGAATTGAATAAATGGCTTTAAACTATAGCAATTTGCTTTCTTTCCTAACACCCGTTATTTTAATTTTTATTCACGAAGGATAATTGGAGATAGTTAATAGTTGAGATAAGAAGGTGAAACTAAAACGTCACGTCCTTGTGGTTTGAAACGCAAAGGATACGACGCGGTCACAGTTACAAGGTGGGTTTACAATCGCTCGGCTGGTTCCATTATGAGATTCGAACAACTGGCTGCAACCTATAATAAGTAGTTACCCACCTATTTATTTTTGTCTAGGGCGTACACGTACTGTCCTGTACCATTTCAGGGCAGCAGTCATCCTATTTTTAGGGCTAAACCCTTACGTTAGGTACCTTGGGAATCTGACATGTTACCTACGTATAGGAAATTATCAAAGGGTTTTTGGTTTATTATTTTCAATGATGAATCATTGGAATCGAGCATAAAAACAAAAAAACAAAATTCTAACCCCCCATCAAAATTTGATGGTTTACGTTTCAAGGTGTAGAATCCAAAACTGCAATAAAAAAATTTCCGTCCGTCCGCCGTACGCCGTACTGGCCACTTTTTATAATGACCTACAACCAGTTTGCCATGACGTATATTCGGCATTGCGGAAAACAAAAGACCAAAAAAAAAAAATATACGTTAAATATCAACAGTAGGCTCGGAGGAAAAGGATGGATTCCTCGGTCAGCTGTTCTTTATTACAACTGACAGCTTCATTTTCTTTTTAGCTGTGTTTGCCGCACGGAACATCGAATCTATTCTATTTACTGTGGCTTACTGCTGATGAGACGCTAGCAGGTTAGCGATGAAATCGCCGATCGTCGATGCTCCATGGGATATTAAATATGTTAAAATAGTAAAAAAGGTAAAATCTTGTGCCAACCTCCAACATTTTGTTGTACTTGGGCTTTGAATAAATACAGCCTACGCAGCCGGTCAACAATTCTTTTGTTGGAACTATCAGCAAGTCGCTTGGATTTTCTTCACATGTAATCAGGAATTTTTATCAAATACCCAGAAGCATCTGTGGGACACCCGAAGAGATAAATGTGGATCTTCATTCCGGTGTGCCTAATATACCTAGTTATGGAAAAATTTCAAATTGAGTTGCCAGGCAGTGACATCGTCCATTTTTGCCAACTAGAAAAATCAAAACGTCGTATTTAGTTCGTACATGGACAGGTGAAAAGTTCGTAAGCGAGTTTGTGACATCAAATTATTTGTTGACATGATCCCGTGTATGGTATTTCTTACATATAGGACCCTGTAAATAAATAGTTATATACACCTAGTAATTGCTATTCATGTCTGTAAGTCTTGAATTAGGTAGTTTAATTAATAGAGATTCGAGGTCAATATTTTTTTCCGGTTTCCTTAGTTCTATACCTACCTATGTTTCGTAGTAGACGAATAGCATTCGCCACGGTTCATTTCAAGCACCTTAACCCCCCCACCGACGAACGAGCTATTCGTAAACTGAATTTTTCCCCTCCCACCATATCCCATATCCCATACGTCCAAAACGATATAGCGAAAGCGCATCGCACAGGCAAACGTCGTCGCCTCTCATTTTAAAATATTTTTGAACATTCTCCTTCCCCTGATCAAACACGGACGATCATCTGAAAAGAACCCTACGGCCCTTGAAGTGTTGAAACGATGATTCGTATGACTCACTGATCGGCTCATTTAGTCGGTCTTTCTCAACGCCTCAACGATCCTCCCTCCTCCATCCGCTGTCGGCGAGAGTTGTATTAATCTTTTTTATTTCCGACTCGTAAACACAGTTTCGTCTTCAAAAATTATTTTCTAAATGTAAGAGAAATTCAAATAGGGAATGGAAAAACTCGACTCGAGTGAACTGATTTTACGGGCTTATACGTCACTAAACGCGGCATTTTTGAGTCCCAGAGGTTTCACAATCGAATGTTCTTATAGCATTGTCATTTTTTCCTCCCACAGGTCTTATTGTAAATAAACGATTCAACCATGTTTGATGTTCTTAAAATTATTGGGAGCCTAATGAGCATAAAATAATTATCAAAGCTGATTTTGTCACCCCGAAAAACACCCGCTACAAAGCCCAATACTACTCTTTTTGACAGTACGAAAAGAGCAAAATCGCCATTTTGGAACGTAGGAAGGAAGGTAAAATCACCAGTAGTTGAAACGGCGAACGTAGTCGATATTCCAGACCAGCAGGCAGAAAAATAAGTATTTGAGCGATATTAACGCTCTCTCCATCAAACTAGAGTCACCTTTATTACCTTCCAGATGCAAAATGATGTTGTAGAAACTGGCGGGGAATTTATTTTTGGTTTATTTCAATAAAGAACCTGCGGAATGGAGCATGAAAAAAATAAAAAAATTTAACCCACCCACCACCCATTATACAAAATTTGATGGTTTACGTTTCAAGGTATGTAGAACCCGAAAATCGAATTGAAAAATCTCTGTCCGTCCGCCGTACACCTTGCGCCATACTTGTCACTCTTCTTAGTCAACCATGAACCGAAATTAATGAAATTTGGTTTGTGGGCCCCGTTTGGAGTCTTGTTGGTCCGCGAAGCTCGGCGTTACTGTATAACTGAAACTATCTCTAAGGGATGAAAAATAGGGGTTGAAATTTTCAGAACGTCGTAGCTCGAAAACTTTCAATACAAGGACATGATTTTTTTTTCATGGGGTTCATGGGAAGTAAGGAAAAAGCCGCGGGTGGCGTACTTCGGACGGACGGAATTTTTTAAATTCGATATTCGGATGCTACGTCTCTTGAAACGTAAAGCATCAAATTTTGAGGGAGGTTAAAATTATTTTTTTTCATGGTTCATATTTAAGTTGATATTTTAATAGGTGTCATCAACACGTATTTGAATCGTCAGCCTCAGTTTGAGAGCATTAGAAGAATATAAAAGGCCCATGATAGCCCTATAGCCATGTGTATGCAGCACACCAACGGTAAAACCCTATGCAACGCCTCTAAGTAGACGAACACAGTACATGGCTAAACCTACCTTAGGGTTAAAGGGCATCCCCGTTTGGAACTGAGATCATCGGGTAGTAAGGACCGTATGAGTTCTATTGGGCAGTAAGTGGGAGAAAATTGTTTTTATTGGGTATCTATTTGTTTGAATAAATTTGAATGAAAAGTTGGTGAATCAAACTTCAAGTTCGAATAGGATCGCTGAACAGGGAATACGGGCATTCGTTTAACTTTACTGAACCATCATGTTCATTAGAGCATGTGTCATTAAAAAAACGAAAGCTCGTAAAACAAAAGCTATTTTCATCACGTAACCTGGATGAAACTATATAAATATGGTGTGTAAAATTTGTTGATTGTCATACGATGGCAAGACGTCAAGATTTCATCATGTTCCTTTGCTACGCATTTGTCGCGGCTCTGCTTGTCATGGTCTCGACGGCCGACGAAACGACGACAGAAGTCAATTGCAGGTACAGTGAACCACAGAGAACATAAATCGATTGTCATAGTTCCATGGTTGGCTAATTACTTTTATTATCACCGATAATATGAAACATCACCTCCCTATATACCTACTGGGTTGCCACTTTAGCGTATATTTCTTCTCAAAGTTTTGTGTCTTTCAGAATAACTCCATTCAACGAAATCTGCAGAGGGGTCGCAGCCGTTGAGGAAGGCCAAAGGAAAATCGCCCGGACTACAACAAAGAAACACGTTCATTTTGAGCGCAAGCGCAACTAGAGGTAAAGTGCGGGTGCGGTTGAGTTGGATTTACATAAAAAACGCTGCTAAGTCCTTGTCACATGGGTTTATTTTTCTACTGGACATACCTACAGAAATGTAGGCTGTCCATTTATTGTTGTGCAATAATTAAAATAGCTAATTTCACGGTCTCCTCCAATTTTGGCCCTCGAAAACACGAATTTTGATCCTATTTGCGACAAATTAACTTTAATAATTGATAGTACCTACACCTTGGGTGGCATCCCTCTCCAAAGATTGCCGCAGATGGTCGACCTGGGTCTCCTTTGCGATGAGCGACTGACTTTCTCCTGTCACATCGAGGGGCTAGCAGGCCGTGCAATGCGTTCGCTCGGTTTCATCAAGCGAAATACGAGGGAATTCACAAACGTGGATGCCATTATTTCCCTCTACAAAGCTCTCGTTCTCTCTATATTGGAATACGCGTCATCGATATGGTCCCCTTCGTACGCCGTTCACAAGTACCGATTGGAGAGAGTGCACAGGAAGTTTCTGTGCTACGTGGCGTATAAATCGGGAATCCCCACAGAAGGCGTGAATTATACTGCTCTCCTTCACAGATGCAACCTTGTCACCCTGGAAAAAAGAAGATGTTCTTCAGACCTCGTTCTGCTGTTCAAATTACTTAACAACAGTATAAATTGTCCCTCCTTGCTTTCTAAAATTATTTCGTCGCCTCCCAAACCCCCACTCGCTCATCAGTGTTATTTAATGTCCCTTTTTCCTCCACAAACTACGATAGAAACCGTCCTCTTCACTGAATCCTCCGAAGTGCAAATCTCCTCCTGGCCTCTTACCCACAGTTTGACTTTTTCAACTCCTCCCTTTCTAATCTCAAATCTATATTGTTATCTTCACCTCTTTCTTTTCAATAATTGTATTCTTTTCTGAAACCCTCCATGTTTATGAATGACCCATGTTATGTATAATGTAAATTGGGCTTGCCCGTGCAAATGAATAAAACAAAAACAATAGTGAAATTTAAATGTCTTGATTCACCTGTTAATACTAATTCTAGTGTTATTATACAAATTTATGGTGATTTCAGAACATTTCCCAGGTTTTTTGACTCATTAAAAGTGAATTTTGGGAGCTGAACCTCCCTTACGACCTCAATTCTTCCCTCTTTGGTCAAAACCAACTTCATATTCGGTCTTCTCGCCCTAAAAACATGGATAACGACACATCACAATCTCACGATCACTAAAACCTCAACAAAAACCTCGAAAACCCCGTTAAAACACCTATTTCCCCCCACATAACACCCCTGGGTATATTCCGATCGGGCTGCCGAGCTTCGGAGCAATACTAGAATCCAACTGAGTTCCCAAATGAGGACCCAAATTTTGCGCAGAAGAACGACGATCTCAGACGAAACTTTAACGTAATTTATGGCTGAAACTTCGTTAGAACTCCAATGTTCCACTCTTTGGTCAAAGTAGACTTCATATTTAGTCTCCGCGTCCTAAAAAAACATGGAAAACCATACCTCACACGCTCATGTTACTAAAAAACATAAAACCCCTATTTTTACACCCGTTTTTCACCCACATAACACCCCTGGGTATATTTGGATCGGGCTGGAATGTTTCGGGAGACAACCGGGCCCAAGTGAGCGTGTGTGCGAAAGGACGAACTTTGTAGTCCGAAAACAAAGTTGAAATGGATGATACAGCGTACAGTGGAAGGAAATTGCATTTTTGGAGTCTACGCACCTTGAAACGTAAAAGAAAAATTTTTGGGGGTGTTAAAAAATTTTGTGCTGAGCGAATCCATAGGTGTTTTATTCAATGAATAACAAACAAAAATGAATGCATTTTGCTCGCCGGTTTTTCTGTGACTCCAAGATAACTGTAACTCGCACTGTAACTCTAGATGGCGTTATCCGCCCTTACTGAGTCCATAGTGAGTTTATCTATCTGGAACAAAGTATGAGATTATTTTTAACCTAAACATTTGATTTTCTCTCCTATTTCAAGGGGACCAGTGAACGGGCACGGATAAATCTGATTTGGAGCACATTCTCACCAGATTTGCAACTTTGAACAACGGTGCAGAGGAAGATCTTGCAATGGTTGCATCTATTCATTAATATAGCAACATGTTTGAATTCGGCTATCCTCCTTATTTTGTAGAATATTCGCTGGGTATCCACTTGATATGGCATAATTATATTATATTCAATTTCTCAATTCATTATGATTTGTCTCCAAGTGTTATTTACCTTTATCCAAGCACATTACTGTATGTATATAGAGAGATCAACGTTCTCCAATTTCTTCAAATCGTCGAATTATCGAATTTTGCATTTCACTGAAACGCACCCTCAACAACCTAATGTTACCCGCCAAGAGAACGTCCCCAGTCACGAAAAGGATTTACATCCATTTTGCACACCAAAGAAGCGTGCGTGATTCGCACCTGGCTCTTGGATACGCATATAGAAACCTGTTCCTTCCCACTCTATTGGATGTGCATATAAAAACCTTTACCCCCTCCCCATACCACAAACTTGAAATTAAGCTACTTTGGTAGCAAAATGTATATCAATCCTTTTTGCGGCTGAGCAGATTCTCTTGCGAGTAAGTTTCTACAGCAGGGTTGTTTCTTTTGTTTGGTGGCGGGGGGGCTCACATCTTTTTGATTTGATAGTTTTATGTATTTTATGTATTTCTTATACCATTAACTTATCCAAGGAAGTTCAACTAAATGAACTATTCAATAAAAAGTAAATTGGTTCCCAGTAAAGACTAGCCATCCCGTTTCTTTGACATATATTGCTTTAAATTTTAAAAAATTAAATTTTGTTTCGAGTACTTTTTTACTCAAATTTGTTTGCAACTCCTTTCAAAAGCGCTGCAGAATAAGTATAATATTCGTTAGTTTCAGCACTCCAAATGTAAGGGGAAAAAGAACACATGAAAAATAGGTTATTTTACCATAATTTGAAGAGTTTTAAAACAGTAAGTTATAACTCGGCTTCTGCTGAACCGATCGGGTTCAGATTTTGACTACTTCCTCGGGAGCCTCAGTGAACAAGTGTGCCAAATTTCAGCTCTTAAAACCCAAGAGGTCAAGAAGAAGAAGAACTAGAAAATAGCGATATTAAAGGATCCCCAACTCCGGCACCTGATAGCCCCAAGGGTTGGAATTTGGTACACGTTCTTAGGAACCGATCGAAAATGGGAGCAAGAAACATCAACCCCTGGTACCTATAGGAGGCCGATTTGGGGGGGGTCCTGCTTGTTATGTCGTGTAAACATTTTTCAGGCGTCTCTTAGAGTTTTTCGGTTTTTTGGTGGAGCGGGAAGCTCTTGCGTTTCTAGATGACAACCAAATTGGGGACCTAGTGAAATGCTACAGATGCGGAGGGTGAATAATTGATGAATCGGATATGAATGATGACCCCCAGCAGGAACACGCAAGATTCTATCCGAATTGTGCACTCGCAATCAATGTCAGAGGCCCGAGTTACATTCAAAATGTGTTAGAATTGAATAAATGGCTTTAAACTATAGCAATTTGCTTTCTTTCCTTCCACCCGTTATTTTAATTTTTATTCACGAAGGATAATTAGAGATAGTGAATAGTTGAGATAAGAAGGTGAAACTAGTTGATGAAACTAGTTTTCTAAAACATCACGTCCTTGTGGTTTGAAACGGAAAGGAAACGACGCGGTCACAGTTACAAGGTGGGTTTACAATCGCTCGGCTGGTTCCCATTATGAGATTCGAACAACTTGCTGCAACCTATAATAAGTAGTGACCCACCTATTTATTTTTGTCTAGGGCGTACACGTACTGTCCTGTACCATGTCAGGGCAGCAGTCATCCTATTTTTAGGGCTAAACCCTTACGTTAGGTACCTTTGGAATCTGACATGTAACCTACTTATAGGAAATTATCAAAGGGGTTTTTGGTTTATTATTTTCAATATGAATCATTGGAATCGAGCATAAAACCTAACCCCCCATCAAAATTTGATGGTTTAAATTTCAAGGTGTAGAATCCAAAACTGCAATAAAAAAATTTCTGTCCGTCCGCCGTACGCCGTACTGGCCACTTTTTATAATGACCTACAACCAGTTTGCCATGACGTATATTCGGCATTGCGGAAAACAAAAGACCAAAAAAAAAAAATATACGTTAAATATCAACAGTAGGCTCGGAGGAAAAGGATGGATTCCTCGGTCAGCTGTTCTTTATTACAACTGACAGCTTCATTTTCTTTTTAGCTGTGTTTGCCGCACGGAACATCGAATCTATTCTATTTACTGTGGCTTACTGCTGATGAGACGCTAGCAGGTTAGCGATGAAATCGCCGATCGTCGATGCTCCATGGGATAGTAAATATGTTAAAATAGTAAATTAGTTAAAATCTTGTGCCAACCTCCAACATTTTGTTGTACTTGGGCTTTGAATAAATACAGCCTACGCAGCCGGTCATCAATTCTTTTGTTGGCACTACCAGCAAGTCGTTTGGATTTTATTCACATGTAATCAGGAATTTTTACTGAACTTGTGAACTGATTTTACGGGCTTATACGTCACTAAACGCGGCATTTTTGAATCCCAGAGGTTTCGCAATCGAATGTTTTTATAGCATTGTCAATTTTTCGTCCCACAGGTCTTATTGTAAATAAACGATTCAACCATGTTTGATGTTCTTAAAATTATTGGGAGCCTAATGAGCATAAAATAATTATCAAAGCTGATTTTGCCACCCCGAAAAACACCCGCTACAAAGCCCAATACTACTCTTTTTGACAGTACGAAAAGAGCAAAACCGCTATTTTGGAACGTAGGAAGGAAGGTAAAATCACCAGTAGTTGAATCGGCAAACGTAGTCGATATTCCAGACCAGCAGGTAGAAAAATAAGTATTTGAGCGATATTAACGCTCTCTCCATCAAAGTAGAGTCACCTTTATTACCTTCCAGATGCAAAATGATGTTATAGCAACTGGCGGGAAACATATTTTTGGTTTATTTCAATAAAGAACCTGTGGAATGGAGCATGAAAAAAATTAAAAAATTTAACCCACCCACCACCCATTATACAAAATTTGATGGTTTACGTTTCAAGGTATGTAGAACCCGAAAATCGAATTGAGAAATCTCTGTCCGTCCCCCGTAAGCCGTGCGCCGTACTTGGCACTCTTCTTAGTCAACCATGAACTGAAATTAATGAAATTTGGTTTGTGGGCCCCGTTTGGAGTCTTGTTGGTCCGCGAAGCTCGGCGTTACTGTATAACTGAAACTACCTCTAAGGGGTGAAAAATAGGGGTTGAAATTTTCAGAACGTCGTAGCTCGAAAACTTTCAATACAAGGACATGATTTTTTTTCATGGGGTTCATGGGAAGTACGGAAAAAGCCGCGGGTGGCGTACTTCGGACGGACGGAATTTTTGAATCCCAACCTCATCAAAAATCAGGTGTTTCCTTAGTGCGTTGATCACGGACAAGGAACCTCTAGGTAGATCACCTACGAACTAAATCACTCGCCATGAAATTGTGGAAACCCATTTCAAATTAAAACGCGCAGATCACTATTTCCTGTGGTCAATACCTACCCATGTCTCCCATAGGACTAAGGCGAGTACTGGAGCCGGCCTTGGAATTACAGTTTCATAATAATGCGCGGGATTGAATAATTCAGTACCTATTATTTGCTATTATTCATGATGCAAAACATATGTTCAGGTTACTGAAACCAACTCTTTAATAGCCACAATTTTCAAATGAAATTATATCACAGAACAACCAACTCGATTTCACTCAGCCAACCGTGATTATAATCAGGTGGTGTTCCCTAGCAATGATATCTTGGCCGTGTTTTTACCGTTTCATTCACGATCATGTTGACGAAGCTTTTCGGTGATCAAAAATTTGTGGTATCACTGGGCTGACAGTAACTCTGAGCTTCTCGGACCAACTAGACCCCAAATGACACCAATAAACCAAATTTCATTAGTTTAAAAAAATAATAAACAAAAATTAGAAAGAAGATCGCAGATAAGTACCCACGCGAACATGTTTTATACTCCTGCCTCAGCCGAGTCATGGACCATAATGTCTGACTTGAGGCATCCACTGACGTCATGAAATATTTTCGAATTTTAAATGGAACAATGACCAATAACCTCATGTTTCGAAACAGGACTTGGCGCGAAATAATCCTTCGTAATCTTTTCAAATTACTTACTAAGTTAGTTCTGATTCGGATACCTGGGTACAGTAGAGTCTTCGCTGTCTAAAGCCCTGGTATCCCGTCTTCCAAGACTAAAGCAGTATAAAACCGATCTTTTGCTCATCTTGGAGGAATCTGGAGAAGTCCTGAAGAAACCGTACTTTGTGAAGGATGAATTTGGGCCAACAGTGGTTAACTAGTCAATGGGCCTACTATTCACAACTTGTCCAAAAACCCTCAATTAAAGGGCTGAGCTTGTGATTAGGGCTCGGCCCTTCAGAAAGGCCGAAACCTTACATTTTTGTTTTTACTCTTTTCGGATAATTTTCATTATGTATAGGAGGGTCAAAGCGGATTTTCCCAATTTAGACCACGCTGACCCGGGATTAATAAAATACGGTGGAAATTATTACTCAGCGGTTTATTATTTACCTGTTTTACAGAAGTAACATGAGCTTGTGAGTTATCGTTTTCCATGTTTTTTAGGAATGGGGAGACCGAATATGGAGTCGATTTTGACCAAAGAGTGGAAAGTTGTGGTTCTAGCGAAGTTTCAGATCACGAAATTAATTTTTCATGAATCAAAACCCTTGGAAACATTCTAAAATCACCATAAATTTGTGTGATTCCACTAGAAGTGGTATTAACAGGTGAATCAAGACAGTTTAATGGCACTATCAATGGTCAAAGATAATTTGTCAAAAATAGGAGCCTAATTCGAGTTATTGGGGGCCAAAAATGGTGGAAACGATGAAAAATTGCTATTTAAATTATTTCACATGAAAGAAACAATATGAACAGCCAACATTTCTGTAGGTATGACCAATATAATAATAAACCCATACGACAAGAACTTCGCCGCGTTAGACCAATTTTTTTCACGTTTTTGAATTGGTCTGGGACTTGCGCATTTTTTGAGACCACCCGGAGCACTGCAGGCCCAGCCGTTCGTTTGCATCAAAAAGGATCATCAACATGATTGTGATTCACTTCATCTCTTTTTGGTTTATTATTTTCAATCATGAATCTTTGGAATTGAGAATCAAAAAAAAAAAAATTTAACACCCCCTCAAAATTTGATGGTTTCCGTTTTAAGGTATGTAGAATCCGAAAATGCAATAAAAAAAATACTGTCCGCCCGCCGTAAGCCGTACACCGTACTTCCCACTTTTCTTAGTTACCATGAACCAAAATTAATGAAATTTGGTTTGTAGGTCCCGTTTGGGGTCTAGTTGATCCTCGAATCTCGGCGTTACTGTCAGTCATCTCTAAGGAGTGAAAAATGGGGGTTGAACTTTGAAAGTGCCGTAGCTCGAAAACTTTCAATAGAAGGCTTTGCACCGAAACGCCTTATCTACCTGCATTAACGTTTACTCCTAAAAATGGATAGATTTATGTAGCTAAATATGTAATATGACTTGAAAATGTAAAACTAATATGACAAACAAAAATTAACGAAATCAATCCAAAACCGTTTGAAAGTTGAAAAGTAAAGTTATTGAGAACAATAGGACCCAATTTGTACCATCCAAATTGCAGGTATTCAAACCACTGTTCCCTTCATGTCGCCACTATGCTTGTCATGGGCTCAACAGCCGACCAAACAACGACAGAAATCAATTGCAGGTACAGTGAACTACAAAGGACATGAATCGATTGTCATATTCCATAGTTGGCTAATTAGTTTATTATTTCACGATAACATGAAAAATCACCTCCCTATATACCTCCTGGGTTGCCACGTTACCGTCTATTTCTTCTCAAAATTGTGTGGGTTCCAGAATAACTCCATTCAACAAACTCTGCAGAGGGGTCGCAGCTGTTGAGGAAGGCCAAAGAGAACTCGTCCCGACAAATCAACCCAACCCGCTAGTTGTAGGGATGGGCATTTCTGTTCTTTTTAAGAAACGAAACGGAACAGTTCGTTTATTGTATGAAGCAGTTTCGGGAAAACTGTTTCAAAATAACAGCTTCGGCAACAATAACGCATCAGGAAATTTCGGGTCTCGGCTAGAAACGCAAAACGGTTTCTTCGTTATTCCTGCTCTCGCTACAGAAACGGTTTTGTAACACCCGTTTTTTTCTCCCTTTCTTTTTTCCTACAACGAAACTGTATCTTCGTTTTTCCTGCAGTGAAGCTGTCTCTTCCAACGGACTTGGTAATTTCGGGTCCCGAAATAGCAAATATTGAACTACTGGCTACCTGGGTACCCGAAATCGAATCAAGACCGTAAAACCTCGTTTCGCCTTTGGCCGTTCTTTTAAAACAATTGTTTAAGGTTATGAGAAACTGCTTCGTCGTTTATTTTCAAAAAACAGTTAACTCGAAACAGTTTCACATTTTTTCACATCCCTAATTAGTAGTATCTCGGTTGAATAGATTACCAGTATCAGATCAACAATGAGAACTGCTCATATAGGGCGGGTTTCACCACCTAGTGGTAAAGTGCGGGTTGCGGTCAAGTTGGAGTTACAGAAAAGCGTTGCAAAGTCCTTGTCATATGGGTTTATTATTCTACTGGACTTACATACAGACATGTTGGCTGTTCATGTATTGTTTCTGTCATGTGCAATAACGTAAATTTAGGGCTGAAACTTCGTCAGAACCCCAATTTTCGACTCTTTGGTCAAAGTCGAATTCATATTCGGTCTCCCCGTCCTAAAACCCATGGAAAACGATACCTCACAACCTCCTGTTACTAAAACACCAAAAAACCCTATTTTTACACCCAATTTTCACCCATAACACCCCTGGGTATATTTATATCGGTCTGCAAAGTTTCGGGACACAACCAGGGCCCAAATGGAGCCTTTGTGCGAAAGAACGAACTTTATAGACCGGAAATAAAGTAGAAATGGATGATACTGAGTAGGTACAGTGGACAGGCATTGCATTTTTGAAATCTACGCACCTTGAAACGCAGAAGTAAAAATTTTGGGTGGGTGTTATAAAATGTTTGTTCTGAGCGAATACATTCAAAGAATAATAAACCAAAATGAATGCATTTTTCATGCCTTTTTTTTGTGACTCCAAATTAACGTAACTCGCACTTCAAAACTATAGGTGGTGAAATCGGCCCTTAGTGTTATTCGCTATTTTGTCCACAGTGAGTTTATCTATCTGACGCAAAGTATGAGTATATTTATAACCTAAACGTTTGTTTCCCCATGTCGAGGGCGCTAAGGAAACTGGCCGCAGCTGCCACCCTCGTGTGCGGATAAATCTGATTAGGAGCCCATACTCACCAGATTTGCAACTATGAACAATAGTGGAAAGGAAGATCTTGCAATGGTTGCATCTGTTCATTGATATACCTAGTGAAATGAGGGTTCTGTTTCGACAATAAAAATCCTTTTCCCATCAAATCCTTTAATGAGGAGCTTTCAACAGCCCTCTGGCTGTCATTGTCAACTGTAAAACCAGCAACAACAAGCAACCATTAGACAAACTAGAGAACGTTGTGAATTTATAGAATGTACTAATGACTAATTGAAAGAAAGTATTAAATTCTAAAGGAAAATACCAAAAAAAAAGTACAACTTACCAACTTCTCAAAGAAGAGATTCAATATGGGGTCTGCAGCAGACACCAACTACCACTGATAACAGATCTTCCTGTCTCTGTAGCGGTAGTGCTAACCACAACAACCCCACATCATGCCTCATCCAAGAGTTGCTGGTATTTTTTCCTTTTCCGTATTTAGGGGAAATGATTTATAAAATTCAGAGTGCAATAAAAGAAGTGATACCGAATGTAAAATTAGCGCGCAAAAGTTATTAATAGCATTAATAAAACTTTTTCCAGTAATAAGAAGGATATCACTGCACATGAATTAAAATTGGGTTAATTTATAAAACTGAATGTAATTATTGTTCAGCCAATTATATAGGTGAAACGGGCCAGTGGTTGAATAAGAGAATGTACCAACATAAGTATGACGTGGACAAAAAAAGAACGTCCACAGCACTTTCCATACATGCTATTGAGACCAATCATTCGTTTGATTTTCAAAATGTAAAAATTATTAACATGGAATCACATTTCCGAAAAAGAAAAATATTAGAAGGCTTCCATATCAATCAAGATCCAAATTCAATTAACTTTAAGTCAGATATTGATAACACAGTTTGTATTTACCAGCGGCTCTTGGATGAGGCATGATGTGGGGTTGTTGTGGTTGGCACTACCGCTACAGAGACAGGAAGATCTTTCATCAGTGGTAGTTGGTGTCTGCTGCAGACCCCATATTGAATCTCTTCTTTAAGAAGTTGGTAAGTTGTACTTTTCTTGGTACTTTCCTTTAGAATTTAGTACGTTCTTTCAATTAGTCATTAAGTAGTATAATCCTATAACTTCATAACGTTCTCTAGTTTGTCTAATGGTTGCTAGTTGTTGCTGGTTTTAGAGTTGACAATGACAGCCAGAGGGCTGTTGAAAGCTCCTCATTAAAGGATTTGATGGAAAAAGGACTTTTATTGTCGAAACAGAACCCTTATTAAGAAAACAAATAAGTCCACCCAAAGAAAAGAAGAATTTACAGTGAAATGTTTGAATTCGGCATCCATCGTTGTTTTGAAGAATATTCCCTGGGTATATATTCACACCCTGTAGGGTTTCAATCTCGCAAATTTTGGCTTATCATTTCGTTAGTTGCACCACTGAGCTATACCGTCCATCTACCACGATACCAGTGATCTTCGCTCTAAACACCGATTGATGCCTCCATATGGCATCAATACGGCTCATTAAGGCAAACTGTATAGCAAATTTTATGGCAACATCGTGGAATGCTCCGGGTGGTCTCGAAAATTCAGAAAAATCAAACTATT
Organism: Leptopterna dolabrata; assembly: GCA_954871275.1. Classification (NCBI taxonomy): domain Eukaryota; kingdom Metazoa; phylum Arthropoda; class Insecta; order Hemiptera; family Miridae; genus Leptopterna; species Leptopterna dolabrata. The sequence goes on along the minus strand of OX940987.1, from coordinate 18,349,716 downwards.
TACAAATACGAGAACGCCCACACCAAAAATTGCGATTTTCCGAGATAGGGCTACTCTGGATAATTCAACCCCTATTTTCACTCCTTGTAGTGGAGTAACGATAACGCCGAGTTTCGAGCACCATCTAGAGCACGAATGGGATACGTATACCAAATTTTGTGAATTTTGGTTCATGGGAACTCAAGAAAAAGCCGCGGAAAGACGGACACAACAACAACTCCCAAACACGACAACTGTCAACTCCCTAACACTGCTCCGTCTCCAATGAAAGGAGATAGTCTGTCGTGGTGCACAATACGCAGCTGGCCCTTGGTGGTTCTTATGCGGAAAACCACGTCGTTCAGCACCGTGACTACCGTACAGGGGCCCTCCCAACTACGCTGAAGTTTTGGTGAAATCCCCTTCCTTCTTCTTGGGTTATAGAACCACACTCGGTCCCCTTCGTGATACTCGTTCCTCTTGGCCCGAAGGTTGTAACGGCGTCGCATGTCCTCAGCCTGCAGTTTGAGTCGTTCGCGTGCAACCTCGTGGACCTCTGATAAATTCCTCTGGAGCTCCTCAACGTATTCCGGGACAGTCCTCCCTGGTGGCCGAGCGCCTACCAGCAGATGAACAGGGAGATTGAGCTCCCGCCCAAACGTCATCCGAGCAGGCGAAAATCCGGTCGTCGAGTGTTCTGATGCCCGATAGGCCAGGAGTGCAACAGGCAGCATGTCATCCCAATCCCTTTGGTGACCGTCAGAAACCATTTTGGAGAGTACCTGCCATAGCGTCCTGTTTAGTCGTTCGACTAGCCCGTCACTCTGGGGATGGAGGGGGGTGGCTCTGGTTTTGTGGACCCCAAGCAACTGCACCACCGCTTGAAACACTTCCCCTTCAAAGCTCCGTCCCTGATCAGAATGTATTTCGTGCGGCACTCCAAACCTTGAGACGACGTGGTCAACCAATGCACGAGCCACTGTGGAGGCCTTGTTGTCTGGGAGTGCTAACGCCTCTGGCCACTTGGTGAAATAGTCTTGTAGAGTCAAGATGTAACGATTCCCACGATTGGACAGTGGCAAAGGCCCTATGAGGTCAAGTCCCACTCTCTCAAATGGAACTCCCGATACCCGTACTCGCAACGGAGCTCGACGACGACCCTGAGTGCGTTCCTGGCAAGTGCGGCAAGTCCTGCACCACGTGGCAATGTCCCGGTGAATGCCCACCCAATAATGATTCCTTCTTATAGCTTTGGCCGTCCTGCCCTCTCCAAAATGGCCCAAATTGTGGACTTGCTCGAATAAATTCTTCCTCCAGGATGGTGGAACCACCATTTGCATCGCAATGCTCTTCCCCTCAGGTGATTCCCACTTTCGGTGCAGACACCCTTCAATGAGCTCCAGTGACGCAAACATAGCGTCATAGGCCTTCTCCTCAGGGCTGCAATTTTCAAGCTCCTCTGGTCGAGCCCGTTCACGCCTTTCCACCCAGCCCACCACTTTTCTCAATGTTGGGTCTTGTCTTTGGGCATTCCCACATTCCTTCTTCCCCCACGCGTCCACAAGTTGGCACCTTAGAAGCAGTTGTTCCTCTACCTTGTCTTCCCTTCTGGCACAGTACTTGCACTGTTCCAGCAAACATGGTCTACGGGACAGCCCGTCAGCATTCCCATGCTCTTTCCCTGGCCTGTAGACAATGGTAGGCGCATATGGTGCTAAAATTTCGAACCAACGGGCCATTTGCCCATCCGGTTTCTTGAAATTCATCAGCCATTTTAAAGAAGCATGATCCGTCCTGATCGTGAGGGGTAGTCCGTTTGCTAGTCCGTATTCTGCAAAGTGCTCCACTGCTCTGACAACGCTCAGCAGCTCCCTCCGTGTTACGCAATAATTTCTCTCTGGCCTGGACAAACACTTGCTGAAGTAGCTGATCACTCGCTCCTGCCCGTCTTGCACTTGGGATAGGGTCGCTCCAATTGCTACGTTACTTGCATCGGCATCAATGATGAAAGGAGCTTTATCCTTAACATGCCCCAGCACTGGTGGGTGCATGAAGACCTCTTTCATGTTAGCAAATGCTACCTCATGCTCCCTTGTCCATTCAAACGGCGTCTGATTCTCTGCCTGGTACAGTGGTTTCATTTTCTCTGCAAAGTGCTGGATGAAATCCTTGTAGTACCCACAAAACCCAGTAAAAGCCCGTACTTCCTTGGTGGTGGTGGGTGTTGGCCAATCTTGAATCACTGCCAGCTTTTTCTGGTCGGTCTTTACTCCCTCAGGTGTGACTATATGCCCCAGGTAGGTTGCTGTGGTCTGGAGTAGCGTTGTCTTCTTGATATTCAACTTCATGTTGGCCTCCCTCAGCAGCTCAAACAGCTCACGCAACAGTTCCAGGTGCTGCTCTACAGACAACGCAAGAACAAGCACGTCATCAATGTACACCAACACCCATCCTTTCTTCAGTAGGCGCCAGAGCAACTTCGTCATGGTTCTCTGGAAGGTGGCTGGAGCATTGGTCAGCCCAAATGGCATGACCTTGAATTGCCAGAGCCCAGAGGGGGTACAAAACGCCGTCTTCTCTTTGTCATCTTCAGCCATGGGGATTTGCCAGTAGCCACTGTGAAAGTCAAGCGTCGAAAACCATTTTCCCTGTTTGAGCCCATTCAACAATTCATCAGTCTTTGGCAACGGGTGTGCATCCTTCTCCGTGATTGCATTTAATTTTCGATAGTCCACACAAAAACGCATACTCCCATCTTTCTTGGCCACCAACACAATGGGGCTTGCCCAAGGGCTCTCGGATGGCTCAATCACTCCAGCACGCTGCATCTCGTCAATGAGCTTGTCCACTATGGGGCGCTTAATAGGAGCCAACCTTCTTGGGGCCTGGCGAATGGCCTCATGTCCCTTTGTGTCAATCTTGTGGGGTGGAACCCTTGCAGCCCCATACTGCATAACCCCTTCTGCAAAAACATCCTGGAATTCACTGACCAAGTCCCTGAGAGCCCGCTTCTGTTCCTTTGTGAGATTCGCTGATGCTCGACCAAGCAAATCTTCAAGCGCTGGCGACAGCTGGTTTTGCCCCTGCTCCCCCACTGCATGGATACCATTTTCCTTCATGTAGGGTATCGTTTTGAGCTTATGCTCTCCAATTTGCACATTGCCCCGCTTTAGGTCCACAACACAACCCTTACTTGCCAAAAAGTCAAGGCCCAACAAGCACGGTTCACGGATATCAGCTATTACCACCGGATGTGTGAATTCTAGGCCTCCTGTGAGCTTGATGGTTGCCTCCGCCCTTCCTGATACCCGTATTGGCTCTCCTGTGGCCGTGCACAGACACTTAGACGTCTCCTTCTTTTCCATCCCTTCTGCCAGGTCCCCTCGTATTACTGTGACTGCAGCTCCAGTGTCAATCACCATTTGACACCGCTGCCCCGACACCTCTCCTTGCAGGGCTAGGGTACGGCCGGACCCTATCCCCAGCATTGGAATCGTCTGGGCCTTTCCTCCTTGCGCTGCCTGCGGGCCCTTCACATCAGCGCTCCCCCATTTCCCTCCTTCTTCCGCGCCGTTGCTGGGTCCTCTACCCTTCTCCTGGGACATTGCCAGCTCACGTGCCCCAACTGATGGCAGGTGTAGCATTCTATCTCATCACTGTTGATGCGCCTGCGAGTTGGGACTCTCCGGTCTTGTTCTCCACTCAGGCGATATAGTGGCTCCTCCTCCTCCCTATCACGTCTGTTCACGTTCACTTCTTCAATTCTTCGTATTGGTGCGCGTCCCCAAGCTCCGGTAGCACGAATCACGTTGGCTTCGGCCTGAATGGCGTAATTGACGGCAGCCCGCAGGGCTGTGGTAGGGTACGCCCCAACCAACTTTCTTAGCTCCATATCTCTTAGCCCGTCGTAAAACTGCTGGAGGGCCATTGTCTCCGCCACATTGGGTGACGCCCCAGCAAATGCCCTTCCCGCCAATGTTTCCAGGTCTGCTGCAAAGGCTGCGATGCTCTCGCCTGGAGCCTGACGTCTTCCTCGCAGTTGGTGCATGAACAAGTGTTCCTGGCCCTGTGTACCATACCGACTCGCTAATGCATCCATCAACTCGTGAAGTGAGGCATTAACCCCTAAGCGCGCAACTACGGCCAAGGCCTGCCCCTGTAACGCCGCAGTCAGATTGGTCGCCTGTTCATCCTCTGTCCACCTGTTGGCTCGACTGACCACTGTAAATTTGTGTCGGTAGTCGCCCCAATCCTGAGTCCCATAGTATGGTCCTGACTTACCAGCGCCGTTTCTCTGTGGTTCCCCCTCTGGTGGTTGCGGTATCTGCCTGAGAGCTGCCTCGTTGGCACGTTGCAGTTGGGTGACCACATCGACCATCGTCGCGAGCTGCGTTCGTAATTCTGCCATCTGTTGCTGCCACGCACCTTGGGACTGTTCCTCCTCTGGTGAACCGTTAGGAGGAGGTGGAGGCACCACCCGACTCCGTAGGTGGCGACCTTCCTCTTCTTGATTTCCCTGCGACATCGTAACGAGCTGAATAGTGCTTCACAAACACGCTAGCACTTAGTATCCCACTTCTGACACCACTGTTATAACTCTTTGAATGAAAACTCACAGTCTCGACTCTTGCGGACACCAAAACTTTTTAATGAATCAACTTTTCTAATTAATCCGTTTTCACTACGTAACTAAAACTACTCATAACACAACAACAACTCCCAAACACGACAACTGTCAACTCCCTAACAATATAAAAGGCCCATGATAGCCCCATAGTCATGTGTACGCAGTACACCAAGGGCAAAACCCTGTGCAACGCCTCTAAGTAGACAAAACACAGTACATGGCTTAGCCTACCTTAGGGTTAAAGGGCAACCCCGTTTGGAACTGAGATCATCGGGTAGTAAGGACCGTATGAGTTCTATTGGGCAGTAAGTGGGGAAAAATTATTGTTATTGGGTATCTACTTGTTTGAATAAATTTGAATGAAAAATTGGTGAATCAAAATTCAAGTTCGAATAGTATCGCTGAACAGGGAATACGGGCATTCGTTTAACTTTACTGAACCATCATGTTCATTAGAGCATGTGTCATTAAAAAAGCGAAAGCTCGTAAAACAAAAGCTATTTTCATCACATAAACCTGGATGAAACTATATAAATATGGTGTGTAAAATTCGTTGCTTGTCAGAGGATGGCAGGACGTCAAGATTTCATCATGTTCCTTTGCTACGCATATGTCGCCGCTCTGCTTGTCATGGTCTCGACGGCCGACCGAACGACGACAGAAGTCGATTGCAAGTACAGTGAACCACAGAGAACATAAATCGATTGTCATAGTTCCATGGTTGGCTAATTACTTTTATTATCAGCGATAATATGAAACATCACCTCCCTATATACCCACTGGGTTGCCACTTTAACGTTTTATGTGTTCCAGAATAACTCCTTTCAACAAAATCTGCAGAGGGGTCGCAGCCGTTGAGGAAGGCCAAAGGCAAATCGCCCGGACTACAACAAGGAAAACCGTTATTATGAGCGCACCCCCACCTGGAGGTAAAGTGCGGGGGCGGTTGAGTTGGATTTACATAAAAAACGCTGCAAAGTCCTTGTCACATGGGTTTATTTTTCTACTGGACATACCTACAGAAATGTACAATGTTCATTTATTGTTGTGCAATAATTAAAATAGCTAATTTCACGGTCTCCACCAATTTTGGCCCCCCGAAAACACGAATTATGCTCCTAATTGGGACAAATTAACTCTAATCATTGATAGTGACGTTTAAATGTCTTGATTCACCTGTTGATACTAATTCTAGTGTTATTATACAAATTTATGGTGATTTCAGAACATTTCCCAGGTTTTTTGACTCATAAAAAATGAATTTTGGGAGCTGAACCTTCGTTACAACATCAGTTCTTCACTCGTTGGTCAAAATAAACATCGAATTACATCTTCTCGACCTTGAAAACAATGAAGACGATGCCTTACGAGGTCATGTTCACTAAAACCCCAAAATACCTCAAAAACACCTATTTTTATACCCATTTTTCACCCGTAATACCCCTGGGTGTATTCCTTACAACCTCAATTCTCCCTCTTTGGTCAAAATCAACTTCATATTCGGTCTTCTCGCCCTAAAAACATGGATAACGACACATCACAAGCTCACGATCACTAAAACCTCAAGAAAAACCTCGAAATCCCAGTTAAAACACCCATTTTCCCCCACATAACACCCCTGGGTATATTCCGATGGGGCTGCTCAGCTTCGGAGCAATACTAGAATCTAACTGAGTTCCCAAATGAGGACCCAAATTGTGCGCAGAAGAACGACGATCTCAGACGAAACTTTAACGTAATTTATGGCTGAAACTTCGTTAGAAATCCAATGATCCACTCATTGGTCAAAGTAGACTTCATATATAGTCTCCGCGTCCTAAAAAAAAACATGGAAAAACCATACCTCACACGCTCATGTTACTAAAAAACATAAAAACCCTATTTTTATACCCGTTTTTCACCCATGTAACAGCCCTGGGTATATTTGGATCGGGCTGGAGTGTCTGGGGACACGACCGGGCCCAAGTGAGCGTGTATGCGAAAGGACGAACTTTTTAGTCCGAAAACAAAGTTGAAATGGATGATACAGCGTACAGTGGACGGAAATTGCATTTTTGGAGTCTACGCACCTTGAAACGTAAAAGAAAAATGTTGGGGGTGTTATAAAATTCTTGTGCTGAGCGAATCCATAGGTGTTTTATTCAATGAATAACAAACAAAAATGAATGCATTTTGCTTGCCTGTTTTTCTGTGACTCCAAGATAACTGTAACTCGCTCTGTAACTCTAGATGGCGTTATCCGCCCTGCTGAGTCCACAGTGAGTTTATCTATCTGAAACGAAGTATGAGAGTATTTTTAACCTAAACGTTTGATTTTGTCTCCTATTTCAAGGGGACCCAGTGAACGGGTCCAGTTAAATCTGATTTGGAGCACATTCTCACCAGATTTGGAACTATGAACAACGGTGCAGAGGAAGATCTTGCAATGGTTGCATCTGTTCATTAATATAGCAAAGTGTTTGAATTCGGGTACCCTCCTTATTTTGTAGAATATTCGCTGGGTATCCACTTGATATGGCATAATTATATTATATTCAATTTCTCAATTCATTATGATGTGTCTCCAAGTGTTATTTACCTTTATCCACGCACATTACTGTATGTATAGAGAGATCAACGTTCTCCAATTTCTTCAAATCGTCGAATTTTCGAATTTTGCATTTCACTGAAACGCACCCTTAACAACCTAATGTTACCCGCCAAGAGAACGTCCCCAGTCACGAAAAGGATTTACATCCATTTTGCACACCAAAGACGCGTGCGTGATTCGCACCTGGCTCTTGGATACGCATACAGAAACCTTTTCCATCCCACTCTGTTGGATGTGCATATAAAAACCTATACCCCCTCCCCCCACCACAAACTTGAAATTAAGCTACTTTGGTATCAAAATGAATTTCAATCCTTTCTGCGGCTGAGCAGATTCACTTGCGATTAAATTTCTACAGCAGGGTTGTTTCTTTTGTTGACGGCGGGGGGGGATCACATCTTTTTGATTTGATAGTTTTATGGGTATTTCTTATACCATTAACTTATCCAAGGAAATTCAACTAAATGAACTATTCAATAAAATGTAAATTGGTTCCCAGTAAAGACAAGCCATCCCGTTTCTTTGACACATATTGCTTTAAATTTAAAAAAATTAAATTTTGTTTCGAGTACTTTTTTATTCAAATTTGTTTGCAACTCCTTCCAAAAGCGCTGCGGAATAAGTATAATATTCGTTAGTTTCAGCACTCCAAATGTAAGGGGAAAAAGAACACATGAAAAATAGGTTATTTTACCATAATTTTAAGAGTTTTCAAACAGTAAGTTATAACGCGGCTTCTACTGAACCGATCGGGTTCAGATTTTGACTACTTCCTCGGGAGCCTCAGTGAACAAGTGCGCCAAATTTCAGCTCTTAAAAGCCAAGAGGTCAAGAAGAAGAAGAAGAACTAGAAAAAAGCGTTATTAAAGGATCCCCAACTCCGGCACCTGATAGCCCCAAGGGTTGGAACTTGGTACACGTCCTTAGGAGCTCATCGAAAATGGGAGCATGAAAAATCAACCCCTGGTACCTCCAGGAGGCCGATTTTGGGGGGGGAGTCCTGCTTGTTTTGTCGTGTAAACATTTTTCAGGCGTCTCTTAGAGTTTTTCGGTTTTTTGGGGGAGCGGGAAGCTCTTGCGTTCCTAGATGACGACCAAATTGGGGACCCAGTGAAATGCTACAGATGCGGAGGACGAATTGATGAATCGGATTTGAATGACCCCTGGCAGGAACACGCAAGATTCTATCCGAATTGTGCACTCGCAATCAATGTCAGAGGCCCCATGTTACATTCAAAATGTGTTAGAATTGAATAAATGGCTTTAAACTATAGCAATTTGCTTACTTTCCTTCCACCCGCTATTTTAATTTTTATTCACGATGGATAATTAGAGATAGTGAATAGTTGAGATAAGAAGGTGAAACTAGTTGATGAAACTAGTTTTCAAAACATCACGTCCTTGTGGCTTGAAACGCAAAGGAATCGACGCGGTCACAGTTACAAGGTGGGTTTACAATCGCTCGGCTGGTTTCCATTATGAGATTCGAACAACTGGCTGCAACCTATAATAAGTAGTTACCCACCTATTTATTTTTGTCTAGGGCGTACACGTACTGTCCTGTACCATTTCAGGGCAGCAGTCATCCTATTTTTAGGGCTAAACCCTTACGTTAGGTACCTTTGGAATCTGACATGTTACCTACGTATAGGAAATTATCAAATGAATGATGAATCATTGGAATCGAGCATGAAAAAAAAAAAATTCTAACCCCTCATCAAAATTTGATGGTTTACATTTCAAGGTATGTAGAATCCAAAACTGCAATAAAAAAATTTCCGTCCGTCCGCCGTACGCCGTACTGGCCACTTTTTATAATGAACTACAACCAGTTTGCCATGACGTATATTCGGCATTGCGGAAAACAAAAGACCAAAAATATACGTTAAATATTAACAGTAGGCTTGGAGGAAAAGGATGGATTCCTCGGTCAGCTGTTCCTTATTACAACTGACCGCTTCATTTTCTTTTCAGCTGTGTTTGCCGCATGGAACATCGAATCTATTCTATTTACTGTGGCTTACTGCCGATAGTGCTGATGAGACGGCTAGCAGGTTAGCGATGAAATCGCCGATCGTCGATGCTCCGTGGGATAGTAAATAAGTTAAAATAGTAAAAAAGGTAAAATCTTGTGCAAACCTCCAACATTTTGTTGTACTTGGGCTTTGAATAAATACAGCCTACGCAGCTGGTCAACAATTCTTTTGTTGGCACTATCAGCAAGTCGTTTGGATTTTCTTCACATGTAATCAGGAATCTTTATCAAATACCCAGAAGCATCTGTGGGACACCCGAAGAGATAAATGAGGATCTTCATTCCGGTGTGCCTAATATACCTAGTTATTGATAACTTTCAAATTGAGTTGCCAGGCAGTGACATCGTCCATTTTTGCCAACTAGAAAAATCAAAACGTCGTATTTAGTTCGTACATGGACAGGTGAAAAGTTCGTAAGCGAGTTTGTGACATCAAATTATTTGTTGACACGATCCCGTGTATAGTATTTCTTACATATAGGACCCTGTAAATAAATAGTTATATACACCTAGTAATTGCTATTCATGTCTGTAAGTCTTGAATTAGGTAGTTTAATTAATAGAGATTCGAGGTCAATATTTTTTTCCTGTTTCCTTAGTTCTATACCTACCTATGTTTCCTAGTAGACGAATAGCATTCGCTACGGTTCATTTCAAGCACCTTAACCCCCCCCACCGACGAACGAGCTATTCGTAAACTGAATTTTTCCCCTCCCACCATATCCCATATCCCATACGTCCAAAACGATATAGCGAAAGCGCATCGCGCAGGCAAACGTCGTCGCCTCTCATTTTAAAAATATTTTTGAACATTCTCCTGCCCCTGATCAAACACGGACGATCATCTGCAAAGAACCCTATGGCCCTTGAAGTGTTGATACGATGATTCGAATGACTCACCGATCGGCTCATTTAGTCGGTCTTTCTCAACGCCTTAACGATCCTCCTCCATCCGGTTTCGGCGAGAGCTGTATTAATCTTTTTTATTTCCGACTCGTAAATACAGTTCCGTCTTGAAAAAGTATTTTCTACATGTAAGAGAAATTCAAATAGGTAATGGAAAAACATGAAAAGACTTTTATAGCATTGTCAATTTTTCCTCCCACAGTTCTTATTGTAAATAAACGATTCAACCACGTTTGATGTTCTTAAACTTATTTGGAGCCTAATGAACATAAAATAATTATCAAAGCTGATTTTGTCAACCCGAAAAACACCCGCTACAAAGCCCAATACTACTATTAATGATTGACTTACTGAATCCCGCGCATTGATATGAAACTGTAATTCCGGCTCCAGTACTCGATATGAATGATGACCCCTGGCAGGAACACGCAAGATTCTATCCGAATTGTGCACACGCAATCAATGTCAGAGGCCCCATGTTACATTCAAAATGTGTTAGAATGAATAAATGGCTTTAAACTATAGCAATTTGCTTTCTTTCCTTCCACCCGCTATTTTAATTTTTATTCACGAAGGATAATTAGAGATAGTGAATAGTTGAGATAAGAAGGTGAAACTAGTTGATGAAACTAGTTTTCTAAAACATCACGTTCTTGTGGTTTGAAACGCAAAGGAAACGACGCGGTTACAGTTACAAGGTGGGTTTACAATCGCTCGGCTGGTTTCCATTATGAGATTCGAACAACTGGCTGCAACCTATAATAAGTAGTGACCCACCTATTTATTTTTGTCTAGGGCGTACACGTACTGTCCTGTACCATTTCAGGGCAGCAGTCATCCTATTTTTAGGGCTAAACCCTTACGTTAGGTACCTTTGGAATCTGACATGTTACTTACCTACTTATAGGAAATTATCAAAGGGGTTTTTGGTTGATTGTTTTCAATAATGAATCATTGGAATCGAGCATAAAAACAAAAAAAAAAAAAAATGCTAACCCCCATCAAAATTTGAAGGTTTACGTATCAAGGTATGTAGAATCCGAAACTGCAATAAAAACTCGGCGCTGCGCGCCTCGGCGGGGGCTTCGCCCCCTGCACCCCCGGATGACTTCCGCTTAAAGCCTGACGGCTAAAATGTGGTGTACCTGACCCTTCAGGTTTTTGTCCCCCTCGCTGTGGCAGGCGAGCATTCTACCACTGAACCACCGATGCCACTGAACCTGCGCTGTAGGAGCGCTTTGGGATGGGACTTCATGTAAGGACCGTGGGTGTGAGAGCCCTCGACTCGAGTGAACTGATTTTACGGGCTTATACGTCACTAAACGCGGCATTTTTGAGGCCCAGAGGTTTCACAATCGAATGTTCTTATAGCATTGTCATTTTTTCCTCCCACAGGTCTTATTGTAAATAAACGATTCAACCATGTTTGATGTTCTTAAAATTATTGGGAGCCTAATGAGCATAAAATAATTATCAAAGCTGATTTTGTCACTCCTAAAAACACCCGCTACGAAGCCCAATACTACTCTTTTTGACAGTATGAAAAGAGCAAAATCGCCATTTTGGAACGTAGGAAGGAAGGTAAAATCACCAGTAGTTGAAACGGCGAATGTAGTCGATATTCCAGACCAGCAGGTAGAAAAATAAGTATTTGAGCGATATTAACGCTCTCTCCATCAAACTAGAGTCACCTTTATTACCTTCCAGATGCAAAATGATGTTGTAGAAACTTGCGGGGAATTTATTTTTGGTTTGTTTCAATAAAGAACCTGCGGAATGGAGCATGAAAAACGCTGCAAATCCCTGCACAACGGTTTATTATTTTGTATAGAATACCCTTCTGTTACAGATCACAGCTCTATGTATAGATAACCCGTCTATATAATATGATATGTACTATTCTATTATATGCATATTATGTAGATCGCAGACCCTCCGTAGGTTAGTACCTAACCCCGTACTCGTTACTAGTTACCTACCTAAATCACGAGTTAAATGTTGCTAAAATAATTCTGCCGATGACAAACAGTACCTAACAAAAAGAAACACACATAATGAAGTTCTGAAAAGAAATTGTTGATGAGGAGTGAAAAAAGTTGCAAAAGTACCTACCAACAAACTCCAGCCCCTTCTACGTAGATGGTATAATTTACCGTTGTGTAATAATTTACCGTTGAGTAATGATTTACCGTAGTAATAATTTACCCATCAATAATACTTCAACGTTTGATCAAGTTTCACTACCTACCAACAAACTCCAATAGAGCCATCATTTTTCAAATTAAATAATATCACAGAACAACCAACTCGACTTCATACTCCGCCAATATAATCAGGTGATCCCTACCAATGATTGGCCGTATTCACAAATTCCTATTGTGGGCGCGTCTCTGGTTACGAGATTTGGTTTGGATTGTATACAATTTCATTCACACTGGAGTCGAAAATGCCTGTCGGTGCAAACTTCGGGGCCTTACTGTGAACGAACGGCTGGACGTACGATGCTCCGGATGGTCTTAAAAAACTCGCAAGTTCAAGAACTATTTAAAACCGTAAAAATATTTACGTAAAAAAATGGTATAGGCGTTTTGAAAATTTCAACCCCTATTTTGAACCCCTTAGAGATGACTCACAGTAACGTCGAGCTTCGAGGACCAACTAGACGCCGAACGGAACCTATAACCCGAATTTCATCAATTTTTTTTCATGGTAACTAAGAAAAGTGGCCCGTACGGCGTACGGCGTACGGCGTACGGCGTACGGCGGACAGACAGAAATATTTTTATTGCAGTTTTGGATTCTACATATCTTGAAACGTAAACCATCAAATTTTGAGGGGGGGTAAGAATTTTTTTTTTCATGCTCGATTCCAATGGTTCATTATTGAAAATAATAAACCAAAAAGGAGCGTGCCTAATTTAGTTTTGGGGGCCAGAATTGGCTGAAACCATCAGAAATATGTATTTAAAAATTATTTCACATGAAAGAAGCAATAAATGAACAGCCAAAATTTCTGTAGGTATTTCCAATGGAACAATAAACTCATGTGACAAGGACTTTGCAGCGTTTTTAGTTTAATTCACCGTCCAACACGACGCTGCACTGAAGTCCACAGTTCTAGCTGATGAACATTGTTTGATGAAATTTATATCTACTTACTTCGAAGAGATGATTCCTAATGTTGTTGTTTGTTTGTTAGACAATCGATGCAGAACTATAAACGGCCAACGTAGAATTTGTTTGGATAAGAAAACGCTGCAAATCCCTGCACAACGGTTTATTATTTTGTATAGAATACCCTTCTGTTACAGATCACAGCTCTATGTATAGATAACCCGTCTATATAATATGATATGTACTATTCTATTATATGCATATTATGTAGATCGCAGACACTCCGTAGGTTAGTACCTAACCCCGTACTCGTTACTAGTTACCTACCTAAATCACGAGTTAAATGTTGCTAAAATAATTCTGCTGATGACAAACAGTACCTAACAAAAAGAAACACACATAATGAAGTTCTGAAAAGAAATTGTTGATGAGGAGTGAAAAAAGTTGCAAAAGTACCTACCAACAAACTCCAGCCCCTTAGTCGTAGATGGTATAATTTACCGTTGTGTAATAATTTACCGTTGAGTAATGATTTACCGTAGTAATAATTTACCCATCAATAATACTTCAACGTTTGTTCAAGTTTCACTACCTACCAACAAACTCCAATAGAGCCATCATTTTTCAAATTAAATAATATCACAGAACAACCAACTCGACTTCATACTCCGCCAATATAATCAGGTGATCCCTACCAATGATTGGCCGTATTCACAAATTCCTATAGTGGGCGCGTCTCTGGTTACGAGATTTGGTTTGGATTGTATACAATTTCATTCACACTGGAGTCGAAAATGCCTGTCGGTGCAAACTTCGGGGCCTTACTGTGAACGAACGGCTGGACGTACGATGCTCCGGATGGTCTTAAAAAACTCGCAAGTTCAAGAACTATTTAAAACCGTAAAAATATTTACGTAAAAAAATGGTATAGGCGTTTTGAAAATTTCAACCCCTATTTTGAACCCCTTAGAGATGACTCACAGTAACGTCGAGCTTCGAGGACCAACTAGACGCCGAACGGAACCTATAACCCGAATTTCATCAATTTTTTTTCATGGTAACTAAGAAAAGTGGCCCGTACGGCGTACGGCGTACGGCGTACGGCGTACGGCGTACGGTGTACGGCGTACGGCGTACGGCGGACAGACAGAAATATTTTTATTGCAGTTTTGGATTCTACATACCTTGAAACGTAAACCATAAAATTTTGAGGGGGGGTAAGAATTTTTTTTTTCATGCTCGATTCCAATGGTTCATTATTGAAAATAATAAACCAAAAAATAAAAAAATTTAACCCACCCCCCACCCATTAAACAAAATTTGATGGTTTACGTTTCAAGGTATGTAGAACCCGAAAATCGAATTGAAAAATCTCTGTCCGTCCGCCGTACACCGTGCGCCGTACTTGGCACTCTTCTTAGTCAACCATGAACTGAAATTAATGAAATTTGGTTTGTGGGCCCCGTTTGGAGTCTTGTTGGTCCGCGAAGCTCGGCGTTACTGTATAACTGAAACTATCTCTAAGGGGTGAAAAATAGGGGTTGAAATTTTCAGAACGTCGTAGCTCGAAAACTTTCAATACAAGGACATGATTTTTTTTCATGGGGTTCATGGGAAGTAAGGAAAAAGCCGCGGGTGGCGTACTTCGGACGGACGGATTTTTTTAAATTTGATATTCGGATGCTACGTCTCTTGAAACGTAAACCATCAAATTTTGAGAGAGGGAAAAATTTTTTTTGATGGTTCATATTTAAGTTGATATTTAATGGGTGTCTTCAACACGTATTTGAATCGTCAGCCTGAGTTTGAAGCGCATTAGAAGAATATAAAAGGCCCATGATAGCCCCATAGCCATGTGTATGCAGCACACCAACGGTAAAACCCTATGCAACGCCTCTAAGTAGACGAACACGGTAAATGGCTAAACCTACCTTAGGGTTAAAGGGCAACCCCGTTTGGAACTGAGATCATCGGGTAGTAAGGACCGTATGAGTTCTATTGGGCAGTAATTGGGGGAAAATTATTGTTATTGGGTAGCTAGTTGTTTGAATAAATTTGAATGAAAAGTTGGTGAATCAAACTTCAAGTTCGAATAGTATCGCTGAACAGGGAATACGGGCATTCGTTTAACTTTACTGAACCATCATGTTCATTAGAGCATGTGTCATTAAAAAAGCGAAAGCTCGTAAAACAAAAGCTATTTTCATCACATAAACCTGGATGAAACTATATAAATATGGTGTGTAAAATTTGTTGTTTGTCATAAGATGGCAAGACGTCAAGATTTCATCATGTTCCTTTGCTACGCATATGTCGCCGCTCTGCTTGTCATGGTCTCGACGGCCGACGAAACGACGACAGAAGTCAATTGCAGGTACAGTGAACCACAGAGAACATAAATCGATTGTCATAGTTCCATGGTTGGCTAATTAAGTTTATTATCACCGATAATATGAAACATCACCTCCCTATATACCCACTGGGTTACCACCTTAGCGTATATTTCGTCTCAACGTTTTGTGTGTTCCAGAATAACTCCATTCAACGAAATCTGCAGAGGGGTCGCAGCCGTTGAGGAAGGCCAAAGGCAAATAGCCCGGACCACAACAAAGAAACACGTTCATTTTGAGCGCAAGCGCAACTAGAGGTAAAGTGCGCAATTAAAATAGCTAATTTCATGGTCTCCACCAATTTTGGCCCCTGAAAACAGGAATTATGCTCCTATTTGCGACAAATTAACTTTAATAATTGATAGTGACATTTGAATGTCTTGATTCACCTGTTGATACTAATTCTAGTGTTATTATACAAATTTATGGTGATTTCAGAACATTTCCCAGGTTTTTTGACTCATAAAAAGTGAATTTTGGGAGCTGAACCTCCCTTACAACCTCAATTCTTCCCTCCTTGGTCAAAACCAACTTCATATTTGGTCTTATCGCCCTAAAAACATGGATAACGACACATCACAAGCTCACGATCTCTAAAACCTCAACAAAAACCTCGAAAACCCCGTTAAATCACCCATTTTCCCCCACATAACACCCCTGGGTATATTCCGATCGGGCTGCCGAGCTTCGGAGCAATACTACAATCCAACTGAGTTCCCAAATGAGGACCCAAATTGTGCGCAGAAGAACGACGATCTCAGACGAAACTTTAACGTAATTTATGGCTGAAACTTCGTTAGAAATCCAATGATCCACTCATTGGTCAAAGTAGACTTCATATATAGTCTCCGCGTCCTAAAAAAAACATGGAAAACCATACCTCACACGCTCATGTTACTAAAAAACATAAAAACCCTATTTTTACACCTGTTTTTCACCCATGTAACACCCCTGGGTATATTTAGATCGGGCTGGAGTGTCTGGGGACACGACCGGGCCCAAGTGAGCGTGTATGCGAAAGGACAAACTTTGTAGTCCGAAAACAAAGTTGAAATGGATGATACAGCGCACATAGGGCGGAAATTGCATTTTTGGAATCTACGCACTTCGAAACGTAAAAGAAAAATTTTGGGGGTGTTATACAATTCTTATGCTGAGCGAATCCATAGGTGTTTTATTCAATGAATAACAAACAAGAATGAATGCATTATGCTTGCCTGTTTTTCTGTGACTCAAAGATAACTGTAACTCGCACTGTAACTCTAGATGGCGTTATCCGCCCTTACTGAGTCCACAGTGAGTTTATCTATCTGAAACGAAGTATGAGAGTAGTTTTAATCTAAACGTTTGATTTTCTCTCCTATTTCAAGGGGACACTGTGAACGGGAACGGACAAATTCGATTTGGAGCACATTCTCACCAGATTTGCAACTATGAACAACGGTGGAGAGGAAGATCTTGCAATGGTTGCATCTATTCATTAATATAGCAAAGTTTTTGAATTCGGGTACCCTCCTTATTTTGTAGAATATTCGCTGGGTATCCACTTGATATGGCATAATTATATTATATTCAATTTCTCAATTCATTATGATGTGTCTCCAAGTGTTATTTACCTTTATCCACGCACATTACTGTATGTATAGAGAGATCAACGTTCTCAAATTTCCTCAAATCGTCGAATTATCGAATTTTGCATCTCACTGAAACGCACTCTCAACAACCTAATGTTACCCGCCAAGAGAACGTTCGTCCCCAGTCACGAAAAGGATTTACATCCATTTTGCACACCAAAGACGCGTGCGTGATTCGCACCTGGCTCTTGGATACGCATACAGAAACCTGTTCCTTCCCACTCTGCCGTTTGAAACAAAAACGCCTTATCTCCAATGTTGACAAAAATGAGATTTTTACGTACCCCCCCTATTTGTGATATGCTCTTTTCGATGGTGAAGTCCAAATTTTAAAATTTCATTAAGAAGTGGGGGTAATTCCTACCCTCGAAATAAAAAAAATCGTTGAATTTGAAGGTAAAACGCCTTATCTACCTGTTTTTTAAGGTGAAACGCCCTAACTCTGTTCAAAAACGCCTCTAACTTATGTTGATTCGTGAATATTTTTGATGGTGAAACGCCTTAACTCAGCGAAAATTTGGATAAGGCGTTTTACCTTCAAAAGTTTACTTTTTTTGGATTCAGATTTAGGATCAGACGAATCTTCAAAAATTGCAAGGCGTTTTTCCTTCAAATGTTTGCTCAGCTGGTTTAGCGATGAGGTTTTTTTATCTTGAAAAATATAATTAGGTTATCCTGACTTGTAGAGTTGAGGTGTTTTACCTTAAAAAAAAACGCTGCAAATCCCTGCACAACGGTTTATTATTTTGTATAGAATACCCTTCTGTTACAGATCACAGCTCTATGTATAGATAACCCGTCTATATAATATGATATGTACTATTCTATAAATATTATGTAGATCGCAGACCCTACGTAGGTTGGTACCTAACCCCGTACTCGTTACTAGGTACCTACCTAAACCGTTGTGTATTAATTTACCTGTATAGGTTCCACTTCTACGGAGATAGAATAATGAACCGTTGTGTAATAATTTGCCCATAAATAATACTTCAACGGTTGTTCAAGTTGAAAAAGTACCTATCAACAAAATCCAGCCCCTTCTTGGTAGATCAGCCGTTGTGTAATAATTTATTTTAAAGAAATTGTTAATGAGGAGTGAAAACCGTAGGTTAGTACCTAACCCCGTACTCGTTACTAGGTACCTACCTAAATCACGAGGTAAATGTTGATAAAATAATTCTGCCGATGACAAACAGTACCTAACAAAAAGAAACACACATAATGAAGTTCTGAAAAGAAATTGTTGATGAGGAGTGAAAAAAGTTGCAAAAGTACCTACCAACAAACTCCAGCCCCTTCTACGTAGATGGTATAATGAACCGTTGTGTAATAATTTACCGTTGAGTAATGATTTACCATAGTAATAATTTACCCATCAATAATACTTCAACGTTTGTTCAAGTTTCACTACCTACCAACAAACTCCAAAAGAGTCATCATTTTTCAAATGAAATAATATCACAGAACAACCAACTCGACTTCATACTCCGCCAATATAATCAGGTGATCCCTACCAATGATTTTATCTCCGCCAAATTTCCTATTGTGGGCGCGTCTCTGGTTACGAGATTTGGTTTGAATTGTATACAATTTCATTCACACTGGAGTCGAAAATGCCTGTCGGTGCAAACTTCGGGGCCTTACTGTGAACGAACGGCTGGACGTACGATGCTCCGGATGGTCTTAAAAAACTCGCAAGTTCAAGAACTATTTAAAACCGTAAAAATATTTACGTAAAAAAATGGTGTAGGCGTTTTGAAAATTGCAACCCCTATTTTGAACCCCTTAGAGATGACTCACACTAACGTCGAGCTTCGAGGACCAACTAGACGCCGAACGGAACCTATAACCCGAATTTCATCAATTTTTTTTCATGGTAACTAAGGAAAGTGGCCCGTACGGCGTACGGCGTACGGCGTACGGCGGACAGACAGAAATATTTTTATTGCAGTTTTGGATTCTACATACCTTGAAACGTAAACCATCAAATTTTGAGGGGGGGTAAGAATTTTTTTTTTTTTTTCATGCTCGCTTCCAATGGTTCATTATTGAAAATAATAAACCAACAAGAGGTCGGTAACACTCTTGCGTAACACGGTAACACTCTTGTTTTTGAAGGTGAATCGCCTTACATGATAGTTAAGGCGGTTCGCCTACAAAAACATGGCAAAAAAATCAATTCGATTTGATTTCCCCGCCTTAAGTAGAGTTTTTGGTTTCAAAATCGATTTTTTTTTCACGATTTTTTCTATAATTTTGTCAATTCAAGCATTATCGATGTGTCTCTAAAAAATGGGTTCGATAGCACAAACTGGATGGGAACTACAGCCTGATTTCTATAGAAAACTTAAAAAGCGATTTCTGAAATAGGTGGTTTTCGGAGATAAGGCGTTTTTCCTTCAAACGGCAGCACTCCATTGGATGTGCAAATAAAAACCTTTACCCCCTCCCCCCCTCCACAAACTTGAAATTAAGCTACTTTGGTGTCAAAATGAATATCAATCCTTTTTTAGGCTGAGCAGATTCACTTGCGAGTAAATTTCTTCAGCAGGGTTGTTTCTTTTGTTTGGTGGCGGGGGGATCACATCTTTTTGATTTGATAGTTTTATGGGTATTTCTTGTACCATTAACTTATCCAAGGAAGTTCAACTAAATGAACTATTCAATAAAAAGTAAATTGGTTCCCAGTGAAGACTAGCCATCCCGTTTCTTTGACATAATATTGCTTTAAATTTAAAAAAATTAAATTTTGTCACGAGTACTTTTTGATTCAAATTTGTTTGCAACTCCTTTCAAAAGCGCTGCAGAATAAGTATAATATTCGTTAGTTTCAGCACTCCAAATGTAAGGGGAAAAAGAACACATGAAAAATAGGTTATTTTACCATAATTTGAAGAGTTTTCAAACAGTAAGTCGGCTTCTACTGAACCGATCGGGTTAAGATTTTGACTACTTCCTCGGGAGCCTCAGTGAACAAGTGCGCCAAATTTCAGCTCTTAAAAGCCAAGAGGTCAAGAAGAAGAAGAACTAGAAAAATGCGTTATTAAAGGATCCCCAACTCCGGCACCTGATAGCCCCAAGGGTTGGAACTTGGTTCAAGTCCTTAGGAGGTCATCGAAAATGGGAGCATGAAAAATCAACCCCTGGTACCTCCAGGAGGCCGATTTTGGGGGGGGGGGGGGGGGGGGGGGTTAGTCCTGCTTGTTTTGTCGTGTAAACATTTTTCAGGCGTCTCTTAGAGTTTTTCGGTTTTTTGGGGGAGCGGGAAGCTCTTGCGTTTCTAGATGACGACCAAATTGGGGATCCAGTGAAATGCTACAGATGCGGAGGACGAATTGATGAATCGGATTTGAATGACCCCTGACAGGAACACGCAAGATTCTATCCCAATTGTGCACTCGCAATCAATGTCAGAGGCCCCAGTTACATTCAAAATGTGTTAGAATTGAATAAATGGCTTTAAACTATAGCAATTTGCTTTCTTTCCTTCCACCCGTTATTTTAATTTTTATTCACGATGGATAATCAGAGACAGTGAATAGTAGAGAGAGGATGGTGAAACTAGTTGATGAAACTAGTTTTCTAAAACATCACGTCCTTGTGGTTTGAAACGGAAAGGAATCGACGCGGTCACAGTTACAAGGTGGGTTTACAATCGCTCGGCTGGTTTCCATTATGAGATTCGAACAACTTGCTGCAACCTATAATAAGTAGTTACCCACCTATTTATTTTTGTCTAGGGCGTACACGTACTGTCCTGTACCATTTCAGGGCAGCAGTCATCCTATTTTTAGGGATAAACCCTTACGTTAGGTACCTTGGGAATCTGACATGTTACCTACTTATAGGAAATTATCAAAGGGGTTTTTGGTTTATTATTTTCAATATGAATCATTGGAATCGAGCATAAAAACAAAAAAACAAAATTCTAACCCCCCATCAAAATTTGATGGTTTACGTTTCAAGGTGTAGAATCCAAAACTGCAATAAAAATACACTGCCAAGGTGATGGCACAGGAGCTTCCTCGTCACAATCAGAGTGACCCATTATAAAATAGAACAGACTCGGAAGCAAAATAACAAAACATTACATTACATTACATTACATTACATAACGTTAAATATACATATTACATAACATTACATTACATAACATAACATTACATGAAATATACATATTATACATAACATGACTTCCATAATACATTACGTCCATTATACATAACTAGCCTGACCGCTCGCTTCGCTCGCTATCCGAGATTCCCTGTACGCAGTATCGTGGAACCAACAAACGACGGCAAAATCCCATACCCCACCGGGTATTTGTGCCCAATTTTATCAAAATCCGTCAAGCCATTCAGGAGTTGACCATGGTCGACCATATTTCCGCTATGGTCAGGGAATTAAAAATGCGCCTACGTTCAACTTGGGAGGCTACCGGATATTGGTGCCAAATTTGGTCGATATCCGTTGAGCAATTCGGGATTCGACCATGGAGGGGCCCATGGATGCGCTAAGGTCGACCGCGGGGGTAGTCCGAAGGGTCGATCGTAGATAGAATTTCACGTAGATTACGAATACGCGATAAAAAATAGGGGTTACCATTTCAATTAACGAAGTCGACCATAGTTCCGCTATGGTCAGGGAATTAAAAATGCGACGTTGCACAACTTGGGAGCCTACTGGATATTCGTGCCAAATTTGGTCGATATCCGTCAAGCCATTCAGGAGTTGACCATGGTCGACCATAGTTCCGCTATGGTCAGGGAATTAAAAATGCGACGTTGCACAACTTGGGAGCCTACTGGATATTCGTGCCAAATTTGGTCGATATCCGTTGAGCAATTCGGGATTCGACCATGGAGGGGCCCATGGATGCGCTATGGTCGACCGCGGGGGTAGTCCGAAGGGTCGATCGTAGATAGAATTTCACGTAGATTACGAATACGCGATAAAAAATAGGGGTTACCATTTCAATTAACGAAGTTGACCATGGTCGACCATAGTTCCGCTATGGTCAGGGAATTAAAAATGCGACGTTGCACAACTTGGGAGCCTACTGGATATTCGTGCCAAATTTGGTCGATATCCATCAAGCCATTCAGGAGTTGACCATGGTCGACCATAGTTCCGCTATGGTCAGGGAATTGAAAATGCGACGTTGCACAACTTGGGAGCCTACTGGATATTCGTGCCAAATTTGGTCGATATCCGTCGAGCCGTTTGGCCGTGCATAGAAGGACAGACAGACAGACAGAGCGCATGCGCAGGGCGAACCGCTGGCTCTATCATGTTGAAATTTATATGGAACCTCAATGGGCCCTACCCGCTTAATCCCTGAGAATTACATTGAAATTGGGTGAAATCTTTGGTTACTACGGCTGTAACAAGGAAATTGAATCTATTTCACGCCAGCGCATGCGCAGAGCGCACCGAGGGTCCGATCATGCTGAAATTCATACTGGAACTCACTAGGCCTTGTCCAAACAACCCTTGAAAATTTGAGCGAAATTGAATCAAAATTGTGAAAGTTATGCGTGTTTGTTGAATTTAACGTTAGCGCATGCGCAGGGCGTACCGCTGGATCAATCATGTTGAAATTTGTATGGGACCTCAAGGGGCCTTATCCGCACCATCCCTCAAAATTTGAGCTGAATCAATTCAAAATCGTGGAAGTTATGGCTGTAACAAGGAAATGCGGACAGACTCACAGACTCACAGACTCACCGACTCACAGACTCACAGATTCACAGACTCACAGACTCACAGACTCACAGACTCACAGACTCACAGACTCACAGACCGACAGACACGGAACCAAATTTGTTCAGTAGGCTTTGAAACGCAAAATGCAAGTGGAAATTTTGATTTCTGAAGACAAAAATTTTTTGGCTCAGGAAAGTGAACACAAGGCTTCCGCTGCTTCGCAGACTCGGAAGCAAAATTTCTGTCCGTCCGCCGTACGCCGTACTGGCCACTTTTTATAATGAACTACAACCAGTTTGCCATGACGTATATTCGGCATTGCGGAAAACAAAAGACCAAAAATATACGTTAAATATTAACCGTAGGCTTGGAGGAAAAGGATGGATTCCTCGGTCAGCTGTTCTTCATTACAACTGACCGCTTCATTTTCTTTTCAGCTGTGTTTGCCGCACGGAACATCGAATCTATTCTATTTACTGTGGCTTACTGTTGATGAGACGCTAGCAGGTTAGCGATGAAATCGCCGATCGTCGATGCTCCATGGGATAGTAAATAAATATGTTACAATAGTAAAAAAGGTAAAATCTTGTGCAAACCTCCAACATTTTGTTGTACTTGGGCTTTGAATAAATACAGCCTACGCAGCCGGTCAACAATTCTCTTGTTGGCACTATCAGCAAGTCGTTTGGATTTCATTCACATGTAATCAGGAATTTTTACTGAACTTGTGAACTGATTTCACGGGCTTATAATACGTCACTAAACGCGGCATTTTTGAATCCCAGAGGTTTCGCAATCGAATGTTTTTATAGCATTGTCAATTTTTCCTCCCACAGGTCTTATTGTAAATAAACGATTCAACCATGTTTGATGTTCTAAAAATTATTGGGAGCCTAATGAGCATAAAATAATTATCAAAGCTGATTTTGTCACCCCGAAAAACACCCGCTACAAAGCCCAATACTACTCTTTTTGACAGTACGAAAAGAGCAAAATCGCTATTTTGGAACGTAGGAAGGAAGGTAAAATCACCAGTAGTTGAATCGGCAAACGTAGTCGATATTCCAGACCAGCAGGTAGAAAAATAAGTATTTGAGCGATATTAACGCTCTCTCCATCAAAGTAGAGTCATCTTTATTACCTTCCAGATGCAAAATGATGTTATAGCAACTGGCGGGAAACATATTTTTGGTTTATTTCAATAAAGAACCTGTGGAATGGAGCATGAAAAAAATAAAAAAATTTAAACCCCCCCCCCCCCCCACCCATTAAACAAAATTTGATGGTTTACGTTTCAAGGTATGTAGAACCCGAAAATCGAATTGAGAAATCTCTGTCCGTCCCCCGTAAGCCGTGCGCCGTACTTGGCACTCTTCTTAGTCAACGATGAACCGAAATTAAGGAAATTTGGTTTGTGGGCCCCGTTTGGAGTCTTGTTGGTCCGCGAAGCTCGGCGTTACTGTATAACTGAAACTATCTCTAAGGGGTGAAAAATAGGGGTTGAAATTTTCAGAACGTCGTAGCTCGAAAACTTTCAATACAAGGACATGATTTTTTTTCATGGGGTTCATGGGAAGTACGGAAAAAGCCGCGGGTGGCGTACTTCGGACGGACGGAATTTTTGAATCCCAACCTCATCAAAAATCAGGTGTTTCCTTAGTGCGTTGATCACGGACAAGGAACCTCTAGGTAGATCACCTACGAACTAAATCACTCGCCATGAAATTGTGGAAACCCATTTCAAATTAAAACGCGCAGATCACTATTTCCTGTGGTCAATACCTACCCATGTCTCCCATAGGACTAAGGCGAGTACTGGAGCCGGCCTTGGAATTACAGTTTCATAATAATGCGCGGGATTGAATAATTCAGTATTATTTGCTGTTATTCATGATGCAAAACATATGTTCAGGTTACTGAAACCAACTCTTTAATAGCCACAATTTTCAAATGAAATTATATCACAGAACAACCAACTCGATTTCACTCAGCCAACCGTGATTATAATCAGGTGGTGTTCCCTAGCAATGATATCTTGGCCGTGTTTTTACCGTTTCATTCACGATCATGTTGACGAAGCTTTTCGGTGATCAAAAATTTGTGGTATCACTGGGCTGACAGTAACTCTGAGCTTCACGGACCAACTAGACCCCAAATGACACCAATAAACCAAATTTCATTAGTTTAAAAAAAATAATAAACAAAAATTAGAAAGAAGATCACAGATAAGTACCTACGCGAACATGTTTTATACTCCTGTCTCAGCCGAGTCATGGACCATAATGTCTGACTCGAGGCATCCACTGACGTCATGAAATCTTTTCGAATTTTAAATGGAACAATGACCAATAACCTCATGTTTCGAAACAGGACTTGGCGCGAAATAATCCTTCGTAATCTTTTCAAATTACTAAGTTAGTTCTGATTCGGATACCTGGGTACAGTAGAGTCTTCGCTGTCTAAAACCCTGGTATCCCGTCTTCCAAGACTAAAGCAGTATAAAACCGATCTTTCGCTCATCTTGGAGGAATCTGGAGAAGTCCTGAAGAAACCGTACTTTGTGAAGGATGAATTTGGGCCAACAGTGGTTAACTAGTCAATGGGCCTACTATTCACAACTTGTCCAAAAACCCTCAATTAAAGGGCTGAGCTTGTGATTAGGGCTCGGCCCTTCAGAAAGGCCGAAACCTTACATTTTTGTTTTTACTCTTTTCGGATAATTTTCATTATGTATAGGAGGGTCAAAGCGGATTTCCCCAATTTAGACCACGCTGTCCCGGGATTAATAAAAAACGGTGGAAATTATTACTCAGCGGTTTATTATTTACCTGTTTTACAGAAGTAACATGAGCTTGTGAGTTATCGTTTTCCATGTTTTTTAGGAATGGGGAGACCGAATATGGAGTCGATTTTGACCAAAGAGTGGAAAGTTGTGGTTCTAGCGAAGTTTCAGATCACGAAATTAATTTTTCATGAATCAAAACCCTTGGAAACAGTCTAAAATCACCATAAATTTGTGTGATTCCACTAGAAGTGGTATTAACAGGTGAATCAAGACAGTTTAATGGCACTATCAATGGTCAAAGATAATTTGTCAAAAATAGGAGCCTAATTCGAGTTATTGGGGGCCAAAAATGGTGGAAACGATGAAAAATTGCTATTTAAATTATTTCACATGAAAGAAACAATATGAACAGCCAACATTTCTGTAGGTATGACCAATATAATAATAAACCCATATGACAAGGACTTCGCCGCGTTAGACTAATTTTTTTCACGTTTTTGCATTGGTCTGGGACTTGCGCATTTTTTGAGACCACCCGGAGCACTGCAGGCCCAGCCGTTCGTTTGCATCAAAAAGGATCATCAACATGATTGTGATTCACTTCATCTCTTTTTGGTTTATTATTTTCAATCATGAATCTTTGGAATTGAGAATCAAAAAAAAAAATTTAACACCCCCTCAAAATTTGATGGTTTCCGTTTTAAAGTATGTAGAATCCGAAAATGCAATAAAAAAAATTCTGTCCGCCCGCCGTAAGCCGTACACCGTACTTCCCACTTTTCTTAGTTACCATGAACCAAAATTAATGAAATTTGGTTTGTAGGTCCCGTTTGGGGTCTAGTTGATCCTCGAATCTCGGCGTTACTGTCAGTCATCTCTAAGGAGTGAAAAATGGGGGTTGAACTTTGAAAGTGCCGTAGCTCGAAAACTTTCAATAGTAGGCTTTGCACCGAAACGTTTCGTCAACATGATCGTGAATCACGGTATAAATCCGGCCCAGATGTCATCTCTAGGGGACCTGATTATAATCAGGGATGGCTGTATGATGTCGAGTTGGTTGTTCTGTGATATTATTTCATTTGAAAAATGATGGATTTTTTATATTGTTGATTGGTACTTTTGCAACTTGAACAAACGTTGAAGTATTATTGGGTAAATTATTACACAACGGTAAATTCTTCTATCTTCGCAGAAGGGGCTTCTATACAGGTAAAATATTACACAACGGTTTATTATCTACCTTAAGCTTCATAAATAACCAAAAATAGGTAACTGAATGATTGAATTATTGAATCCGGCGCATTTTTATGAAACTTTAATTCCCGGGCCGGCTCCAGTACTCCATTTAGGGCTTTCCTGGAGGGAGCTCGAAGGCAATGACCACAGAAAATGGTATCTACGAAGAAGGGGCATGTATACAGGTAAATAATAAACCGTTGTGTAATAATTTGCAGAGTTATTTGTAGATCAGCTTTTTTCGATCGCTTCAGAATCACTTAATTATGATCCTTTGGTTTTTAAGTTTTTTTTGATCAGTTATACAACACTTCTGACCTGTTTATTCACTTTTGATTCATGAATAATGAGCTTTTCAATACCTACTTATCTCCGTTCTTATTTTTATTTTTATTTCATTTTTTCATAGATCAGATATTTTCCGATCAATTTATAGATTGTTAATTACGAGCCTCTCGTTTTTACTTTGTCACTGATTAGTTATAGAATACTTCTAAGCTGTTTATTCACTTTTGATTCACGAATAGAAGTGAATTGTAGGGGTTGATTTTGCACAAATATTCCGCCCATGTAGTTACCGACTCGGAGGGTGTGTAGAAGTTGAAGGTGCCCAATTCATTCTGTGCCTTATCTACCTGCATTAACGTTTACTCCTAAAAATGGATAGATTTATGTAGCTAAATATGTAATATGACTTGAAAATGTAAAACTAATATGACAAACAAAAATTAACGAAATCAATCCAAAACCGTTTGAAAGTTGAAAAGTAAAGTTATTGAGAACAATAGGACCCAATTTGTACCATCCAAATTGCAGGTATTCAAACCAATGTTCCCTTCATGTCGCCACTATGCTTGTCATGGGCTCAACAGCCGACCAAACAACGACAGAAATCAATTGCAGGTACAGTGAACTACAAAGGACATGAATCGATTGTCATATTCCATAGTTGGCTAATTAGTTTATTATTTCACGATAACATGAAAAATCACCTCCCTATATACCTCCTGGGTTGCCACGTTACCGTCTATTTCTTCTCAAAATTGTGTGGGTTCCAGAATAACTCCATTCAACAAACTCTGCAGAGGGGTCGCAGCTGTTGAGGAAGGCCAAAGAGAACTCGTCCCGACAAATCAACCCAACCCGCTAGTAGTAGGGATGGGCATTTCTGTTCTTTTTAAGAAACGAAACGGAACAGTTCGTTTATTGTATGAAGCAGTTTCGGGAAAACTGTTTCAAAATAACAGCTTCGGCAACAATAACGCATCAGGAAATTTCGGCTCTCGGCTAGAAACGCAAAACGGTTTCTTCGTTATTCCTGCTCTCGCTACAGAAACGGTTTTGTAACACCCGTTTTTTTCTCCCTTTCTTTTTTCCTACAACGAAACTGTATCTTCGTTTTTCCTGCAGCGAAGCTGTCTCTTCCAACGGACTTGGTAATTTCGGGTCCCGAAATAGCAAATATTGAACTACTGGCTACCTGGGTACCCGAAATCGAATCAAGACCGTAAAACCTCGTTTCGCCTTTGGCCGTTCTTTTAAAACAATTGTTTAAGGTTATGAGAAACTGCTTCGTCGTTTATTTTCAAAAAACAGTTACCTCGAAACAGTTTCACATTTTTTCACATCCCTAGTTAGTAGTATCTCGGTTGAATAGATTACCAGTATCAGATCAACAATGAGAACTGCTCATATAGGGCGGGTTTCACCACCTAGTGGTAAAGTGCGGGTTGCGGTCAAGTTGGAGTTACAGAAAAGCGTTGCAAAGTCCTTGTCATATGGGTTTATTATTCTACTGGACTTACATACAGACATGTTGGCTGTTCATGTATTGTTTCTGTCATGTGCAATAACGTAAATTTAGGGCTGAAACTTCGTCAGAACCCCAATTTTCGACTCTTTGGTCAAAGTCGAATTCATATTCGGTCTCCCCGTCCTTGGAATGGATAGATTGCAAATTGAGTTGCCAGTCAGTGACATCGCCATTGTTGCCAACTAGAAAAATCAATACGTCGTATTTAGTTCGTACATGGACAGGTCAAAAGTTCGTAAGCGAGTTTGTGACTTCTTGAACTGCCTTACCACATTTTGGTACAAACCCCGTTCAACCATATTGCAACACATTATTGGACGGTCTAATGAGGTTTAATGGATGTCATTCAAGGAGAATTTGCAAATGGAAATGGGAGCCTTTAACAATGGTAGTCAAGTAGAAGCAGTTCAAATATTATTACCATATTAATATGTCTTGATGTTATAATTTTGGTTTATTATTTTCAATAATGAACCATTGGAATCGAGCATGAAAAAGAAATTCTTACCCCCCCTCAAAATTTGATGGTTTACGTTTCAAGGTATGTAGAATCCAAAACTGCAATAAAAATATTTCTGTCTGTCCGCCGTACGCCGTACGCCGTACGCCGTACGGGCCACTTTTCTTAGTTACCATGAAAAAAAATTGATGAAATTCGGGTTATAGGTTCCGTTCGGCGTCTAGTTTGTCCTCGAAGCTCGACGTTACTGTGAGTCATCTCTAAGGGGTTCAAAATAGGGGTTGAAATTTTCAAAACGCCTATACCATTTTTTTACGTAAATATTTTTACGGTTTTAAATAGTTCTTGAACTTGCGAGTTTTTTAAGACCATCCGGAGCATCGTACGTCCAGCCGTTCGTTCACAGTAAGGCCCCGAAGTTTGCACCGACAGGCATTTTCGACTCCAGTGTGAATGAAATTGTATACAATTCAAACCAAATCTCGTAACCAGAGACGCGCCCACAATAGGAAATTTGGCGGAGATAAAATCATTGGTAGGGATCACCTGATTATATTGGCGGAGTATGAAGTCGAGTTGGTTGTTCTGTGATATTATTTCATTTGAAAAATGATGGCTCTTTTGGAGTTTGTTGGTAGGTAGTGAAACTTGAACAAACGTTGAAGTATTATTGATGGGTAAATTATTACTACGGTAAATCATTACTCAACGGTAAATTATTACACAACGGTTCATTATACCATCTACGTAGAAGGGGCTGGAGTTTGTTGGTAGGTACTTTTGCAACTTTTTTCACTCCTCATCAACAATTTCTTTTCAGAACTTCATTGTGTGTGTTTCTTTTTGTTAGGTGCTGTTTGTCATCGGCAGAATTATTTTAGCATCATTTAACTCGTGATTTAGGTAGGTACCTAGTAACGAGTACGGGGTTAGGTACTAACCTACGGAGGGTCTGCGATCTACATAATATGTATAGACTAGTACATATCATATTATATAGACGGGTTATCTATACATAGAGCTGCGATCTGTAACAGAAGGGTATTCTATACAAAATAATAAACCGTTGTGCAGGGATTTGCAGCGTTTTTCAAATTCGTACCTAGTTTTCATTGGAATCCGGTCAAGAAAAAGAAATAAACAAAACCAACTTGAAGGCTGGAGACATATTTCACTGAAACTCAAAATACCTGAATAGCAACTTCCTTTTGAATTAGAACTACCTATTAAAAAGATAATTTCTTAGAACAGAAACGAAACGCTTTAGGTAGGTAAGGTACCTGTTACTTACCTGCCTTCGTACACGAAACATCTAACAGCTATATAGGCAGGTATATTTATTTGTCACTCCAGACGATACCTTAACTTGGCTTAGATGTCCAAAACTACAAATTCCGTCGCAATGTTAAATGAAAGAATGGTAATTTCCCTTAACAAAAATTTGGTAGGTAACAACCGGTAAAAGTGTCTAAAACCACCCACCATTTATATAAGAGCACCAAAAGTGGTATGTAGTGACTCGGTGCAGAAAAAGACAATTTTAATAGAATTTTTTGTTTTTCATCAACAAGAGGGTCAAACTGGAATTTTTTGGGGCCAAAAATCACTTGAAATACCTAGTTCACAGTTCCAACAATACAATCAAAAACGCTGCAAATCCCTACGAACGGTTTATTATTTTGTACAGAACAACCTTCTCTTACAGATCAAAGCTCTCCGTATAGATAACCTTTCTATATAATATATGTACTATCCTATTCATATTATGTAGATCGCAGACCCTCCTTACCTTGATACCACACCCCGCAATCGTTACTAGGTGCCTACCTAAATCACGTGTTAGATGTTGGTCAACTATTTCTGTTGATGACAAACAGTAGCTAAAATGGCCAAAAGAAACACAATTAATGGAGTTATGAAGGGAAATTGTTGATGTGGAGTGAAAAAATATTCACAACCTTTAGGGTTCGATCTCGGTAACTCCGGGGTATCAGTTAGTCAGCTACACCACCGAGCTATACCGTCCATCTACCAGGATACCAGTGATCTTCGCTCTAAACACCGCTTGATTTCTGCATACACCCTCCTCTTTACGGCAAATTGTATAGCAAATGTTATGGCAACATCGTACAATGCTCTGGATGATCTCAAAAATTCAGAAAAAATCTAACTACTTACAATTGCGAAAAAACCCACACCTCAAAGTGCAATTTTCCGAGATAGGGCTACTCTGTATTCAACCCCTATTTTTCATCACTTAAAGTTCAGTAACAATAAGGCCGAGCTTCGAGGACCAACTAGGACACAAAAGGGATCTATGCATCAAATTTTGTGAATTTTGGTTCATGGGAACTGAAGGAAAAAGCCGCGGACGGACTGAATTTTTAAATTCGATATTCGTATGCTACGTCTCTTAAAACGTAAACCATCAAATTTTGAGGGAGGTTGAAATTTTTTTTTTCATGGTTCATATTTAAGTTGATATTTAATGGGTGTCTTCAACACGAATTTGAATCGTCAGCCTCAGTTTGAACCGCATTAGATGAATACAAATGGCCCATGATAGCCCCATAGCCATGTGTATGCAGCACACCGAGGGTAAAACCCTATGCAACGCCTCAAGTAGACTCACACAGTACATGGCTAAACCTACCTTAGGGTTAAAGGGCAAACCCGTTTGGAATTGAGATCATCGGGTAGTAAGGACCGTATGAGTTCTAATGGGCAGTAAGTGGGGGAAAATTATTTTTATTGGGTAGCTATTTGTTTGAATAAATTTGAAGGAAAGTTGGTGAATAAAAATTCAAGTTCGAATAGAATCGCTGAACAGGGAATACGGGCATTCGTTTAACTTTACTGAAGCATCATGTTCATTAGAGCATGTGTCATTAAAAAAGCGAAAGCTCGTAAAACAAAAGCTATTTTCATCACATAAACCTGGATGAAACTATATAAATACGGTGTGTAAAATTTGTTGATTGTCAGAGGATGGCAGGACGTCAAGATTTCATCATGTTCCTTTGCTACGCATATGTCGCCGCTCTGCTTGTCATGGTCTCGACGGCCGACGAAACGACGACAGAAGTCGATTGCAGGTACAGTGAACCACAGAGAACATAAATCGATTGTCATAGTTCCATGGTTGGCTAATTACGTTTATTATCACCGATAACATGAAACATCACCTCCCTATATACCTACTGGGTTACCACCTTAGCGTATATTTCGTCTCAACGTTTTGTGTGTTCCAGAATAACTCCATTCAACGAAATCTGCAGAGGGGTCGCAGCTGTTGAGGCAGGCCAAAGGGAACTCGCGACAAATCAATCCAGCCCGTAAGTAGTATCAGATCAACAATGAGAACCGTTCATATAGGGCGGGTTTCACCACCTAGTGGTAAAGTGCGGGTGTGGTTGAGTTGGATTTACATAAAAACGCTGCAAAGTCCTTGTCACATGGGTTTATTTTTCTACTGGACATACATACAGAAATGTTGGCTGTTCATTTATTGTTTCTTTCATGTGCAAATATTTAAATAGCTAATTTTATGGTTTCCACCAATTTTGGCTCCGAAAACACGAATTATGCTCTTACTTTCGACAAAATAGGAACTGTAATCATTGATAGTGACATGTAACTGTCTTGATTCACCTGTTGATACTAATTCTGGAGTTATAATACAAGTTTATGTTGATTTCAGAACATTTGTAACACTCCTGGGTGTATTCCGATCGGGCTGACGAGCTTCGGTGCACAGTTAGGAGCCAAATGTGTTCCCAAATGGGGACCCAAACTGAGTGCGGAAGAACAACGATTTTAGACCAAAATTTAACGTTAATTTAAGATTGAAACTTCGTTAGAACCCCGGTTTTCCACTCATTGGCTAAAATCGACTTCGAATTCGGTCTTCTCGTCCTAAAAAACATGGAAAACGATACCTCAAAAGCTCATGTTACTAAAACACATAAAATGCCAACTTGTATACCACTTTTCACCCATAACACCCTTCGGTATTTTCCGATCTGACTGCAAAGTTTCGGGGCACAACTAGGGCGAAAGAACGAATTGTGTAGACCGAAAATGAAGCCGGTATGCATTCTACTGCGGAGGAACATTGCATTTTTGGAATCTACCGACCTTGAAACGTAAAAGAAATAATTTTGAGGGGGTTTTATAGACTTTTTGCTGAGCGAATACATAGGTGTATTATTCCCAGAATAATACACGAAAATGAATTTTGGGAGCTGAACCCTCCTTACAACCTCAATTCTTCCTTCTTTGGTCAAAGTCAACTTCATATTCGGTCTTCTCGCCCTAAAAACATGGAAAACGACACATCACAAGCTCACATTCACTAAAACCTCAATAAAAACCTCGAAAACCCCTATTAAAACACCCATTTTCCCCCACATAACACCCCTGGGTGTATTCCGATCGGGCTTCCGAGCTTCGGAGCACAACTAAGAGCCAAATGTGTTCCCAAATGAGGACCCAAATTGTGTGCAGAAGAACAACGATCTCAGACGAAACTTTAACGTAATTTATGGATGAAACTTCATTAGGACTCCAGTGTTCCACTCTTTGGTCAAAATTGACATAATATTCAGTCTCCGCGTCCTAAAAAAAAAAGGAAAACGAAACCTCACAAGGTCATGTTACTAAAACACCAAAAAACCCTATTTTTACAACCGTTTTTCACCCCTGGGTATATGTAGATCGGGCTGGAATGTTTCGAGACACAACCGGGGCCCAAATGAGCCTGTGTGCGAAAGGACGAACTTTGAAGACCGAAAACAAAGTAGAAATGGATGTTACAGCGTACAGTGGACGGACAATGCGTTTTGGAATTTACGCACCTTGAAACGTGAAAGAAAAAAAATTTTGTGCAGAGCGAATACATAGGTGTTTTATTCAAAGAATAACACACCAAAATGAATGGATTTTGCTTGCCTGTTTTTCTTTTGACTCCAAGTTGACTGTAACACGCACTGTAACTCTAGATGGCGAAATCCACCCTTACTGAGTCCACAGTGAGTTTATCTATCTGAAACAATGTATGAGTGTATAATAATATAACCTAATACCTATTTGATTTTCTTTCCCATTTGAAGGGCACTAGCGAATGCGGCCTCCATTTCCATCGCCCTCGGCCCCGGATAAATCTGATTTGGAGCCCATTCTCACCAGATTTGCAACTATGAACAACGGTGCAGAGGAAGATCTTGCAATGGTTGCATCTGTTCATTAATATAGCAAAATGTTTGAATTCGGCTACCCTCCTTATTTTGTAGAATATTCGCTGGGTATCGATTTGATATGGTATAATTATATTATATTCAATTTCTCAATTCATTATGATGTATTGTGTCTCCAAGTTTTATTTACCTTTATCCACGCACATTACTGTATGTATAGAGAGATCAACGTTCTCCAATTTCTTCAAATCGTCGAATTATCGAATTTTGCATTTCACTGAAACGCACCCTCAATAACCTAATGGTTCCCGCCAAGAGAACGTCCCCAGCCACGAAAAGGATTGTAATCCATTTTGCACACCAAAGAAGCGTGCGTGATTCGCACTTGGCTCTTGGATACGCATATAGAAACCTGTTCCTTCCCACTCTGTTGGATGTGCATATAAAAACCTTTACCCCCTCCCCCCACCTCACCAAAGACTTGAAATGAAGCTACTTTGGTGTCAAAATGAATATCAATCCTTTTTGCGGGTGAGCAGATTTTCTTGGGAGTAAATTTCTACGGCAGGGTTGTTTCCTTTGTTTGTGGGAGAGGATCACATCGTTTTGATTTGATAGTTTTATGGGTATTTCTTATACCATTAACTTATCCAAGGAAGTTCAACTAAATAAACTATTCAATAAAAAGTAAATTTCCTCCCAGTAAAAACTAGCCATCCCGTTTCTTTGACATATTGCTTCAAATTTAGTTCATCAGTTTGAAGCGCATGAAAGCCCCATAGCCATGTGTATGCAGCACACCGAGGGCAAAACCCAGTGCAACGCCTCTAAGTAGACAAAACACAGTACATGGCTAAACCTACCTTAGGGTTAAAGGGCAAACCCGTTTGGAACTGAGATCATCGGGTAGTAAGGACCGTATGAGTTCTATTGGGCAGTAAGTGGGGGAAAATTATTGTTATTGGGTAGCTATTTGTTTGAATAAATTTGAAGGAAAGTTGGTGAATAAAAATTCAAGTTCGAATAGAATCGCTGAACAGGGAATACGGGCATTCGTTTAACTTTACTGAAGCATCATGTTCATTAGAGCATGTGTCATTAAAAAAGCGAAAGCTCGTAAAACAAAAGCTATTTTCATCACATAAACCTGGATGAAACTATATAAATACGGTGTGTAAAATTCGTTGCTTGTCAGAGGATGGCAGGACGTCAAGATTTCATCATGTTCCTTTGCTAAGCATATGTCGCCGCTCTGCTTGTCATGGTCTCGACGGCCGACGAAACGACGACAGAAGTCGATTGCAGGTACAGCGAACCACAAAGAACATAAATCGATTGTCATAGTTCCATGGTTGGCTAATTACTTTTATTATCAGCGATAACATGAAACATCACCTCCCTATATACCCACTGGGTTGCCACTTTAGCGTATATTTCTTCTCAAAGTTTTGTGTGTTTCAGAATAACTCCATTCAACGAAATCTGCAGAGGGGTCGCAGCCGTTGAAGCAGGCCAAAGGGTACTCGCGACAAATCAATCCAGCCAGTAAGTAGTATCAGATCAACAATGAGAACCGTTCATAAAGGGCGGGTTTCACCACCTAGTGGTAAAGTGCGGGTGTGGTTGAGTTGGATTTACATAAAAACGCTGCAAAGTCCTTGTCACATGGGTTTATTTTTCCACTGGACATATACATACAGAAATGTTGGCTGTTCATTTATTGTTTCTTTCATGTGCAATAATGGAAATAGCTAATTTTATGGTTTCCACCAATTTTGGCCCCCGAAAACACGAATTATGCTCCTATTTTGGACAAATTAACTTTAATCATTGATAGTGACATTTAACTGTCTTGATTCATCTGTTGATACTAATTCTAGTGTTATTATACAAGTTTATGGTGATTTCAGAACATTTCCCAGGTTTTTTGACTCATAAAAAATGGATTTTGGGAGCTGAACCTTCGTTACAACCTCAATTCTTCACTCTTTGGTCAAAATACATATCGAATTCGATGCCCTTGAAAACATGGAAGACCGTTGCCTTACAAGGTAATGTTCACTAAAACCCCCAAAAGACCTCAAAAACTCCTGTTTTTATACTCATTTTTCACCCTAACACCCCTGGGTGTATTCCGATCGGGCTGCCGAGCCTCAGGGCACAACTAAGAGCCAAATGTGTTCCCAAATGGTGACCCAAACTGATTGCGGAAGAACAACGATTTTTGTCCAAAAGTTAAGGTAAATTTAAGACTGTAACTTCGTTATAACCCCAGTTTTCAACTCATTGGCCAAGATTGACTTCATATTCGGTCTTCTCGTCCTGAAAAACATGGAAAACGATACCTCAAAAGCTCGTGTTATTAAAACACAAAAAATACCTAATTGTACACCCACTTTTCACCCATAACACCCCTGGGTATATTCCGATCGGACTGCAAAGTTTCGGGGCTCAGCCCGGGCCCAAATGGAGCCTGTGTGCGAAAGAACGAATTTTGTAGACCGTAAATGAAGCCGGTGCATTCTTCGGCGGAGGGACATTACATTTTTGGAATCTACCCACCTTGAAACGTAAAAGAAAAAATTTTGAGGGGGTTTTATAGACATTTTTTGCTGAGCGAACACATAGGTGTAGACGAAAATTAATTTTGGGAGCTGAACCTCCCTTACAACCTCAACCCTTCACTCTTTGTCAAAATCAACTTCATATTCGGTCTTCTCGCCCTAAAAACATGGAAAACGACACATCACAAGCTCACGTTCACTAAAACCTCAACAAAAACCTCGAAAACCCCTATTAAAACACCCATTTTTCCCCCACATAACACCTCTGGTTGTATTCCGATCGGGCTGCCGAGCTTCGGAGCAATACTAGAACCCAACTGAGTTCCCAAATGAGGACTCAAACTTTGTGCAGAAGAACGACGATCTCAGACGAAAATTTGATGTAATTTATGGCTGAAACTTCGTTAGAACTCCAGTGTTCCACTCTTTGGTCAAAATCGATTTCATATTCAGTCTCCTCGTCCTAAAAAACAAGGAAAACCATACTTCACGAGCTCATGTTACTAAACACCAAAAAACCCCTACTTTTACACCCGTTTTTCACCCCTGGGTATATGTAGATCGGGCTGGGAAGTTTCGGGACACAACCGGGGCCCAAATGAGCCTGTGTGCGAAAGGACGAACTTTGTAGACCGAAAACAAAGTAGAAATGGGTGTTACAGCGTACAGTGGACGGACATTGCATTTTTGGAATCTACGCACCTTGAAACGTAAAAGAAAAATTTCGGGGGTGTTATAAAATTTTTGTGCTGAGCGAATACATAGGTGTATTATTCGTGGAATAACAAAACAAAATGAATGCATTTTGCATGTCTGTTTTGCTGTGACTCCAAGTTAAGCGTAACTCGCACTGTAACTCTGGATGGCGAAATCCGCCCTTACTGAGTCCTCAGTGCGTTTATCTACCTGAAACATAGTATGAGTGTATTTATAACTTAAACGTTTGATTTTCTTTCCCATTTCAAGGGCACTAGCGAACTTGGCCTCCATTTTCATCGCCGTTGGCGCCAGATAAATCTGATTTGGAGCCCATTCTCGCCAGATTTGCAACTATGAACAACGGTGCAGAGGAAGATCTTGCAATGGTTGCATCTGTTCATTAATATAGCGAAATTTTTGAATTCGGCTACGATTTTTGCAGAATATTCTCTGGGTATCCATTTGATATGGTATAATTATATTATATTCAGTTTCTCAATTCGCCTTACCTTTATCCAGGCACATTACTGTATGTATAGAGAGATCAACGTTCTCCAATTTCTTCAATTCGTCGAATTATCGAAAGTTGTATTTCACTGAAACGCACCCTCAACAACCTAATGGTTCCCGCCAAGAGAACGTCCACAGCCACGAAAAGGATTGACATCCATTTTGCACACCAAATAGGCGTGCGTGATTCGCACCTGGCTGTTGGATACGCATATAGAAACCTGTTTCTTCCCACTCTGTTGGATGTGTATATAAAAACCTGTGCTCCCCCCCCCCCTCCCCGTTCTAACTTGAAATTAAGCTACTTTGGTATCAAAATGAATATCAATCCACAGCAGGGTTGTTTCTTTTTTGGTGGGGGGGGGGGGGGGATCACATCTTTTTAATTTTCTGGTGGCTAGGTGAGGTAAGGCGAGGTAAGGTGAGTGAGTGTGATGGAGGAGGAGGTTGCTGGATCTAGCTTATAAAAGGTTAACACCTATTGCAAAGCCAGGAAGGTTAGCACCACTAAAGACGTTAGAGGGATATGCCCATTTGTTGCCACTCGAGGCCGGTTATCACCAAGGCCGGTTCCACCAATCTGGGTTCTTTTGTGAGATAAGGTAAGGAGGCATGTGTGGGGGAGAGAGAGAGAGAGAGAGAGAGTTAGAGTTAGAGTTAGAATATTTTTATTGAACATCGTGTACATAATTAGGGCAATACAGCCCTCTCTACCATTAGGCACACGAAAAATTAATATAACTACTTTAACGTAATGTATGTCAGGTACAAGCCACTTATATTAGTTCCAATACCTTATATGCTCGTCGTAGTTTTTCAAAGATAAATTAATGTAAATTATTAAGATGAATATCGCGCAGACAATTTCGAGTGTAAATTCTTCTTGAAGTTTGCTATGGACAATGATAAATCAAATAAATCAATATTACTATTGTAAAATTTAACACCCTGGACAACAAACGACTTTTCATAAAATGAAGTTCTATAGGCCGGCACTTGAAGCGTGGTAGAGGCATTCCTGGTACTAACATCATGGATATTGCCCCTTTTTTGGAATTGGACAGCAAGGTAGGTAGGGGCTCCAAACTTCAAAATCTTAAACAATGCAAGGCCTAGTGCGTACTCAAAGCGTTCATTCACTTTCAGCCAGTTTAACTTTACATAGTACTTCGTTATGTGTTCATCAGGTCTGACATTAAAAATAAACCTAACGGTTGCATTTTGGGCTCTCTGTAGTTTATATTTTCTATCAGCTGTCAAATCACAGTAAGCCAGTTTAGCGTAGTCTATTCTCGGAAAAAGTAAGGACTGTACCAAACCTGCTTTCCTGCATGCTGGGAAACCACTTGCAACATTTCTCAATTGATATAACCCAGCGTATACTTCCTTACATACCTTCGAAACCTGGCACTCCCAATTCAGCACCGATAGTCGACAACAATTCCCAAGCTTTTTACTTCATTCACAAATGGAATCTCTGTATTTCCTAAGGTAACAGCTCGAATCCCCCGACACTCACGTATCCGAGCTATTCGACGACTTGAGCCAATGATTACCGCTGCACACTTTGACGAATTTATCGACAGGCCGTGAGCAGTGCACCATCTATGAAGATGGGCCAGATCGATGTTTAATTTGTCGACTGCATCGTTAATATCATCAGCAGTCGCATCAACAAAAATTTGCAAATCGTCGGCATACAAATGATAATCGGAGAAAACAGTACAGACTGAAAATTAAACCCGACAAGACTGAGCCCTGCGGTGTACCTTTCTCCACCTGCAACTTACCAGACCTATTTCCCTCACAGTCCTGCACACACTGCCACCGACCTCTCAGATATGACTCAAACCATTTCACCACTTCCATGCCAAACCCACAGCTCTCGAATATTTTTAACAACACGTCATACTGAACATTGTCATATGCTCGAGAAAAATCAATCTGGACCAAAACTGTAACTTTCCCTTTGTCCATATTTTTTCGTAGCTCGTCCACCACCGATATTAGAGCTGTCTCAGTTCCATAGCCTACTCTATACGCCGACTGCTTACAATTTAAAATCTTCTGTTCCTCAACGTAAGCAATTATAGATTCGTAGACGATTCTGTCGAGCACTTTCCCCGCGGCACACAACTTGTTTATTGCTCGGTAATCCTGCGGACCCTTTGGTTCAGTGACTTTGGGTAACGGTAAAACTAGTGAGTCCCTCCAAGCAGCCGGATAACGAGATGTTGAAATAGAAGCATTATAAATGTTACAAAGAACTGGAACAACCACCTCCTTAGCAGCCTTCAAAGCATCTATTGGAAGCCCATCAGTCCCCACGCAAGTCGAAGTGATCCTATTCAGAACTCGCTCTACGTCCTCATTTGATATAGTTTTAAAATGAAACTGTTGTAAATCTAATCTTACATTCAGAAACTCGTTAATTTCCGGCGACACTTCTTGCAGATCACTGGTGCGTGTTTCACAAAAGAACGCATTGAGATCATCCAGTGATACTGACACCCCGCGATCGGTAAATCTACTTTTTCCTAGTCCCTGGGCTTTAAAAATTTTCCATAATTCTCTCGCTGTTTTTGATGCATCAAATAAAGCGGAAAAATATTTATACCTAGCATTCCTCAAAATTTGCTTCACCTTATTCCTTGATTTTTTGTATGCCGCTGAATTAGTGTCATTTTTATTTTTTATATAGGCTCTATAATACTTATCTCTAGTTTTCATTAGAGCTCGAATGTCGTCCGTTATCCAAGGTGCCGGAGGTTTTCTACATTTGACAGTTTTCAAAGGACAGCACTTATCAAATATGTCATACATTATAGTATTGAACATGTTCACTTTTGAATCTACATCTGGAGTATCGAGTATTTCATCCCACGATATATTTCTGACTGCCTCTAAATATTTACCATTATTAAGGGCAGTTCTATCTCTAAAGGTGATCATTCGACATTTATTTTTACTTGCACGCAAGTTAAGAACGCAAAAAATGAGATCATGTCTTGAAAGTCCAGGCGCATTAATTTGACCAAACCTAGATACTCTATTTCTGTTACTGACGATGATCAAGTCAATCAACGTACTCGATACACTGGTATGATGTGTTGGTTCAAGTGGCAAAAACTCTAAATTGAAAATTTCCAGTTGGCGCATCATAATGTCAATGTAAATCGAATCGCCACTTGACCTATTTGCATCTTTAGCTAAATTTATGTTGAAATCACCAAGTATATATAAATCATTTGAAACTGCCAAAATTTTCGATATGACCTCAAACAAACTATCTAAACCTTTAGCTTTAGGTGGTCTGTATACTACACCTACATAAATTTTTTTATTTTTAAACATAACTTCTATAAAAATATATTCAGGTTCATGTGAGTACTCGGGTGATGATTTATATATTGTTCTATATTCTAAACTACTTTTGACATAAAAACAGACCCCACCCCCTTCCTTATTCAATCTATCATTTCTGATCAGTGAAAACCCTTGCAAATCGACAGAATGCGATTTGATAGCCGGCTTAAAGAAAGTTTCAGAAACACCTATTATATCTACTACATCCTCTGCAAACATTTCGCAAAATTCCGCCCAGTGTGTGGGGATATATAACATTTCAGCATTAACATGAGCTAGTCTTATATTCTTAGACTTATTACAACATAAATTTCTTAATTCCTCATTCACTGAACCAACCATTTATAAATAAAACCAGAAAAATAAATTATACCTGCCACAAAACAAAATAAGCTGTAAAAAGAAAATAAAAACAAAAAACACGATAATGCTGCTGAAAAATTTGCGTTTTACCCTATCCACTGACCGTCTTCCCGAAAACGTTCTTCTTAGCGTCCTTTTTTGGATCCACTTTCTTTCTTCTCTTTTATTTCTCGCAAGATGCTTGTAGATGTAACTAGAATCGGAGCACATGAGCGCTCCTCTGACTTTTTAATGTAAACTCTGCCGTTACGAACCCAAACAAATTTATAGTCATTCTGGTTTTTGAATTCTTTTTGCAGCTTTGAGAATTTTCTTATTGGCGTAAGTGAGGCTGTGGTTAACATAAATTGGGGTTGCAACCACCGCTGTGTGATCAAGAGTCCTTGTTGTAAACGGGGCTTTCAGGGCTTTAACAGACGTGATGAAAAGTCTCTTATCAATCTGTCGAACAAAGTCTATCACAATCACACCAGGAAGCTGCAGGAGCTCATTTGGCTTGAAGCGATAACAATCGTTAATCATATACTCATTGTATTGAAAGCCAACACTCGTGAAAACATGACGAATAGTGTCAATTATTTTCTCGTCATT
This sequence comes from Leptopterna dolabrata, assembly GCA_954871275.1. Classification (NCBI taxonomy): domain Eukaryota; kingdom Metazoa; phylum Arthropoda; class Insecta; order Hemiptera; family Miridae; genus Leptopterna; species Leptopterna dolabrata. Next base: position 18,307,150 of record OX940987.1, on the reverse strand, counting down.
CGGCTGCGGTACACCACAAATTTCCACAGAATTTGCTTTCAACATTTGCTCAACCATATCCGTCTTGATTTCAATTTCGTCAATACGCTTCCCCAAACCAGTACATTGAGCCGTGATATCATCGATCTTATTTGTTAATGTCGAGACGGATGCAGCCATAGTGGTAATAGCACCACTATTCCCGTCAATAATGTCAGAGTACTTATTCAAATTCTCAACGAGGGATTTCTGCTCGGCTTCGAAACTCTCAATCTTCTTGATAACTTGGGCATTAGAGGCGGAGAACTCGGCTCGCATTTCTTCTAATAGCTCGAAGATAGCCAGGTTGCCTGTCTGCGCCTGATCTCCAGCTACGCGGTCTCCCTCCTGACTTGTGTGGGCGGAGCCTCCCATAACACGCGAGCGTCGTTTCTCTTTCATTACAACTTGAACAGCTCCACGATGTTTTGTTTTCTTTAATATACAAATAATCATCCTTGGATAATTTTGCACAACTGAGGTGAAAAACTCCACTACAAACCGAACAGCACGCGCGATACTCATTTTTTACGGAACCCGAGAGCACAAGAATCACATTTATCCTGCATTTTTGACAGAGCTCCGCTCAGTATGTGTTACACCGTCGAGCGCTGGGACCTGACTGAGAGAGAGAGAGAGAGAGAGAGAGAGAGAGAGAGAGAGAGAGAGAGAGAGGAGAGAGAGAGAGAGAGAGAGAGAGAGAGAGAGAGAGAGAGAGAGAGAGAGAGAGGAGAGAGAGAGAGAGAGAGAGAGAGAGAGAGACTGTTTGACTGTTTGACTGTTTATTTAATAACCTGCACAGAAATTAGGGCCATAAGGCCCTCTCTACCACTCTGGCAGGAAACTTAAGTATACAAATACAGAAAGAAATTATCAGACTTCATAATACATAGAGAGAGAGAGAGAGAGAGAGAGAGAGAGAGAGAGAGAGAGAGAGAGAGAGAGAGAGAGAGAGAGAGAGAGAGAGAGAGAGAGAGAGAGAGTGAGTGAGAGAGATAAGTCATCGACTTGAGGAGAGCGTAGAATGAGGTGACAGGCGCAGACGGCGAGTTTTTATATGCACCTGCCTACTCTCCTCCAGTCCCCTCAACTACTGTTGGGGACTGGTGGGAGAGCTGCAGGTCTCCCTGTCTCTGGTCACGTACACCACCTCACTCATTGCATTTATTATTTCACGATCTTAATATGCAAGAGGTGATGTTCTGGGAGGATCGCGACATAGGTCCCCCAGATTGAGCAGGGTAATTTACAATGGGTGCTGAGGGCACAGAAGTACAAAGTGTTGAAGGTAAAACCAGTAGAGCTGAAGGCACAGAAACAGATTGCTGAGGGTGACGGACTTAGCAGCTAGAGAATAACAATAAGTGCAAGAACTTAAAACTAAGGTGAGGCGAAGTGTTCGAAGGGCTGGCGGCAGATGATGTGGCGAGGCTAATGTAGAGTGTCGCAGCAGGGCCGAGAGACATGTCCTACAACAGACGCTGTCTGCAGGACACAATCTCAAGGTCCCGCTGTGATGCGGCGGAGAGAGGCAATAGGCTGGGGCCACCAGGAACGTCGCATGATTCCACCGCTGGCGTCGTCCGGGCCGATGTGTTTTCCTGGCGGCATGTACGGGGGATATCCCCGGCAGTGGAGCAGTCGTGGTGGGTGGGGCAGTCGTGGCGGATGGTGCAGTTGTGGTGAGTGGCGGGGGAGGTGGCGACATCCCCTGGTGTGCGGGGATATAATGGAGACGTTGGGTGTTGCAGTTGGTTGGGGGGGGGGGGGGGGTTCTACTGAACCGATCGGGTTCAGATTTTGACTATTTTCAGCTCTTAAAACCCAAGAGATCAAGAAGAAGAAGAAGAAGAAGAAGAAGAAGAACTAGAAAAATAGCGATGTTAAAGCATCCTTAACTCCGGCACCTGATAGCCCCAAGGGTTGAAATTTGGTTCACGTGAAATACCTGAATAGCATCTTCCTTTGGAATTAGGAATACCTATTAAAAATATAATTTATTAGAAAAGAAATGAAACGAGTTAGGTACGTAAGGTGCCTGTTACTTAACTGCCTTCGTACACAAAACGTCTAGCAGCTATATAGGCAGGTATATTTATTTGTCACTCCAGACGATATCTGATCTTGGCAAAGATATTCCAAACTACAAATGGCAACGAAAGATAGGTATTTTTCCATAACAAAAATGGGTAGGTAATGTAATGTGTCGATTCCTATTTAACCTCATGTCAGATGGATGGTGAAGCTAGTGGGCGAAATAGTTTGACACTCTTCCCGTCTCTGTCTATCTCACACAAGTCCGTTTTCAAAGCAAAATCAAATAACATGAAGTCCAAATAGTATCTCCAGACAGATAGTCCTGGGGTCACTCTTCGAACTACCGGTTCACTCAAAATGGCTGAAGGCTTCACTACTACTTCTCTACACAACTAGTTGCTGGAATGGTACCATCATAGTACGGGAATGAGACCATCATGGCAGCCCCCTGCGGGGTTATATTCGCCGCCCCTCTCCTCGAACTTACCCCTCCGCTGGCATGGGGAAATGCTGTTACTTAACTGCCTATGACAATAGGCAGTCTTACCCCTACAACCGCGCAAGTCAAAATGACCAAGACTGCCCGAGTCAAATTGTAATGTCCCATTTTGGTCCCATTACAGTAACAATCCGGTAAAAATGACTAAAATCACCCAAAATTTATATAAAAGCACCAGAAACTGGTATGTAGTGAGTGACTCGGTGCAGAAACAGAGAATTTTAATAGTAAAAAAAGTATCTAAAAGAGGGTCAAATTGGAATTTATTGGGTTCAAAAATCACTCGAAATATTTCTAACTCACTAACAATACAACAAAAAATAATGCATCAAATGATTTGTCGATGCGATCCCATGAATGGTAGGTATATTTCGTATATATAGGGCCCTGTAAATAAATAGTTATCTACACCTAGTAATTGCTATTCACGTCTATAAGTCTTGAATTAGGTAGTTTAATTAGGTATAGAGATCCGAGGTCAATATTTGTTTTTTCAGTTTCCTTAGTTCTATACACCTACCTATGTTTCGGTGTTGACGAAGAGCATTCGCCACTGTTCAGTTCAAGCACATTAACACGTTTTTCCCCCTTACGAATGAGCGATTCGTGGACCGACTTTTCCCCCCTCCCACCATCCTCCCCATTATCCCATAACCTAAAATAATAACTTTTTCTTCTTTTTTTCCTTTTGATTTATTTATTGCAACTGGATATTTCGTAATACACATTTTCATCTATCAATATTTCATTTCAGAATGAGTTAATCACACTGCAAGGTTGGTTTTCAGCAAAACTACGCCTTTATTTGTAGCGGGGTCAGCAGGTTTCACTTGCACAGCGCAGTTAAGTCCAGTGGTTTGTTTCGCTTGAGGCGCCGAAGTTCTCCTTCGTTGTCCAAAACATTGAGTTCTCCAGGTTCTCATGTTTGTGGAGGCGATGTTCGTACTTCAATGCGTACTTGGCAATAGTTTCATTGACTGTCTCCACCCTCAAATGTCGATGGATATCTTCATTTCGTATGTACCAAAGGGCGCCGATATACTTCTCAGTATTTCGTTCTGAAAGGAACGATAAAGTGAATGCGCAACACGTGGGCAAACGTCAAATAGCCTCTCATTTTACAAAGATACATGAACATTCTCCTTCTCATCACGCAGGAAGTGGGGGGGAAAATATTGTTATTGGGTGCGCATTTGTTCGAATAAATTTGAATGAAACGTTAGTGAATCAAAAATTCAAGTTCGAATAGGACCATTCAATAGGTAATATGAGCATTCGTTTAATTTTATTGAGGCATCATGTTCATTAGAGCTTGTGTGGTCAAAAACCCAAAAGCTCGTAAAACAAAAGCTATTTCATCACATAAACCTGGATGAAACTATATAAATATGGTCTGTAAAATTTTTTGAGTGTCAAAACATAGCAGGACGCCAAGATTTCATCATGTTCCTTTGCTACGCATATGTCGCCGCTTTGCTTGTCATGGTCTCGACGGCCGACCGAACGGCTGACCGAACGGCTTTACCGACAATCTATTGCAGGTAGAGTGAACCACAGAAAACATAAATCGATTGTCATAGTTCCATAGTTGGCTAATTAGTTTTATTATCAGCAATAACATGAAAAATTACCTCCCTATATACCTACTGGGTTGCCACCGTAGCGTCTAAAAGAATCGGGACAATTTAGTTGCAATTTAAGCCGAACGGTAGTGGGGAGCTACACAGCTACTGGGCAATGTAAATTCCTGTTTTTGGTTTATTATTCTGTGAACAATACACCAATGTATTCCTCTCAGCAAAACATTTTTATAACACACCCTTAAAATTTTTTCTTTTACGTATCAAGGTACGCAGGTTCCACAAACCCTGCAAAGTCCTTGTCACACGGGTTTATTGTACTATTGGACATACCTACAGAAATTTTGGCTGTTCATTTATTGTTTCTTTCCTGTGCAATTATTGAAATAGTTATTGCTGATGGTTACCACCAATTTAGGCCCCCAAAAACACGATATATTCTCCTATTTTTGATAAATTATCTTTGATAGTGCCATTTATTTGTCTTGATTCAGCTGTTGAAACTTCTTCGTGTTATTATACAAGTTTATGGTGATTTCATACAATTCCCCAGGTTTTTGGTTCATACAAAATGCATTTTGGGAGCGGAACCTTCGTTACATCCTCAATTCTTCACTCTTTGGTCAAAGTCAACTTCATATTCGGTCTTCTCGCCCTAAAAAACGTGGAAAACGATGCCTCACAAGCTCATGTTCACTAAAACCTCAAAAAAAACCTCGAAAACCCCTATTTTTACACCCATTTTCCCACTTAACACCCCTGGGTGCAATCCGATCGGGCTGCCGAGCTTCGGCGCACAGCTAGGACACAAATTTGTTCCCAAATGAGGACCCAAACTGTGTGCAGAAGAACGACGATTTTAGACCAAAATGTAACGTAAATTTAAGGCTGAAAATTTGTTAGAGCTTAATTTTCCACTCATTGGTCAAAATCGACTGCACATTCGGTCTCCTCGACCTAAAAAACATGGAAAACTATGCCTCGCAAGCTCATGTTACTAGAACGCCTAAAACCCTATTTTACACCCATTTTGGTTTATTATTCTGTGAATAATACACCTATGTATTCGCTCAGCAAAAAATTTTTATAACACCCCCTCAAAATTTTTTCTTTTCCGTTTCAAGTTGCGTAGATTCCAAAAATGCAATGTCCGTCCGCCGTCCGCCGTACGCCGTATCACGTGTACAGGCTTCATTTTCGGTCTAAAAAAGTCGTTCTTTCGCACACATGCTCCATTTGGGCCCTAGTTGTGTCCCGAAACTTTTCAGCCCGATCGGAATATACCCAGGGGTGTTATGAGTGAAAATGTGTATAAAAATAGGTACTTTTTGCGTTTTAACAACATGTTAGTAACATGAGCTTTTGAGGTATCTTTTTCCATGTTTTTGAGGACGAGAAGACCGAATATGAAGTCGATTTTGACCAAAGACGCGGAAATTGAGGTTTTACCAAAGGTTCAGCTCCCAAAATTGGTTTTTTATGAGTCAAAAACCTGGAAAACTGTCTGAAATCACCATCAATGTGTACAATAACATTGGAAAAAGTGTAAACAGGTGAATCAAGACCATTAAATGCCACTACCAATGATCAAAGATGATCTTAAAAAAAAAGAAAAAAAAGCGTACCTATTTCATGTTTTGGGGGCCAAAATTGGTGGAAATCATCAGAAATAGCTATTTCAATCATTCCACATGAAAGAAACAATACATTTAACAGCCAACTAAAATCTCTTGAACTCCAATAGAATAATAAACCCATGTGACAAGGACTTTGCAGCGTTTTTTACCCGTGTGTAACACCATTGGGTGTATTTTTATCGGGATGCGAAGTTTCGGGACAACTAGGGCCCAAATGGAGCCTGTGTGAGAAAGAACGAAGGAATTTTTTAGACTGAAAATAAGTACATATGGATGATACGGCGGACGAACATTGCATTTCTGAAATCTACGCACCTTGAAACGCAAAAGCGAAACTTGAAACGCATCTACGCACTTGAAACTTGAAACCTTGAAACGCATTTTGACGGGGTTATATAAAATTCTTTTTATAAAATTCTTTTGCTAAGCAAATACATACCTATGTTACAGCAGTAGATAGGTAGGTACCTACAGCGGAATATTCCATTCATTTTTAGCCCATTGTTCCGATCATATAACCTGAGTAAACCCAATGGTTTATAAAACTCATTATAGGGATACGTCTTTCACTATTGTCAGATATATTTCTTCTCAACGTTTTGTGTGTTCCAGACTATCTCCATACCACAAATCCTGCAGATCCCCAGATTTTGAGAAAGGCCAAAGAGTACGCGTCCCGCCAAGTCTACCCAACCCGTTAGTATTATCTCGATTGAATAGATTATACCAATATAAGATCAACAATGAGGTAAAAACCTAGAGGTATAGTGCGGGTTGCGATTGAGTTGGAGTTACAGAAAAAATAATGCATTTTGCATGGCTGTTTTTCTGTGACTACAAGTTAACTGTAACTCGCTCTTTAACTCTAGATGGTGAAATCCGCCCTTACCTTAGCGTTATTCGCTATTTGGTCCACAGTGAGTTTGTCTATCTGACACAAATTATGCGTGTATTTACAACCTAAACGTTTGATTTTTAAATACCCCTCAGGCCTTTTTTCTTTTTTTTACTTAAAATTAGTATTTTTCTTATTTACTTAAAATTAGTAACCTTTAGAATTAGTATAGTAATTTCTCGAATGACATGCGAGGTGGGACTCTGTCCTATATGTCAGAAATATATAAATAAATATAAATAAATTTTCTTTCCCATTTCAAGGGCACTAGCGAACGCGGCCTCAGTTGCCGTCCTCGTGGGCGCCGGATAAATCTGATTTTGAGCCCATTCTCACCAGATATGCAACTACTATGAACAACGGTGCAGAGGAAGATCTTGCAATGGTTGCATCTGCTCACTAATACTGTGAAATGTTTGAATTCGGCTACCCTCCTTTTTTGTAGAATATTCGCTGGGTATCCATTTGATTAGGTATAATTATATTATATTCAATTTCTCAATTCTTTATGTTGTGTCCCCTAATTTTGTTTACCTGTTTATCCACGCACTTTACTGTAGGTTTAAGGTAGATTCTATTAATACAATGTATTAGTAGAAATGTATTAGTAGACGACCTTTCAATAGCTCTGTTTTGGTTTATTATTTTCAATAGGTAATAAACCTTTGGAATCGATCATGAAAACACCATTTTTAGTCCCCCCCCCCCCCCCCGCCCAATCAAAATTTGATGGTTTCCGTTTCAAGGTATGTAGAATCCGAAAATGGAATAAAAACGCTGCAAATTATTACCAAATGTTTTATTATTTACCTGTATACATTCATATATATTTACCTGTGTACCTTCTGCGTAGATTGCTGTTTTCTGTGGTCAACCTAGACAGATGCCTACCCTCGTGCTCTTCCCAGGAAAGGTGTAAGTCGATTACTGGAGCCGGCCCTGGCCCAGTTTCATAAAAGTACGAGGGATTCAATATTTCTTCATGTTTTTAACTTTTTATTGATTAGTTATGTAACACTTCAGAGCTGTTTATTCACTTTCAATTCATAAAAATATAGTAGTTTCGGGCTGGCGGCTCTGGTACAAATACTCGTATTCCACCCATTTTTCAGTAGTCGACTGTGAGGGTGTGTAGAAGGTATGGGTACCCAATAAATAATCATCTCCCTTATTTACCTGCATTCACTTAGCTCCTGAAAATTGATAGATATGTACCTAACTAAATATGTAATTATGACTTGGAAATGTAAAAATAATATGCCATACCCGTTTGAAGCATAAAGTACAGTAGGACCCGCTTTTGTACCAAAAAAGAAAAACGGAGTTATTGAAAGCTTGTCTATTTCCATTAATACACGAAAAATATGCTGTTACACCGGTTTCGGTTATCAAACCATCGTCTGTAGGTACAAACAATAACGAAATAAGTTCTACATAAGTTAACAGTATTGTAATAAGTTATTGTTTGTTACCGACGATGTTTTCATCACCGAAACTGGTATAACAGTGTACTTTTCGTGTATTAGTGGAAATAGAAAACCTTTCAGTAACTCGGTTTTTCTTTGAAATGGGATTCTACGATTTCATCGCGAGTGAATTAGTTCGTATTTGTGCCTACCACCCAAATTGCAGGTCTTCAAACTCATTATCCCTTCGTGACAACGAAAAATTTTGCGAAATCTGGAAGAATTCGTTTATACAAAGGCTTTTGACTGGGTCTCTCGTGCACATCTCTCGTTGCCTGAATCCCTCGGAATATACGGCCTCTTTCTCCAGTGGATGACCAGCTACCTCGCTAGACGGAGACGTGACGGAGAGAGTTTTTCCTTACCACGGTCGGCCTTAGCACGGTGTCCTAACACTGTGCGATTACCGCGAACCAGGCGGAGAACGCGTGAACTAGCTAACACGGGACGTGTGATCGGCCTTCTTCACAGTGGTAGCTGAGCTTCACCCGGGCCGTACGAACCCTTACTTTTCTCCGTGTAACCCCTGGAAGGAAGACACCGTGCGTTTTATCCAAGGATACCATACTAAGACCACGTGACATCCTGAAAAAGTTAGCATCCATGATGCGTTCCCCTAGATTCCTTACCACGGTGTCCCGACACCGTAGTAAGGAAAGACTCTCTATTAGATAGTTTTTCCTTACCACGGTCGGCCTTAGCACGGTGTCCTAACACCGTGCGATTACCGCGAACCAGGCGGAGAACGCATAAACTAGCTAACACGGGACGTGTGATCGGCCTTCTTCACCGTGGTAGCTGAGCTTCACCCGGGCCGTACGAACCCCTACTTTTCTCCGTGTAACCCCTGGAAGGAAGACACCGTGCGTTTTATCCAAGGACACCGTACTAAGACCACGTGACATCCTGAAAAAGTTAGCATCCATGATGCGTTCCCCTAGATTCCTTACCACGGTGTCCCGACACCGTAGTAAGGAAAGACTCTCTATTGTCCGGATGCGTGGCGTCTTGTCCTCCCAGTTCGTCGTGACCTGTGGAATCCCACAAGGAAGCCATCTGGGGCCTCTGTGCTTCTTGTTGATGAACAACGGTGTGGTATCGTGCGTTGCTTGCTATTTGCGGATGACCTCAAGTTGTTCTGTCGTGTGAGGTCGGTGCGTTGGTCCAGAGTGCGTTGGCCGAATTGGACCGTTGGTGCACTGAAAGCAATATATTCTTAAATCCGTCCATGTGCTTGGTCATTTCTTTCTTTGGAGCTCGAAACCTTATCGACCTCGACTATTCGCTCGGGCATAAAACTCTGATTAGGTTGACCGAGTTGAGGAATCTCTGTGTCTTGTTGGACGAATAACTGACCTTTTCAAGCCACATCTCTGTCACTGCTAACATGGCCATGAGAGGAGCCTTTGGTTTGTAAAGCGTAGCACGAGGGACAAGCATCCCATCTATCGACCTGCTGTACAAGACCCTCGTTTTGCCCATTCTTGAATACGCCTTTCCAGATTGGTCCCCATTTTACGCTGTTCACCTTCACTGGCTCGAGAGGGCCCATCGTAAATTTTTGCGCAACGTGGCCTTCAAAGTTGGCACTCCAGCTTCGGAAGTTGATTAGTGCCAGTTTTTGCATACCTGGCACAAATTGCTGAATGCCCGCCTGGACTGCCCGGAACTGCTCTCGGCGACCCTCCTCCGGCCACCACGGTTTTCGACGGGTTCTCCAGCCCTATTCCACGTCCCATTTTCGGCGACGAATTACTTACTACACCCCCTCCTTATCAGGCTTCCCCGCATGGCTTTTTTTATGTTTGAACGACGTTTATTATTATGTCACCGTACAATGTACCTTGGGAGAAACTCGCTTATTAGTTATTACACTCGTCATCATCATCAGTCACCTACAAAAGGTTGAGAAGCGCTTGGTGAATACTCACTATGACAACATTCCATATTATATTAATATTCTTGGAGAAGAAGCCTTTGTAATTAAGAGCTGGGATTGATGCAAAAACGTTCAGATGAAGAAAATAATACAGAAAATAATGCAGAATTGGAAAATAGTGCAAAGGAGTACGGATGGATGGAATGCCAGTGTATGAGTCTGGGGTGTGTTTTAGCGGATTTTCGAGGAAAATGACGCTATTGCAAAAGGTCCAAAATTTTCAGAACATGACATTTTGAAATTTTTTTAATAGACAAATGCGTTTCAGAGCTGAATTTATCCCTAGATTTTAACAAAAATGTATATGTATGTATGTATATAATTATATATATATATACACTAACACATATATGCATATACATCTATAGGTAAATAATAAACCGTTGTGTAATAATCCTGGAGGAATCTGTGAATATTACGTAACTATGGGGAAATACCGCAGAATTCGAATGTTGATCGTATCATATTGATAATCCTAGTAAGGACTGCCGTCCTTACTAGCTCCTTTTTCCGGTATTACCTTCTAATCCACTTTTCTCAGTACCTTTACGCTTGTACCTGTATTTTCAAATTCCTACCAAAGTTTGACCACTATACCGGTTCTGTTGTCGGTTCCATCAAGCGAGGATCCCTGTGGAAATCCTGAAACTCAAAAGGGAATATGACGCTGAATTCAAATGTTGATAGCCGTTCACAGGATGCAGTAGATATAAGGAGTGGAAGCGTCCGAAAAAAGAATGCCTGTAGGTATGAGGAGGGATCTTCTTTTGGTAGAACCTCTAAACGTTGGAAATCCACAGCTCCCAGGGCCATACTGCATGACTGGAACTTCTTTTTTTAACAATCTCATTCTACACTCATTCCCCTCCATCCGCAACCCTTTTCTCGGCTCGAATCCAAAAAATCCACCTCTAGCCGCTGACGCTGTCCCGAAGTCTATTTGCGGGACAGTCGGTGTCTAGTCGTGTCGGTGCGAGTGTTGTGATGGCCAAATGGGTGTTCTCACAGCGTCTCAACCTGATCAAATAAACAACCAAACAGGTGAGTTTAACGAATTTCCGTTACAAAAAAAAAGGTCGTTTTTCAAGAGGGATCATTTCCTTGTGAAACTCTGTTGGCGTTCTTCTTCGGGTAAAGGTCCGAAAGGAAGGGTTTCAGCGTGGAGACAAGTTTCTTGTGGAGCTCAGGGCGGGCTAAGAGCAGTGCGAATCGAAATTAGAGTCCAATGGATCACCAAAGGGGACACGGCGTGTTCTGTATCTTCAAGAAATCAGCTGTACTGGGGATGTCCGCGATCATTTGCCAAGAAGCAGTTCCGCGAAATAGATAGCTTCAGTTAGTCGAGTGTGTGAGATTACACGGATGAATAAAGTGATGTAATTTAATTCGTAGACCTCACCACAAAATGAAGAAGGATTTCATTTATGCCATGCATTTAGGAACAATGTCACTGTTGACAAGCAGATTGTTCCATGCAATTAATTTGGCCTGGTCCAAGCGCTAGGCCTATTTTTCGATCGCACCTTGGAATAACTGTCGGCAAAATCATTTTACTCAGTATACATCATTTCCAGGATCATTGAAACCGTATCAACGTTTATGGACAAGGTATCAACTTATATAGTCTGCCGAATGAAAATATGAGAAGAGCGATGTACGATGGCAATACCTACCACTATGAGTATTTATTTATTTTATTTGTTTTAACGCTGTATTCACAAATATAAATGTGGTAAATTCATTATTTAAATACACTTGAGTATTCCTGAACCATATTCCCCATTATGTGTTCGGGGAATTAGTGGGCTCTATGCTCTTTAGATAGCAAAAATGTGTTCATTACAAAGGTAATTTTACATGAAAGCATAATACGCGTACTTAATAATAAACTCTGAAATGAATGATAAATGGGGGTTGAAATTTTCAGAACGCCGTAGCTCGAAAACTTTCAGTAGAAGGGTATGGTTTTTTTTAACGTTTTCACATTTATCTCAAACGAATATTTCGAGAACACACGGAGCATTGCATTACGAAAGCCGTTCGTTTGCATCGAAAAGCTTCGCTAACATGATCGTGAATGAAATGGTATAAATCCGGCCCAGATATCATTGCTAGGGAACACCTGATTATAATCATATATGGCTGTATGAAGTCGAGTTGGTTGTTCTGAGATATTATTTCATTTGACCAATGAGGGCTGTTCTGGATTTAGTTGATAGGTAATTTTGCAACTTGAACAAACGCTATGCTGTATGAATAACAACAAATAATAATTAATGATTAAATTATTGAATCCTTCGCATTTGTATGGAACTGTAATTCCCGGGCCGGCTCCAGTACTCGATTTAGGGCTTTCCCGGGGGGGGGGGGGGGGGCACGCGGGTAGGTATTAACCACAGAAAACAGCGATCTACTCAGAAGGGGCATCTATACCGAAGGGGTAAATAATAAACCGTTGTATAATAATTTGCATCGTTTTCGGATGTTACACTAACAAAAAAGTAACTATTTGGGAATAAGTTGACGAAGAATGTATTCTCAAATCGATTAATATACACTGGTACTTGATAGTAATTTCGAGAGCGAATTCGTGACTTTGACTCCCACTCTAGTTGTAGGTTTCATTCTTATAATAATCAGCATTAGAAAAAATAATGAATCATATGGATCAATAATCAACAAAACATGGTAAGCCCACGTTCATTTCCAGCAGCCCTTACACTCAGGGTGATGTAGCGGTCCTAATTTTGGGTTATTTTATGTGCACCCTGCACCTGTGTATCACTGCAGGGCCTGTCTCCAACTTAACCTGTAGCCAAAAACTGATTCCACGTCCTAACAACTCACTTTGTCCGACATTATTCTCTTGGCGGTTTGGCAGATTGAAAAGCAACTGAAAAGCAACTTATGAAGCAACAATTCGGTATCGTTTTCCTGGCGACAAAACTTGTCCATTCGCTGACACACAAAAGAAAAAAAAATCACAAAAACGCTGCAAAGTCCTTGTCACATGGGTTTATTATTCTATTGGACATACCTACAGAAATATTGGATGTTCATTTATTGTTTCTTTCATGTGCAATAATTGAAATAGCTATTTCTGATGGTTTCCACCATTTTTGGCCCCTAAAACACGAATTAGGTACGCTCCTTCTTTTTTTTTCAATTTATCTTTGATCATTGGTAGTGCCATTTAATTGTCTTGATCCACGTGTTGATACTACTTCCATTGTTATTATACACATTGATGGTGATTTCAGACGATTTCCCAGGTTTTTGACTCATAAAAAATCAATTTTGGGAGCTGAATATTTGGTAGAACCTCGATTTTCCACTCTGGTCAAAATCGACTTCATATTCGGTCTTCTCGTCCCCAAAAACATGGAAAACGATATCTCAAAAGCTCATGTTACTGACATGTTACTGAAACACAAAAACGCTGCAAAGTCCTTGTCACATGGGTTTATTATTCTACTGGTTCATTAATTTATTGTTGCTTTCATGTAAAATAATTGAAATAGCTATTTCTGGTGGTTTCCACCAATTTTGGCCCCCAAAACTTGAATTATGTAGGTACGCCTTTTTTTTCAAATTATCTTGGATCATTGGTAGTGCCATTTAATCGTCTTGATCCACGTGTTGTCACTTTTCCTAGTGTTATTCTACAAATTGATGGTGATTTCAGACGATTTCGCAGATTTTTGACTCATAAAAAATCAATTTTGGGAGCTGAACATCTGGTACAACCTCAATTTTACACTCCTTGGTCACAATCGACTTCATATTCGGTCTTCTCGTCCCCAAAAACATGGAAAACGATACCTCAAAACTCATTTTACTAACATGTTATTAAAACACAAAACGCTGCAAAGTCCTTGTCACATGGGTTTATTATTCTACTGGACATACCTACAGAGATGTTGGCTGTTTATTTATTGTTTCTTTCTGTAGTGATTAAGGATGGAACAGACGAGGCCGAAAGTTAGCTTGAGAATGGTTATGTATTTGTTGGCCCCTCGGCTCTTTATAGGCCCCTGACATAATCAGAGGGGGGTCGGGGGGTCCCCACTCTGAGGTACAACATGTATGTACATTACATTGGTTGTGGAGGAGCAGCCGATCACAACACTGCTCCCCCCAGAATTTAAGTAACGCATTTAGTTAAATTTTGTTCTGTTGCGGTGGCGGTTGTCGGGCGTGGGAGGTCGTGTGCTGGTTGCGGTGGTTGCGGTGGTCCGCTGTGGCTGTCCGGGTCGGTGACGTTGGGGGCGGTACGTATGCGGCGTATGAAGAGCCGGGGTGTTGGTTGAGTGCGTGGGTACGGCCGCGGCGGCTGTTGTTGCGGGCGCCAGGTGCATGGGGTGCGGCGTTTTTGTGCTCGGGGGTCCCATGTGCGGCGGTAGAAACACGAGCCGTTCGTCGCGCTGCGTGTGGTCGGTCGTGGCTGCGTCGGCGGTCGCTGTTGTCGTCTGTTCGAATCACAACGAACCTCTTCGGTGACGGTAGCCACTCGAGGAGGGGGAGCGAAGGGTTTGAGGCGATCGGCGAGAGCAGCGAGTTTCGTGACGTCGGGTTCGTCGCGCGCCGCTATGTGAAGGCGAATGCTGTCTGGAAGGGCGCTTGTGAAAAGCTGCCGAACGAGCGGGGTCGGTGTGTCGGCCGGGAGTGCTCGAGTGAGTCGGCGGGCGAGGACTGACGGTAGTTCGTCGTCGGAAGTCGGTTGAGTAAGGCAACGGTTACTATGCATGCGTTTTCTGACGAAAATGTATTCTGACGAGTTCTGACGAAATCCTCGTCAGAACAAGGGTGGTTCCACTGCACGCGTTTCCTGATATTCTGATCGTCAGTACGTTTCTGCCACTCGCCAAATATGGACGAACTTGATGAGTTATATCTGCTTGAAAATCCGTTGTTAAAGTTATTACTTTTAAAAAGTGAAAAGTCGGAGCACGTGAGCCAGCTATTTGACTGTAGAGACGAGAAAGGAGAGTTCAATTTGTTATTTGAAGAATAATTAAGGGACCAACCATTAAAGTTCTTCGAGTATTTCAGGATGACACCAGAAACATTCGAATACATACTGAAGGGAGTAGAAAAAAATATCGGAAAGTTCTCAAATTTTCGCGACTGTATTTCGCCAAAACACAGACTCGCTTTAACCTTAAGGTAAGTAACATTTAAACCACATTCTATACTTTTTAACTTTTTACTTCAATGAAAATTGGAACTATCAAAAAACTCGAAAAGTTTAATTGAACTGGCTGTAACTTTAAGTAGGAATAAGTTGAATGACAAGGACATAGTATATACTATTAGTTCTTTAGTCCAATGGAAATTTGAAACATAAAAAAATTCAAATACAAACAAGTAAAATTGAACGCAGAAAAATTGAACAAAAAATAGCGCTTGCATTTTCAATGATTTTGAACGTCAGGCGTTACTGTTGAAAACAGTAAAGGTTGCAAAGGGTAGACCGATTCGGACGAATTCTGACGAAAATTTCAAACTAGTTTGACCGCACAAAACGTTCTGACGCCGACGTGCGTATTCTGACGATGCTTCCCCTCCCATAGTAACCACTTTCATTGGAAAGCAGGAGTTTGTTTGTTCAAGCGAATTCGTCAGAACTCGTCAGAACATATTTTCGTCAGAACACGCACCCATAGTAACCGTAGCCTAGGGCGGTGAGCCGGGAGCCGTCGGACGGTGCGTGCGTGGCGAAAAGGCGAGTTGTCAACGTCTGGTAGCTGTTGGCGTTCGATGGTGCCAGCCGCTAGTAATTCGCCGAAATGGGCCGACGCTTTCGCGTTAAGGTCCGGTAATATTCGGCGAAGTTTCGCGTGGCATGGAGGTCCCTTCGTGACGATTTGATGTTCTACGCGTTTCGGTGTGTCGGCCGGGAGGGCTCTACGGAGTCGGCGGGCGTGGACTGACGGATTCTCGTGCTCGGAAGTCGGTTGGGGTCGGCGTAGAGGTCCGCTTGTCGGGGCTCGAAGGCGCGGGCGAATTTAGCATGCGGCGTCGTGAGGCCTTCGTGAGTCAATGTGATCTCGAGTTGGGCGAATCAGACGTGCGGGAATGCGGGGTCGTACGGCCGGAGCTGGAGCGTTGATGTCGGTGGAGTCGTTTCTGCGGGTGTCGGTGGTTTCGGGTCCGTGTTCTCGTTGTAGGCGCCAGTCCCGGAGAGGTGTCGTCTGGAAGTGTCAGCAGGAAGTGTGCGAGGCGCCGGCGTCCGTTTCCTTATATAGGAATCGGATGGTGGGGCGAAGTAGCGGGGGGCCGCTGCGTTGGGCGTCGAGGCGGGCGTCGAGGCGGGCGTCGGAGTGGGGCGCCGCTGTGTGGCGTCGGTGGGGGCGGCGCTGTGGGGCGTCGGAGTGGGGTGCGTGTGCCGGGCGTAGTGCTGCGGAGGTGGGGCTCGTCGCAGACGGTCGGCGGGCGCTGAGCGGCGTTGTTCGTCGTTGCTAGGCGCTGTCGTCGCTGTCGTCGCACCGCGGTCGCAGACGGCGGGCGGAGGCTGCGTGTCACCACTGGGGGTCACCACTGTAGTGATTAAGGATGGAACAGACGAGGCCGAAAGTAAGCTTGAGAATGGTTATGTATTTGTTGGCCCCTCGGCTCTTTATAGGCCCCTGACATGATCAGAGGGGGGTCGGGGGGTCCCCAATCTGAGGTACAACATGTATGTACATTACATTGGTTGTGGAGGAGCAGCCGATCACAACACTTACATATAAAATAATTGAAAAGCTGTCTCTGGTGGTTTCCACCAATTTTGGCCCCCAAAACACGAATAAGGTACCTACGCTTTTTTTTTTTTTTTTTTAATAAATTATCTCTGATCATTGATAGTACCATTTAATCGTCTTGATCCACCTGTTGACACTTTTTCCAGTGTTATTCTACAAATTGATGGTGATTTCAGACGATTTCCCAGGTTTTTGACTCATAAAAAATCAATTTCGGGAGCTGAACATCTGGTAGAACCTCAATTTTCTATTCTTTGGTCAAAATCGAGTTCATATTCGGTCATCTCGTCCCCAAAAACATGAAAAACGATACCTTAAAAGCTCATGTTACCAACATGTTGCTAAAACGCAAAAAGTAAGTAAAAGTAAAAGTTTTTACACACATTTTCACTCATAACACCCCTGGGTATATTCCGATCGGGCTGAAAAGTTTCGGGACACAACTAGAGCCCAAATGGAGCATGTGTGCGAAAGAACTATTTTTTTAGACCGAAAGTGAAGCCTGTACACGTGATACGGCGGACGGCGGACGGCGGACGGACATTGCATTTTGGTTTATTATTCTGTGAATAATACACCTATGTATTCGCTCAGCAAAAAATTTTTATAA
This sequence comes from Leptopterna dolabrata, assembly GCA_954871275.1. Classification (NCBI taxonomy): domain Eukaryota; kingdom Metazoa; phylum Arthropoda; class Insecta; order Hemiptera; family Miridae; genus Leptopterna; species Leptopterna dolabrata. Next base: position 18,289,723 of record OX940987.1, on the reverse strand, counting down.
CACCACCTCAAAATTTTTTCTTTTCCGTTTCAAGGTGCGTAGATTCCAAAAATGCAATGTCCGTCCGCCGTATCACGTCTACAGGCTTCATTTTCGGTCTAAAAAAGTCGTTCTTTCGCACACATGCTCCATTTGGGTCCTAGTTGTGTCCCGAAACTTTTCAGCCCGATCGGAATATACCCAGGGGTGTTATGAGTGAAAATGTGTATAAAAATAGGTACTTTTTGCGTTTTAACAACATGTTAGTAACATGAGCTTTTGAGGTATCTTTTTCCATGTTTTTGAGGACGAGAAGACCGAATATGAAGTCGATTTTGACCAAAGACGCGGAAATTGAGGTTTTACCAAAGGTTCAGCTCCCAAAATTGGTTTTTTATGAGTCAAAAACCTGGAAACCTGTCTGAAATCACCATCAATGTGTACAATAACATTGGAAAAAGTGTAAACAGGTGGATCAAGACCATTAAATGCCACTACCAATGATCAAAGATGATCTAAAAAAAAAAAAAAAGCGTACCTATTTCATGTTTTGGGGGCCAAAATTGGTGGAAATCATCAGAAATAGCTATTTCAATCATTCCACATGAAAGAAACAATACATTTAACAGCCAACAAAAATCTCTAGAACTCCAATAGAATAATAAACCCATGTGACAAGGACTTTGCAGCGTTTTTGGAATCTACGCACCTTGAAACGGAAAAGAAAAAATTTTGAGGGGGTGTTATAAAAATTTTTTGCTGAGCGAATACATAGGTGTATTATTCACAGAATAATAAACCAAAAGTACCTATTTTTACACACATTTTCACTCATAACACCCCTGGGTATATTCCGATCGGGCTGAAAAATGTCGGGACACAACTAGGGCCCAAATGGAGCATGTGTGCGAAAGAACGACCTTTTTAGACCGAAAATGAAGCCGGTACACGTGATACGGCGGACGGCGGACGGACATTGTATTTTTGGAATCTACGCACCTTGAAACGGAAAAGAAAAAATTGTGAGGGGGTGTTATAAAAATTGTTTGCTGAGCGAATACATAAGCGTATTATTCACGGAATAATAAACCAAAAGAAAGACCAGTAGGATGCGCAGAAAAACAACTAGGTGCCTACCTACTTAATGAAAATTGAGCCAAAGTCTGCAGTTTATAGCATTTTCTGGAGTTTCATGTCTTGGTGCCAGTACCTAGTGTCTAATCTTAATTTTCCCAACTCATTCCATCGGGTTTATCGCTTTTCATCATCATACTAAATACTCGTAGGTCAAAAGGACTTCCCCGCACAAACCAACCTGTTCGACGATTTTCAAGGTGATGCAATATTTTTGGTTTATTATTCTGTGAATAATACACCTATGTATTCGCCCTGCAAAAAATGTCTATAAAACCCCTCAAAATTTTTTCTTTTACGTTTCAAGGTGCGTAGATTCCAAAAATGCAATGTCCGTCCACCGTCCGCCGTATCGTCCATTTCTACATTATTTTCTGTCTACAAAATTCGTTCTTTCGCACACATGCTTCATTTGAGCCCTAGCTGTGTCCCAAAACTTTGCAGCCCGATCGGAATAGACCCAAGGGTGTTATGGGTGAAAAGTGGGTGTAAAAATAGGGTTTTTTTGTTGTTTTAGTAACTGAGCTGGTGAGGTATCGTTTTCCATGTTTTTTTTAGGACGAGGAGACCGAATATGAAGTCGATTCTGACCAAAGACTGGAAAATCGAGGTTCTAACGAAGTTTCAGCCTTAAGTTACGTTAAATTTTTGTATAAAATCGTCGTTCTTCCGCACACAGCTTTGTCCCCATTCGGGAACAAATTTGGGTCCTAGTTGTGCTCCGAAGCTCGGCAGCCCGACGAAGTTTTTTCGAAGTATTTTTTTTGTGAATTTAGTGAACATGAGCTTGTGAGGCATCGTTTTCCACGATTTTTAGGGCGTGAAGATTTTGAAGTCGATTTTGACCAAATATGAACTTGATTTTGGCCAAAGAGAATTGAGGTTGTAATGAAGGTTCAGCTCCTAAAATTCGTTTTTTAAGAGTCAAAAACCTGGGAAACGGTCTGAACTCACCATAAATATATGTGCGTGATAACACTGGATTAACAGGTATAAACTGGTGAATCAAGACAATTAAATGACACATAAATTATCAGAGATAAATAATTCGTAAAAAAGGAGCCTAATTCGTGTTTCTGGGGGCCAAACTTGGTGGACATCATCAAAGATAGCTATTTCAATTATTGCACAAGAATGATACAATAAATGAACAGCCGCAACATTTCTGTAGGTATTTCCAATAGAATAATAAACCCATGTGACAAGGCAACGTTTTAAAAAATGTTTGTAAGGGAATAGGTTAACTATTCAACAACTTGGACCACACAATGTCTAGACGCCAGGATATGCCTACGAAAATGAGGTCTGAAATAGGTAGATATATACCTTTATTTCCTATTTCATCATCTTCAGTTCTATTCTAATCATACCTACACTCCCATAGGAAGGAAACATGGTCGGTGTTTTGACACGCAATAAAGTTATAATAAGTTACCTACCTATTCCAAAAAGTATTTGATACCTTTTTTCATTGAGAAGAGTATTTTGTTCCCAAATCATTTTGATTAATTATAATCCTCTCATCACGCATGCCTACTTGGGTGTTATTATAATGAAGGTTAGAACATCAATTTAATTCCATCAAAATCCAGAGGTTGTAACTACTTTTGTCTACGCCTGCACAAATAGTGGGAACCCTTGCAGCGGACATGACCTCGGTTAGCGCGCATGAGCAAAACGAGTAGATATGCAATCAGATGAAATTATTACAGATCGTGCGAGTTGGTCCCTGGATGCTCTCATACATATTTCATTGCAGTGGCCCATAGTAGCCCCTGCACTCGTTCAAACGTGAATTTAATTTTCTAAGATTACTGTAAAAAAATAAATAAATAACTGACTTAGACCAGTAACACACTCAAAACTACAAATCACTCTCAAACTGCTTCATTTCACGTGATATTCAATGAATCGAGCGAACCAGGACCGTTGTGGCAATCAAATGGGACGCTCGTGTGAGAAATACACGCTGAGCTCTGACTTCCGCATCGTTGGGTCATCTCTATTTATGTGCTTCTACTGACCTCTAGTCATGTTGGGCGACTGCTTAAAACCCTGTCAGTTCGGTTTCAACGCTTAAAGGCCCCTCGAATCGCGAGAAAAAGCTATACAATTTGAATCAAGTACAAAATATCTATGTGTTCTATGTGTATGTACCTACTTCGCCCCGCAAAATAGATTCACATGAACAAATGCGGCATATTGTTCACGAAAAATTTATTGAAATATTATAATAACACAGGCTGAACAAGATATAAGCTGATATCTTTACTCATTGTGGGTCTTTTGGGCTGAAACACTTTACTCATTGTGGGTCAGTGAAAATTGCTGATTCGTTAATCTGCAACTGGATGTCAGAATAATTTTGTTAAATTGTTAGTAGGTACCTATGTAAAAAATCAACCTTTTTGTGTATGTAGAAGGAAATAACAAGAGTCCAAGAAGGCATTGAAATAGGCGGGAATAATATCTGATAAGATCAATAATCTTATTTGTATAAAATAGTTTTCTTATTTTGGAACGATATCAATATGATACACCTCACACGTGTAAATTATTGACATAAATGATTTTTAATTTTGGAATCCAATAATTAGATTATTTTGAGGTAAATTTGATAAATTTGGAAAAATATTTTGTAAATATTCGTGCCTACTCTACGGTGAGTGGCACGTTCATGATTAAACAGGTCGGACTCTTCCTGTGTACAGTCCATTGAAAACATGGGAAAGTATAATACTACAATGACCTACTGTTAGGACCACAGCATTTTTAGTTTACTTCACACATTATAAATAAATGAGGTAGGTATTTCCGGAATGAAGGAATAATTTTGTGAGATCTATCAAGACATTTTGACAAGACTGTTTGGATGTCCCTATTGAGATAAATGGCGAAATGATTTGGGTGCGGCAGAGCTCTTCTTTGACAGACAAACAACTTTTGAACTGTGTTTACTAGAAGAGAACTCATCAGATGAAAGAGACGTAAACATTTCATCACTGAAGCAATTTGTATGCTTCATCGATCGCTCTCAATCGTACTCGGCGAATCACTTGTAAATTCAACCAATCTTACCGGATTCATATTAATTACCTGATGGGACATGTGAGTATCATTGATTGCCTGAAAAATAATTAAACCCACCACCACACGTGCTACCCGTGTCACACCAATAATAAATAGTATTAATAGACATTTTAGAATAACTTTCTGGTAAATCGCAGGGTTTCTCCAAAGCAACATCAACATATATCAACATTACATTTATGCTTTTCATCCAACTGCAAAGAAAGTTCTTTAAAGAACTCAAATTTCTCACGTTTATAATATTCGAAAGCTGACAAATGAAAACTGATGGCAACTGGGCTTTTAAGGAAGGTTATTTCAATAGCCAAAAATAATTTTCGTAAAATATATGATGTGTTAGCAGTACGTCCATAATACACAGTAGAATAACTGGTGTTATAGTTGGTCCGCAGGCCAGAAGCCTCACGCATCTCCAATAAAACAAATATGTGTTCCTACCTACCCCAAATGAGCTGTTTTTGGATTTTGCAGCGCCATCGCTGGCACCGACTGGCGTCATCATAGTACCAAAACCTGTGCAGCAATTTTTGACAGGCCTTATGCATATAGCTACCCTGATAATTTCATACCGTAGGACCCATTAGTATATACCTACCTTTGTTTTGCTCTTGCGGCGTCACTGTCGGCGCCACGGTCGAGACACCAAAAACTGTACAGCAAATTTGGAAGGCCCAACGAGTCTACCCTCAGAATTCCAAGTCAAAATACCCAAAAAGGCAGCTTGTAGCGTGGTACAGACATTCCCACCTGCATATGTCGTTAGGTTCCAAGTAAGACGCCTCAATTACTCTCGGCAATTATTTACTTACGTATTATTAATTATTTACTTATGTACCTACCCGTACATATAATATACAATATTATTATAATACAATATAATAATACCAATCATCTATTAAGGGGAATTAATAATGCTTATACAGAAAATGCCGGGTGGGGACATTAGCAGCTTGTTTTGTCTAGCCCTTTTTTGGAACTTTCAGATCCCTTAGAACAATTTCTTTTTGGAAAAATACATGATTTCATCCCTTTTTCAGCGTGCTTTCAACAATTTGCAGCGATTTTTGTTGAAAAATAATCAAAATTCTATACTGCAATAAATCGTTCTTGTATGGTGTTTGTCATAATTTTCTGCTAAATTACCGACAGCAGTATTCCTGTCCTGGGCTTCCGTATTTCTATCATGAAACTCGAACAGGAGTATTTCCCCTCGACTTTGGCCGAAATATTGAACCCACAATATTTGAAAGCTTCGAATGCTAAAGTTTTTTGAACTGCGGGTTCGCTTTTAACTCGGATGTAGTTAGTTGCGGAAAAAAATATTTCAACTGGTCGATCAGCGAACTCAGTTAATCCCTTCATCCTCTTCAACTGGAAGTTTAAAATCCGCTCTCCGGTTTTGAGTTCTGCCAATGTATTGGCATGTAGAAATCGTGATGTTTATCTCACCTTTTATAGGGTCTTACGCTAGGCTTTTAAATGAGGAGATCCAATTGATTTAAATTTTTTGGAGGGGGGAAGACACAGAATCGCACGTAAAATCGCAAAAACTGCCAGATCTCCAGGATTGTTTTCCCTTGGTTTCAACTATTCGAGTGTACAATTATTCAGTAACAAATCCGACTTAAACATTGATTTAAACATTGGAGGCTGCCGGAAATGTACCTACTTCTAGCGCTTGTGTGATGTCAAAAGATCTCTGATGGTGAGTAGGCACATTTTAGTATGACAAGTTACTAGTACAGTAAATAATACGGTCAGTTGCTATCAACTTAGAAGAAAAAGTCATCAGAAATCATCCTCGTAGTCAAATTGTAAAAATCAAAGTAGCTACCTAATGATAAACAAGGAAAGTTGAATGAATATGGATATTAGGTATAGGTACTTGTTTGAAAATCCAGAGAACGGTTTCCTGATTTGCACAAAACTGTATGTCGTGATTCCCTCTCAGAAACCATTCCTGCAATATTAAGAGAGATTTTACCAAATAAACGCGGAGAACGTTGAGCTGGTCAACCCCCCAACCACCAACCCCCTCAAACGGTCGTAACGGCCGATTGTGGACTGGGGACGGGTGGAAAGTCCCAATAAAACCAGCCCTTCTGGCCCAGCCCTTCATTCGACGATCCGACCCCCGACTTGTGACTTCTGTCTCGTACCTCTCTCTCTCTCACTCTCTCTCTCTCCTCCTCCTCCTTTCCTCTTACCTGTTGTGGTGAAAACCGCGGGGTACTCAGTCTTGGTATGTGCTGTGGTGAAAACCGCGGGATACCTCCTCCTCCACTAACACCTGCTGTGGTGAAAACCGCGGGGTGTTACCATCCATCCACCTGGTGTCTGCTGTAGTGAAAACCGCGGGACACCTTCCTCCCCACTAGTACCTGCTGTGGTGAAAACCGCGGGGTACTAGCTACCACATCCCAGGCATCTGCTGCGGTGAGAACCGCGGGGAGCTAACCTTCCCTTCAACTAACTCCTCTTGTGGTGAAAACCGCGAGGAGTTAGCAAAAAGACTCCATAAGAGCACAACCGTCCGCATCCAACCTCTCACTATTCTCACCTCACCTCTCCAGCTCACAACAACTGGAGACCCCCCTTCTCTCCAACCGACAGTCGTGAACGAATGTCCTGAGCCAAAACCCGCTTACGACACTGTACGCTGGTGTAAAACTCGTGTACCGTAGTAAAACCGTATCACCACAATAGTATATTGGAGCATGGAACTATGATTTTATCCTCCATCCAAGCATTAAGAATTTCGTGTTCGGTGATTTTGTGTTTGTGTAACGTTGAATACAGCTTGGAGGACAGCCGATCACACCCGGGACACTGGCAGGGCAGTCGAACGAAAAGCCAGTGGTCGTACTTCATGGTTGTACCAGCCTTTTACATTTCACAAATTGTGCACTTTCGGACTTGGTGCATAATATGCTGATCGCATATATCCAGTACCAACACCTATATCTACCTGTTTCTATGACTTGGTTTAATTGAAATTTGATTCTGCTCAGATGCAAGTCGATAAATAAAGGGAATGTGTATGTGGGCCGTTTCGATGAGTGAGAAAGCTCAAAGCTACAATAAACAACTAAATAACTCGGAAGAATTTATTTCTAAAATTTATTTATTTATTTCTCGGTAGATTTTTATTCTTATTAAAACGAAGTTATCATTTTATATGATTAGTGTTGTGTTAATGTAGCCCAGAAGTTGTTAACTGATAGCAAACTTTTTTTCCAGTACTTACTCATTCAAATTCCTGGTTTGTTAGAAATGCCTAAATCGTCTGAATCCAAAAATCAGGAAACGTAGACGGCTGTTTCAGAATCGCGACGGCCATATCTGTGTAAGTATTCATCACAAATCTATTCAACCCAACTCATTTGGATCATTCCAAACGCATGGGTTTGTATTCGGAACACTGTTTTCATAGTCTGCCAATTTCATTTACCATTTATAGTAGGTAGCTATATATATTTTTATTTTAACTGTTGCATGAGTATAGTTATAATAAATTTATAGCCGTCATTCGACACCTACCTACCTGTCTATCGTGGAAGCTTTTGTAGATCGATCCCCATTCTCATGCCTTTCTTATTTATTTTCTTGGAATAATACAATTTTTACCCGTCCTAACATCGCCGGCCTTACGTCAAGAACGGCTATAAAGCTAAAGGTATTCATTTCGTGTAAACGTGTAATATTACTGAAAGAAAAGGGCACTTCAGATCTCGTAATTTCCTTTCTCCTCGAGAGAAAATGAGTTTAAAATTTCGAATGTCTCCGATTAAAGGTCACACAAAGAGGCATTTCTAATCATACTAGGCGACAGTCAAAGGAAAATGGAAAATCCTCCTTAAAAAGTCCCTGATATTGGTTGACGAAAGTTTTAACTCACAAGATGATGGCGATGATGTACCGACTAAAAAAAAATATTATTTTTGGAGTATTACCTATTTGTAGCGAATCTATTGCGGGATTTGTTCCAAAACTCATATTTTCAACGCGGTTCATTATGTTCTCTATTTTTTTTTAGTTTTCTTTAATTTTTTTCTCCTACATGACCTTTTGTAAGTCACTGTTCTGCCCACAATGCTATCATCTTCACAAAAGAAATAAGGTGTTGATAGGATGAAATGTTGATGGTAGATTTCGGTTCCATATTAAATTTATAAAATCCGACTGTACTTCTTGCAGAAAAATATTTAGTGTAAATAACAGGAAACAAGCCTACATCTAGGGTTGCGTTTGTGGTTTTGCGCAAGGAAAGGATGCATCAAACGCCTAGAAGGACCACCAGGCAGGTACCTATGTACTTACTTGGAACATAGAAAAGAAGAGGGTTCTCGAACTCATACCTCCACTATTTGCTATACCATTTGCTCTTCCAGTACGAACCATAAAAATATCTAGTTTTTAGAAAACATGTACCTCCATAGCCACAGTCGCTATAAGTAGTTTCAATCTTTCAGTACCTATCTTGGTTTGAAGTATGTATAAAGAGAATGTTACTTAGGTACATAGGTACTGGAAGATCCGAGAATGAAGGTGTTGAAGTCTAAATCACAACATTAAACACATACACAACCATTGACACACGGGCCAACCAATGCACCCCCAAAGGTTTCGATTGCCCATAAATATCACATCACATGGTCATATCAGCAGATTACCGAGGTGATTCGATAAGAAAACACAAAAAACATAATTTAGGCCAGGAATTATTGTTCCACGATGAATTTTGAAGAAAAACCACCACAGACCTACCTACCATCTCGAGTGACAGAGCCAGACTGATTAGAAAGAAGAGGAGCGTCTGGCGACTGATTAGAAAGGAGCTGGGTGGGTGCACCTCGATTCTCCTGTTTTAAGCAGTTGTTTGGAAGTTTCTGTTTGATTGGAATTAAACCGATCTTAATTTCCAGAAGCCACTAATAGTTGACCTAGTTGGTATTTTGGGTCAAAAGACACTGAACAGGTTACCTATTCATCCTTAATTTATAGTTTACTACATTACTGAACATTTGTGATTTCTTTATAAAGTTGAGGTTAATTAATAACCACGAAACATTTGAACAAAATTATGTAAGTACACTATTCAAACTACAGCAACAGTGGCAGGACATCTATTTAAAAATGCGATAATTTATTTATTATGCTATAGCAAACTGATGCATTGCCCCGGATGATGAGTTATGAGCTTTCTTCCTGACTTTCTCCTGAGTAGCTATCTGCTTCTTGGAAGAGCAAGTGGTAGGAAGTGGAGATGGCAGTTAGGGAACCCACTTGTTTTCATCCTTCCAAGTACCTGCCTAAATCAGGTAACCGCTACTTATTCATTCTCCATTCTGTGCTTTTTTCATCACGGAAAAACGATAAGAAGCTTTGAACACGCAAGCGGAACAATCCAATTGGAACAATCGGTTTATGAAATACTCAAATCTTTCTGCAACCTGTATTATTCATTTTTGAGGGTTCAGTACTAAGTTAACTATGCCATCCAAGGGTGGAGGCTATTTTGATTTAATTTATAGGGCTAAAATCGAACGTGTCATGCTTACGCTTATTGGCCATTTACAGTGCATTCCACCTCCACGCCCAGGCTCAAAATTCGTACATCTCCTTTCTTGGCCAAGCCCTAACCACCTCCAAAATTCCAGCCCTTGGAGGGCAAAAGTCGCCGTACTCTCATTTTACCTCAACTACGGTAGACTCTGACTGAGCCGTTTGACTTTGTTTGATGATTGATGATTTCACAAACTCTAATGTAGAGACATCAAAGATAATGGATAATATATAAGCGCTCTGGCATAACTGTTCTTAATAAATTCCATCGATGGTGGTGATAGTCTCCTGGGAGTGGATGCCAGAAATGGTATTTTTACGCTATTAGTACTATCCATTTTATTGAGCCCCAACAACAGTTCCTTCGTAATATCTGGTTGAGTTCAAAGGCAAAAGAACCAGTGAGGTTGGCAGCAATAAAATGGAAATTTTTATGGTTCTATACTATGATCATTACCTTTAGTGAAGAGACCTAAACTATCACCCGTTTTAACATGGATAAAGTTTTTCTACTAGGAGTCAGTCATAAAATTTTGAGTCACGGCAGATTTTCCGTAGGTATTAACAGATTCTTTCGCGTACAACATATCCGTTCTAACAAGTCTTGATTTGTTGTAGGTACCACCTCGCTCCTTCACATAAAAAAATATTGTCAAATTTATGGAACATAGTGAGTCGGGGAATTTTGGCCGGCAGTTTTTAGATAATTCGAGAGCTTTTTGAGAGTGGTGAAAGGAGTTCGGAAATCAAAACTAAGGAAGTTGTACGAACGTACAGGTTGTACAGCCCACGTGAAAACCACTAGAGAATCGTAGATACGAAGCGTAGAAAATTCGCTCATTTCCGTGGAGATATTTGAAAGTTTTTCATTTTTGAACAATCTTCATAGTTTTTTCGTTGTGCCCAAGGCACTTGTTTGGTGGAAACCTGAGGTGGGGCTGTAGGCCTGTTGGTTTAAAAAATTCCTCAACAGGCCGTCGAGAACAAGAGGACAAGCAGTTGCGAACTGTCCGTAACTGACTACTCCCATTGCTGCTTTTCAGGCAGGGTCAGAACTAGGCAGGTAGAATTAGGTAGATAGTTGAGCTATTTTGTTTTTGAGTTGAATAGGTAGGTATATATACTCTCATCAACTACTTCCACTCTCATCAGCTTATCAACTGTGGATCCCAGGAATCTGTTGTTTATTGATTATTAGATCTGAAGTAGGTAGTTCTGAACGTTTCGCATCCCCTACAGTAACTGTAGGATCACCAAACGAGGAAACTTGCCGAGTATTCTCGCACGATGAGATTCTGAAGCCATCTTGTGGCGGCTCGTACAACCAAAACCTTCCCAGCATCTCCTGCAGATGAATGGAGGGAGATGCTTAGTATTTCCCTCTCCTCCCTTCGCCGTCCCTTGTACCACGATGTTATATTTACATCGCCATCGGCCGCTACCTACCTAGAAGTGGAAGATCGAGAGTTCTCCGAATCTATGATCAAGATACGACTGGTAATGGGATGCGTTCGTCGAGGCGGCATAATATTTTTAGGCTCATCAAGCCTGACTACTGAGCAGTCAAAGTACTGCCGAAATCCTATTGATGAGCCAACTTGCCGAACAAGAGATCTATTACAAGAAAACTAGGTATTTACATAGATACTTATCATACTTACTTAGGTAGGTACTTATTTTTGGTGTGTTATCATCTTCATTTAATTTTTGTAATGATTTTAATTTGAAATCCACCTTGTGCTGCAGAGCTCTCAAAGAGATTATTTTTGATAATAAAACGCTGCAAATTATTACACAACGGTTTATTATTTACCTGTATAGATGCCCCTTCGGCGTAGATCACTGTTTTCTGTGGTAAATAAATAACCTCAAGCTCCTCCCAGGAAAGCCCTAAATCGATTACTGGAGCCGGCTCCGAAGTTAAAGTTCCCTACAAGTGCGCGGGATTCAATACTTCAATAATTAATTATTGATAGTTATTCATGAAGCATAAGGCAAATAAACCGTTGTGTAGTAATTTACCTGTACAGATACCCCTTCTGCGTAGGTAGTATAATAAACCGTTGTGTAATAATTTACCCAATAACACTTCAGCGTTTGTTAAAGTTGCAGAAGTACCTATCAACAAAATCCAAAAGATCAATCATTTTTCAAATGAAACAATTTCACCGAACAACCAACTCGACTTCATACAGCCATCCGTGATTATAATCAAGTGCTCCCTAGCAATGATATCTGGGCCGGATTTATGCCGTTTGATTCACGATCGTGTTGACGAAGCTTTTGGTGCAAAGGAACGGCTGGTCGTATAATGCTCCGGGTGGTCTCAAAAAATTCTTTATAGTTCAAGACCAATTTAAAAACGTAAAAAAACCATACCCTTCTATTGAAAGTTTTCGAGCTATGTGGCGTTCTGAAATTTTCAACCCCTATTTTTCACTCCTTAGAGATGACTGACAGTAACGCCGAGCTTCGTGGACCAACTAGACCCCAAACGGGACCTGCAAACCAAATTTCGTTAATTTTGTTCATGGTAACTAAGAAAAGTGCGAAGTACGGCAGACGGACAGAAATATTTTTATTGCATTTTCGGATTCTACATACCTTGAAACGTAAACCATCAAATTTTGAGGGGGGTTAAACATTTTTTTTCATGCTCGATTCCAAATCATTATTGAAAATAATAAACCAATACGAACGAAGATCGTGGATAAGCACCTACCTATAGCAAGTGAACATTTATACCTACTCCTGCTCAATCGGGTCGTGGAAGATATCTGCTGATGTATCTGCTGGAGGCATCCACTGACGTCATAAATTTTTAATGGAACAATTACGAATAACCTTGTGTTTCGAAACTCAGGACTGTGGGCGAAAAAATCACTCGACAACTTTTCAAATTACAAAGTTAGTTTTGATTTAGAACTTAGGTACAGTAGAGTAAACGCTATCCAATGCATTGGTATCACTTCTACCATGATTAAAGCAGTATAAAACCTATCTTCTAGCCATTTCGGAGAAATTTGGAAAAAGTCCTGAAGGAACCGCACTATGTGAAGTTGTATGGATTTTGGCCAACATTGGTTAACCATTCTGTTCAGCATACTATTCACAACTTGCCCCCGAAACCCTACATTAACCCACAAATGCCCACTAAATTTTCACGTAATTGGGTTCAGGCAATCTTTACTGGGACTATGGACATGGTGGAGTAGAGTATAGTTCAGGGAATGAGTTTGTGATTAGGCTGGACACCTCAGAAGTGGCCGAGGTCTCATGTTTTCGTTTTTACACATAGACAGTTCTCTTCATTTCTCGGGGGGAAAAAGTGGATTTCTCCATTTTAGACCACGCTGAACACGAATCCATCGAAAAATGGAAATTTCAGCTCCTTTAGGTAGTTGAGTGTCTGTGTGTACACATTTCTATTACCGCCATAACTCACGACCCAATCGTCCAAATTTTCTCACAATTTGGTAGTATTTTGGGGATAAGTCCTCGTTGATCCCACATTAATTTTGTAGCATTCGGACCAGTAGGAGACACTATGCGCACAAGTGAAAAACGTAGAAATTGACTCAAATTTCGACGGTAGTTTAGCGTTACGTCCTAATTGGTTCCATGAATTTCGACGCATTCGGATCAGTAGTAGCGACTCCGCATCTTTTTATCCTGGTAAAAATTATCATCTCACATTTATCATTTAAAAACGGAAAAATAGGGGTAATAATGTAGTTATACCACATTTTATTCGTGTTTCATTTAGAATATGTAATCATGAGTTGGTTAAACCATAAAAAATTCCATCCATTCCATTGCTCCTTCCAAAATTCCTCATTTTGAGTATACGACCCACATTTTCCATCTACTCTGAAGGTTCGAAAACTTCTCCGAGCTGTCCTGTAAATTTTCGAACAATACCTACACTCGATCACTTTTACCATTGACCCGACGATATTAAATGTAGCGTAATATCTGTAATTAGGCATGTACGTTACAGCGCTACAAATATTTCATGCATTCTAACTAAATTCAATAGTTTTAAGTAGCAATTCAATGGAATTCCACTGTGAAATGAGGCTGTGTACCACTGGAGAAAAAAATTGGTTCTGCTTCTTTTGACTTTTGCACAAAACCTTTTTGTTTTTCAATGTTTTTGAAAAATCTAATAATTTCTACAAGAACTTCTTCTCCTCCGTTTTCCTTCTTTTTGTGTTGTAGGGGAATGGATTAAATTTTTTGGAATGCCAGCTCCAGTTCACCGTGTTTTCTGATTTTTCACTAAGTTATTTGTATTTAAAATGTTGAACCGTCATACGTCATAACTCACAACCCAATGGTCCAAACAAACCATCTTTCTCCTCTGGTCCGATGTCCCAGAATGGTTGCGGTGTTCCATATATTTTTTAGATCAATGTTCATCCTTCATTTCTCCAAAGGACCGGATTTTGAAAAAATCCTCTCTTTAGAAATATCCAACAAAATGCTACCTATTATGAACGCGGACAACTAATTCCACCTGTAATACCAAGGCCGAGCCATGTAATCCATGGATTACACTGGTCTTTTTTCTTCATTTTTTAAACCTATTTTTGCTTGTTCCAATGAAATAAATTACTAAAACAAGTTGCTTTAGGTGCCGACTTTGTACGCGTTACATGTTGTCTTCGTAGGTTGTAAATACAACGAAATAATAGTTTTAGATTGGTTAGAAACAACTATATAATGGCATCCAACATATTTGCGAGATGTATCCCATAGCTTGTTTACAAGAGAGGTTGCCGGCTCAGCCTTCTAGATGGCGGTGGACTCTCAAACTTATTCCGGTTTTAAATAAGCGGATCTATTTCTGAAAGGACCTAGACCTCATTCTCATCTCGAGTTGTTCTCATACCTATACAGTGATAGGTAGCTAATCGCCCAACTCACGGTCCCATAGGGCATCGTAAGGGTACAACACAAACACTACCTCGGTTTTGCTGAGTATCGGGGAAAATGTTTGAGGGTTGATGAGAAGTAAACTATTTATAATAGGTACCTACCTGTTCTACTTCGTTCAGTTACCATACACCAGCCAATGACTGGAACGTTGTGGTCCATGTATTCCTAAAAACGCTGCAAAGTCCTTGTCACATGGGTTTATTATTCTATTGGACATACCTACAGAAATGCTGGCTGTTCATTTATTGTTTCTTTCATGTGAAATAATGAAAATAGGTCCCTATTTCTGATGGTTTCCACCATTTTTGGACCCTAAAACACGAATTAGGTACGCTCTTTTTTTTTCAATTTATCTTTGATCATTAGTAGTGCCATTTAATCGTCTTGATCCACGTGAGACAATTTTTCCAGTGTTATTATACAAATTTATGGTGATTTCAGACGATTTACCAGGTTTTTCACTCATAAAAAATCAATTTTGGGAGCTGAACATTTGGTAGAACCTCTATTTTCCACTCTTTGGTCAAAATCGACTTCATATTCGGTCTTGTCGTCCCAAAAAACATGCAAAACGATACCTTAAAAGCTCATGTTACTAACATGTTACTAAAACACAAAAAGTACCTATTTTTACACACATTTTCACTCATAACACCCCTGGGTATATTCCGATCGGGCTGAAAAGTTTCGGGACACAACTGGGGCCCAAATGGAGCACGTGCGCGAAAGAACGACTTTTTTAGACCAAAAATGAATCCGGTACACGTGATACGGCGGACGGCGGACGGCGTACGGCGGACGGACATTGCATTTGTGGAATCTCCGCACCTTGAAACTTAAAAGAACAAATTTTGAGGGGGTGTTATAAAAAATTTTTGCTGAGCGATGATTACATAAGTGTATTATTCACAGAATAATAAACCAAAATGGAATTCTGTGTGGTCGAGAGATAAACACGAAGTTGTGTATTACATAGTAGGTACCTACCATATTTTGAAAGGAGTATAAGTGTATCCTAGCCTACATTCTTAGGATATATCGTAATACTTAAAGATTCAACAGCTGCAGAATCTTCACGCCACTCACTGAATTCCATACCATGACAACTCGAAAACGTCTGCCAGTGTGTCGCACGTACATCCTCGTAACTATTACAAGCATGATCGCTCTGAGTTATTATTCGACTGCATAGCTCTACAGAATGGGCGTTTGAAGCCTTCTTACAGTCATTAAGAGTGATTTGGGCCCAGCTTATCATCACCCTACGCAATATTTGAATTATTAGACACCTTTTGTAGTAAGCCATCTTACAATGTGGTGGTAAGCTGAAGGTTTATTTTTTGTTTGAATATCCAAAAAATCCACAAATAAAAACAGTGTTTAAAATATTAGTGCTATAGTTTCTATCGCTACATTTCTGAAAATATATCGGTACCAGTACGAGAGTACCCTTGTGAGTGCATAATATAGTTTTGCTGGAAAACCAGCAAAGGATCATAAAACTGTAAATCACAACCCAGCACTCTTCAACCTTATGAATTTGATCACGATCGGTGGATTCGAATCGAAGCTTCTTGATTTATTATCTCTTCCTCTTTTCATTAAGATGCAATTTTGGTTTATTATTCTGTGAATAATACACCCATGTATTCGCTCAGCAAAAAATTTTTATAACACACCTTCAAAATTTTTTCTTTTCCGTTTCAAGGTGCGTGGATTCCAAAAATGCAATGTCCGTACGCCGTCCGCCGTACACCGTACGCCGTATCACGTATACCGGCTTCATTTTCAGTCTAAAAAGCCGCTCTTTCGCACACATGCTCCATTTGGGTCCTAGTTGTGTCCCGAAACATTGCAGCCCGATCGGAATATACCCAAGGGTGTTATGGGTGAAAATGTGTATAAAAATAAGTACTTTTGTGTTTTAGTAACATGTTAGTAACATGAGCTTTTGAGATATCTTTTTCCATGTTTTTGGTGACGAGAAGAGCTATTATGAAGTCGATTTTGACCAAAGAGTGGAAAATTGAGTTCTACCAAATGGTCAGCTCCCAAAATTGATTTTTTATGAGTGAAAAACCTGGTAAATCGTCTGAAATCACCATAAATTTGTATAACAACACTGGAAAAAGTGTCAACACGTGGATCAAGACGATTAAATGGCACTACCAGTAATCAAAGATAGTTTTAAAAAAAAGGCGTTGGTACTGATTTGTGTTTTGAGGGCCAAAGTAGCTATTTTGATTACTACGCATGAAAGAAACAATAAATGAACAGCCAGAATTTCTGTAGGTATGTCCAATAGAATAATAAACCCATGTGACAAGGACTTTGCAGCGATTTTTCATTATGCCATCTGTAACGGTAAATATTAGGGATATTCATGGTTTTCTCGACTATGTTAAACATGTTAAAACGTCGTAAACGGTGGGCATCATGATGCCCCTGAATTGAAATCTGCTATGCTAAAGTTGTGAAGATACAGACCTCTGACCAAAGGAGTTCCAAACACAGGTGCACAGGCGAAAACCGAAATGTATGCTGTACACAGTGTACCAAATTAATGTTCTCATTCAAATAGCATCAAAATTGGACTGTAAATCCCGTCTGCACGTACGCAAACGTGAAGATCGTATTATGCGCATAACTCAAATTCAAATTTCTTTATTATTGTGTGTTTCAAACAGGAATAGAGTACTTGACCCCTCTTGTCTCTTATACACTGTGTATACAAAGGAGTATGAAACCCAAAATAATGAATAATTTCTAATATGGGTTATGCGTGTAATACTAGTTTCATGTTTGCGTATGTGCAGACGGAATTTACAGTCCAATTTGAAGCAATTTAAATGAAAACATCAATTTGGAACCCAAACAAAACAGACCGGCATACCTTCTCGGAATCAAATTGTCTAGGAAATGTCAAAGGCAAACCGCGAAATAAAATTTAGAGTTTTAGGGGCAAATATTTTGATACTTCCAAATGTGATCACAAAGCTTTTGCAGCATTGGTTCACGAACAAGTACCTAAAATGGAGTTCGGTTTTCAGTTTTTTCTAGGTGCAATATTTTCCCACTTCATACTTTATGAATAAACTAAAAACGTCTGTTATTGTGTGGCGCATATCATCCTTATAAATGACTACTATACATTCATGGAGACAGGAGCCACCAGAAACTCCAACGGAACGAGTTAATGGGAATCAAAAGTTGGCCCTCGTGCGTCAAAATTCTAGTATGTGGGTACTGAGATAGGTAGTAGATACGTACCAAGTTATTAGAAAATAGTGATGCTATGGTTATAGCCTATAGCGGTGTTAGGAAATATTAGGTACGATTTCACTACAATATTGTGTTTGGTTTTGCTTCTTCCGATGCTATAAGATTGGATGATCAGTTCAGCTATTGTTTACATGTACCCTAACCTTCGTTCCATAAAGTGGTGAGGTCTATCGGACTTGAGTTGAACTATATCGTTTCCCGGGCTGCGACTATAAAAATAGCTGGAATGTTGAAAACAAGCCTCGAGTTGGCGAGTATCCACTGGGGCAGGGGTGGGGAGGTGAGAGCCGCCAGTCGCTAGACGAGGGACCCTCATGTGGGATGGAAGAGAGGATGGGTAAGCCGAGCCCGTCAGGGAAAAAGAAGAAGGAACGATGGCTCCTGACCCGGAAAACCTGGAGGTACATGGCGGACGCCGGGAGGCGGCTCATTCCCGAAGGTTCCAGCCACGGCCGAGAGGACATACCCAAGATCGAAGCGTACTTCCAGGAAGTGTGCACGAAAGAGCCAAAGTTCTTGCTCTGGAGGAAGCAGAGTTACCCTGGAGCACTGGGATTCCGAAGGAACCGCGGTCGACGGAAGGGCAAAGGCGGGAGTTGCCGGGATAAAACGAGCTCGGCAGACGAAGCTGAAGACTTACGCGATGCGGCAAGTGGCAGTAGCAGCGGTGCCGGTACTTCGGTAGGGACCTCCAGAACAGACTTGAGGCGGCTCCGAGAAGAGTTTTTGTTCGGTAAACAACTCCAGCTTCCGTCAGACGAGCCTTGCACGTCAACCCAAGCCAGAGAAGACGAGCTCATGGGAACGCTTCAGCACTATTTGTACGGTGGGTCCAGCAGCCATGCTTTAGATACCGACGCATTGTTCGATAAGCTCAAACAACATTTGGCGGAAATCACCTCTAAACGGCAACCAGTGACTGTGAGTGAGGACTGCCAGGTACTGGAAGTGCTTCGAAGGTATTACAGCCGGTCGACCAACAGGGATAAAGTGATAAGTGATATTTTGACTGATAGAAAACGGTTGGAGGGACTTTATTTCGATTTGAGGAAAGCTCGGGGTTTTCAAGTTCGTAGCCGGTGGACGACGTATCGAACTGAAAGGAGGGAAAGGTCAGGAAGTGATTGGGAGAACGTGGAAGAGGAGACGACAACGGGTGAGGAATCTACTAATCCCAGTTCGCCTGTGGTAGTGGAACCAGAGCCTGTAACAACGTTAGGTACGCAAACTAGGATGATTCCTTTATCAGCTTGGGACACGATTGAGGAGGAAGTGAAAAAGCTCAAGTTGAAAGAAGCGGAAGCTGAAAAGGAAGCCGCCAAGTCTGGTGGAGGTGCGGGGCTGAGGAGGAGTAGCGTGGACAACGACGATGTAAGCCCGTCTGTGAGTGATACAATCAAAAGGTATTTGAGAATGGCTAGAAAAAAATCGGTAGATTCAGACAAAGTTGACAGGTTTAGAAGGGTTAACTACGATCGGAACTTGAGGAATATTAAGGGTAAAGGGGAACCTCCTATTTCGGAAGATGACGGAAACGATAGGGGTTGTCAAACTGACGAAACGTGGATCGAGGCATTGAGAGATCTGAAAATCGAGACTATAGAATACGTCGAGTCCCCGAGCTCTAGGAGTAGTTTTACAGAAGAAACCATGTCGCCGACCTCGCCAACGTCCCCGACGTCGAAATCGTTGTTGAGCTCGGGTCAGAGCTTTCTCACCTCTTTGCTCCACGGTTTGCAACAAGATAAACATCACCATGTGCCCCCAGGTGCTGGTGCGATGCAGAAATCCAAAAGCTCGACTTCAGTGGTTCAGCAGGGGAGCCGCCTGGTGGCTAAAACGATCTGGAAATCGAGGAGCAAGTCTTCAAGCAGAGCCACACCTTCAGCCACTTCTGCATGGACACCACAGGTAAGGTTTAATTAAAATTCATTTTCAATTAATTAGGAGTTTGATTCAACTCGTAATGAAAGTTACCGTATATTGACCTGCGATGATGAAGGTACAATTTAACATAAACACCATATTTATGTTGAAGCTTATCGTTCCACGAAATCATCAGCTTATCGTTCTTTTCATACCTCCATAAACTTTTGTTGTCTTTAAAAAACTCATTGTACCTATCATGAACTGCCAGGTGTCCTGAAATCTTATATTAGAAACACATTACCTATAATAATATGCAAGTACTACACAATAATCTCATGAAAATTCACAAATTCAAAATATTTGGCAATAATATGAATTTGAACATACATTCACTATTTCTGGACAGTAGGATCAGTAGGATCTTCATGAATTTTATGCGATCTCAATACCTTCAATTTTTAGGTATTTTCTCAAATCTGAATGATCAACGTTGAGCTAACACACGAAGTATATATACAAATTTACATGATGAGAATTAATTCAACGACAGAATATTCTAACCCTACCTACCTGACTGACAAGAGCTAAAGTTTTCCCGATAAAATTGATCTTGCAGTTGCTTATTTTTTCGGGTATCTTGAGTGCTTAAAAACGAGAGAGCTACATCTCCTACAAATGCTAAACACAACAAAACGTCAAAATCTTAGTCAACATACAACTCAAATCGAGTATTTTACACGCAGTGGAAGTACATAGGTACACACATATTCTGATGTAGTTATGGTCTAAAATTTTTAGTGTCTCTCTAATGGACCTACCTACTATAATTTTGGGATCCATTGTTTGTTTTATTCGAATTCCGTCTAAAGTTGAGCAAAAACAACGTGAAGTATATTGTTTGCCCGTTTAACACGAAATAGGTACTTGACGTGTTCTGTAAATCTATTTTACTCTTATTGATAAATGGATGTTTCATTGAAGGTTTTCCTCAATCAATGAATTTTCTCTTGAACTTTAAAACACCTTACAAACGCATTCTTGAACTGTACGAGTTTTCTTCGAATTCGTTCTCTCAATAACACATGACCCATCCCACGAGATTCTATAAGCCTTCTGTTTTGTAAACGAAACCGTCTGATTTTCCGTTCGTAGTAGCGGATAGTAGGTGTTTCTGATGGAATGGCACTTCCTGTTGATGAATCCAGTTCATGAGAATTCCCCCATGATGTGAGCCGTGAAACACATCCTTTCACAAGGTCGTTGCTAGAGAAATGTGAAACATAACGATCTGATTTCTGGAGCTGCAGTCGGAGGTTGTTTTTGTGTATTTTTCCTCTAACCTCAAGTATTTCGTAGTAGGTCATGAAAAGAGCTGCTGCTTACTTCATCTTGGCAATTCCTTGTAAATTCAACTATTAATAATTCTTGTCCAATAACAAATACATTGAACAAAACTGATCTCGAACTAAACTATGATTTGATTTAAACTCAGTTTAAATTTCTCCCTTGAGAGGGAAAAACATTAAATCATGTTTAATGTTTTTCCCTCGCAAGGGAGAAATTAGATATAGTTTTTTAATGTCAAGAAAAGAAATTAGATATAGTTTTTTAATGTCAAGAAAAAATGAAAGCCACAATTTCACTGAACTCTACAAGTATAATGTTGCATTTACTGTACTTATTATAGAACTCGCCATCAACATATGGTTGCTACAACAGAAGGTAGTAACTGTGTAGTAACCAATGAAAAACGTAGCTATTGACTCTTGTTTCTTTCGAGTGCGATATTCTTTATGGTTGCTACAACAGAAGGTAGTAACTGTGTAGTAACCAATGAAAAACGTTGCATATTTGCGTGTCGGAATTCACAGAATGACCCCCAGCCCTAAAACATTAAACATGTTAAAAACTCATGATCAATGGTAACCGGTGGTATAGATTAACATACAAACCGAATTTTTCCAACTGATCGGATCTAGGTAAAACCAGAGCTCACCTCTCAAAATTTACCAATTTCTGGTCTACCAATCTCGTGCCGTTGATTTACCAACTGTCAATGTCTGGTACCTAACCTACTCTATCAGCCTACTCTATCAGTAATCATTTTACTCGAGCTGTTGCGACAATAACTCACCCCTCTGTTTCCAACTCTTCCAAACAAAATAATACAACATTTTCTTTTGGAAAACCGGAATATGTACATTGAGGTTGCTCTCTCATGATAAATATTGATGTAGGTACCTACTCGACTCCCTGAGTACTTACCGCACCCCTCGACACTACAGAAATATTTATCATCAACTTCCCCTCACTCATGCACCATGATCATGCAAACAAGAGTATTATAACGTGATTGTTTGTTACTGTCGATGGTTTTATCACCGAAACGGTATAACGGTGTATTTTTCGAGTAGGTATTTAGTGGAGATAATCAACCTCTCAATAACTCTGTTTTTATTTGGAAATGGGTTTTCAAACGATTTTATCGCGAGTGATTTAGTTCGTGTGGTACCTACCTGACAGGAGGCAATTTCGCATGGGTATTTTTGTTCAGAGGTATTTGTGAATAGAAATAAAAGACGCAGGAAGGTGCATTCTTGGCGTTGTGTATAAAGAAAATCCTTCAAATCTGTTGCAATCCCTGAATGGCTCCATAAATTCACCAACTGATCAGTGAGACAGTTCCCAACTAGGTACCATGTAACTAAGGTTATACTTGGTCACAACGTAGGTACCTACTTTAGTTGCCTAAAGATTTTACAAGGACAAGTTTTCACGTGTACATTAATTTGTACATTGTAATGTATGTACAAATGTGTAGCATATTTTGATGAATTTGATGTTTGGATTTCGGAACCAACCCTTGTCTGCCCTCAGCCAAGTAGATGTACCTACCTATTCGTTAGTCACTGTAGGTAGGCTCCCTTTTCCCTTCTCCCATGGTCCATGGCGGTGTTCACAAAACTCATTGATAAGGATCTGGATTGATGATCCTAACCGATTAAATGCAGGGCCGTCTGTAGGAGTCAGTACTAAGTCGAGATGTTTGCTAATTTTTCGTATATTTTCTATGTTTTATGTTGCAAGTGCAACGTTACAAATATTTGGGCCCACCAAGAAGTCAAATTTCTATATCTGCCCCTGTCGGTACAGACTATTTCGACCTCTTTCCACTGTGCCGTCTTTCCAGGACGATTGATTGTGTTGGTTTATTTTGATTATTTATTTGTTTGAATCAATTCGTTTTGTCCGGGGTGTTTATTTCAGTGTGATAATATTAGTTTATGTTCAAGTCGGGCTTCAAAATATAACAGTATTTACAGTATTATTCGCGTTGTGGAATCATAAATAAGTAATACTAAAGTGTCAGTCAGAAAACATTCCGTTCGGGAACATAAGGAGATAGTGCGATGTACCTAAAGAGATACCTGCTTTGATTGAACAGCTGCTGCCAAGGTAGATTTCCTTGGTACCTATGTTTTGGTTTATTATTGTCAATAATGAACCATTGGAATCGAGCATGAAAAAAAAAAATTCTTACCCCCCTCAAAATTTGATGGTTTACGTTTCAAGGTATGTAGAATCCAAAACTGCAATACAAATATTTCTGTCCGTCCGCCGTACGCCGTACTGGCCACTTTTCTTAGTTACCATGAAAAAAAATTGATGAAATTCGGGTTATACATAGGTTCCGTTCGGCGTCTAGTTGGTCCTCGAAGCTCGACGTTAGTGTGAGTCATCTCTAAGGGGTTCAAAATAGGGGTTGCAATTTTCAAAACGCCTACACCATTTTTTTACGTAAATATTTTTACGGTTTTAAATAGTTCTTGAACTTGCGAGTTTTTTAAGACCACCCGGAGCATCGTACGTCCAGCCGTTCGTTCACAGTAAGGCCCCGAAATTTGCACCGACAGGCATTTTCGACTCCAGTGTGAATGAAATTGTATACAATTCAAACCAAATCTCGTAACCAGAGACGCGCCGATTTTATTGGTGGGGTACCTAAGAGGTCGAGTTGGTTGTTCTATGATATTATTTCATTTGAAAAATGATGTGCGTTTCTTTTTGTTAGGTACTGTTTGCAATCGGCAGAATTATTTTAGCAACATTTACCTCGTGATTTAGGTAGGTACCTAGTAACGAGTACGGGGTTAGGTATTAACCTACGGATGGTGTGCGATCCGGCTGGATTTTGTTGATAGGTACTTTTGCAACTTGAACAACCGATGAAGTATTATTGATGGGTAAATTATTACACAATGGCAAATTATTACACAATGGCAAATTATTACACAACGGCAAATTATTACACAACGGCTCATCTACCAAGAAGGGGCTGGATTTTGTTGATAGGTACTTTTGCGACTTGAACAACCGTTGAAGTATTATTGATGGGCAAATTATTACACAACGGTTCATTATTCTATCTCCGTAGAAGTGGAACCTATACAGGTAAATTATTACACAACGGTTTAGGGAGGTACCTAGTAACGGGTACGGGGTTAGGTACTAACCTACGGTTTCGGTTCGTAACTGCTCCAAACAATTAAAGAAATGTGTAGTTAAGGTAGGTAGGTATGTCTACGTGGCATGAGGTGTGCCACCAGAGGATCGATTCTCCTGATTCATTCAGACAGGTACTCGGAACGATGAGAACACAGTATAGGTCCCTTATCAGTAGTTTTTGGAAATTCCAGCTCGTGCTAATCACGAAGTTCAATCAAATATGCAGAAACCCCCAAGTGGATACCTAAATTCGTCACTTTACTACTACACTCACGTTTATCGTTATAAGGAAATATTACTTAAATCAAGGGAAATAACAGAGTTGTACTTACCTTTAGTTGCGGATGATCCGGGAATGAAGGTGGTAGAAAAATAGCAGCACTAATAATAAAAACCACAATCACTGATAATACAGGCTAACCTGCACTCACGAGAGGTATCGGATTGCCCATATCACTTCTCGCGGTTATTCGGCGGGTAATACCGAGGCGATTCCAGGAGAAAACACACAAAAATGTATAATCTAGTCCAGGAATTAACGTTTAAAGATGAATTTTGACGAAAAACTACCACAAACCTACCATACGTCGCGGGTGATCGAGGGACTGACTTCAGAAAGTATCAGCAGGGTGAGCCTTGGTAGGTTTTTACTTAATATATTCCTCTTTCATTTACCTGAATTCTCATTGTATTTTTCGTTTCTTAACTTATCCAGACAATTAAAGAAATGTGTAGGTAAGGTAGGTAGGTATGTCTACGTGGCATGGGGTGTGCCACCAGAGGATCGATTCTCCTGATTCAGACAGGTACTCGGAACGATGAGAACACCGTCTAGGTCCCTTATCAGTAGGTTTTGGAAATTCCAGATCGTGTTAATCACGAAGTTCAATCAAACATGTAGAAACTCCCAAGTAGATACCTAAATTCGTGTTTTTACTACACTCACGTTTATAGTTATAAGGAAATATTACTTACAATAAAGGGAAATAACAGAGTTGTACTTACCTTTAGTTGCGGATGATCCGGGAATGAAGGTGGTAGAACCCAAATTGCAGCACTAATAATCAAAACCACAATCACTGATAATACAGGCTAACCTGCACTCACGAGAGGTATCGGATTGCCCATATCACTTCTCGCGGTTATTCGGCGGGTAATACCGAGGCGATTCCAGGAGAAAACACACAAAAATGTATAATCTAGTCCAGGAATGATTGTTTAAAGATCAATTTTGACGAAAAACTACCGCATACCAACCAGTAGCGAGCGATCTAGGGACTTACCAAAAAGTATCAGCAGGATGAGGTAGGTTTTTACTTAATATTTTCCCCTTTCATTTACCTGAATTCTCATTTATTTTTCGGTTCGTAACTGCTCCAAACAATTAACGAAATGTGTAGGTAAGGTAGGTACCTAGGTATGTCTACGTGGCATGGGGTGTGCCACCAGAGGATCCTCGACTTTATAAATTATAAAGAAAATATTACTTACAATAAACCTAAATAACAAAATTTTACGGTACCTTTAGTACTGGATGGTCGGAGAATGAAGGTGGTGTAATCCAAATCGCAGCACTGAACACAATCATCATCGGCGCGGGCCGTCAATGCACCCACGGTGGTTTTCGAATTGCCCATATCACTTCTCCCGATTAAATCGGCGGATACCGAGGCGATTCGAGGAGAAAACTCACAATAACACAGTATAATTTAGTCCAGGAATTATTCTTCTATGATGAATTTGGAATAAAAACTACCACTTACCTACCATCCGTCGCGGTTGATCGGGCCAGACTGACTAATAAAGAGGGGTGGCAGGGTGGGGAAGGTGATGTGGCTGGGCGCGGTGGTGTTGGTAGGTATTCACTCGATTTTTTAAAATTTATTTATTTATTTATGTATTTATTTTTTTACATTTACCTGAATTTTCATTGTTTATTTTTCTTTTTCTAACTGCTTCAAACAATCAAGGAAATAATAATTATACAACTTACTGATCTATGTGGCACTGGTTGTGCCAGGAGGGCATCAGTTCACAACATGATTTAGTTACATGGAACGATTAAAACGCCAACTATACAACTATTGGTGGTTTATGGAAATTCAAGATCGCATTAATGACCAATTATTCCAATAAAATATATGGAAAATTCCAAGTATTAACCTAAATCTGGAGAGTTTAAGCTCCGGTGGGCAGACCCAGTGCCACGTAGATCGGTATCTTCAATCATTTCGTGGATTTTTTTGGAAAAGGGTAAAAACAGGTAAAGACAATAAGTCAGGTAAAATGAAGGGAAATATAATTAAATTTACAAGTACCTAAGTGCCTACTTTCCCCTCCTCGCCACCTTCCCCACCCTGCCGCCCCTTTCTATTAGTCAGTCCCTCGATCACCCGCGACGGATGGTAGGTTTGTGGTAGTTTTTCGTCAAAATTCATCTTTAAACAATAATTCCTGGACTAAATTAATGTGTTTTTGTGTTTTTCCTCGAATCGCCTCGGAATGATCCGCCGATTGACCGGGAAGTGATATGGGCAATCCGATGAATAACGTGTGTGCACTGATGGCCCGCGTTGATCAGTGGTTGTGTATGCGGATTGTGCTACAAACTGGATTCCACCTTCATTCTCGGATTGTAAACACTACTAAAGGTAACGTGCAACTTTGTTATTTTGATTTATTGTAAGTAATATTTCCTTAAATAACTACAAAGTCGAGGGTAATCATCATTAGGTAAACATAAAGGTAATTATGAACCATATTAGGTAGTAAAACTACTCATAGCAACATTGGGGGTAGGTGCATTTTTTGAAAACTAAATAGGTATTAATTTATTATCTTGTTGCAAAGTGATGAGTCCCTTGACGATGAGATACGCACTTTCTCCTAGGTGTAATTAAACAATACCAAATGGTAGGATGTGGAGGTGAAACTGGAGAATCCAAGTCAGGAGATCCGAATTTGGTGGCACAGCCAGTTCCAAACTGTTCATTTTCATGATTATTTGGAAATGGTACGAAGATGAACAGGAAAATACAACAAGGCAAGTCAGGTCAAATAAAACGGAAAATTTCGTTCCTACCTATCAACTCGTTCAATGGTTGTGTGTTGTGATTTGGTTTTGTACCACCTTCATTCAAGATTCTAGCACTGCTAAAGCTCCGTACTATGCAATATTTTCGATTATTTTTATTGCAATAAAAATGTCGAGTTGACGTCTTCTTCTTATGCTTCTTTCTTCTTCTTCTCTTCTTCTTATATGCTCATCGCTTAGTGGGCAGTTACGGTATTTCTTCCCTCCACCGCGCCCTAATTGTCGGAATAGAGTCAAATTTCGTACATGCCCTTTCTAGAACCCAACCCCAAGTCCTGTCCGCCCCCGAAACTCAACCCCTTTCTGAGCCCATGAAGAGAGAAAGTCGGCATATTCCCATACCTGTGTACTTTACCATTAAAAAACTAGGTTTGTAGGTACTTGAGATTAAAGAGATTGAACTAATCTACATCACAAAAATATTATTACACTTTTTCCGGGTAGTTTTTTCTTAAATTTTTGGTTTATTATTTTCAATAATGAACCATTGGAATCGAGCGTGAAAAAAAAAATCTAACCTCCCTCAAAATTTGATGGTTTACGTTTCAAGGTATATGTAGAATCCGAAAATGCAATAAAAATATTTCTGTCTGTCCACCGTACGCCGTACTGGCCACTTTTCTTAGTTACCATGAAACAAAATTGATGAAATTCGGGTTATAGGTTCCTTTCGGGGTCTAGTTGGTCCTCGAAGCTCGACGTTACTGTCAGTCATCTCTAAGGGGTTCAAAATAGGGGTTGAAATTTTCAGAACGCCGTAGCTCAAAAACTTTCGATTGAAGGGTTTGGTTTTTTTTACGATATTAAATTTGTCTTGAGCTAAACAATTTTTTGAGACCACCCGAAGCATTGTACGTCCAGCCGTTCGTGTGCACCAAAAAGCTTCGTCAACACGATCGTGAATCAAACGGTATAAATCTGACCGGGATATCATCATTAGGGAGCACCTGATTATAATCAAGGATGGCTGTAAGAAGTCGAGTTGTTTGTTCTGCGATATTCTTCTTCTTTTCTTCTGAAACTTGAACAAACGTTGAAGTATTATTGATGGGTAAATTATTACACAATGGTCAATTATTACACACCGGAAAATTTTACACAGTGGTAAATTATTACATAACGGTAAATTATTACACAACGGCAAATTATTACACAACGGTTCATCTACTAAGAAGGGGCTGGATTTTGTTGATAGGTGGTACCTACTTTTGCAACTTGAACAACCGTTGAAGTATTATTGATGGGCAAGTTATTACACAACGGCTCATTATACTTGACCACGAGGGTAGGTATTGACCACAGAAAACAGTGATCTACGCAGAAGGGGCATCTATTTCACTCCACATCAACAATTTTCCTTTAGAACTTCATTATTTGCGTTTCTTTTTGCCGTTTTAGTTACTGTTTGTCATCGACTGTATTATTTTAGTAACATTTAACTCGTGATTTAGATAGGTACCTACTAACGAGTACGGGGTTAGGTACTAACCGCTACTACTATTGCGATTCACATAATATGTATAGAGTAGTATGTATATTATATATACGGGGTATCTATACAGAGAGCTGTGATCTGTAACAGAAGGGTATTCTGTACAAAATAATAAACCGTTGTGCAGCGATGTGCAGCGTTTTTTAAATGGCAACCGAATGAATAATTTCGAAGATGAACAGTTTTTGAAAACGAAAATCCAGGATACAATTTGCGTTTTGTTCGGTCAAAAATCTTCGCCGTAGTAACCTAACAATATTAGATTTAAAAAATCGTCAAACCACTACAGGATGGTGAAGCCAACAATCCTCTATCTGTTGTTTCAGTAGGTACCTAGTCTAAAATATTTTCCCTACATTTAAAAGCAGATCAAATTCGAGGGAGTCCGAACGGTGAAACTCGTCAAAAATAGTGCCAACTTTGAAAATGTGCTCATTTATTGTCAGAATGCTGCATAAAATGGTAGCGTAAGTGACGTCAGTTCTCATTTATTTGCCCATCCATTATACAGAAGACACATACTAACATGGCTTTCAAGTGCCTACTAATCGATGTTCTTCGAATCAATGTAATAGACCGTGTTCTGACTTGGAAAACTCTGTAATTATTCCCGTTCTCCGTATTCTAATTGTGACTGTTTCAAAGGTAAGTCACTGCTTCAAGTTGAGCACGCTGACAAGACAAATGATTCCCGGGAAGGCGTCGGGCTGTCAGCCTTTCGAAGACAGGCACTCGACTTAGTGAAATTCTCTGTATTTTCTTCGCTCCTCAGCCGACTTCGCGGGATTCTCTAATCGAACGAGTTCCCGCGCAACTAACACAGTGTAAACATTATTAGGCAGTCTGGGAAAGTATTTTTAGGATTTAGAGACGCCAAAATGTTTACAACTGCTAATACACAAGCACACTACACTCGTAAGTAGGTGGTAACTAGACCCTTGCTTGAGAGTGATTAAGATTGTGAGACCGCTTCAAGCCAGTAACATAGAAGTGCAGTCACACATTTCCGATTCTGAAACTTTTCAATTCAGTTCACGGACGGTTAAATAACCTAACGGTTTGCACCAAATATTGTTGGTGGCTAAATAGGCAGTGGTTCATTCATGGTTCCAGCTTTCATTATTTTCTTTCACGGGCTCTTCAACAATTTTCAAGTAGCCCAAAACCTTAACACTCAAGTCGGACCTGCACATAATAAACTACATTTACCTGCATAATGAGGTAGGTACATTTACGGAATTCGTTATATCTCAAACGAATCACGCTTGATTTTGTTAAATCCATCATCTTTCTTTTACCCTTTCGTGTACAAAACTCTCTGGCGAATAGTTTTTTCTTAAATCTATCCATAACTGGCTCTTTAGAGGGAAGCAAAGGGGTACCCCTGCCTGCAGTGTCTTCAGTAAGTAAGTGGTATCTCTTTAGACCATAAATAGATTATTCTCCCAACCTTAATGAAATTTGAAAACATCAGGGAAAAAATGGGTAAACCCTCACGCATCACAAAACTACGAGTTTAATAAAATATTGAGATGTAAAATACAGTTTAAAAAATATTGAAATAAATACATTTTTTTTAAGTGATTAAATTCAACGAACGAATGAATGTTTTATTGTTTCCAGGGCCAGGCCGTATACAATATGGGGGAGGTAGACAACCCCTGGTCCAATTTATACATTATTAGACAATGCCCGAAATACACAGGGGAATAGTAGGTAACTTAAGTACATAGTTGAGGACATAAATGGGGACAAATTGCTTTGGTACTTTATGATAATTGATACGAGGTGGAATACATAGTTGGTTACTTAAATACATCATATATGATTATTTGAGCAGTGATAAATTTGACAGTTGATAGTTGGTAAATAGACATAAATGTGGACAAATTTCTTTGGTACGTAATTATTATATATAGTTATTAGATATGGTACTAGGGAGATTTGTACAGTTGGCGAGCACAGTTACAGACCTGATGGATAGAATTGATATTATGGGTCTGGCTCAGGTGGGGTTCTTATAAAAGACTCTGATCCTTAGAGCTTCTGTGAAAAAGTAGAACAGACTGTCCATTGTCTCCTTTGATTCTATGACCAGCAGCCGGAAATAGTCTTCATCGCAATGGCTAGTGTAGGGGGCTAAATAGTTTTCCCTTAATAAGGAGTAATGCAGGCAGGACACTTGGAGGTGAGGGACAGGGTCTGGTTTGGCGTTATTACAGATAGGGCAGCTCGAGTCAGCAGACAGTGCGATGGATTTCTTGCCCCACTTCAGGATTGTGAAGACCCCAGACAGCCGAGCTATGAGTCTGAGCTTGGGAAGACCTACGGTGAGAGATAAGTGTGAGTTTTTGTTATACACGAACGGGTAAATGTCCGAGAAGGAGGTCTCTCTGATAGCCCTCTCATCCTCAGAGGCCAACAGCTCTTGGTATTGGGAGGTAAACGAGGCGATGTTGTCTTTGATCCTCCCTGCTGTGATGTTGGTGGGCGTTATTTGGAAACCCACACTGTTCAGGACTGAACATCGGTACTTGAGATATCCAATTAAAGTTCACGTCTGGTCCGAGCGACTATAGGGACCAGTGAAAGCAGCATAGTCTCTCCTAAAGTAGTGTGGGGTTCTCGAATGACATCCGAGCGGGCAGCCGAGAACCTGGCTCCCGCTGAATCGAGCATGCTCACATACCCGATACCCAAAATCTGAAGCATAAAGGAGGGTGGGACCCACAATGGCATTGAATAATTTTGTTCCTACTTTCCAGGAGTCTGATTTTGCGTTTGTGAATTTTGCGTTTGATTTTGTGTTTGAGGCTTTAGCGAATTTCCATGAGGACGAAAACTCCTACGTAGGAGTTCTGAGGTGCTGACTCTATTGCGTCCGAACGCACGTAGAATTTAGGCATGGTTTAAAGTCTTGGGCTTTTACGAAAGATGACTATTTTCGTTTTTGAGGTATTTATCGTGGGGCCTTTTATCGAGCAATATCCATCCAGCGAGTTCAGGAGGTGTTGTGCTCCCAAAGGCAAATCCGCAAAGAAAAGGCCGCCGTCCGCATACACCAAGAAGTCTACCGCGTAAGTCTTACCACCAATTGACACACAACTCGTACCCCTGCCCACCAGAAACTCGGCAGGCCACTCATGTACAGGATAAAGAGCAGCGGGGACAGGCTGAAAGGGACCTTAACAATTTATTCAGTGATCTATTGCCGATGCTGGTAGGTCTCGTATATTATTATTATGTATACTATGACCCATTGGAATTAACCATCTTCTCCGAAACTTTGCTAGTCACAGTGTTAACATTTTGAGTTGAATTCTGAATACTAAAACGGGTTGAAGAGCAAACTGTGTCAAAAATGCAGCGAATTTTCCCACAACGGTTAGCTATTATTTTCTTGTTACATAATCCCTCTGCATAGATCACTCTTCTATATGGCAATTCCATTGAAAAACGTACAACTCGGTAAATGTGAAATAAATGCCTAGTTAACGAGATGAAAATAATCTTCATCAAACTTCGACTGTAAGGTTCTTCTGTGTATGTGTGCCCTGTACCTATTTGGCAGAATTTGGAGGACTTCCTCACGTTCACGGCATTTTTACAATAAATTTTTGGACGTTACAATAAACTCAACGATTTTTCTCGGTAAATGCTTCTTGGTAGATGCTGAACACCAAGGGCTTACATATACGTACCAGTGTCTATCGAGAAGTAAGTAGTAGTACCTAAATCTTTTCAAATGAGGAAAAGCTGTTTATACGCTCTCATCAAAGCTCTAAAAACGTTGGTAATGTTATAGTAATAGTATAATACTGCAATAGCTTGTTGTCGTTGAAAATGTCCAACTGGCTTCGTTGCCGTGCTATAATAGTGGCCTTCTGGAGCAGTTTTAATATAATAATATATGCAGATAAGTTTGTATAGCACCTTGAATTTCTCTCAGAATCCATGGTCTTGTTGAAGGGAATTCGGTCATTGAAGCTAGCGGGTGCTCGGATCGGGGCCCTGGGGAGAGGGATCAAAAGACAGTGCCGTGAGGATTCTAAATAAGAGTTCGTATATCTTTAGAGAAGATGGTCACTATCTATAACCTATGATGAGTATTTCTGTCCCTAAACCTCCCTCGGCGTCTTTCCTCAATCTCTATCTTCGTCCCGCAGCTGAACGAGATCTCGTGAACGTCAGATGCTTTTGTGCCGAAAGCCGTATTTTCGTTGAAGCGTATTTGAGGTGTATTCTCGAAGAGAAAACTGTTTGCCTACTCTTAACACCATGGGACCATCGTAATCTTTTTGTAGTTATTTCAGTACCTATGACCTAATAATATTGTTTTGGACAGACTATAGTATATTCTGTGCAGAAAAACTGGTACCCTCATCTCGTCCATCAATTGGCTCGTCTGAACTAAACTACCCTCCTACGATAACTACAAACCTTCATTAAACTTTGAAGCGAACCTACAAGTATTCTCATTTACCTAAATTTATAGGAGCTCCAATCAGTGACACCAAAGAACTTGAATCGACCTTTCTAGGTAGTTGGAATTCAGTGAAGGCGATGATCATAAAGCAGAGCGTGAACTGAAAGCTCGAGGACAGCCGTTTGGATATATCGGGATAGAGTAGCAATTATCGTATCATAACCACGGGGAGAAGATAGTTTTTGTTATTAGTTGCCTACCTGCTTCATCGAAATTAGCTATTCAGGAAGGTACTTGATGTCAAGTACAGAGAAAAATCTTCGTGTCAGCAGCTGTCCTTGAATCCCCTGCTTTCAGTTTAAGGAATTCATGGCCCGGTCGTTTGGTCAGTTCCGGACAACCCCTCCAAATTTTGGCACAATAACATTCTTAGAGGGAACGTACTGTGATACTCGAAACGTACCGATAATCGATATCATCGAACGTTGAAGTATTTGAGGGAGCAGCCCGCAACTACCCTCAGTATTCTGCTGTACGTACGAGAAAATAATCTCTGCATAAGAGGCTATTCCTTCGTTTCTATTACGGGAGTACCCTGCTAGTGTCATTGGATGGCTCATGAATATCGTTAAATGTTCCTGTTGGAATTAGGGCTGAACTTTTGCCTCCAATATACAAAGTATTTTGGTACCCCATCTAAATTCATGTTCACTGTTGGCACTGTTAAATGCTCATGAGGAATGCGAAGCCGACTAGGTTTGCATACGTATTGGAAAGCTAGTCCAATCGATTCAATTCCTGATCGTTTTGCGGTCCTTTAAATTCCACAATTCCATAATGGGTCTAAAAAATTACCTTTTTAGTTATTTATTTTCAATTTTTTTTAAAGACAGTAGATTCCTGAGCATTTAACACCAACCGCACACTCCTACGATATTCTATTCTATTCTATGATTTTTAGAATTTTCCTGCACTTGTGACGTCACACAGGCCAAGGGGCAAATCATAGAATAAAAACTACTTATCGTAGAAAAGTGCGGCTGGTGTCAAAATTCTCAGGATCGAAACTACTTTCATTTAAAAAAATTAACGGACTGGGTAAGGCTCCATTCCCAAACTACCGATGATCGTATAATCGACGGAGTGTAGTAAATGTTTTCACTCTATATACTAGGTAAGATCCAATATTTTAGGGACTAGAGCATACAGCAACAACAATTATCAAATTATTATTATAATATTATAATAATTCAGATGGAAAAATTAGTAGTACAAGAGCTACTGCAAGCTGAAGCAGTCCTATGGGAAATAGGTTGATACCAACTAGTATAATTTATTCCTGTAATATATCTGCAGAAAGACTTTTTTGGTGATATTTGAGCGGTAAATTAACGATCGTGCACTATGGTTGTGTACCGATCTGTCCAGACTATCGATGGTTAGTTCGGTGTAACTATCGAGCTACTGTAATACCAGTAGTTAGGTATTTTATGAGACAAATGAGAAATTGAACTAACTAATCCGGAATTCACGTGTCGTGGCGAAAATATCACCTCCATCCTCAAAAACAGCAGGTGTTACCTATTTCTGGTCGTTTCGAACTGTCACAGGACCCGTGGGGTCATCGGGGCTGACACGTGTGTATAATGACGTCACAAAACTCCTCGAGAGCTAAGGTTAGCTGTAACTAACCTATTTCTAAAATTGACTTCTGGCGGCCTCTTGAATCAGGCCCAGGGGGGTAACTTGGCGTTTCCGTGATTTTTCGAATAATTCATTAATCTTTGTTTGATCTTTAAATAGAATCTTGAAGTCGCGGACGAACTAAAAATGTACTCCTAATAGCCGAAATTTTTTAATTATTATAGATAGGTAGTACGTAAGGTAGTATATTTTACTATGCTACTGTAAAGTTCAACGTTACCACAATAATATTATAAAATCTCATAAAATAACCTGGATTTCGAAAGGGTATTTCTTGGGCAGATTATGAGAGGGGCAGGTGCATACATTCCCATACTAGTACCTACTTGTTGATTCAATCAATTGTTGAATAGCTGGAATAATATTATATCTTGCATGTACATGTAGCGATTTGGTCGAAAGAATCGTGTTTTTAAGAATTATACAGGGTGATTCCTGATAAGTCCGTGGAAAAAAATTGAGTCAAACTTCACATCACACTGAGAAGAATGCCGAAACACGGGGTTCAAAACATCGTATATTATAGGGGAAGTAGATTTTTCGTCAGAAAACAGTAATTTCACATAAAAACTTAATTTTCTCCTCTAATTACTCAAGTTTTTCTGTTTTGGACCCCATTTTTGAAAACTACGTTAAATTTCACGTTATATCGCCAACCATCAGCATTTCCTAGCCCACAAAAAATAGTGCTTTAAGGGGCCCGAGCAACTTACACAAAAAAAGGAAAATGACAATTCCGAAAATTTGAAAAATTGGAAGGTGTACCTACTGAAAATACCTCTAGTACTTTGCAGATCTCCTCAAACGTCTCCCAAATTGCAGCTTTCCAACGGCTTACTCAATTTTATTTTTACAAGGACATTTAGGGGGGGAAATGAAGTGACAATCTCAAAAAACGTGAATTTTCGGCAAAATCAAGGGTTTTTGCATGTAGCACGACTCCCTCAAAAGTTGAGCTCTGGAAATTCTGATGGTCTGACGTGAAATTTAACGTAGTTTTCAAAAATTGGGTTAAAAAAAGTGAATAAATAGAGGAGAAAATAGTGTTTGTGTAAAATGACGGGTTTCTGACGAGGAAAACAATAGATTTTTCCAACTAATTTACGATGTTTGGAACCCCG
The DNA here is from genome assembly GCA_954871275.1 of Leptopterna dolabrata. Lineage (NCBI taxonomy): Eukaryota > Metazoa > Arthropoda > Insecta > Hemiptera > Miridae > Leptopterna > Leptopterna dolabrata. The sequence continues at coordinate 18,253,520 of OX940987.1, read as the reverse complement.
TGTTTCTTTATTCTTCCCCGTTTGATGTGAAGTACCACTCAATTTTTTCCCCTTCCGGACTTATCAGGAATCACCCTTTATCTAAATCTTTATGGTTCGTTGAGTAGAACAGTTTCGGGTGTGAAGGGGCTTCAAAATATCTGCTTTAGCCATGAGTATTGTACGATGTTATGTCGTTGAACATTCTTCATACCTGTGATGAGTAGCGGCACAGTTCATATTAGCTGGTGCACCTAAGTACCTACCAAATGGCTAATATTTCCTTAATAACTAAAACATTCATAGGGGACCATGTCGTATCATATCTGCATGATCCTTGAAAATGTTATTGGAGTCACCCTTGTAACAAGGGTGTTACAAGGATATTATGTTGGCGCACCATTGTGATATTCATTGGAGGCCATCAAGGTCCCAACCCGCACAGTTTTTGGAAATTTCAACAAAACTGGGTGAACAGAATCGAATATTTACGAATTTGTACTCATATAATATCGAATATGTCTTAACGTAGTTGCTAAAAGGAAATGATTACAGGCAGACCAAAGCGAACAGGCTTGAGTTCTTTCAAGTTAGTATGGAAGGTAAAATCTTCTTCTTAGTCTGGATCCTCTTCCACCGTTTGATGTAGAGGTTTTTGCAAAAAAGGGTTCCATTCCGTCCGGTCCTGTGCCTTTTTGGACGCCGCCTGCCAAGTGCATCGACCGCGATTTTGTGAGGTTGGATGTTGTCAGCCCAGGTGATAAGCTTTTGACGTCTTGGTCTAGATCAGTGATTCCCAACCTAGGGGCGATCGCCCCCTAGTGGGCGATTTGGGTTATTAGGGGGGCGATAAATAAGTGGGGGGCGATGAGTATTCAAAGGGGGAAAAATTAAAATAGTACTGTACTGTAGAAGTTGTCGGATCAAGGCCAAAGGAATTATTTCATCATTCATCGCCAAGTTAGATATTCATAAGGTAGGTAAATATTGGCCGTAAAGAGCTGATTCAGTTTCCGACCCTTAAAAAGTGTTCAGTGTCAGATAACGAGACTCCTGAACTCCCAGAAGACAAAATCCTAATTTTTACTGATCACCTTGACCAGTTAAAAACTGACATGGAATCAAGATTTGAAGATTTGACCAAGTTACAAATTCCGGATTGGATTCTAGATCCATTTTCGTTTGAAGCTGTGGATAAGCTTGATAACTCTTTGCAGACGGAGTTTCTAGATCTGAAGTATGACTGTGAGGCGAAAATCATTTTCAAGCAGAGCGGTTACGAGTTAGCCTGGTTGAAGCTTATGGACACTTATCCACAACTGTGGGAAAAAACTGAGCCACTTCTCATCTCGTTCCCGTCAACATATTTAGTTGAAAAAGGATTTAGTTCTGTTGTCCAGCTCCTCACAAAACAAAGTAATAAGTTGGACATTTGTCTCAAAGGAGACTTGCGCCTGAACTTGACGAACATAAAGTCAGATATTCAAGCTTTAAATAAAATCCACCAAGCACAAGGCAGCCATTGAAAAGGTAAAATAAAACAATAACAAAGTTTTCAAACTTTCAATCATTTTTTTTTTCAAATTTTAACTGTCAACTTTCTTATTTTTTCTCAAATTCAAATTTAAAAATGAAAACATGTACTCCTGTTTTTTAAATGTACGTCAATGATCTTAGTTGATTATTTCACTTCTTTTTCCTTAAAAAAAATCTGTAAAGAATGTACATTTTAATTTTTTGTCTATTTTATTTAAGAGTGACCGGATAAAACTGCTTTGGTTGTTTTTATATACGGTAATAAAGTTATTTAAAATGAGAAAACTACTTTATTATTGACACTTTACTTCAAATTAAAATTAGGCATATAATGAAAATGAAAAGGGGGGGCGATAGGTGTTAGTCAATCTCCAGAAAGGGGAGATGGGCCACAAAAGGTTGGGAACCACTGGCTCTAGATCTTTCACTTCTGGCTTCCAGTGCCATTCGAGTGTATGGTTTCGAGCATCCTTTGAACGTACTCAAACCATGGCATTTGATGGCGCTTCACTCTGCTAATCAGGAGTTCCAAGTTGAGAGACGATCGGATGTTGGTGTTCCTTATTCCCGTCTTGTACAACCCACCACACGGCTCAAATACCTCATTTCCGCAGCCTGGATCCGGCTCTCGTTTTGGAGATTTGGAGGTAGTGGTCCATGATCCGCAGGAGTGTGTGAGGAAGAGGACATAGGTCTACTTGAACACTTTCACCTTTGTGAGGTCAGTTACCTCTCTTTTTCTAAAGAATTTGCTGTTGACAGCGTACCAAGGAAGGTAAAATGTGAATGAAAGTTTTCTATTCATCAAAAATTTTTGGCTCATGCAGAATTATTGGACCTACAAGGCGGTTTCGGTATAGTGAGGATTGAAAATTATGTACGTATACCGAGTTATACGAATCCAACCTCACTGATCATACCACAAGCAGTGCTTTCGCGGGAGATTTACAAAAATGTAGGTAAAAAACCAATTGTAGATAAGTAGGCATCTACACTGAACGGCGTTACAGTCGGCTCAATAAGATTAGGAACCTGTCCGCACAAGGTAAATAGGATGGAAGGACGAGGATGAAGAGGTGACGGCCCTGAGGGGCGGGTGTCCGTCTGGAATAGGAGAAGGCGGAGATGATAGACTCAGTGTTTTCTTATTCATAGCTGTAAATCGCGGGAGTGGAAATAACTCTGGACTAAAATTAGCGTAGGAGTTGTGAAGCGTTCCTTGAGAGGTGGAGGGGGTCAACACTTCTCCCTGCTGAGCCCGCCCGGCCCTGGTATCGCCTTATCAAAAGAAGTCCCAATCGTCCTGGCGTGTAAATCGTATGTTTGATGTGAGATTTGGCCGCAGATTTGATTTGGCAGATGTGAGAGTTAAAAGTGAAAATTTCCGCTAACACGCCTCTTGTCGCTGCGACCGAGGTGATCTGAAAAACCTCCACGAAATTTTAATTTATGCTCATATGTCTCATGTGTCTCAGAAACAGGCCTGCAAGAAGCTAGTAATCTATTTTTCAGGGCATTTACAATCGAAAATATCTAAATTTTCTTTTAAACACTTAGTTTCGTGTTTCTAAATTTTTAAAGTTTTTTAAGCATTCAAGTTTTGTAAGCATTCAAGTTTTTTAAGAATTCAAGTGTTTTTTCTCGTAATTACGTTTTTCCACATAAAACGGCAAGTTCTGCCGTTGGTTTGTGATAGAAGATCGCACCCATTTGTAAAATGACAAAAAACGATTGGTGACTACCATTGAAAAGATCGTGGAATTTCCTTTCAGAATATGCTAATTTGAATAATGTTTGAGTAGTGTGGGCACCTAAAATTCTCGCTTGAAAAATCGGAATTTGACGAATCTCAGAAAATACGATAAACTTTAAAGCGCTCTAGCTCAGACAGGGCAACCCAAATTCCGCTTGCACTCAGGGAAAACATTTTCTCAGGATCTCAATTTTCCAACGTTATAGTTATTTTAAATTTCATTGTACTAATTGAGAGAGAATATTGCGTTAAAAAAGCCCTCCCCCCCCCCCCTCCCCTCAAAGGAAATTGAGTGTTTCAGCATGCTGTACTACCTACCCCACTTACCACACTTGATCGACCAAACCATGACTGGAGAAGCTGGATGCTATTTTCCACATATTTTTTAACACTGAGTCGAATAGTGACACTCCTGATTAATTCTGACTATGAAAAATTGATTTTCCGAGAAAAAATTGTGCATTTTTGACACATATTTACTCCAACGACCAGTCAGAATGCATCAGGAGTGTCACCATTCAACGCATCGTCAAAAATTATGCGGAAAAAGATATCTAACTTTGGTTATACCTGTAGTACTTAATATACAAACCACACCTATAAAGAAGATAAAACACGAAAAGTAAGTTTTATGCAGGAGTTTAAGAAAATCGAGAGTCGAGTGCCCGGGAAATGCTGGATGGATTTAACAAAAAAGTACACAAATGTTCAACAAATGTCTTCTGTATGTCTCTCCATACGTATCCATGTTAGTTCACTTGTCATAAAGAAAAATTCTGTCCAAAAGTCTTGAATTTGTTGAAAATATGGTGTAAATCAAAAACCATGGCGGCAGCCCACATTTGAACTTGTTCCTTTACTTTAGGTTCGAAACAAAACAACATAGTGTGATGAAGTTCGAAAACTTTATCCACAGAGTAGTAAAGCCTTAGCTGACATCAACCGCGATGCGAGTTCAATAACCTTTCGGTGAGAAAACTCTACTTCATTTTAGAACACGGTCTTCAGGTTAAAGAGCTCTATATGAATTCAAGAAATCTGGATAGGGATAATTCTTTATTACTATGGCACCCAAACCTTTTGGGAATCAGTTTTGTTCAGAGGGGGTATAATTCTATGAGATCTTCGTTACTTGGCAGTTTCACTGAAAAATTCTGACTTCCAGCTCAAAGAATTATGTCTACTCGGTTATGGGTCCATATGGTCACGGCGCTCATAACTACCCGTCCTTCAAGACTTTGGAGTCGTGCGATGTTGCCTAACCATTGTGTGTGTCGGCCAGGAATACTATGATTAGGTATCGCCATCAACACTGTACTGCTGATGATAATATTATCATCGATTTACTCCATTTGTTTATGCTGGGAATCTATACTTTTCTCCCGATTTGACACCAATTTGCACGTAATTATTACTTTTTTTTTTTTAATGAAAGTAGATTCCGTCATGAGAATTTGGAACCCAACCGGATTGTCCTACGATGAGTAGTTGTTTTCCTGTGATTTTTCAGTTTCCACCAATGCCGATGTCATTACACTCCTCTCGCCCGGGCGGGACTGCCCACTGTGACGTCAGATTGGTTGAAAATTTGACAAATCAAAGGAAAAGAACTAATTATTGTAGGACAGTACGGTTGACGTCAAAGTTCTCATAATGGAATCTAGTTTCATTTAAAGAAATAATATAAACCGCTTCTATGACCCATGCACATGCCTCATTGATGAGTCAGCTATTTGTGCAGAGGTTTTTGAGTTACTCATGTTGGAGTATTGCTGCGCCTTGTTTCGTCGAAATTCTTCTTTCAGTAACTCCTTTATTACTTTAGTACTCATTTATTCCTTGATGTCTGAAGCGTAGAATGGGAATGGCAATGTTTATTTCGCACAATCTTGCATGAATACATTCGGTATAAATAATCCGAATATTCCGAATAATACATTCGGTAAATTTCCTTCAAACAATTCCAATATTATTCTCTAACTGAATTATAATCATCCCGAGATTCCCTATGTGTTTATTGCCTATATATATAACTATGAAGTACTTATTCGTACATCAATACGGAATAAATTTTCCTAGCTAACCCTTTTTTCAGGGTCGATGTACGTGGACAAACGTAGCTGGCCGATCAATCACCCTTCAGGACACCACATTGGACCAGCTTAGTGAGATTGAAAGGCGAATACTGCAGAAGGTGGCACTTGCCAAGTTGCAAGCGCTCAACCTGGGGGTCGCCATCAAACTTCCTCAAGGCACGTTTTGATATTGAAATACTTGAATTTAAGTCATTCATTAACCGATAGAACGACTTAATACAAACATTTGGTGGTGAGAAATCTGATGCTCCGAAAACTTTCATGTCGAATTAATATCAACATCACGTTTTTCTTCGTTATTCATTCTTGGATTTCTTGCAGAATGCTCTGAAGTACCACAGAAACCCAAGAGGAAGGCCTACCTGTTGAAAAGGAAAGCTCAAACAGTCGGTCTTTTCGATACGTCCAGATCCAAAGACGATAAAGGTCTGTTTTTACAGCTTTCTCGGTTGGTATTGATTGATTGTATCTGATTTCGTCATAGAACTACGCCTTTCTTAACTAAGGCAGAGCTACGACTTTCTTCACTAAGGCAGAACCATAAAAGTTTAGTTAGGTTTAGTTAAGTGATAGACCTAAGTAGTGTATTCGAGGCATATTTCAAGGCTTTTGCAACATCATCATCGAAATCTACTGAAGCCGATCCCTAGGAAACTCTGATTCGCAGATAAACGCGTAGAGAATTCACATACCCCCATTTAAGCCTCGAAAGCCATATACACACGAGGCTCCAATCGTTGACGTTTAGTCCATTTGGGGATTTTTTAAAGGCAAAGAAGGCTGAAAAAAAAACACGAAAAACGTCAGGAATAATTTACTTAGCGGAAAATTCGAGACGGACGGCAGTATCACTTAATGAAGAGGAGGGATGCCAGAGAGTCCGCCCACGATCGAAACTTTATTTATTCGCGGCTCCTCGCGAAGAAAATTTTTGGATAAATTCCATCTGATCCTCCATATATATGAAGTGATCGAATGTGATGAACGCTAGAGTTCGTATTTTATTTGCATCGCGGTTAAATTTGTACGGCTTGGTTGAGTCTTAGAAGAGGGAGGACGGGAAATAAATAAATGAGTTTCAGAATTATTGTTTTTGTGCAACCTTCATCAGTACATTCATAAAATCTAATGATCAGCATGCGCTAAACTAATCAGATTTATACAACAACAAAAAATGATGGAATATCTCATCTATTGCAATAGCTCATTTACCCAATCGCTGAAATGAGCCAAGATTCATCGTTGTCTAAAATGAGCAACTCAGTACCTACCTACGAAACATTAATATCCTCAAAAACCTTACTATTGTTGGCTGGTGTTTCAAGGTTGAATTGTAGGTACCTTTTCGTCGAAAATCCCAGACGAACGGATCATTTGTGTTCAAATGCGTTAGTTGTGATCCAAGTTGAACATAAATATTTGGGTTCTCTACTCTGAAAAAATGTTAGAAATAAGAGTGTTTTACGGATTTTCAAATCCCCATCATGTAGGTAGTTCTAGTAAGTGGGGTTTTACATTTAAAATCAGGTTGTGTACATTAATCCGGGTGGAGTAGACAAAACTACGTAGAGGGAATACAAATAATTTCAAGTGAGTAGTTATCTGCCTTATTTTGAAAGTAAGAACTAAGGGGGAAAACAGTTGGAGGCAAATTGAGACTAAAGTTACCCAAATTACATTCGAGGAGGAATGATCTACATCAGCCAACGTAGTCTATGGGTACGTATGTACGGCATACATTACTAAAAATTATCAAAATGTAGTTGTGCAGTGTGCCTGATCCTGAATCTAGATCCACCATTGGTAAGTTCTACAGGTCTGGGCAGGATTTCAGTTGTAAAATAAAATTGATCCGTCCCACGGTTGGGTCTCTCTACGTCGAGACCGTCACTGTGCTGTACACCTAAGTAGAATTATATAACAGAATATTTTTATTCAGAATATTTACATGTACGTACAAGAAGAGTACAACAAAGGGAAAGAGGAGTTTGATAGTTCTTGGTTCTTGGGGGGTAGGGGTTGCTTATCATGTGTGGGTGTTAGATAAAAGAGGAATAAAACCTTAACATATGGCTGATTAATACTGAAGACCTTCGCAAGATCAAATCCTCCTGCTTCTGATTCCTACGAGTCACGGACAGCATAATTTTCACAATTGATCTTTGCTTCAAAAACGATTGATATGTGAGTTGAAGAAAACACCCCACACTAAAATTCCATAGGTACTTACTGAATAACAGGCTAACTCATGCTGTAGTAATAAACTAGTTCCATTTTTGCCTTTCGGTAGAATTTTACTTGTATTTAAAAAAGTAAATTAAAGCAGTAGACTATATGGGAGCGCCATGTCAGTTCATATCCTGCCAGTATCTATTATGACTCCTAGATAATAATCTTACGGTGTTAACTACTTTATTCCGAGAACCCACCCCCGAACTGCTTTCCTTCTGTACCTCCACCGCTAGATTTATTTCAACAACATCTGACTTATAACTACCATACCTTCTTCTTTTTTGGAATTGAGAGTTGGAAGGTTATGAGAAAACCAGTCATTTAACCGTTTCGTTGAGCAAGTTGCGTGGGAGAAAATTATTCATTCCACGAGTTTCCTTCCACAAGACGAGCTGTATCGTCAGCAGATATATAAGCAAGTAGATCGTTCCCAACTACCCCTCTTCATTTGATCTACAGCCAGCACGTACTGGCCGAACTCTTATCTTTCATACTGGGCTTGTTAGAACTGGGCCATAAAGTCTGAACAGCTGCCATGTTGCCACTTACTGTCATGTGCTTGGCAGGTACTAACTTGCGGTCCTCGTTATACACAATTCCTTAATACGGTGGTTGTACTGTGCCCTAGGAAGGTGTGAGAATCGTACTGGAGGGGTGGTCTTTGGCATTCCGCTTGGAGTCTGCGTCGAGAAGGAGCGTGCGAGCCGGGAAAGGACAACGGAAAGTTCTTCGGCCAACAGGAAAATGGGCGCTCGAGGCAGCTTCTCGTCCCTCATCGAGGCTCCCCTCACCGATGACGTATGTTGCAATTTTTAAATTATTCTAAACTAGTTTTAGAGGAAAATAAGCCTTTGCATAGTGGTATGGTAATGTACGAGTATGTTGCAATGACATTTTGTATGCCATGGCATTGCATGTTGTATTAGAGGTTGAATTCCATGACATTACATGTATGCTGCAATTTCAAAAGAATTCTAAAAGAATTTTATAAGAAAAAAGCCTTTGCAATTAGCAATTAAAACTTTTTGTAATGCCATTACAATTTCTTGCAATGAGCCATTACAATATCTTTTCAAGAAAATGGCCTAAGATTGCTCTCAGACTGGTATACAGTCAATAAAGTAACGCTAAATCCAATGAAAACCATGTAAATGCTGATAAATTATGATGACGTTCTGGCACCTCCTCTTGTAAAATATCCCACCTTTCAAACCGTGCTTGCCCTAACTGACTCGAGTCACAAAACAAAAATATCTCGGAGTGATTTTCGATTATAATCTTCGCTGGAATAGACAGACGTCTTGAAGAATTGGCCCCACGGGTCAGAAAACTGATATTTATGTTTTATAAAATACGCAAATCTGTTGGTCCAGCAATTGTAAAGCAAATCTATTATGCCTTGAACGAATCAGTTTTATCATACGGCATAACTGTTTATGGGTAAGGCGCATATGAATGTCTTACGATCCAAATAACGATCCAAAACTCAATAGTAACAGCTAACTAGGGAAAAGAGGACGTCACCTCAGCGAACTGTCATACGAGGAGTTTCAGGTTATGACCGTGAGACAGCTGTACATTAAATCCTGTTTACTATTCTCCGTCCCTTCAAATTTTTCATATTCAACTAGAGCCATCAGTAATTATCAAATCCCTACACTAAGTTTCAACCTCATGTCCTCCACCAAACAGGCGTATTATTATCATCAAAATTTTAATCAACAAACGTCCCTTAGATCTCCGACATTCTGACAAACTTACAAGATAAAAGTGATGAAATGGATAATCGATCAGGGTAGAGAAATAGTGGAAAAGATTCTCCGCAGTATTTATCTGCAGTAAGACTTATATTATTTTAAGTATCTAAATGAAATTGGGTTTCATTTTACTGTATTTTTCTTTTGTAAAGTGATGTCTCCAAGTATTTAGTTCAATCAGACCCAGACTTCCCTGACTCCACACGGGCATGTGCCTTGGAGTAGGATAATTCCTAAGTTAATTTTTTTTATTTATGTAATATCTACCTAATATTTCTGGAAATAAACCAATAACATTGCACTTTCTTGCTTCCCCATTACCGATGGAAGGGAAGTTTCGTACCTAGTACGTTATCACGAAAAATTTCCCCCTAAATCAAAACTACTTCTCATATTTTGCAATTTAGACACCAGGGATAAATTTGGTTCTGTATCTGTCGGATACACACCCTGTGTCGATTCCTTGTAACCCCACATCTTATCGAAAGAAGAATCCAAATGAGCTGAAATTTTCAGCGTTTGTGCTTATTGGTCTGCATTACGGGTCAGTTTCGATTTTCAACCATGCGCAAACGTAAACTTCTCGACTATCGTTGCTCAGATCAGGTTTGATGACTTTTTCAAGAATCGTGCAGGTTGGGCCCCCTCATCGTTTCCTGTGAATTTCAGATTAGAGCATTCAACAACATGAAATAATTTCAACTTTTACGGCAATCAATGTATTTGAACGATTTTGTGAAAACATGCATGGGTATTGCTGATTTATGAACACCCTCTAAGACTTCGGTCTCTGAGTAGCGGTAGATCCGCACTTACACTTGAAATTCTATTTTAAACATCCACCTTTTCTTGAAAATCTCATTGGATTTCGCCCAAATTCGATAGTTGGGAACTGGCTCATTTTGCAAATAGTCAATATTTTTGACAAGACTACTTAGTGAATCATAGGTACCGAGGATGATAGATTGGAGCACATGCATGTGCTATAGTTTTTTGAAAAAACGTTTGCAGATGCACAGACGGCACAGTCCATTTTTGGCGAATTTTATGAGGGACCGACCGAGAAACCCTAACCCACCGCGCGTACCTAGATTTGAGCTCTTGATATCCGTAGTCACGTCACGCAGACAGAATAGTAATCTTGTCAATATTGAAAAGAATAGATGAATAGACGGTAGTGAAAAGATACTTAGATATGATTTGATACTTACCTACCTATCAAACATAAGATATGATGCGAGGTACTCATAATGAAAAAAATAATAATTTGGTTAGATTACGCACCGAAATATTACGAGTCTCCTGGTCAGTGGACCAACTAGCAATAACAGCTGTAACAAGTATAAAAAGTGTTTTGTACATCCTTATTATTCTATAGATAAAAAAATACGCTAACATTGTTTTGAAGGGCGAAGTAGAAATATTTTTGATAGGGTTTATAATCGAGCAGCGACTGGGCCAAGAATTGTTGGCAACGGGTTGCATAGTTTGCCTCACAAAATAGCCGTGTCTATGTGGGCAGTTTCGCCGCTCGCACGCACGCTCTATGTATATCGTACAAAACCCTGATTCTCGTTTTCAAGCCGATCCCTCGAGGGGATCACGTACTTGCCACAATGAGAGCTCAGGATGTGACGAACACTCCATTTCTCGAGAGTAAACTATTCCGCCCACCACAACACATTTGGAACGTAGCTTTACAACCTAGCGTTTTCTTGTTAGTTCATAGAGACGTACTAAAATCGAAATATTTGCGACGTGGATTGATTCCGGTTTATATTTGCAGAAAGGCTCTATCGAGTCGTTGATGTCACCCACGCTTTCGATGCCTGGCCTGGACGACATATCTCTGGAAGGGGGTTCTGAGAGCAATTTGGCGTCTCCTCCTTCGTCCGGAGTCCCAAACTTGGTGGCCGCCTGCCTCAACCACCTCCAGTCCCACCTCAACACCCTTGGAATCTTCAGAGTGTCGAGCTCGAAAAAACGAGTCAGACAGGTATGCAAAAAATGCACTCCGCAGATCGGTTAGCAACTGATTTTTGAGAATTGTCTTAGTTTTGAGTCAACCTGGAATATCTAAATGAGGAATGGATGTGGGTCAGAATTTGCTGCTTTTGACCTCAAAATCGGACTCATCGCCCTCAAAAACCCCTATGTCGCAATTTTCAGCTCTGAATTTTGGCTGGAATAAGATGAAGAAAAACGCGTGGCGTCATTCGACGCGTCACCCTCTCACTCGGTTGCCACGTGCGGGAGCGAGAGAGCAATACAACCAAATTACATCGCAGCTTTTTGCTTCCCCTTTTTCACCCACTTCCGTTAATTTCCGACCCATCATACAGCACCTTTCTGGAAAGCTCTCCGTTAAATCTACAGTTTGAAAGAATTAAAACGATAAATAAAATTAAATAATTATGCACGTCCATCCCTCATTGCAAGCGCCCAGACGTGTGCCCCTTGGATGTTTCTCATTCCATAGGTAGGCACTCCATAACTGTGAAATGAGGAATCCCCATGGTACCTACCTACTTCTGGACACAGACCAAAAATCTGAACGTTTTAGTACGAGTACATGTTTGAATACAAACTGAGCCAACAACCAGGACAATATTAGAACATACCTTGATAAATTATATGCATAGAACTGTTCAACTCCCAAGCTCACTCGATTTTGAGCCAATTTTGGATATCAGTAGGTATACCCTCTTTGTGACGTATGCCCTATTGTTATCATCTCAGCTAAGAGAAGAGTTCGATCTTGGGAAAGAGTTGAGGTTAGAGGACGAGCAATGCCCCCACGACGTGGCCACTCTTCTGAAGGAGTACTTCAGAGACCTGCCGGACCCTCTGCTCTGCAAGGATCTGTACCAAGCCTTCATCCAAACCCAAAGTATGCATCAGAATAATTGTACTGAATACTGAATATCAAAATACGGTGTTCAAACCCAGAAAGTTATTTTAAATACTGATTAGTGATAAATAATCACTGGGAGGCCTTAAGTGAAATACCGCTACACTCGCACATGTATTTTTCTGGGGCGAAATGGTAAACTGCTGACTTTTCCCAACAGGAATACGGAATCGAAGACTGCAGCATGAAGCTATGCAACATCTTCTGCAGCTCCTTCCCGTGGCAAACAGGGACACCTTATTATCTCTCTTAACATTCCTCGCCTTGGTGGCTAGCCATTGTGATGATCACAAGGATCCCGATTCAGGTACTAAGGCTCGATCCATATTATGTGTGGGTAGTTCTAAATCGGTCGTATAGGAATTTACAAGTTGGATTTTAATGATATTAATATTGCACCATAGTCGCTAGGATTTGGATACTCTAAACTCTAAATGATAGTGGGAATGATTAATTTTGGAGTTCAGAAAAAGTGTTCCCTTCTAGAATTGATATGAAAAAAGATAACCTATTTCAATAGCCACAAATAATATTGTTCTCAAGAAAGTGGGCCAAATAACTGGTGGTTGTTCCTTGGCCTTGTTGGAATTTTATAGGACGAAAGGCCTGTTAAGTTTTTTATAACTTTAATAGAATTTCGTCTTTTGACTTGCGATTTTCATGAGAATCAATAGCTGTAAAACTCTGTTGCGCCACCTCACTGCATGGACATTGGGGCGCTGAGGTGTTTTCCTAGGAATTGCTGGTTCTTTTATCTAAATAAATAAATTTTTGGTGATTTCGAGTTATACTTTCTGGTTATTATAGGTACCTATATTAAATGGTTCGAAATTTGTCTCTGTTTGGCACTCATTTGTCGAGTCATAATGTCGTTGTGGTTTCTAGGAGAATGGGTATCAGGCAATAGAATGAACTCAACGAACCTGGCCACTCTTTTTGCTCCTAACATACTCCACGCTGCAACTCCCAATCGGGGGAAGGACGAGCTGAGTCAGGAACGGATGGACGAAAGGAGTGACGCCATCAACGTCATAAGAAGCCTCATAGATAACTTCCAGACTCTTTACATGGTCAGTTGATCTAGATCGACCGTGCGTTGCCAATTATCGGATTGAACGTTCCAATTTCGTACATGCACGGTGGCCTCTATTAGGCCGGTATTGACGTGATGCCTGTAAGTGAGGCAAAGCTTTTCTACACGAGTTCATCCTTCCAGGTGTCTGCTGAACTTCTTGACGAGGTTTACATCCATATGATGGACACTCATCCTGAAGCTTTGGACACGCTGCTCAGAAGAAAAGAAGCTACTTCGATTGAGTAAGTTTTTCATCGTGCATATTATTCACCAACTAACATTCGAGTCTACTCAACCTGGATCGGGAAATTTTTTTCAACACGCGCCTACTGAAAACCTATCTTAACCTATCTTATATCTCCAAAACAACCCTTGGAAGTTATACGATAGGTACCCCTGCAAATTCTCCCTCCCTCTTCTGCCCACTGATAATGCATACCTACTACTTCTTGGAGACATGATTGGATAAATGGACTTACAAAGGAGATTGATAAGGTGTACAACAATAAGCTCCTTTTGAGTTCGCCGCGTGATCAGTGATTTTGTTTTGGTTACCTACTGGTTACTGGCTCGATAGTGGTGTCCCACGTGTGCATCTGCATGATTCGTGACAAGAGTTTTTGATTATACCTAGTGTTTTGAATAATATATAACGTTTCAGATACCTTCAGTGTCCATAAATGGGTGACCCTGTTGCTGTTCCAAACACATTTTGTTTCTGTGATGAAGTGTGATTGTTTCGGGAAGAGGTTTGAATTTTGGGGGTAGGTATGTTTTTCGCAGTCAGACTAAGGGAAGACTAAGGAATTTTGCTGATGAATGGTTCTGAATGAATTGTGTCTCGAGTGAATCATCTCCTGAAATACTTCACACTCAACGTACCTAGTTATTCGTAGATTAGTTAATAACTGTGGATTGGAAGGTACCATGCGCTGAGTGTGTTCTTCCTCCATCCATTTGGACGTGTGGTACTAGGCAAAATGTTGGGAATTCTCGACGAAATCTGTTCCGACTCGAAACACTTGTTTTCTTGTTACTTCAGCCTGAGTCGGAGACAGTTTATCGGCATCGATGCCTTGTGGGACACCGCGCGTGATTTTTTTGTTTTGTTTTTCGTTGATTTCTGAGACGGATGCAACTCATTCCGGAATGTATCCGTTTGTAGCGTGGACAGTACGGAAGAAGAAAGGAAATTCTGGACCAGGGAAGAAATGACTCACGAATCAGCGGCTACCGGCGGCCCAGAAATGGGATTCAGGCCACGGTAAGTGCCGGTTACTCCGTCATACAAGTCAATGCTACCAGGTGCAACAAGAGATATTCAGCGTTTTTTTAAGAGAAACAATTTACCTATAACTATGGTTGTGGCCATTTTTTACAACTTTAGACACTCACTTTTTTGTTGTTGTTGATAGTTTTGGTAGTTGTAGTTTAAAATTACAAAATCGGACAATTGTATTTGTTTTTAAAAAGTTTCTGGTAAATACGAGTTAAAAATGCAGTTCTGGATGAGGTAACCTGAAATCTGAAACTGGGCTACACTAATATCACAGCCACTGTCCGGCAAAACACAAAACTAAATCAAACTGATAATAATTATGTCGTTTACTACATTTATCGGATGGGATTTCATTCCTCGTCGAAGTGGTTAAAATTATTTCAATACCTGTTGAAGAAAAAATAGGTAAATATTGATTATTGACATTAGATTAGAAGGTATGACCCCAAGAGGGTCCCAAATGCTCAACAAAGAGATTGCAGAAAAAAGTCCCACATAGTCGCGGCTCTAACTTGTGACGTTGTTGTGGCTCAATCTTGTGGCTTTTTACGTTGATAAGCTAGGTAAACTGTTATTCTCAAATTTCTCAGGAGCACTTGAAAATTACTATTTTAATATTGACACTTTACGATTCAAAGGTATGTTGTGGTTGTAACTGGTAGGATTAACTTGTATGCGGAGGAATCGCCGAAGTCAAGAATGATCGACGTATTTTGTGTTTTGTGCTATCCGTTCTCATCATGAATGGCTTTCTGAAAGGATGTAGGTACTACATAATTATGTGTTCCTGGCAGACGAATTTCGTGTGATAAGGTTCCGTGAGTCTACTTTGAGGGCGTGACTTTATGTAGGTAGGCACTGCTTGACGAAATAAGGAGATAGTTACTCACTGTTTTCTAGAAAAACATCCACGGTCTAGGTTTCAAATATAATAGGAAGTTGAACTTCGAGAAGTAGAAATTGTTCCATATCTAATCATTTGAAATCGGTGAGTTTATTTAGATTAATTGATAAAACTTGCTCCTAAGGGTGATACGTAGATCCATCCCCCGTTCGAAATTCGGCCACCATCGTTCGAGAACAGATTCACGTATCACTAACCTACTTAACATTTCACATCTCGATATTTGAATGAAAATAAGCACTCATTTAGACTGTGGTCATGCGACAACCGTATCCTACACCTTCGTACCTCACTAACGTTCCTCCAGTTGGATTGTTAATTTGTTCTAAAACTATACTGCCTGAACTATGTTGTTTGTCCACTAAGAATATCTGTCTAATTATGAACAGTTCTCGCTCTAAATATATTCGAAACTATTCACTATAATCAGAGTATTTTTTGAGTTATGTCATTATTATTATTATGGATTCACAATGCTCGTAGCATGAATTGCAGGGAATCCAGCATAACAGGGATCTTATATTTTCTTCCAGCTTTTAAACTGTATGATTTGCACTCCTGATGAAACAGCTAAAGGAAATAACAGAGGCTCGTGTATGATGTTACCTCGTTATGGCGTGCAGACATTTTCAATATTGCAATTTCTTTTCAGGAGAACGGACAGAGGGAGAGAAAGACTGTCGAAGAAAAGGAGGGACGAAATGGCCAAAAAGAGAAACGAAAGCCGCGAGAGGCGGGCAGAGAGCGGTAGCGGCGACTCGCGTAGACCGTCAGACGAGCGGACGTTTTCGTCGAGTGACAGCGGTCGGTTGAGCCCCCAAACCATTCAGGTAATTACCACAGATAAGTAGTTATATTCAACAATTATTGTATCTATGTGTATGTCGTATTATATCTGTGGCAATGGTAGATACTGAAGTAGGTAAGAAACGTTTAGGATTGTCCAACCCTCCAACCCCACGCGGAGTCCAAGCGGACCCATTTTCCTTCTGCCTGGCCATTTTGCATCCTGCATTCTACATTCAGTAAATTCTAAAAGATATAGTTGGCGGCCATCTTTGCATTTTTATCTCTTTCAAAAGAGACACCTAATTAGATGTCTTTTGTGGTCGGCAGACGATAAGCGAGCGCTTTTTTTTTAATCTCTCGTCAGACCAAAGTTTCAGATCGAAGTTCTGCAAAGTGACACAAAATGATGCTACGAAAATCCGTCGCATTTTCATCAAACTAAAGTTAAACAAAGTGACACAATCATTTTTCATGGCTAATGTTGTTTGCTAAAATGTCTCACTAGACACCAACCGTGTATTCTATTGACTAAGATAAGCGAGGTTTATGCGAAAGATAATAAAACAAAACAAGATTACCGACCGCAACACCGATTACTGCCGCAGAACGCGTTAAGAAATATCGTGAGCGGCAAAAGAATCAAAAAGACAAATTAGTTACATATAAAATATCGATGACTGCCGCAGATCGCATGAAGAAATATCGAGAAAGGAAGAAATTAGAAAAGTAGCAACAAATCTCGAAGTAGATAAACCGAAGAAATCAGTTGCAGATCGATGTATAGATTGTACCGTAAGCGACGAAAAATTCATAATAAGAGTAAAAATACTGATTCTTGGGCGAAATGTTTGTTTCGGACGAAGTTGATAGGTAATGAATTAGAAACTTGCGAGATTTGTGATGGATTCTGGTGGTCTCCATACCTTCGCTGTGCATCACAAGATATTGTCGTTAAGACAATTCTTGAATCGTCAACGTGTTTTCTGTATCTTTACATTGATTTTATTTTCCTCGTTATACTACAGTTCGGATGATACGAATACAAGTACGAAATATCTTAATGGTGTTTTTTTCTATCAATATTTTAATAGTTCCTCGTTTTACATTGAACATATCAACAAGTCTGTCGACTTACTATGACGCTTGCACGGAGCGCGAAGCCTTTGGATTTTTCTTGGACTAACCGGCCTTCTGGCAATATTTCGTCGTGTTCTGGGTCAGCCTACCTGATGAGACCCATGGAGGAGAACCGCGGTGTCTGGATCTCAGCACCATCCCTTCGAGGTCCGACTACCCAATTAAATAGCTTCTGGTGTCACCAGTTTTGTCTCAGGGTTGCGCGCATTTCCTGTGAATCATAGCAACTTTGTGGGAATAATCTCCTGTCAGCTGTTTTTCGTCCCATTATTTTCTCATACTTACCGATCTTGTTCAAAATTCTTTCCCTTGGAATGCCATTGCCAGGTTCAGAGAAATATTTATTCACTGAGGAGTAGCTGGTATCTTCTGATTAAAGATTCTTGCATAACAAGTTCTAAAAGGTTCTGTTTTCATTTTTTACACTTGCTGAAATTTTTTGGGGTGTGCCAGCAGTTGTTCTGAAATCAAGGGCTGTGTTTGAAGGACTGCACGTGGTGGATTATGAAACGCATTCCCTTATAGGAGATGAGGGGTTGAACAGTTATTTTAACGAAGTTTATTGTTATGTATCTTTTCATTGCGGTTAGTTTATTGTGACGTAGGAAATAATCATTATACCAGGAGAACTTGAAGGAATTTAGCGACTTTGAAGCTCGACGGCAGGGGCATAGCCTTATGTCGGAGAGCATGCGATAGGAACAAGGACACACCTTTCCTTATAATATGTTGTATTCACTTGCTCTTGTACGTGTAAATATTCCGAATAAAAATATTCTATTCCATTCATCTATTGAAATTTTTTTCTCAGAGCGAAGGGGTGATAACAGCCAGCCTGAAAATACCAGTGCCCCATGTCACGTCTTTGCTCCAAAACTTGGATGACATTCCCTTTATTGAAGATGGTGACAGGCACCACATTACTCTCGGTAAGCTCCCATAAACTTGACTGTACTCGTATATTTGCACAGAAAATTTTATCAATCCAACTAGCACTTTTCGTTTAATAGAATAGTTATATTAAACAATTCATTTTGCAATAATTAGGCATGGTGAAAGGGCACCAAGGGCCTGATTCAGTCACGTCGGAAAGCGGTCTAGGTTCTACGTCGCCTCCTCAGATAATTTCCCCGGTGTCGTCACCCCCTCCCGAAACCTGGGAGACGGGATCTAGCACGACCGCAGAATCGCCCACAAGGAGATACCAGGTGAGAATTATTTCACGAAAAATTTACTCGTACTGAAACTTGTTTATTAGAGTCGTGGTCGATGAAAAATACTGATGCAAAACTGAGTTACGGTAAAACTTGGGTTTTGGCAGCACTTCCCAACTTGGCATCATTTCTGATTACAGTCGACCACACCTTAAATTTGAAGTATTCATCACGTCTCATTCTAATCGGATCATACAATTATTATACGTCTCATGGACTCATTTGGAAACGACCATGACGTTTCCCCTACAAATTGCCGTTATTCCCTATTCGTTTTATTCGAAGCATCACAGAATCTGGCTGTTAGATGTGGAGAGTCTGGAGGGTAGAGACTGGCAAATGATGCAGCCCAGCTGCACCCCTTCCCCGTTGTTAGTCTCATATTCCAGACTACGGGAATCCAATTTGGGCCAGCAGAAAGCACCACTTGGCACCCACTTTGGTACCAGCATTTCCTTCCCATTTTATGCAGGCTGAGGACTGCCAACGCATAATGGAAGATCACATGTCTTTGTGAAGGAATACATGCACTTCTTCAATTACTTGTTATATTCTCATACATTTATACTAAATGGTTCATCTAAGGTGCACCATCCCAGTGTTCGGCTTATTTCGGGCCTAATCAAAAACATGTCCGAAGTACCTAATAAAAAAAGTCCCTTAATTTCTAATTCCTATACATCTAGCTTATAGCCAAATTTTTGCGCGCTTCAAATGTGCCAAATTGAAACTAATCTCGTTGTTTCAGATGGGAACCTCCAATTTTTATTTCAGATTCCTATTTTACGCAAAATTTCATGAATAATAAATTAGAAACCTCATCCGATTTTTCACACCACTTCCAAAAGCGCCAAAAATGGCCACAAAAATGCAAAAAATGTCTCTCTCTCATGCTTTCTCTCACTGGTGAACTCGGTTTTTATTTTCAAAAATCTGTGAGATTCTACAAGCTGCTTTACCCTCCAGCTCATAATAATAGTAAGTCAGAATGCTCGTAAGATGACCATAAAAACTGAGTTCACTATTGAATCGGCATGAGAAAACTGTTGAAATTCATGTATTGTCACACTTGATGGTGAAACTTCCGTTTTTTTGTGAATTTTTTGGCGCAATTTTGAAGTAGCGTGAAAAATAGGCTGAGAGGTAAATTTCAAGAAATTTTGCGTAGAATAAGAATTTGAAATGAAAATTGGGGGTTCCCATTTGAAAAAATTAGTTAGTCCCATTTGGAGCGCGCAAAAAAATGGCTATAGGCTATATTGATCGGAAGTGAAAGAAGGGATAAGACGAAAACTGGGATGGTGCACCTTGGATCAGCCACCTAGTATTTATACATTTTGAAAGAACATCATTATGCGCAGGCATGGTTAAAATGCTGGTTCCATGAATATTCTTATGGAGGATGATGCATCAAGATGAGAATAGGGTACGGGGTGCCAGACGGAAGGACTGGCGGATGTGATGTGCAAAGCTGGCTGCAAGGAAACCGGTGATACTTTCCAGGCGCCTGGAAAATACACTGGTGCATCTTGCTTCCAGCTTTCGGTTGTGATATCCCTCTTTGATTGCGTTAACTGGATTCGGCAGCTGTCATATCCACGCCCCATTTATCAAAGATCGGAGGCAACTAACTGACTGCCTTTCTCCCAATTATCATGTATCGGTGTTTTGGTCGAGGGTCTTAAGAGTCCACCGTCCGGTGCTTTCTTTACGGACGTGACATCACCCCTCCCTTTAAGGAAAAATTGGGGATGAAGCGGCGAGCCTGAAGATGGTGGATATTTCGGAAATGTTAGGTCGGCAGTGTGGTGGATGTCGGGAGTGGCGCCTTTGATTCCCTATTTTTGAGGTCATGATGATAATGACAGGATCTTATGGCGAAAACCTCTGGCTGTTTGTAATGAGGGAAAAACACCATAGATAGGCGGAAAAGCAGAGAGGCTTGACAAATTAGTAGAATGGTAAACAGAAACGGTTACCATGGCGGGGAAACTACCTCCCACAACAATAAATAATGAAAAATAGCTGTTGAATGAGGCGTGTAACTGCTGTGTAGTCTTGGCTCTGTTGGAGCTCGCAGAGCATCATGGGTTTGGCCAAGAAGAGCTTTCAAGTGTAACCCTTCCGCCATCTCATCGCCCTCTGTGGTCCGCCCTTGTCCTATCCTGACGGTATGATGCCGTCAAAATCAGAGAGAGAGAGAGAGAGAAAATCACTACTTTCGCTGTATTACACGCTTCTTGCTCTCCCTAAACTTATCCAAGATTCAGTCCAGTCGGTAGGTAGGTATTCGACTACAATACGGCAGTTTTTCCACGCCTCTCTCCCGTCAATACAAACTTTCGCGATTCTCATGAACCCAGACTCCAAGCAGTCGATGAATTCCCCAAATTCACTGAAATTGAAACTTCTAGGTCGTCATTTCTCTCCGTGTAGCTAGGCAGTTATCCCACACCACCATTACATCGCCCATATACCCTTCGTCCAATTTTTGGAACAAATATCCAGTTTAATGGGATATGTTACAGATAACTTACAAAGCACGGCACTTGTCGACAATGTACAGTGATTGTGGGCAAAGTTGATTACACTTATTTCTAAGGTAGGTATCAAATACTTAACCTGGAGACTTCCACAGTTGTTCGTGATAAACAAGCACCTAGTATACATATTCATTACGGCTATTTTATGTACAATACTATGTTGAATAGTGAGATTTTGAATGATAATTTCCTATAATAACCCAAATTTTCTTGTAATCTCGACGTTTGGCATGTGTTCCAAAACATTGAGGCACTTCTACCAGTAGATCATTCTCTTTTAGAAATTGCCCGAATTCAAAGCCTTGATTTCAGTTAATACCCTTACAGTGCATACTGCATGATGCAATTTTTATTTTCTCATATCCGATATGATAATTCATTGAAAACTTGACGTTGTCGACACGGGTCGTTCTTTTACTTAACATAATTTTCATTGGATTGACGTTGCAGTTCAAGGAGAGACTGCAACCCAAAAACGAAAAAGATAAGGTACTTAAAAAAATTAACATACATTTTTTCCTGGTCATTAAACAAAATAATAAAAAAATCGGACCACTACGAGTGGGGGAAACTGGAGCGGAAACGATGAGCGCCCGCAGCGAGTGGCGCGGGAAGCCGGTTGTAGTAAAGTGGCTTTTTTGTGCTACTTTGGTGCAATAATCTCAGTAACCACTTGTCCAATTTTGATGTTTTTTTCCAGTTCGTCTCAAAATGCCTTCTGTTTGTGGATATTCGATGGTTAAAGAATAAAACGATAATGGATAAAAAGTTCCCGCAAGAAAATCTTTACCAATAATTATCAGTGGGTAGGGAAAATTATGACAAAACCACGGCGGAAAAGTTATTGTGACAGCTACTACAGAGACGGAGAAAAGTTGAACTAAAAACGCTGCAAAGTCCTTGTCACATGGGTTTATTATTCTATTGGACATACCTACAGAAAGGTTGGCTGTTCATTAATTGTTTGTTTCAGCGTAATAATCGAAATAGCTACTTCTGATGGTTTCCATTAATTTTGGCCCCCAAAACACAAATTAGGTACGCTCTTTTTTTTTCTTTTTTTTAAACTATCTTTGATCATTGGTAGTGCCATTTAATCGTCCTGAACCACGTCTTGACACTTTTTCCAGTGTTATTATACAAACTGATGGTGATTTCAGACGATTTCCCAGGTTTTTCACTCATAAAAAATCAATTCTGGGAGCTGAACATTTGGTAGAACTCAATTTTCCACTCTTTGGTCAAAATCGACTTCATATTCGGTCTTCTCGTCCCCAAAAACAAACGATATCTCAGAAGCTCATATTACCAATATGTTGCTAAAACGTAAAAAGTACCTATTTTTACACACATTTTCACTCATAACACCCCTGGGTATATTCCGATCGGGCTGAAAAGTTTCGGGACACAACTAGGGCCCAAATGGAGCATGTGGGCGAAAGAACGATTTTTTTAGACCGAAAATGAAGCCTGTACACGTGATACGGCGGACGGCGGACGGCGTACGGCGGACGGCGTACGGCGGACGGACATTGCATTTTTGGAATCTATGCACCTTGAAACGTAAAAGAAAAAAGTTTGAGGGGGTGTTATAAAAATTTTTTGCTGAGCGAATACATAGGTGTATTATTCACAGAATAATAAACCAAAATCAGCGTTTTTACTCTTGGTTTGAACCATGTTAGTTTCTGGGTTCCTAAGAAATTGATGGAATAAATCTCGATTTCAAACACTTCCTTCCTGATGAAGTTAAAGGTAACGAAGTCCTGCTTTGAGACGAACCGTGTAGGTATGAGTATTACGGGAAGGAAACATACTTACAGAGTACCTCTGGTCGATTTGAGAAAAATCCAGATTATAACGCCAAAATACTTTCGTATTCCCGACAATCTGGCATTTTCTTATTGAGTACCTACCTAACTCTATGACTATAAAACCCGAAATAGAGAGCTCCAAAAAATCTTCATTATTTAATCATTTAAAAACCCAAAAGCATTCATTAAACCTTCATCAGTTTCAATTTCAATTAAACTGTTTCAGAAAAGTGAATGTGGAAAGAAAATAAACGTTTATGTAGGTACCTCCTCACCGACATTTTTTGTGTTACCTACGTGACAATACCTTCTCTGTGCCACATCGTTTGTTAATACAAAATTTCATCGAACTTACCTATGAAATATTTCAAGGTTTTAAAGGTTTAAAGGTTTCAATATTTAAAGGTTTTATGTGAAAATGCTGTATTACAAGCGGGTTTTCCTGTTATTTTTTCCTCTTTTGGGTGGTTACAGACCCAAAGGTACACGAGGTTGGAGGGCAGCAGCCATTCGTACAGCCGGCTGCAGACTGAAAGACTGACCAAATCCGCCAGCAGCACCGCAGTAGTGTCCCACGTATCGCCGACCCCCACAAGTATTTCCTCTATCGGCTCGGACGTCCTCAGATCCAAAACGGCCGACATCGAGAGGATGATCAGGTCCTCCGCTTCCTCCACGGCTTCTTCCTCCAAGGTATGTTGGAAATCGCAACACTTCGCGTTGGTCATTTCAACATGAAACCTAGTGTTGAAAGAAAAAAACCACTTAAAGTCTACCCATCAAAATTTTGACGTTTCCAGATAAGTGCAATCCAAACACAGCAAATTTGCCCGCAACGGTCTTATGGTTTCCTCTATGATAATTGTTCCGCCTACATCACTGGCCTCTATGAACCTACTTAAGATCTGCTGCAATGAATTCCCAAGTTCTCCCCATAGTAATTTCATTAAAATCCGACTGCAAGTTTTGTCTTGTGACGATGTGGCGGTTCTCGAGTCGTTTTTTGGTCCGATGGAGACGGGGTCGTTTGGGGAAGCCTAATCGATATCCCTTCTTAACCGATGACTCGCTGGTCTAGGAGGGGGACTCTCGAGGGCCCACCGTCACTCTCCTCACTCTGTCACATGGTAGCAGAGCGTGGTTTGGTAGTACGTATATGCTCACTATACTCCATCAATTTATGTGGGCTTTCCAGAAGGATAAGCACAAACTTTTCCAGAAGGATTTCTTTACAAACATCCTGTCCCTTTGATAATACATACAGCTATTGACTTCCCCATCCTCTTCCTCCCTTTTAGAGTGTCAATATAATTAAAATATGTTGAGCTCATTTGACGGCGAGTAATGCCGTGATCACCTAGAGATTGCCCAGATGAGCACAATTCACTGGACAACAACCTCTGACATAATTTTTTCTCCGCCAATACTCGTACGTAGGAGCTTTGTTTAATGAGGTAGTAACGTTACAATGGAGGTTAGTCATCTTGAAGATGTTCCAGAACTTCATACTACTTTTCATTCCCTCTTTTCCCTCTCATACTTCTGCTACCCAGAAGGATGTCATGTGGGGACGAGTCGTGTTTTGGTCCGGTGGAGACGGGGTCGTTTGGGGAGAAGCCTAATCGATATCCCTTCTTAATCTGTGATAATCTCGCTGGTCTAGGAGGGGGACTCTCGAGGGTCCACCGTCACTCTCCTCACTCTGTCGCAGTCTGCGCACAGTTTCCATGAAAAATCTCTACTTTTAGGCCAAATGCAGTGGGTAGGGAACTGGTCTCTCATAGGTTCATCCAACAAAGTCACAGGTCATTTACAGACTGCAGTAGGCTAAAGTCATCCCGGTATTGTTGTTGATCATCTTGTACTTGAGTGTAACCCAACAGATCCAGTGGAAAGGTCTATTTTTGTAATCACAATATGTACGAGGTACTCGTAATTTTTTTCTTTCAATTTTTAATAGGGTAACGTAATTATTTACTACTCTGTTTAAATTCAATAGTGTTAAATGATAAAAACGACTGTTAGTGGTGAAAAAAAAGGAGATGACAATCCATTTGTTGTAACACATACAACTTAAAACAGCATTTCTTGAAATTCTCAGTACCTACTTGAAATGTGCCGTTTCGTATTTATATGATACATTTCATTATTATATGTATAGGTACAAGGAAGAACTCCTTGATAAGCTTGTCATTAAAGAGTAATGTAGGTAATAGTATTACCAATCAACAGTGGAATACCTTGTTAACTAGGAAGGCATTTACAGTAAATTAATATAACTTGATCCAATCAATTTGTGATCCAAGAACAACATCGCTCACATCATGACCTTCCCGTAGATATCGATGGTGTCGACCAGTATGTCCTCGGTAGGAACCGAAGTCCTCCGCTCGAAGACCACCACCGACATTGAGAGGATGATACGATCGTCCTTTTATTCATCTTCTTCCTCACAGGTGTCACAAATGCCTGGTTTATCGAGTTCTACTTGACGTTTGATCCGTTTTAAATTACTTAATTTCTTCGCAATGGGCAATTCCTTATTCCTTCTTCGTGGCCTGTGGATTCATTGTACATGAAAGTCTTCCTGAGTGGATTTTTGAGCATGCCTTGGAAAACTGTACAAAGAAATTTATTATATACCTATGTCCTGTTACTTTTTCCCCGCATGCTTGACTCGAATTTCCTGGCAGTCTTGGTAGAAACGATCTTCTTGTCGCATGCAGCTCATTGAACGCAATCGTTTTGAATTGACGACCTAACATACTTTTCCTAGGCGAAAATATTTAGAATCATTCATGAAGTGACGAATACGATGGCAAACAATTGATAACATTAGTTTTCATTATAGCTCTAAGACATAAAACATGTTCCAGGGCTTCGAAATTAGATAGTAGACACCTACCTTTTTGCTGCAGTATTTTACGTTCACTGCTACTCCTGCAAAGCTCATGACACCTTTTCCAACTGATGAAACCTAATAAAATTCGGTGCTATCCAATCCCCTCTCCCGATCCTAAAAAAACTAATTGAACTAGGTTACTGGGTCTCTTCATGTATTCACAAGTTGTATTCCATCAAATCGCATATACTTGTTAGAAAACCAGCTACTTATAGGTAGTTCTTCGTGTTGGGAACAACATAACTTTTGGAAGGGAAGACCCAAACATTTGGCAAAGTTTAGCGTCGCCTAGACCTCCTGTGCCCCACTATCATCAACAACAACCATAGATAGTCTAAGACAAAGAATAGAGCCACAGCTGGAGCGTGTTGCATGTTTAACTTGCTTGAAAGTTGCAGGCGCACCTACCTATCAAAGTAAAGGAAACCATCCTCTTGAAGTAAAGGATCAAAGTAAAGGAAACCAATTGCTGGGCGTCAGTTATCTAGGTTCTCGCTGTTGCCAGAGGTAACAAGTTAGTTCCGTTCATATTTTTAATTTATTTATTCAGATATAGGTAACGAAGGTCATGAAATTCACTAAACTAATAGCAAAGTGACTCTGAATCCTGCTATTATTTCAAAAAAATTATAATTATAGCTGTTATAGTAGCCTCCTATAATTATTGCTACTATAGTATTTTACTGCCGTTCAAACATTCAATATTCAAGTGTACGTTCGTTGAACTGTGTCGATCGTAGCTGGGTTTTCTATCGAGGCTTCACTTTCTTTTACTGGTTTCTCTCTAATGGTTTATACACCTAGGTATGTATTCGCTCAGCTAAAAATGTTTTGAACACCCCCTCAAAATGTTTTCTTTTTCGTTTCAAGGTGCGTAGACCCCAAAAATGTAATGTCCGTCCGCCGTACGCCGTATCATCTATATTTATAATTATTATCTACCTTTATTATCGGCCTAAAACATTCGTTCTTTCGCACACAGGCTCAATTTGAGCCCTAGTTGTGCTCCGAAGCTCTGCAGCCCGATTGGAATACACCCAGGGGTGTTATGGGTGAAAAATGGGTGTAAAAATAGTTGTTTTTTTTTTTAGATTTTAGTGAACATGAGCTTGTGAGGTATCGTTTTTCCATGTTTTAAATTGATCTCGAACTTCAGAATTTTTTGAGACCACCCGGAGCGTTGTATGTCCAGCCGTTCGTTTGCACCGAAAAGCTTCGTCAACATGATCTTGAACGAAACTGTATACATCCAGCCCAGGCACCACCGTTAGGGAACATCTGATCACCTACCTATATAATCACGCATGGATGAATGAAATCGAGTTGGTTTTTCTGTAGAATGATGGTTACTTTGGATTTCGTTGATAGGTACTTTTGTAACTTGAACAAACATTATGCTTCATGAATAATCAATGATAGTTGAATCCACCGAATATTTATGTAACTGTCATTCCTCGGCCAGCTCCAATACTCGAGCTCGAGGGTGGTCTACACAGAAGGTGCATCTATAAGTAAATAATAAACCGGTGTGTAATAATTCATAGAGTTTTCTATAATATATTAGCATCTGGGTTGCTTGGCCTTTGGAATTTGATTAAAGCTTTTGATATTGGTTAGTTTATCATTGATTTTTGTTGGATTTTGATAGAACTGAATCGACTCAGCGACGACTCAACGTCGTGCCATAGGCTTATTTTTAGCAATGAACTTCGTTCGTCAAGATTCTAAGAGACTGTTTCCTCTTTTTTGGGACCTTTTTCGTAGACTTGGAGTCATGAAATCGAACATTTATTTGAAAAACGACATAATCAATGATTTAGGGGACCAAAAATTATATGGCCTGACCCCGGATTAAAACTAATTTCCTTGGTGGCATAGCACTATCAAAAAAGAATCCTGCTTTGCGGGTATTGCCCCTTCGGAATGATCGGCTCAGCTCTAATTCAGTACACAGGTAAGATTTCCAGTGTGGCTATGGCCCCCAAGACCCCCCTGGATCCGCCTACCCACTCAACTGAGTCCGCGCACGCATTTATTTTATTATTTTTTATATTTTTAAATGAAAGTGGATTCCATCCTGAGAATTTTGACACAAACGCACTGCCCTACGATAAGCAGTTCTTTTTCTATGAGCTTTCAAAAATTCCAGAGGTTCCGACGTCATTCCACCTCTCTTGCCACAAAACCATTGTTCATTAATTTATTTTTGTGTTCTGTTTTTAATTTACCTATGCTTACATAATCTTGATAAGTTCAGTATTGCTGGGTAGCCATTTGATTTTTATAAGTATTTATATGTTTGTTTTTCTCTGTGTTCGAATCCAGCCGGAGCTGAAGATTTATTTATTTCTATGAAAACCATGTATTATAATGTTTATTTTCCCAAAATGGTAGAGAGGGCCTTATGGCCCTAATTTTGGACAGATATATAATAAAACAGTCAAACAGTCTCGCCTGGGCGGGACCTCCCTGCCCACTGTGACGCAGGGACCTTTGTAAACTTTGAAAAATCGAAAAAGAACTACTAATCGTAAGACAGTGCGGTTGGTGTCAAAGTTCTCAGAATGGAATCTACTTTCATAAAAGAATTATACATACCGCTTTTGTGAACCATGCACATACTCTATTAACCTGGCCCAAGCAAATGAGTGCCCATACTAATTCCGGTTCCATCCTCTGTTACAGGGCAGCAGCTGGTCGAGTAGCCAGCGAGCCGTGTCAGGAGCGTCTGTTGAGAGCAAACGGAGACTGACGGAATCCGCCACGCGTGCGTTGACCGACGCCCCCGCAACGCGACCGGTCGGCGTTTGGAAGCGCAGGGAACTCATCGCTTCACAACCAAAGAGCCCTCTCTAGTCATTCGCCCTCAAACCAAACCCCCCAACTTTTTATTCACCATAATTAATTATTACTACCTACCATTATTTACTTGATATAAAAAAAAATATTTTTAGAAGCTGCCTTTTTTTCTTTTGGGTCCCTTAGTTGTATGTTATATGATGGAGATATGACTAATGTTTTTATCTGAAAAATTTATTCATAAAATATGAACAATGGGTAATTTTCGTGGGTAGGATTTTTTTATTTTCGATCTCAGAATCGGCTTAGCACCCTTGAAACCGGGCCTCCCCACCACCACAGCCTATTTTCATCTCAAAACTCCGTGTAGCCTGGGCAACAAACGGATAGAAAGAAAACGAAATGACGACATAAGTGGATGGTGCTGAGGGTTCCCCCCAGGCGGACGCGGGGGTGAGGGGCTTTTACCTATGACGTCATTTCGCTTTCTTTCCACTGGTTTATCGCCCACTTTCGATCATCTGGTACTCCTTGTATAGCACCTTTTCGGAAAGCACTCACCGAGATATCGTAAAATCTCAAGCGGTCAAAATCTAGACTCAAAACATGTACCATATTTTTTTCTTGAAGCCTCAAATTTTATCAGAAAATTTCTATATATCAAAACTGTCTACGAGATGGTACGCCAGTCTGTACCAACCAAATAAATTACTTGGTTTGTTTGGACACACAGTCCTGGACCAGTCCAGGATGGAACTGCGTTCTGAAAATGAGGGGATTAGAACCGTCCAGGATTGAGTGCAGAACTTTGTCTGTCCGAACGCACGCTGATGATTCCGAACAGATAACCTGAAGCACCTTGACATGAAATGTTGTAACCTTCCAAGTAACCTGAAAGTAGAAGCATCAAGTGCGCATGTGCAGGATCAACAGTCCTCGAAAAAATCCAGGACTATTATAACTAGTCCCGAGCGGTCCTGAACTGTCTGACCGAACAGCCAGCTCTCGATCCAGGACCAATTCTGGCGCCGTCCGAACACACGAAAAGGACTTGGATGGAATGGTCCAGGATTGTCTGTCCGAACGAACCCGCTTCAGTATGCTTTCAACGTGAACTGCTATTATACATGCTACCCGTGATTCTCTTCAAACATCAGAACTTCGATTAATGATCATCTCATCATCAAGGACCAAGGAAAGCAATAAAATAAAACAACAATTTTAAACGGAATGTAGGTAGGTGTCTTAGTCGTTTTACTCATTAATAATTTACACTTTATTTACAAAAAAAGTAACAAATATCATTAAACGTAAGTACATATTTACAGTTCAAGTTCACCGAAGTGCTATGTAGGTAATAATAAAGTTTGTAATAAAAATATCTTGTTCATTCTTGAAAACGAAAGCATCAGCGTTGACGCGTTGATACTGATCGACATTGATGAGGATGTTGCTATGGGGGTGTGACAGTGATAGCTTCGGATGTCGCCAATTTCTCGTATTCAACCGGCGCGTCCAATTGAACCTGAGGCCCTGAAATGAATGCAAAATAATGTTCGCGATTATGATAGAATTTCGAAACAAATATTAACAAAAAACGCTGCAAATCCCTGCACAACGGTTTATTATTTTGTATAGAATACCCTTCTGTTACAGATCACAGCTCTATGTATAGATAACCCGTCTATATAATATGATATTATGTACTATTCTATACATATTATGTAGATCGCAGACCCTCCGTAGGTTAGTACCTAACCCCGTACTCGTTACTAGGTACCTACCTAAATCACGAGTTAAATGTTGCTAAAATAATTCTGCCGATGACAAACAGTACCTAACAAAAAGAAACACACATAATGAAGTTCTGAAAAGAAATTGTTGATGAGGAGTGAAAACAGTTGCAAAAGTACCTACCAACAAACTCCAGCCCCTTCTACGTAGATGGTATAATGAACCGTTGTGCAATAATTTACCGTTGAGTAATGATTTACCGTAGTAATAATTTACCCATCAATAATACTTCAACGTTTGTTCAAGTTTCACTACCTACCAACAAACTCCAATAGAGCCATCATTTTTCAAATTAAATAATATCACAGAACAACCAACTCGACTTCATACTCCGCCAATATAATCAGGTGATCCCTACCAATGATTGGCCGTATTCACAAATTCCTATAGTGGGCGCGTCTCTGGTTACGAGATTTGGTTTGGATTGTATACAATTTCATTCACACTGGAGTCGAAAATGCCTGTCGGTGCAAACTTCGGGGCCTTACTGTGAACGAACGGCTGGACGTACGATGCTCCGGATGGTCTTAAAAAACTCGCAAGTTCAAGAACTATTTAAAACCGTAAAAATATTTACGTAAAAAAATGGTATAGGCGTTTTGAAAATTTCAACCCCTATTTTGAACCCCTTAGAGATGACTCACAGTAACGTCGAGCTTCGAGGACCAACTAGACGCCGAACGGAACCTATAACCCGAATTTCATCAATTTTTTTTCATGGTAACTAAGAAAAGTGGCCCGTACGGCGTACGGCGTACGGCGGACAGACAGAAATATTTTTATTGCAGTTTTAGATTCTACATACCTTGAAACGTAAACCATCAAATTTTGAGGGGGGGTAAGAATTTTTTTTTTCATGCTCGATTCCAATGGTTCATTATTGAAAATAATAAACCAAAATGAGCAAGTGCGTCGTGGATGTGGACTGGGGCAGAATCAATTATTTGTATAATTAACTAATTTTAATGACGAATTTGAGAGGAAATGTAAATAAATGTAATTTGAAGAACAAGGAATATGAAGGCAATGAGGAGTACCCATGACTTCAGTTTATATTACTTTCCAATTTTTGAATGCAAGTACCAATTCTTAGAATTTTGAGACCAAACCTCACTGTCCTATGATGAAGTTCTTTTTCTATGAGCTTTCTAAGTTTCGGCAACAACTGACGTCATTGCGCTCCTTCCGCCTGGGTGGCCCCTTGCCCAGCGTGACGTCACTTGTTGCCAAAATTTTGAAAGCTCACTGCAAATTACTTTTGTTACAATCAATCAGTACATGGATAAGGCAAATACATCAATGGACGCGTACATGTTCTGAGAGTATTAAGGTAGTAGTAATTCAAGAGGAAGCTGGAAGACATGCCGAGTATCTGCCCAACCGACCAAACAGTGCGCAGTTCCACCTTTTGTATGCTGCACTTTGACCCCAACACACTATGCACACTACACACTATGCAGTTGGGGTATAGACGAAATCATGGAACACATCATTGGTCAATATCCGATAGTCTGGTTATTATAGGAAAGCATTTTCAGCAAAGTGGGTAAATGTCACTATATGTTTTGGTAAGAATCTGTGATAAGAGATGGCAGCACCGTGATTTCTCCTGCAGTAGAGGGAACAGAGTTTTTGCAGCCTACGACATTACAGGCTACGTGATGTTGGCCTAGAGCGAGCCATTCCAAGATGCTAACCTTTTTGACATCTTACGTAGCTTTGGCGAGAGCCTACGTGGGGATGCGAGTTTTAAAGTCACGTCAAGTAGTAGAGTGACGCTAAAGTTTTCCTCAAAGTCTTCTCTCAAAATTTCTGTCACTCACTTTTCTTCATTTTATCTTTTTTTTTCTTTTTTGGTTCCGACCTTCCTGTTTTGTGAATTGTGTGTGTGTTCAGGACTGTGCATCAGTCAGTTGGCTGCTGGAATGAATCAGTTTTAGGTTATAACTTGGGAAGGTTATGCATCAGGTTGAAGCGCAAAGCAAGTTTCCTACGTAGGCAGCAGACGTGGGCAGTTCCGCGTCCTAGGGATCCTCATATATCCTCAAGGTCACGTACCCTGGCGTCAGGAGGGGGGTCTAGTAGCACGTTGACTCGACCAAAAAAAATCAATGATCGCATTGAAATAATATACCAAACTTGTCCTCAAAAATATTTCAATTACACCTTGCAAAATTCAAAAAATGTTGCTATTTTTAGTTTTTCTTTGAACAATTAACGGTTTTGCAATAAATCAATCAAGCAATGCTTTTACAAGCTTTTTCTTTTATTTGGCGATTCTTCATCTTAGTTATCTCTGTAGGGTTTTCTTGATTATTTGTTGTTACTTGTCATTTATCTTCTTTGAGCTGACTAAATCGAAAGTAGTCACCACCAACTACAAATCACTTATTATTACAATTTCATTCGTAATTGTAAATACTTAACATCTGCAATCTGTAGATCTGGAATTTTTTTAAGGCAATCCCCTCACTTGAATTTTTTATTGGAATTTAATATGATACCACGTTTTGAAATGTGAAATTGTTTTAATTATGTACTTCAAATGACGATTTACCTCACACATGGATGGTCAAAACATCCACTCATTCCCGACTGCTCTGCTATGGGACTTCCAAGCATCATCCAGGTGTTCTCACACTTCTCCGGTTTCACTCTGAACTGACTACCTACTATAGTTCCCGAATGTAGCGGTGTTCGTATTCTCTGGGTATTTTACATGAGTTGAACATTCGAAGCATAGGATTAAATTACCTTTGATCAACGACGTTAGATCGATCTCGAATTTGAAGTATTTCGATAGGCAGGGGTCGAAGCCGAGAAGTGTCAACATGGCGGATTCATTCCACCTCCAGAATATGACTTCTTGACCTCTGGCTTCAAGATCGTCCACTGTCATTTTGAGACCCTGTAAATTAAACCAAATAAATATCCGGTCTCAGTCAAATGACAGTGTCACATTTGCCCAGTACAATACTGGTAAAATGGTAACACTGGTAATTGTAATGATATACAGAACCGCAATAGATGGATGTATGGAACAGTAAATTTATAAATAAATTAAAGCTTATAAATAAATTGAAGTTTATAAATAAATTAAAGTTTATAAATAAATTAAAATGTATAAATAAATTAAAATTTCTAAATAAATTTAAAAAATACGTCCTCAAAATCAAACAGAGGGAAATGTCTTGGCAAAGGTTCTTGAATGTTGCCAGTACGGTTTGCAATTTCTAATGTTGGGTTGTTGGCAGCATTGAGAACCTTTGCCTCCGAAGCTTTGCTCCGCCTCCTTGGGCAAACAGCCAGTCAGATGTTTAAATGGACCTCATACGTCATTTCTTGCCGCATTTTTACTTTTAACCATCCACATTTAAAAAATAACGTTTATTTTGGAAAACCGGCTTCGAACTACCATTTTTCCAAGATTTCTAAATAAATTTTTTTTTTAACGAAAATTCCCCATTTCTTGTAGCCATACATAAATTTTCGTAGCCCCATACAGATTCGTAACCCCATACAGATTGTCATGAAAATTTGTGATCGAGAATTTGCATTGCAATCGGACCAGTCATAACTTTTGGGCATGTGCAAACGTGAAATTCTAGTTAGCCCCTTCGTTTCACAAAAAAACATTACTAGGACTACACTCAAATTTTGATGGGAAGTGGGGACTGGTCGTTAGATCCGCTAGGGGCCAATTCAATTAGTGCCACACCTACTACACCCTGCGGTGGAGATAAAGGTGGGGTGGGCCATTTGAAATTCAAAATGAAAAAAAAAGTTATGAAGCAAGATTCGTGAAGTGCTAAGCAGGCGGAAGTACTAACCAGGTGGGACTCCACCAATCGGGCTGTGTAAATGTAACGGTCTGTCGAGGGATGTGGGGAACAGAAACAGGGAGATCGGGAACATCTCGTGTGAAGCCCGTTGAAAGTATAAGGAATTAAAACACTTCCATATTTTACTCATCATCCTACCTTCGCTATTGTTGAATCAATGTCGAGGATGTGTGTACCGTCAAATATCACTGTGGCCGTCGTGTTCTTAGCAGCCGTGCACCGTTCGATGATGAGGGTTCTGAGATAATCCGAAGCTGGGAAATTCAAGCTTTGGGTCGGTGTAACCAAAAGGACTTCGCAATCTTGAACCTGTAACAGAAGGTCGGGGTTGTTGCAGTGTGTGACATGTCTATACTGTCCATCCACGGAGTCAGTCTCCACCTCCCTCTAAATCGGCGAGTTCATAGGTACCGCATCCAATAGAAGATTCTGATAGAAGAAACCTCTTTCCTTCTGTACACTGATTTATCTAATATTAACACATACTTACTGCAGTTATATAGGTACCTACTTTAATAAATTGATTGGTATAATTTATTTATTACTCGGACTCATTTTTGGGCTTTTAGCTCATTATTTGCCTTTGATTAGTTATATAGGATAGTTGGTATTAATCACCGTATAAGAGAAAATAACAATTTACCCAAATCCACTGAACTGCCACGCTTGGCCTCGCCGAGTGGTAAAGGATGAATAGGAGGTTGACTGTGATCCCGACCAACATGCCGTATTCGAGCCCGAAAAACAGGCAAGTGAGAAGCGTCGCTATCAATGGAACCAGGTCAGCCTCTGAAATTCCAGATATTATTTAGGATAAGGGTACAAGAGGGACACTGTCCCAGTGGTTGACAGTCACAACTTAGTTGAATTTCGAAGCAGTTTGAAGTTTGAATCTGGCGCCACTGTATTACGTAGCCAACGTGTGTATGCAATTAGGTAGGTTCGTTCCAGCGCTACAATTATTCCATACATTTTAACTAGAATCAAGTTTTAAGTAGCAAGTAAATGTAATTCCTCTATTAAATGAGGCTGTATACACTACTGGTGAAAAAAATTGGTTCTGCTTTTTTGTCTTTTGCACAAAACCTTTTTGTTTTTCAAAATTTTAAAAGCCTAAAATTTCTTCTCCTCCGTTTTCTTTGTTTTGATGTTGTGGGGAATGGATTTAATTTTTTTTTTGATGGCCATGCTTTCTACTCATGTTTTCTGATTTTTCAAATAAATCCATCCTATTTAAAACCTAATTTTTGGTTTACCTACGTTTTAGTTTTTAATTTAAAAAAAAAACTTGGGCGCCGAAATTGAACGAAATACAAACAAGAATCTCAAGATTCGAAACTGTAAATCTGTGAAATGAACGAGGAAGCTCAAACAACGTGCACGTACAAATACAAAGCTATAAATTAAATGATTTGATTGGCTGACACTGGCACGATCATTTCGAGTTCTGTCATAACGGCAGTCGCCTTTTAACAACATATTCCACAGATATTATAATAGGCAAGCAGGTGCTTAGTTTGTTGATAGGAAGGTTTGTGATTCTGAATCACCTCACAGAAAGTGGCAAGCCAAAAAGACCGACCTGGCGAATATCTGAACGATATGGATGCTATACAGTCAGATTCAGGAAATCCATGTGAACGCCCAAATGACTTTCAAGTGGTATGCGAGTGGCTTTTTGCCACAGGGAACGAACTTAACGACATTTGGTCGCTTCGAAACGACTTGGTAAGAACACAAAGGTAAGGAGGAATTCTAAACAAGCCCTGAGGCTCATTCATCAAATAGATTGTATGTATACAAAATATGATGCTGAAATTCGCCATGAGATGTATTTTTGGTACTTACTCTTCGTTCTCCATAGCAACGTGACAGCGTGGTATTCCACCATATAGAACATGGCGCACAAGATAAGCCCAGCCAGCGTAGCCTTGGGGATAAAGTAAAACGTGGAAGTAAGGAAACTCAAAGACAGGAGGACGAGTATTCCTGCAAATTGAATCATCGTTTGAATAGCGATATTGTAAAATTCAATTTAAAAATTAATATTTGAGCCACTGCCTCCACCTACCCGTGAATAAGCCTCCAGCAGGCGTCACAACTCCCGAAGCGTAGTTGACAGCAGTTCTTGTGAATGATCCTGTGACGGGGAAAGATCTAACGAAGGAGCCAGCGATGTTACAGAGACCTATAGCGATCATTTCTTGGGTTGCGTCCACACTCTTGCCCTTGGCTAGAATAATGCAATAAGAATCCATTTTCAAGAAACATATTGCGAATTCAGGACAATGCAATACTTCAAACTAGGACTTACCGAATGCTTTAGCAATGGCGATATTTTCCAAAATGGCAATCAGAGGAACGACGATGAGGGCCGAGCCCATTTCCTCGGTCATCTGACCGAAAGACAAAGTCTCGTTTCCCTTTTGCATTGAAAACGGCGGCAGTTCCAGCGGCGGTAAACCGGAATCAACGGTACCTGTGGAATGGATAATATGGTCAATATTCTATAGTCATAAACCTCTAAATTGACTACTAAGAACATTTTCAAGTCACTGCCATAATTTTTATTTGTAAGTCATAATAGTTTGAAAAGGGATCAAGGGCACACTCTGCTCAAGACAATATGCCTGCCAGTATGGTTCGCAAAGCAGGTCAGAGAGTGCGCTAGTGTCATCCCACTTAGTTTTCAGGAATCAGCCAGTTTTCGATGAAATTATTGGTACTTTCGAACGATCGTGATTGACCCCAGGAACCATTTAGCGAATTTTCAAAGAAAATATAGCTATTTGGCTCGTTCTAAAATTTCTGAAATACTCCCTGTGAACCCAGAAACCGCTCCAAAACCCGTTTCATGCATCAGAGATCTAAATCATAGTTTTTATTATGTCATTCCCCAGTCACCACGATTTCCATGGTAAACAATTCGTTCTTGCGCAGAAAAATCCGTCCCCCAAGAGTAATGGTGAGTTCGTTACCCAGCCCGTTCGCACTGTGCGCAGCGGTCCAAATTTACAATTTTTGGTTAAAAAATAATCATAACAAGAAGGATTTCAGTACGTAGGCATGTGGGGTGTTGACAATCAAGTTTTTCGGGTCGCTGAATCGATTGCAACTAGTCCCAGTCCGATTAGACGCACTCAGCGTACCAAATTTATAAAATTGTAGTCCGAAATCCAAAAAAATTTCCATTTTTTTATGTAGGCATGTGAGGTGTCGTTTACCATGTTTTTCGTTTGTTTGTTTTTTTGTCGTTGAATCTATGGCGAGTAGTTTCAGCAGGTTCAGACTGCATCGAGTGATCAAAATCACTTTTTTTTTCAAAACACCCAAAAATGATTTTTTGACATAATTTTTCTGCCTTTATGGTATCAACAAGTGCTTTGGCAGGTGACCATTAAATTCTTAATTTCCCAAACTATCTTTTAAAATTCGCTCCTTAACCCATGCCGCATGTCTGGAACATTATTATTGTTTTATTATTTTTATTAGGTAGGTACCTAGTTACATAAATTATTCAATATTGTTATTTATTTATTTTATTTTCTGGTAAATGTATCTGTGTAGGCACCTACAAGTATTATCCATTGTTCAGTAGGTTAGATAAAATCAGAACTTAAGAAAACGAATAAATAACTATATTTAAAGACGATTCCTTTTATTTATATTCTATAAATTATTGTGTTTTATCCCAACTTGCCCAGTTGGTAAAGGGAAGGGAAATTTATTTAATAGGGATTTAATAGGGCCCAAACCCCATTTCAATGTCAAAACCCAAATCTAAAAACCTAAGTACATTTTTCTCTGGTTACCACCTAAGACCCAGGATTATTGCTGATGATTTAGATTAGGGAATAATAATTTATGTAGTTGATTTTACTGCGTAGCGTGTTACTTGCATTTTCCGGCCTCTTAGACTAACCCACAATAAATTTACGAGTTGCAAATTAAAGTACCTAATTGGAGGCGCATTGGAACGCCATCTATGTGTGTGTGTGTTAGAAGTTTTTTTTCTTTAATATGTGAGCCAATTTCAGTCTTTCACGTTTTGGTGCATGAACCCGTTTGGATCTCTCTGAATTATCATCTCCATCCAACAAAGTCTGAAGTTCATCTAAATTTGTTTTCAAATTCAAATAGTTTAATGGGCATATAGGATAAGAATCCCACCTCGCATGCCAACAAACAAAACATGGGTACAATATTTGATAAATTGTGATTGGTTTTGTTAAACCTGAACATGCATTTTATACTTGGACCTGTGTAGATAAATGTAGTCAATAACAGCTTATAGTTTTTACCAGTAAGCTTGAAAGGAGTCATTCCGTGTTGTGACAGTATGAAAGCCAGAAATGTGCCAAATACAACCACAACGGCGTTCCTGGCGAGACCGAAAAGGCTGCAAAATTCCTTGAAGTACTTCTTTGTAGGTGTGCTCGAGTCCCATTCGGACGATGATTCTTTCAGTTTCTAATGAGCAAAACCAAATTATTAGGGAATTTACGGTCGTGTGCAACGCAGGGATCATCGACCGAGTTGTACGATAGATTGATTATTTATTTATTTATTTATATTTCTGACATATAGGACAGATTCCCACCTCGCATGTCATTCGATATGAGAAGTTACTATACTAATTTTAAGTAAATAAGAAAAATATACTAATTTTAAGTAATAAGAAAACTATACTAATTTTAAGTAAATAAGAAAACTATACTATTTTTAAGTAAATAAGAAAACTATACTAATTTTAAGTAAATACGAAAACTAATAATTTTAAGCAAAAAAGAAAAAGGCCTGAGGTGCATTTAAACAAAAAAAATCAGCCTGAAGGGCACATAATAAACAGGTTAGAAGAAAAGAAGAAAAGAGAAGAAAAGAGATAGTGAGGGGTGGGAGGGAAGAGAGAGGAAAAGGAAGAGGCGACAAGGAAGTGGCGCTCAACAGAACCCCTGAACGCACCAAGGGAAGAGGCACAACGAATCGCCACAGGGAAGGAATTGATGATCGTGATCATTTCTCTTACCTTCGTTAGAACAAGAATAACAATAGTGGACACGCCCAACACAGTGTCCCATATCCTGATCTGGTGGATGTTCCGATAGACGTTCGTCCAGGAGTCGACGAAGGCGTGGGGGTTGCCCGGAAGACCCAAGAGACCTTTGACTTGGGATGAGGCTATCGTGATGGCGGCTGCCGACGTAAAACCAGCCGTCACCGGTAAAGAGATGAACTCCACAAGAAAACCTGAGGGCAGCAATGGGAAATGAAACCGGGGCAGAGGCGTAGCCGGGGGAGGGGGGGGGGGGGGTCATAACACCCCCCCATTGGCTCGAAAACCTTATCTCAAAATAAAATTAAATCTCACCAAACACAAAACCAACAATAACAAAAGTAACCAAATAAATACAACAATACCAGATTAAACGGTAAATAAAAATATGGCTAAACAGTTAAATAATATTACGTTTATTTGATTACAAACTATCTGTCCCAAAAATTTGACCCACTCTATTTGACAAAAAATTTTATCGAAATAGTCCCTCACCGTCACCATCCCACACTTCAGGTGAATAATATTGATTTTAGCCCTTAATACCAATTTTTGACCCCCAAAAATCCTAATTAGACCCCCATTCTGTGTGAAAAACAACTGAAATGGTATTTTTCTGTCTTAAATTTATTATCCTTCCATACCAATTTCACATAATATTTTATATATCAATTTTAGCCGTTTTACTAATTTTTGACCCCAAAAAACTCAAATTCGAATTTTTTTCGAATTTTTGAAAATTGTTCATCCTTTTGTATGGCATTAAGAAACTTTTACTGAAATTTGGAATTTTTATCACATACCCAAGGTCAGATATCGTCTGGAGTGACACATAAATAATTATATATAATATACGTATACATTTTTGTTAAAATGTAGAGATGAAATCAGGATGCTCTGAAACGGATTTGCCTATAAAATAATTTCAAAAACTCATGTTCTGAAAATGTTGGACCCATAGCAATATCTTCATTTTCCTTGAAAATTCGCGAGTTGCCAAATAAATGTTTTATTTCATCAGTTTATCTTACCTAACGTTACCTGTAACATTTAGTGCTTTGTTAAATTTAATTTGAATTCAGCTTTGTTTTTAATGTCAAACCTTATTAGCGAACTTTCAAAGAAAATGAAGCTATTGCAATGGGTAACATTTTCAGAGCATGAATTTTTGAAATATTTTTATAGGCAAATCTGTTTCAGAGCATCCTCAGTTCATTCCTAGATTTTAACAAAAATTTATACATATATTATGTATATTTATATGCCACTCCAGATGATATCTGTCCTTGGGTACATGATAAAAATTCCAAATTTCCCCAAAACTTTTGTATTGCCATACAAAAGGATGAGTTCGAAGATGAGCGATTTTCAAAAATTCCAAGGGGGTCCAATCTGAGTTTTTAGGGGTCAAAAGTCGGTAAAAACGGCTAAAATTGCAAACAATTGATATAAAATCACTGGAAGTGGTACGGAAGGGTGAGTAAAGACAGAAAAATACAATTTCAGTTTTTTTTTCACACAGAATAGGGGTCAGATTTTGATTTTTGGGGGTAAAAAATTGCGGTATTAATGGCTAAAATCAATGTTAATTCACCTGACGTTGTGTGGGATGATTAATCACGATGGAGGGACTATCTCGATGATAAAACTATTTTTCTAAAAACAAGTGGGTCAAATTTGACTTCATTGGGGTCAGACATACAGACAGGCAAAAATGGCTAAAATCACGAAAAATTGTATAATTTTAAGAAAAGTGGTATGATTTCTCGCTATATCATGTTTTTGCACAATAACAGGAATATTTATTTGAAAATTCGCTCTTATAACCATGCTGCATGACAGGAACTTCCGACTGTTTTTTCCGATAATGTAGGAGCCGCCATTTACTTTTGAGTTAGACCACGTGCTAAAATGGATAACCTGGAGATAAATAGTAGGAAACACAAGACCAAAATTTATGTTGGGTCAAAACACAGAAGTCCAAGAGAACTTGTCTGTTGTTGTTGGTAAGGAATGGTCTGGGTTTAGCCAAAGGTTCAGAGAAAATGAATCAACTTTCCATAATTTATTTCCGAAGTTTCGGGCCAAAGCTTGGCCCATCTTCAGGTGGAACCTGGAAATTGTCCTTCACAGAAGATAGGAGGCAGTCAAAGAAAAAGTGAAATCAACCGCTAGACAACGTTGGCATAAGTACCAGCCAAGTATTATCGTTTCGGACCATTCCATCCAAGCCACGCCTCTTTTTGTGTGTTCGGACAGCGCCAGAAATGGTCCTAGATTGAGAGTTGGCTGTTTGAACAGACAGTCCAGGACTGTTCCGGACTAGTTCTAGTAGTCCTAGATATTTTCAAGTACTGTTGATCCTGCACATGCGCACTCGATGCTTCCACCTTCACCTTATGTGGAAGTTACAATGCTTCAGATTATTTATTGATTCGGAATCATC
Organism: Leptopterna dolabrata; assembly: GCA_954871275.1. Classification (NCBI taxonomy): domain Eukaryota; kingdom Metazoa; phylum Arthropoda; class Insecta; order Hemiptera; family Miridae; genus Leptopterna; species Leptopterna dolabrata. The sequence continues at coordinate 18,211,665 of OX940987.1, read as the reverse complement.
AACGCGCGTTTCGACAGACACAGTGCTGGATTCAATCCTGGACGGTTCTAATTCCCTCATTTTCAGAACGCAGTTCCATCCTGGACTGGCCCAAGACTGTCTGTTCGAACAAACCAATAAACGCTCGTCAAAGAACCAGTAAGAGATTGACCACCTGACAGATTACAAGAGAAAGGATGGGAAATCTGAGAACAAAACATGCAGAATGTCACCACTCAAAAAACCAAGATAATTATGGCAATCTGTGTAATTATCAATATCAGTTGTTGGCCAGCGGTTGTTCTCACTTCTCCTTTGACTGCCTCTTATATTATGTGAGGTACACTTTCCAGGTTCCACCTGAAGATGGGCCACGTTTTGGCCCGTAACTCTGAAATAAATTATGGAAATTTGATTTCTTTTCTCGGAACCTTTGGCTGAACCCCGCCAATACCTAAGTATCCAACACTAAGTATGCAGCATGCCGACTTATTCAACCTCTTCTATCAGAATTTGTTGGTGCAAGATCTAATACGGATGGATACTCTGAATTTCAAATTCTACACCAATTAGTCAAACGTTTAAAATTAATGATAATTTTAAAACATGCCTACATTTTGAAAGATGAACCACCCACTGCTGCTTCCACATGTTCATGTTTCTCACCAATTTTCTGCTACGTAATACCTATCAGCACTATGCGCTGAGACTCGAGCGTTGCTTATGTGTGCTCTTGATAGAAACCATTACCATCAACAAGAACTCATTCCGCCTGAGCTGCACGGCTTACAGTTGACGGAATTCTATCTAACTACTAACTACTATTCTTCGTTAGTTACATAGGTACCTACTGAACGAAGTAGTTTGACTAGAGACTATCGTTTTGGATGGTGTTGTGTTAGGGTTTTGACTTGGATACTTCATATCCCTTTTATGGTTGGTCGTAGAATCGTTTATTATAATTAATATTATAATTACGTGGGTAGTAGATAATTATCAGTTACGTCAATTGACACTTACCTAACCTTAGGATCCCAAAACACAGTATAACAAGACCAGTGAGGAACGCCAGCAGCACTGCGAACTCTGGGCCGTGGTTTTGAACGTAAGTTTGCGTCATAAGTGCCATAATGGCCGTCGGTCCCACTGTAATGTCTTTGCACGATCCAAAAAACAAGTATACGAAGCTTCCCATGAACCCTGAGTACAATCCATACTAGAAAAAGAACAGTATAGGTACTCAGTCACATAAATTAGTACATACCTACACAACAAACAGTCAATGTGTAGGTACCAACTCAGTAAGAAACAGGCGTAGGACAATAATGCACCTGGATTTATTTGGATTCTAACTATCGATCACCAAAACTGCCTACATAAGTGTTACGTAGGTAGATACTTGAGTCACAACTAAATTTAAAACGCAAGTTTAAGTGACATTAACGTCCAAGGTACAAGAGAAGGTATAGTGACGTTTGCGTTCTGTCTTAAATTATTTAAATTCATACAGGTATTTATCCATATCCATAGAGGTCAGAAACAAGGTTTTCCAACTTCACAAAGGTTTGACCTTTACTGCTTCCTTCGTTAAACAAACGACAAGGTTATCAGTGGAGAAGGATACCTACCTCACGGAACTACGCGAATGAAGAAAACTTACGTACAAACTGATCCTAGTAAGTCCAAAATACGGTAAATACGTAGGTAGGTACTTAACCGTACGTAACTTCACTTACGTACTACACTTTAGGTTGCGAAAACTCCGATGATATTTATAGCAACAATAAAATAATACCTGGGGTTGTAGACCAGCTACAACTGCGTAGGCGATACCTTGAGGTATTGCTGTCAGTCCAACTGTCAAGCCAGCGATGAAATCTTTCGTGAGAGTAGATAAAGAATAGTCAGGTGCCCAAGCGAGTATTGGCAGTCTGAATAATTAAGAAAATAGATACAAACTGAGCTCTGAGCACGACTATTAAGAAGTATAAAATTGATGACACGATTGATAAAATGGCTCAAAACATTCCAGGTTGGGGCTTAGCGTCCAACTCCCTTGTGGGCTTATCTCAAGTCCTTTTCTCTTTTGAGGATCAAAATCTTAGTAGGTATTTATAAATTAAATTTGATTTCGACTAGGTAACCTACCTTTTGGGCAGTTGGTCCTTCTGACAACAATCGAAAACCGTCGTAAGCGAACACGTGCATGTTGATTCTTCCGGTTTGGCCTTCGAAGCTTCTGTCAATACGTTGTTCAGATCCACATTAACATTATCGCCATTTTTCAATTTGTCACCTGAAAACAAAATGTATTGTCACCTAAACGTCAAAAACATCATTGTCAACTGCACGTTTTACTCATATTGGGATCAACGTCCAACCTGGCACTTCAGATTGGATTATGGAAACGTGGATTAGTTGTTCTGATGTCTCCTCTCAAGGATGTGACTGCTCATGATTTCGCGATGACGTAGATAGGTTGCCTTCATTCTTATAACCCTCACGTTCGCGTTTGTACACGTAATAAGGTTGGCAGGTACCTAATCTATTCACATGCAGTGTTTCGCGAATCCTTATACCTGTTTTTACGGTGTCAAGGTTCGAACGTGCTGCCTAGTAGGTGTTAAGACCGTGTTTGTTTTCGTTGTACCTAATAGATAGATAGGATGCGGTTTTCAACGGTTTATCACATAATATATAAACTGAAATTTGACACATTTTCGTAACCCAAAATAGGTAATGGTCATCGAACTCATTAGTTACTTGTAAATATTGGCAGTTTTGTACCTATGGGATTTTTGAAAATCACGCAACCAAGGTCAGACATCTTCTAGAACTAGAAGGACACAGTTTCCTACGCATGCATAACTTCACATAACTATAGAAGGGATTTGTTCCAGCTCTCCAACGTTGGAGTTGGAATGACTTGTCTTTCAAAATTCGCTGTGAACTTCTTCCTGAACCTCCTAGACGATGAAGAACTGAACACTCGATAAATAAGGAAAACTCAAATGCTGGAGCGTTGAACGTCGATCGATAGAACGCAGCTATGATAAATTAACCAATTCTCCAAGAAATGATCACTTGAACTATTATTTGGTTTTTATGCGGAAGCCAGTGGCAGGCGAGACGAGAATGAACTTGCATTCAGATAAAACAAAAAGACCGGAAAAATTAAAATTTGAAGAAAATCTTTGACCTGAAGATCCTTGAAGTCGGAAAGTTAAAAGTTACCTTCTTGGTTATAAAGGCCGTAGAGCGTACATGAGAGCAGTGCGGATACCTTCCGTATGGTGACGAGATCAGGAAGTGCTATTTTTAAATTGCTGTAGGTATTTTACGTTAAACCCTTCATTTTATTAATACAGTATCTCCTAATGGTACATAAGATATTACCAGCCGATGACCACCAAGAATTAAAATGACCAAACAATACTCGATTTTAGCGAACGATTAAACCTCTCAGGGTTATTCAATTTTATCTTCCCCCTCAAAGGTCGTTACGTCGTCGGAGTTGTCATCGTCACAAGAATTTCTTGACTTGCTATTTAAGATTTATCATTTTTCTCCATTCATTTAGATTAAAATATGAGCAAACACATGACCTATCTTAATTGTTTGTTACGTTTTTGTGTAGGTACCTATGTAAATATTGTATAATGGAGGAAGAAGAAGAATTTATTTCAGATGCCCGATTTCAAATGCCAGCGTTTCCGTGTACAAATAAATCAGCACACTGTGGGTTTTTCGATCATAATTTTCGTACAAAGAGACTGAAGAAATGTCCTTGATCTTGATGAGAATACCGGCGAAGCAAATAGACCAACATCTTGATAATGGAACGCCCTTGAAAACGCTAGCTTCACTTCCTTTCAGGCTCGAAAGTCTTGTTCACACTATAGCTCACCATTCTATTGTTCTCGACAACTTCAATTGCACCATTTGATATCCCACAAAGTGCCAGTTAGGTTATACATTTCAAAATGTGTTTAGCTGTAGGTATATGACGTAAGTAATCTGAATGCAACTACACGTAAGAAACGAACTAAGAGTCTGTAAAATGGGATGCGGTTGTGACAGAGTGTAACAGTGAGGGTGGACCCTCGCGAGTCCCCCTCCTACACCAGCGAGATTATCGCCGGTTAAGAAGGGATTTCGATTAGGCTTCCCCACACCGATCCCGTCTCCACCGGAAGAAAAAATGTATCGAGAACAGCCCACACTATTACACTCCTCCCCACATGACATACTTCTGGGTAGCAGAAGTATGAGAGGAAAAGAGGGAATGAAAAGTAGTATGAAGTTCTGGTTCGGGAAAAGACATCTGAACAACTTCAAGGTGACTAACCTTCATCGTAATGGGGCTACCTCAATAATATTTTACTTGTGGGGAAAAAAGCTCCTACATACGACACGAGCTCCTACATTTATTTGACGAGTATTGGCGGATAATGTTGTCAGAGGTTGTTGTCCAGTGAATTGTGCTCATCTGGGCAACCTCTAGGTGATCATCCTCCATCATTAGGATGGAGCAACTATGGGGACTTGTAAATTGGACACGGCATTACTCACCGTCAAATGAGCACAATATATTTTAATTATATTGACACTCTAAAGGGGGTGGGGAAGCCAATAGATGTATGTATTATAAGAGGGACAGGTTGTTAGTAAAGGAATCCTTCTGGGAAACCTTTGGGCTTATCATTCTGGTAAGCCCACAAAAAGTGGATGGAGTATGGTGAAGTGCTCAGCACATACTACCAAACCACGCTCTGCTACCATGTGACAGAGTGAGGAGAGTGACGGTGGACCCTCGAGAGTCCCCCTCCTACACCAGCGAGATTATCGCCGGTTAAGAAGGGATTTCGATTAGGCTTCCCCAAACCGATCCCGTATCCACCGGAAGAAAAAATGTATCGAGAACAGCCCACACTGTTACACGGTTCAAACTTACTTCACAGAAATTATTTGACGCAAAAATTTACACAGGTGATCAGTCAACGCTGTTATTAGCCGAGATAAAATGAGGAAGATTTGAGTATTGTAGTCTGCTCTCCAGGAACTTACGTAGTAGTCTTTCTATAAAAGACTATTCTAATAGATCCCATTTTTTGACAGTCTATAATCACACCAACAACTGACCTTTCAGAAATAGTCACATGCACCTATAATTAGGCTTAAACTAGTGTCGTGTTTGTAAGGCGCAATGATAATTCTTATCGAGTTGCTAATAAGTGATGTTCTACCTAGTACCTACCTACCTAACTACATTTCTTGTCATTGTCGTACATTCAACTGGTTATTGTTATCTGTGACTAGGTTTATCGAGGATTTAAAAAAAAATAACTACGAGAAGGAATTATTTGAACTCGTATCTAATGCGTCACAAACAACTAGAAGCATTACCCAATATAAGGAAGTAAATAACTATGGCTACCAACTAACTAAGAATATTGTACGGACTATATATTGTAAGTACTAACATTTGTCACAGTAGGTGGCTTAATCACGGGTATACGATCATAATCACGATTTACGTTCCTTAATCATCTTAACAGAGCTGTTGATTCCACCATATTCTGTTATCATTAACCATGATTAAGAACTGACAACCATTTTTGTTTATCATTCAACGAGACAGTACGTCAAGTACCGAGCGCTTTTGGTTTATTATTCTGTGAATAATACACCTATGTAATCGCTCCGCAAAAAATTTTTATAACACCCCCTCAAAATTTTTTCTTTTACGTTTCAAGGTGCGTAGATTCCAAAAATGCTATGTCCGTCCACTGTCCACCGTACGCCGTACGCCGTATCACGTGTACCGGCTTCATTTTTGGTCTAAAAAAGTCGTTCTTTCGCACACATGCTCCATTTGGGCCCTAGTTGTGTCCCGAAACTTTTCAGCCCGATCGGAATATACCCAGGAAATGTGCACAAAAATAGGTACTTTTTGTGTTTTAGTAACATGTTAGTAACATGAGCTTTTGAGGTATCGTTTTCCATGTTTTTGGGGACGAGAAGACCGAATATGAAGTCGATTTTGACCAAAGAGTGATGGAAAATCGAGGCTCTACCAAATGTTCAGCTCCCAAAATTGATTTTTTATGAGTCAAAAACCTGGGAAATCGTCTGAAATCACCATCAATTTGTATAATAACACTGGAAGTAGTATCAACACTTGGATTAAGACGATTAAATGGCACTACCAATGATCAAAGATAAATTGAAGAAAAAAAAAGAGCTCACCTAATTCGTGTTTTAGGGGCCAAAAATTGTGGAAAACATCAGAAATAGCTATTTAAATTATTTTACATGAAAGAAACAATAAGCAAACAGCCAACATTTCTGTAGGTGTGCCCAATAGAATAATAAACCCATGTGACAAGGACTTTGCAGCGTTTTTGATGTTATAGGTACTTGGAGATTTCAATATTATACAGGTACCTACGATGAATCGTGCATTAGTGCGTGCTTTCGAATTATAATTCCACGATGAAGAAAACCACCGTTTTCAACGTACTGGAAGAAATAGACGGCCAGAATACCATACTGACAGGTAAGTTACCTGTATTACGTTAGGAGAAAGTAATAATTCGCAAGTGTACATAGGTGTTTCAAGAACACCTAGGTATTTCAACCATGAGATCACAACGTTGACATTCAAGTGCACATTTCCAGTAGATTGGACGCGCCTACATCCAACTGTTTTTTCATAACGATCATAATAATAATGGTAATTCGTAAGTAACATATTTTAAGTAGTTAATCTAACCGCTCTAACGACCTGTTAAACCGTTTGACTCAAAGACGAAGGAAGCTGGTTGACTTGTTGGAGAGCAAGTTGGGTGAAATTGAGGAAGCTTTCATGAGTCGAAAGTATTGTCAGAAACGAAATTCACGAACGTACGAACTCATAATCCTTCGGATGACTAATTACAGACATCGAGGTTTTCATTTCATTCCATGGGGACACTTGACATTACAATCCTCGAGTTCGATTTTGCCGACTCTTTTTCGGTACTCGAGTTTTAAAACCCTCCAGAAAGAATAAGGTGAAGGATTCTTAATGCTAATCGCGGCTGTCGGATGGATGAAAACGAGTGTTGGACCAAAACGCTAATAAGGCCTTGTCAACAGAGTTACTTTTCGATTTTGAAACACTCCCATTTAACTGACCGTGAGTCTCCTTGAATTAGAATTGATTAGTAATAATATTGTGAAACTTGGTAACTTGTCTCAGTGTTAGGCTAGGAATTGGGCAGCTATTCTAATTTCGTCTGTTGGATTGGGTTACAACGAGTTTCACAGATTGATGATTAATTTGTGGTAGGTACTCGTATTTAAGCAACGCGAGTTGGTATACGCGCATAGTACTCATTTCGTGGCATAATTTGTGTCACTAAAATATTCGTCTGTGCACCTTTTAAGTAGGTAGGTATCTACAATAATAGTAATACGTAGGTACACCAAGTTCATCACTTTATCTGAAATTAATTATAGGCGCATCGCTTTTTGCAAGAACCGTTTCATGTGGCGCCAAGAAAAATAAAGAGCCATATGATAATTACTCATTTGAATCCCTCATTTGAATTTCGTGTATGTGAGAATAACTCTGACTAATAATCCGGCTGCCCTAAATAACGACATTATCAAACTCTTCTTTTTCTCAACGCTAATCAGAAACACTCGACCTGTTTCCCTACTATATATGAAAAAAGCATCCTCCGCGATGTTTCCGACCATAACAAAACACTACTACCAAAAAATACTGACGTGATTTCTCGCCCATTTTAGTAAGTTTTGGTCATGTTTGCGAACAAATTAGGCACCTTCGTACCTAGCGATGCGTCATACCAATGACATACGTGTACATTTAGAGGTATATTAGGTGGTACCTCAGTAATGGTTTTCAAACTGATATGATAACGAACCTTCTACGTTCTTAATCTTCTTGTTTTCTTGCGTTTCGATGGAATTATTATTGCTCATTTCTCCCCTAAATGCAATTTTAACCGACTTCCAAAAAGGAGGAGAATCTCAATTTGACCTGCTTCTATGTTATTTTTTTTTTACGTTTGTCCAGCAATTATTCCGAACCTACTGGACCGATTTCGATGAATCTTTATTTCAAATGAAAGAGGGTCATCTTCAAATTTCTCTTATCAAAGAGGATCATCAGGAGGGTGGTCCCATTCCAGTTCTTAAGGGTAGGCACAGTATGCGGACAGTTCCGACCAATTACCGGAGTGATACCACACATACCCGTGTATTGTATCCATAGCGGGTTCGTTTAGGGACCTGGTACACTTCGAGAAACGCACAAAAAAAATATAAAATAATTCATAAACACCTTTCCTAAAATATAGAAATTTTTTTCACGATCTGTTGGCTACACTAAAAAGCAAAAGAAAAAAAATCCAGAAACCTGATTTCAAAAGAGCTGTATAAGTAAAATTAAAAAGTAAAAAGTAATTTTTATGCTGAAAAAACGTACTTAATTCAAAGCTAATAACTCCCACACACAGCCTTCATGTTGTATCCATTTTTGTTTTTGTTTTTTTTGTACATTTTAATCTAAATTTGAAGCGCTTACGTTAGTTCAGCATAAAAATTATTTTTTAGGTTTCGCTGTATGTTTTCGCTCAGCAAAAAAAAATTGGATCACCCCCTCAATTTTTTTTTCTTTTACGGTTCAAGTAGCATAGATTCTAAAAGTACCGTCCACCGTACGCCGTATCATCCGCATCTACCTAAAAAATTGGGTCAAAAAATCCATATCGTCTAAAAAATTTCATATCGGTCCAAAAATTTCCATTTCGGTCTAAAAAAAATTCCACATCGGGCCAAAAAATCAATATTGGTGCAAAAAAATTACGCATCGGTCTAAAAAATTCGTTCTTTCGCACACGGGCTCCATTTGGGCCCTAGTTGTGTCCCGAAACTTTGCAGCCCGATCGGAATATACCCAAGGGTGTTATGAGTGAAAAATGGATGTTAAAATAGGGTTTCTTAGTGTTCCAGTAACATGAGCTTGTGAGAATCGTTTTCCGTCTTTTTTAGGGCGAGGAAACAGAATATGAAGTCGATTTTGACTGAAGAGTGGAAAATTGAGGTTCTAGCGAAGTTTCAACGAACAAAATTAATTTTTTATGAGTCAAAAACCTAGGAAATTGTCTGAAATAGATGTGTATAGTAACACTAGAAGTAGTACTATCAGGTGAATCGAGACAATTAAATGGCACTAGTCAATTTATTATCAAAGGTAATTTATGAAAAATAGAAGCGTAATTCGAGTTTTTGGGGGCCAAAATTTGTGGAAACCATCAAAAATAGCCATTTACATGAATGATACAACAAACGAAAAGTCAACCTTTCTGTAGGTATGTAAAACAGAAAAATAAACCCGTGTGACAAGGACTTCGCAGCGTTTTTTTCAGTGAAAATAGATTAGATGTCAAAAACCCGGTTTTATTCGGAATTTTTATTTTGGGATCTATGCCTCCATGATACGTAGGAGCGTTTCAAAGCCTCAGTCAATGTCTATTTCGATTGTTCGACTTCAAGACTCTAAGACACTAAGGCAGGAGGTGCTATCAACCTGTGAACCGTGTGTACCTCCCTAGCCAATATATACAATTTCTTGGGAATGGTAACTATAGAAAGGAGTTCAAAATGCGGTAGGTACTGGCCAAGTGCCTGACACCACGTGGTCACAGAGCGCACCGCTGAGCATTGATATTTCGCAGTCACTTTTTTTCCTCAGAAATCAGAATCACAGATTAGGTTCATAATGGAGGCAGTCAAGTTTGACCATCAATTTGTATCTGAAGCTGATGCTGAAATCTCTACCAGCTAATTTGCGACCAGCGGCATCAAATCAAACAAGCTACCGATCCTGGCAGTTGGCCGAAGTTAAAAATATGAGTTCCAGTCCTCTATTTCTTCCTCTCTCCGTTCTCTTTACATTCGTACGTAAATATCGTTCACCGTAGGTACCTAATTGCAGTTATTACGTCAATCTTAGAAGCAATTAGAAGTCGTTAGTTTGATCTTTCTCCCAGATCAGCCCATGCTCGTTACCCACATCGTTACAGACATTCCACGTCTAGAATTATTATGCGATCAAATTAAAAACACATGTATTGCGATTTTGTCAGTACAGTTATCTATACACAATAATTTTTCAGGATATGCATCAATTTGGTCATTAAGGTCTGGAATGCCGGGCCCTGGTGGTCCAACTCGGTTCAATTATTATTGATCAGTAATTGAAGTGGTTTTGAGACTAACAACTATTTCTATTCATATACGAGTATAAGGTTCAGTAGGTACCAATATTCAGTACCAGTGTTCAATCTTTCTTTAACGGTGTTCTCGAGATTATTAATTCAGGACAATTCTGTTCAAATTTCGAGTAGGTACCTACCTGCCTTCGGAGTTCGTTGTTTAAATGTAGATATCAGTCTGGTTAAACGAAATCGTATTTTACATAGGTAAATCAAACGTATACAGGTCTACTAATTAGGTACCTAATGTAGGAAAGTGTAAAATATAAGTAGCAAGTGCTACGCATTCACAGAACACAATAAGATACCTGTAGAACACAATTCTGTTTTATGCTCTGTATACGAATTTCATCAATTAACACATTCAACACGGTGCCAACCATTTTTTAAAAGCTGTTTTTAAAATATTTTTTCCCACTGCGTTTCCTCCAGATAAATACAACTATCTGAGTCTGAGCGACGTAATTGAAAAAGATTATTCGTTGTTAGGGAAAACAAGAAGTCGAAGCCACCTCGATTAGTCAACCCATAATCCAGTTAATCCTGAACAAATGAGGGAAATTGCGGTTTCGTTTATTGTCCCGGTAGATGACTCCCTTGTCTAGTAAAAAATAAATACAAAATTTTAACAAAAAACCGACTTCGAGAAAAGGTGTATGTATACAACTTAAAAGTAAAAATTGAAAATAATTTTTGTGCTGAATAAACGTACCTAGTTTATGCAACAAAATTTTGAAGTCGGCGCCAAATTTCAACTAAGATGTATGAAAACAACAAAATCAGGACACACGATAATATGAATGCTGTGTGTAGGGGTTTTAATTATAATTTGGCGCCGATTTCAACAATTTTATTGTATCAGTTTTGAATAAACTACGTTTTTTCAACATAAAAATTAGTTGTATTTTTTACTTTCAAGTTTTATACACCTTTTTTGAAGTCGGTTTTGGTTAATTATTTTCAATAATAAACCTTTGGAATAAGCATGAAAAAAAATAACCCTTCCCCTCAAAATTTGATGGTTTCCGTTTCATGGTACCTATGTAGGATCCGAAAATGGAATAAAAAAACTTTCTGTCCGTCCGCTGTACGCTGTTTTTGTTCTCATTTGCTTGCTTTTAGTGTAATTAACAGATTATAATAAAAAGTTTGATTTCGAAACCGTGTTTATAAATTATTTTTATTCTGTTTAGTGCGTTTTTCGACGTAGGTATGTTTTTTTTTGTTTTTTTAACAAAAAACAATTTAGCACTAACCGGGATTTATGGTGGAATATTTTCACACCCTCAATATACCTATAGCCTACATAATTTTTTAAAAAACAACATCAAAATCAGTTCACAATCGGCGAAGACATCGCTTAACACAAAACACAGACACTCACACACAAAATACAGTCGAATTGAGAACCTCCTCCTTTTTTGAAGTCGGCTAATAAACTGCTAACCGTATCCATGTACCTACCGTTTTGTCTCCCAAAACACAGAACACACAGAAAAGTTATTTTGGAGAACCAATAGTACATAGATACATCCACTAACACGAAACAGCCATACAAGTAGGCACCGCTCGAGTCAGAACCACATTCGTTATTCGTGGCAATTAAGGACTTCGAATGAAGAATTTCATTGTTGATGGGATCAAACTTTATTTGCAGATATCAACTTTTGATTGTGTAGGTATCTCCGAAATAATGTCGTCCTATCATTGGTAATGTTGTAGGTATATAGTCAGTGATGGATTTAAGAACAAATTTGGGCGCGGAGGGGGGTGGGAGGGGTATTGTTCATCATCGATTCCAAATGTTCATAATTGAAAATATAATCGCCGAATCATGTGGAAGCTCATCATTCGAGTGAAAGAGACAATATTAAGCATAATAACCACCACAAAAACCCCAAGAACCCATTCGTCACCTGTTTTCCCATCTGTTATCTGGTGGCAGCTAACTATTTTCCCTATTAAACCGAAACGAGAACCGTCACGTCCTGCCAAACTACCAATGAAATTACTCAGTGACTGAATCATGAATGGCTCTTCCGCACAATATACTGTCGAATAATTACGGAAAGAATTAACGTTGGTTTTTCACGAACTAGATATAAATCACCCGCGATCATTTAATTTCGTAATTTATGGACTTCTATTTTTGTTTAGGTACTTCCCCACCGCATTCACTTATAGACCTCTTCTTCCACCATAATTATCATCTTCTTCTTCAAAGGATGGATCTTCTTCTTCTTCTTTATATCATACGTACACTCGTACGGATATATTATGTAACAAGCTAGTTTCAAGGTAGTTTTCCAATTATTTCTGTGTTAATATAAATTAAATATTATTTAACCAAATTTTACAAATATCATTTTCATTTTCGAACTATTCGGAATGCTGCTCATAGTACACTTCTTGTTGAATCCCTACTTTGTGGAACACATAAAGAAGCCAGGTAGGTATGTGAAGATGTGAACAGCTAGGATTCATTCGCTGCGAGGTTGAGTAGGTGTTTTTCGTGTTTGATCGCCCGAATGTACATTTCATACTACTGCAATGCTTACATCATGTTCGTGCCAAGTTTCAGTTGGTATAATTTGAAGGATCGAGCCAGAGAAACGGTGTGAGGTGCGGCCAGCATGTTCTATAAAGAAAAACGAACTGATGCCATTATCACAAGTACCAGATCCCGTTTAGCTACCAATCGGTTTGAACGTACACGTGAATCCAATTTGTTTAAAAAGGGGTCTAAAAATAATATCATTACAGTGGAACTTGGATAAGTCAGAGTTGAAAGAACCAGCTTTTGAATTCCACTCATAGAGGTTTCCCATCTACCCGAGTTTCCTATTTGATTGAAGAAAGAAGGTACAGAAAATGTAAAATTTAGAATGTATTTGAATGAAGTAGGGAAAAGTCATGTATTGTCATGTAGGAACCGCCGTAGAAAGAATGTACAGTGTTAAAAAAATTAATTTTTCTTTAAAAAAATCGAGTGAGCTCAATAAACAGCCAATTTCGATTCTTTGCAAAACAACACAAAGCAACAAAATTCCCACTGTTAGAGGTCGGCAGATCAACGAGTCCTGCTATTAGAGGTCGAGCTCTCAATCATAGAGGCTCTGACGGCTGAGATTCCCACTGATGGAGGTTGTCTTCGGGAAAAACGAATCCCACTCACAGAGGTCTCATTTTCCCAGTCAGTGAGGTTTTTTGGTCCTTCTTTGGTCCTCAAGGGGCTGGAACCGGACTTTTGTCCCCACACACAGAGGTTTCCCACTTACCCAAGTCTCACTCATCGAGGTCCCACTGTATAATTACGAGTAGCATTGTGATAGCTTTGCTATTTACTTTTTAAATCGTTGATGATTTCATAGTTGGCCCAAATGTTTGTTCCAAGTTCGTTTTCCTTAACCAAAGAAGGTTAATTAGGTTAACAGCAATTACCCGGTAATGACGGCAATCTTTTTTCTGAACCTGAAGAAGGTTGACACTGCTTTATTAGCTCGGAAAATTTCGAATGAGCATCATTTTTCAACGTGTCAGCGTTGATAGTGCCGTGAATTTAAGGCTGCACTGCGGTTTCCCCACACTGTTTTAACTGGATACCTAACTATGTACCTACTAACAAACAACTTTTCTTATTTAGAACTAGCATATAACATTCGACGGATAGGAATGAAAGTAAATATGAAACTTATCGTGGTTGGTGGATCAGAACTAGTGTTAAACGCATTTGAAGGATTCTGGTCATAAAAAATAACTAGTTGAATTTTACCAGGTGACGGAAGGTCAAGTTTTGAGATTCCAGACTGCAGCCGGTATGTAGTAGAATTCAGGAAATCAGAGGGTAGGTACCTATAACTACCTACCCGGTTTGATCCGTCCATGTACTCCTATACTACTTTCCCCATAATGCCACATTTTCTGTAGCTGTGAATAGTCCTGTTTATCAAATCAAGAAGACGAAAGAGTATTTTTAATTGGTTATAAATCTGGATACGAACTAATGTCTAAACCGGTATTCGATAGCATAAGTGATGCAAAATTATCGAGCTATTCAGTAAATTACCCACTACTTGGTGTTAGCTTCGAACGAAAGACGAGATATGATTTTAATACGACACGTGCGCTAAGCATTTTAATCAAATTAAGCTAGAAATTTCAACCCAAGGCAATTTGTAAAAACCCTAGGAAAATTAAGACGGGTGATGTTTTCGTAAATCGAATTTGTATCTTCTGTCTCATTTTGGTTTATTATTTTCAATAATGAACCATTGGAATCGAGCAAGAAAATACAAACTCTTACCCCCCTCAAAATTTGATGGTTTACGTTTCAAGGTATGTAGAATCCAAAACTGCAATTAAAAAATTTCTGTCTGTCTGCCGTACGCCGTACTGGCCACTTTTCTTAGTTACCATGAAAAAAAATTGATGAAATTCGGGTTATAGGTTCCGTTCGGGGTCTAGTTGGTCCTCGAAGCTCGACGTTACTGTCAGTCCTCTAAGGGGTTCAAAATATGGGATGAAATTTTTAGAACGCCGTAGCTCGAAAACTTCCGAAAGAAGGGTATGGTTTTTTTTACGTTATTAAATGTGTCATGAGCTAAGCAATTTTTTGAGACCACCCGGAGCATCGTAAGTCCAGCCGTTCGTGAGCACCAAAAAGCTTCGTCAACACGATCGTGAATCAAATGGTATAAATCCGGCCCGGATATCATAACTACGGAGCATCTGATTATAATCAAGGATGGCTGTATGAAGTCGAGTTGTTTGTTCTGCGATATTATTTCATTTTACAAGTGATGGACTATTGGATTTGTTGGTAGGTACTTCTGAAACTTGAACAAACGTTGAAGTATTTAAAATTGATGGGTAAATTACTACAAAATGGCAAATTATTACATCACGGTAAATTATTACACAACGGTAAATTATTACACCACGGTAAATTATTACACAACGGCTCATCTACCCAGAAGGGGCTGGATTTTGTTGATAGGTACTTTTGTAACTTGAACAACTGTTGAAGTATTATTGGTGGGCAAATTATTACACAACGGTTCATTATTCTATCTCCGTAGAAGGGGAACCTATACAGGTAATTATTACACAACGGTTTAGGTAGGTACCTAGTAACGAGTACGGGGTTAGGTACTAACCTACGGAGGGTCCGCGATCTACATAATATGTGTAGAATAGTACATTATGTTATATAGAAGGGTTATCTATACGGAGACCTGTGATCTGTAACAGGAGGGTATTCTGTACAAAATAATAAACCGTTGTGCAGGGATTTGCAGCGTTTTTACCTACCTGCTTGAAGAGTGTTCGAGCTGTTCGTACACGTGACTTTCCCCATTCTGCGTCAGTAGGCCGGTCGAAAATGTCTTAAGAAAAACGTCATAAATCCACCACTTTGCGATTCCTACTCGAAGCACTGCTCCGAATTCTGTGTTACCCTCGGGATGACGTCCATCGACGGTGGGATGATCGCCCGTCGGGAAGTCTCTCGGAATCCGTCTCGGACGCGACACGAGCGACTGGTCGTATCGCCGGTAAAACGCTCGTAGTTATGCAACTACCCTCTCCCTACTCGGCTGCCCACTCGGCCAAGTATCGTTTCTTTCGCTTCGGCCGATTTCCCGCCTCTTCCCTTCGATCTGTATCCGCATCCGATGTCGTTGTTCATTACACTAAAGCCTTTTCATGCGGCTAAATAATATCCGCTACTTTGTTCACAGCATCGCCTGCCTACTCGTTTTTGTCCAACTGATTGTTGTCGCCTGAAAGTAGGGGTTGCTAGATGAACCGATTTAGGCGGATTTACTCACGATTTTCATCGTTTGCTACGCCGTGTGTCAAATGGACCAGCAGTCACTCTTTTGGTTTATTATTCTGTGAATAATACACCTATGTAATCGCTCAGCAAAAAATTTTTATAACACCCCCTCAAATTTTTTTCTTTTACGTTTCAAGGTGCATAGATTCCAAAAATGCAATGTCCGTCCGCCGTCCACCGTACGCCGTACGCCGTATCACGTGTACCGGCTTCATTTTTCATCTAAAAAATGAATTGGGCATTTGGGCCCCAGTTGTGTCCCGAAACTTTTCAGCCCGATCGGAATATATCCAGGGGTGTTATGATTGAAAATATGTGTAAAAATAGGTACTTTTTGCGTTTTAGCAACATGTTGGTAACATGAGCTTCTGAGATATCGTTTTCCATGTTTTCGGGATGAGAAGACCGCATATGAAGTCGATTTTGACCAAAGAGTGGAAAATTGAGTTCTACCAAATGTTCAGCTCCCAAAATTGATTTTTTATGAGTCAAAAACCTGGGAAATCGTCTGAAATCACCATCAGTTTGTATAATAACACTGGAAAAAGTGTCAACACGTGGATCAAGACGATTAAAAGGCACTACCAATGATCAAAGATAATTTGAAAAAAAGGATCGTACTTACCTAATTCGTGTTTAGGAGCCAAAAATGGTGGAAAGAATCAGAAATAGCTATTTCAATTATTTCACATGAAATAAACAATAACTGAACAGCTAGCATTTCTGCAGGTATGTCCAATAGGATAATAAACCCATGTGACAAGGACTTTGCAGCGTTTTCATCCATTACGATATAGAAGAAAAATCGCGAAAGAAAGGTTGAAGACAAATAAATATTACCAACAATTTCTTATTACAAAATGGGTCACAAATCACAAAGGTCCATTGGACTGGATTTCGTCCCAATTTTCCCTAAATAATCAAAAATTGTGTACTAAGGTCACTTTTGACGTGAAAAAATTATTTCAAAAGCCAATAATATTTATAGGTACGCCAAAATGTATCAAAAACGCTGCAAAGTCCTTGTCACATGGGTTTATTATTCTATTGGACATACCTACAGAAATGTTGGCTGTTTATTTTTATTGTTTCTTTCATATGAAATAATTGAAATAGCTATTTCTGGTGGTTTCCACCAATTTTGGCCCCCAAAACACGATTTTTTTTTCAAATTATCTTTGATCATTGATAGTACCATTTAATCGTCTTGATCCACCTGTTGACACTTTTTCTAGTGTCTATTCTACAAATTGATGGTGATTTCAGACGATTTCCCAGGTTTTTGACTCATAAAAATCAATTTCGGGAGCTGAACATCTGGTAGAACCTCAATTTTCCACTCTTTGGTCAAATTCGACTTCATATTCGGTCTTCTCGTCCCCAAAAACATGAAAAGCTATACCTCAAAAGCTCATTTTACTAACATGTTACTAAAACACAAAAAGTACCTATTTTTATACACATTTTCACTCATAACACCACTGGGTATATTACGATCGCGCTGCAACGTTTCGGGACACAACTAGGGCCCAAATGGAGCATGTGTGCGAAAGAACGAATTTTTTAGACCGAAAATGAAGCCGGTACACGTGATACGGCGGATAGCGGACGGCGGACGGCGGACGGACATTGCATTTTTGGAATCTACGCACCTTGAAATGGAAAAGAAAAAAATTTGAGGGGGTGTTATAAAAATTTTTAGCTGAGCGAATACATAGGTGTATTATTCACAGAATAATAAACCAAAAGTGAATAACTTTGAACTCAAAATATAGAGAGAGAAAATTCCCAAAAATGTACAAAAATTGGGGCTGCCCCCCTTCACCTTACTTACACTGATTAAAATCATTTGGAGGGGAAAATAGTTCATATTAGGATATTTATTGTTAAAATCTATGCGAAATATTCAATAACGCAGTAGCTTTTTACACACTACTTTCAATGTTAAATATCAATGTGCTACAGTATAATAGGTACTGCATCCAAAATGGAGCCGAGTTATAATTGGCAGGAAATTAACGTTAGACGATCTACATATTAGTTAGGTATCGAGCGTTGAAACGAAATTGTAGGCGTTCCCTTTTCCGCTATAAATGCAGCGCACAGGAAAAATATGATGACGGTACTTTAACTCGAACCGGACTGGGATCGTGAAAGCCGTTGTTCCCAATGAAAATTAGCAACTTTTCTGTTACCTACCTAAATAATTATAATAGGTATTTATTAGAACACTGTTTCTAACTTATAAATGTATATTCAAATAGTATAATTACACATGCGCCCGCATTTTTTATAAATTTTCTTCAAATGTATAGAGAGTTATTTATTTTAGTTGAGTTATCTTGTTTATGGAGGTAGTGTGCAATTTGTTAGGTGTGCATTATTGGAGCACTTATGCGTATCCATTACCTACTGTATGCTATGTTTACTTCCAGCTATTATTCCAGGTGTTTGTGCCACCCACGTTTTATAGCAATATTAATTTATGCGTATCCGATAAAACACGACGATTGATGAACAAAAGAGTCAATTAAAAGTTTCTGAACAGAAGAGTCAATTAAAAGTAATATGATCAGGGCAACAACACTCAACGTCAGCCACAGTGAAAGGTCTGATTCTCTAGCTTATTTCTCATCACATCTACTGGTAAGTAGATCAGATATTTCTACGACGAAATAGAATGTCGACTTCAAATACCATATTGACAGAACTTTACGGTATTTTAAGTTGTCATTCTGTTTCAAATACTTACCAGACCATGAGATCATTTGTATGTGTTACATTCACTCCAGTCAATCAACAAATAAAAAATAAAGCAGACCAATTTGTTGTAGAGATGTTCTTACCTTATCGAACCCATCCGACTTGTAGGCCGGCTTATTTTTTCATAATATTTATGGAGATTTGCTGTCACGTCATTCGTAAATGTTCCATCAAACAAGTCTTGATATTATTCATTATTTTATTTTTATTAGTGATTAGGATCTGTGATCCTTCACACTGTACAGATATACTGCCTGCCGGTAACTCCCTAACCACCAGTGCCCTAACTACAACCTGCCGCCAGCATTTCTAAGAGACGGCTTTTACCTTTGACATGAAACACAGCACAGTCGTACCTAGTGCACGAAGACGAGGTGGCAACCCATAGGAAAGGATGCAGCAATTTGAGAATCATAGTTTCAAATTAGGAAGGACCGTCACCTCACGCCAGGATAGGCAGTATGAGGGCTTTGAAGAGACGAATTTCAAGGTAGGGTGGAATACCAGGCTAATTTCTTCAAACAGTGTAATAAGGATGGACGTTGCAACCACAGACAACACTCTAGGTTGCGATGTTCATTTTCATAACAATTTATGAAGCACGAAATTCAGCAAAGATCAAACGTATGAATTAGAATACGAAAGTCTCCCTAGTTAGCATCTGAACGTGATAGTTAATTAATATCACAAGGCGTATTCATAGCAACGCCTTTGCTATTGACCAGTCCTGAAGTTGAATTTTTCAACCAATCACCGGCTTTCAGCCAATCACTTTCCTGTTGGAAAACCCTCCCTAGCCAACTATAGACTTCAATAAATGTCCATTCTTTGCAGTTTCCTTAGTGCACCACCAACCAAAATTAATGAAATCTGGTTTGTATGTCCCATTTGGGGTCTAGTTGGTCCGCGAAGCTCGGAGTTACTGTCAGCCATCTCTAAGGGGTGAAAACTACGTATTGAAATTTGCCGAAAGCCGTATCTCGAAAACTTTCAATAGAAAGGTATGGTTTTTTTTAACGCTTTTAAGTTGATCCCTAACTAGAGAATTTTTTGAGACCACCCGGAGCATTGTACGGCCAGCCGTTCGTTTGCACCGAAAAGCTTCTTCAGCATGATAGTGAGTAAAACGGTAGTTATAAATCCGGCCCAGATATCATTGCCAGGGAACACCTGATTATAATCACGGATGTATGAAATCAAATTGGAAGTTCTGTGGTATTATTCCATTTGAAGAATGATGGCTCTTTTGGATTTTGTTGATAGGTACTTTTGTAACTTGTACAATCGTTATGCTTCATGAATAACAACAGATATTTAATTATGGATTTCTTGAATCCACCGCACATTTATGGAACTGTAATTGCCCGGCCGGATGCAGTACTCGATTCAGGGCTTTCCCGGAGGCAGCACGAGGGTAGGTACTGACCACAGAAAACAGTGATCTACGCAGAAGGGGCATCTATACAGGTAATAAACAGTTGTGTAATAATTTGCAGCGTTGTTTTTTTTTGTACGTGGACAGAGGTATAAGCATTTTGTCCTCTATATTATTAGGTACTTCATTTAATCATATGGGCTTGCCCGTATTGTAAAAAATAAATAGGTCTACTATGTCAATGAATACTATATTCTTGAATATAACGCTTGTTTTATCCTACCTAGGTACCAATACTTCAACAGGTCAAGGGCCCAGCATGCTTCCAGTGCAGTAATAAGCACAGTTCAACACCAGTGGCAAACAGGCTTACCTTGTTCTGTGACAGGTATCGGTCGGTACATGGTTAACCCTTGGCGGATTAGGAGCGGCTCAACAGACGCGAGATAACGACAATCATACGAGACACGGCAGGTGCGTGAGCTGTGGCCGGATGCCGACAGACTGAAGAACAAAAACCGGCCAAGGGGCTGGAAGGGACAGGAGTTTGAAAAAAAAACCGAAGGTATTACGTAATTACAATGGGTGACGAACCGCGCAACGCTTTTTGGCGCGCAGTGTGCAAATTTCCGCTCATAAACAGAAACCGCAAATCTGCAAACTCCCAATCCTACTCGCATCACGTTCCTCATTTTGCATACATCACTATAAATTACAATAAATTCAAACAGCCGCCAGCGAGCACAAAGAAGGATATTAGTTTTTCTAACCAGTTACTTTAAAATGCATCTTTCTCCGTACTCTTTGTAGAAATACGTCGCAAACCTCATAAATGTTTATTCATAAATTCTTAGTAGGTATAGCCGTTGTATGAGTGATGTTGATCCCACCTTCCTAAATATTGATGATTTTCCTTAACCCTCTGTTTTATGGCAAACAATTTGGTACCTGCTCCTACCATAGCAGGTAAGAATATACCGAGGAAATATGAGCAACAAATAAAACGCAGGCAAGTTATTTCGGTTTTGGTTGTTGTCGTTAATCTTATGGCGTGTAAATCAGTGCAACACACAAAAGAGTGGCCGAAATGAGCTGAAATTTAAAATGTGGGTACCGGATGGGCTTTAGATAATTCCACGATAAATCACAGAAATCATCAACCAAGTTGACTGCGGATTGAGTTTCCATATTTCTGTTCATACGATACCTACCTATAGCAAACACTCATAATGTTCACAACTCGCTTCTAACCGAGCCTAGTTTAGGGATCTAGCCTAAACAGACAAAAACAATGTTTCAGTTCCAAAAGAAGTTTTCTTCGATTTTACAGTGTTATAAATTCAAAATTAAAAGAGAGCCCCATGAATACATGGGATTGTATAATATAATCAGCAGCCCCTCGGTCTTTCTTTTCAAACTCACAGATTGATTCACCTTAACTACTTGAACGCCTATATTTCCATATACCTCCACTTACTCAAATCGCCGAAATCACACATAACAAAAAAATCCCACTCTACAAACTATTCTAAATTCAGTCTCCTCAAAAGACTAAGAAGCAAATACCCATCCTGATATTGATCTTTTCCATACATCAACTCATAAAATTAAATCCATTCTGTTTAATTAATCTCCCCCCATCCCTTAAGCCATATTAGTACCATTCCTTATTATATCAAATTCTATTCGAACCATCTTGGATATTTTTCTTGTATACTATGTGCTGATTTTTGTAAATGGTGATTAAATTATTAATCGTCAGACAGCTGACAACTAGCAAGGTTTTTTTCCCAGATGGATTTGAATGCCATTATCTGGTTGATTGTTGTAGCTATGCACCTGTGATGAATAAATACCGATAAATATACCGAACATAGTATGTTAAGGTGTAGGCAAATTCCAAAACTTCACTACCATTACCTTGATGTTCATGCTCGCTTTGATTCTTGAGTTCAGATAGACAGTTATCTTCCATTGCAACCGCCTTAGCAAGTGCATTACATTTTCATTTCACGAAGGCGAAACAGCGTTTCTGCCCTGTGACTTGGATAATGATCGGAAGGACGCACTTGGTAAAGGCTATCCCAAAGAGAACAGAGAAGTTAGGTGTCCGAAATAACCTCTGGAGGTCACAGATTAGCCGAAACCAATCGCGATAAGAGTCAGGTCGCTTCCTGCTATCTTCAGAATGAGCCAATATATTGATAGCAGTCAAAAATAGCTAAAGATGCCGCATAATTTACTATTACACAGGTACGTCGCGTCGGGGGGAAGTGGAGCGCATTCAAACAAGTGGCTTAGTGGGTAAATACCCGATGTAAATGGCTGCCATTTGGCCTTGGCCCCGAAAGAAAAAAAGTAAAATACCTACGTACAATATTAATATGTGTAATACAATGACGAGTAGGTAACCATGGCTTCTGTTTATATTTTTTAATGGAACTACACTACATATAACTACAAGTACCTATGTTTCTCTACTCCCATCCGCCTGGGTGTAAGAATTGACTCTGAATTTAATTTTCATGAGCTCGTCTCTCTCTCTCTCTACACTTGCCTCAGTCTTTTTCTGTCTCCGCAAATTTAGACTTATTGCTTCGGATTCTGTTGTGCTATCTGCATATTTTGGCCTATTCACTTCCAGAGCACGATAATATGACATGATTTTTTGGTCCAACCCTTCAAACATTTGCAGCTTTCACATTGCAGAAGCGAGCAATTCGTATTTTACCTGGGGGATCTCCGCGGATATCCTGTCTAGGTCTTTAAAAAAAAGAGGGATACTTACTCTTCCTGCCATGTTCGTTCGTTTGAGGTGTTCTCTTTCTTTCTCAAACATCGAGACACTTTTCTACTCCACAATATGGACCATACCACTACACTCGTTACGGTACTGCGCTGATCCGGATTCCTAAATATAGGCTCGAGTTTTCAAAGAAAAGCCTTTAATAACTCCACCCGGTTCTTCAACTTTTTCGTCCAGCATCTTAACCAATGATTCGTTCCTACGACCCACCGCCCTCCATAGTCAAAAAGAGACTGCGACATTACTCTTGATCAACCAGGAACTCCACTCTGTCGATGAATTTATTTGTTTTGTAGGGTATTTTGTATGGCTACATATATATCATTGTTATGCATTATTCTATTGTAATCACGTAATTAGTTTTTTGACGCCTGCTGTACTATTTGTCAAAAAAGGGTGTTTTATGGCAATAAAGATTTTCTATTCTATTCAAGATAGTTAGATAAGTGGTAGGTAGTAAGTAGGATGGAACAAGCTTTTTTAAACAACAACCTACCTAATTCAGAATGAGTAAAAGAGTCGAGTACCTAAAACTGGAAAGATGTACCTAGGAATTGAGAAATAAATAATACTTTTGATTTGACATTTGAAAGCCTTTGAAAATGCAGAAAATTAATTTTTTCGTTCATTTCTGATTGGACTTGGACATTGGAAAAAGGGATTAAAATTATGGAGAGAATAAATTATGGAGTTCAAATTCTAATTGGGCATGTAAAATAACTCTCAACTCTCACAGAAGCGCTTCCCACCCCTTGGCGGCCAAGCACATTGGCTTCATTCTTGAATGTACATGTTCGCTAAAGACAACCAAATATTTTTATTTAAAGTTAAAAGTTAACAACCAAATATTAAAGTTAAATTTTAAAAAATAAGGAACAAATTTGGAATTACACGTAATCACCAACCACTTCCTTCCTCGAAGTATACGTATCGAATCCCAGGAGGACGAGTTTACCTAAATGGATGCTTCTTCCAAGAGTTGAGTAAGTATGATTCTACACATCCTTGTAATGTGAAGATAATTTTGGATTGGCGTCTCATTTCAAACTTGAATATCCCTTGCTGTGCGTTCTCTCTCTTTTTGATTAAATTAATCATCAATGAATTTCTCGGTGCCCAGTGGGTACTTATCATAATAACATCGTAAGTTGGGTAGAAACGGACCGGAGCTGTGTTGCGAGGATTTCACTGTCATTCTCGCGCGCTTCATCGCAACTGCAACGAGCGGCAATCAACTCCTACCCGACTATTAGGATTGCGATGAGACTGTTAGTATATCGTCTGCTATGGACGGAGCCGTTTTCCTTCAGGAGGATACACAGAGGGGTTACTTTCCCGCTTTCATTGAGGTCATCGAAGTCCACGCAAATTTCATAAACTCGCTACCATCGCCACATCCGAATATCTACGTTTTCCTCGATGTTCTTGTGCTCTATCAAACCGAGGTATATGCCAAACTGGTGTCTGTGCGAAAGGGTACGGTCGCTACAACATCCTCCCGAACGCAAAAAAAAGTTGATGGGTTGAGAAACTGATACAGAGTCAGGTGAACGGTGAAATAACTACTTTTCAATAAGTGACCCGCGTCAGTGGCAAGTTTGCAGGACTTTTCGACGACCACAACAATTGATTTGATTGTGATACTTTTTATTCATTTTTATGACGAGGTATATTTAAATTATAACACGCATTGACCATGGATAGGAGCTGATGAATTTCCTTCGTCCGATTCAATTCACAATGGGTAGCAGTTGACGACTTCTAACGGGTAGGAGTCGATGTAGCGGGAACTTGGGAACGGTTAGGAGTTGACGGGATTTTTGGCGTCTGGACAGGAGCTGATGAATCCCCACTGCAACTGGATTTTCATAGAATTTTGAAATCATATCTTCGATTTGTCCTGCTGATAACTGTATTACCTATGCATCACCAATAGAAAATTATCCTCCCAGAATCGGAAGCTACGTTTTATTATATCAGAGTCCTACATAAATATAATTGATGTTTGAAAAATTGTTACTTGGGTAGTGATTTTTCAAGTGCCTACCCACTGATGCGAGTTGTATTTTCCAACTGTTGACAAAAAAATGTTTTACGGAAATTTGATCACATCGATGCTAATTCAGAATCGCCCAATTCTGAACGAAGTAGGTAGATACTCATATCAAGAGAAATGAACTGAACAAATTAATATTGAAAACCCTCAGATTCACCACAAACTTATTTAGTACTGTCTAACGAAAGGTTTCACACAATTTGAATAGATTTTGCGCAGTCGGTGGAGCAGCACACGCCAAGCTGTCAACGTTCGGTATTGAAGAGAGACCATGAGAAACGAGCTGTAGGTAACTACTGAAGTAGGTATTATTCTTTTTAGTCCTCAGCCAAGGGTGTACTTTGGTTAGTCGGATTCGCGGTGATCGCGGTTTTCTGCTTTAGTTCCACTATTATGCAATAGCGTCAGGATCCCGACCTTGATCTAAAAGGTAAGTAATGATGTAATAGCACTTATTTGGGGATAACATTTTTACCTGTCAGCAGTCGATATATAGGTAGGTGTTATGACGGGGAGGCTCAGTATGGTAATAATGAACTTTAATAATATTGGTTCAGCGTGTCATTAGAAAGTATCAGTTCTACAACATTTGATCAAACGTCTATATCACTGCAAACTGACGTGCCCTGCTTCACATTCACACCATCTGACCCGCCCGGTCAGTTGTTTTATAACAAACTGTAGTAGGTACAGTTTTACCTACTACATCATCCCCCTTTCTTAACACGTAACAGGCACCACGTAGTCATTTAAAAAGTTCGGTCTCCTACGAAGTCGTCTTGGCTGGGTTGGAGATGACGCTCTTTCCGCCACAGTACTCGAAGGTCTCAAATGGAGATCTCTGCGATTTCTTTCAATGGTTGAAGTACTTGTAGATAACTTATACGATCTAGAACGGTCAGCTTTCCCAATCACGGTGGCAGGTTCTAGCTTCTTAGGGATGCTGTTATTGTCGTATAGTACCTCATCTCCCTCTTCAAGTGGTGGCAGCTCCCTGCTTCCTTTATCGTAGTATTTCTTGTGCTGTTGTCTTCGCTCTTCAAATCTACGCAATATATCTTCACGGGAGTTGGTGTCCGAACTAATTATCCCAGGAATTATTCCACGAATGCATCTGCCATACAACAGCTCAGAAGGTGAAGGTAGTTTGTGGTCCAAAGGAGTGTTTCTGAGTTCAAGATGTGCAAGGTGGATATCTGTATTGTCAAGTTGTGATTTCTTAATCAATTTCTTTACCGTCTGTATTGCTCTTTCAACAAAACCGTTGCTTTGGGGATATTTTGGGGAGGAGGTTTTATGCGCAAAACCGTATGTTGCAGAAAACTCCTTGAATTCTTCTGAAGAATACTGGAGCCCATTGTCACTTGAAACTTCCAAAGGAATCCCGTGTCTACTAAAACAGTAAGTTTTTAAGTTGATTTATGAGGGTTTTGCTGTTCAAGTCTGAGAGCTGATAAACTTCCGGATATTTGCTGTAGTAATCTACAACTATCACGTAATTTTTGTTGTTGGCTGTGAAGATATCTGATGCCACGGCGATTCAGGCAAATCTCTTAAAATCATTGGCTCCTTACAATTTTTATTCCTAAAACGGGCATATTTTATAAGCATCTGCTAGATTTAGCTCACCTTCGAATGAAAGTTCGTCGGGGGCCCTAATATTACGAAATTTACCCGGATTATTGGAGTCTTCAGTCAGGGGAAGAAGGGACTGCTGCCTCTTCTTGGGTCCATTTCAGAACTTGTGAACAGGAAGATACAATCCGTAGGTTAAAACCGTAACTGCGCCATGTTATGACGGAGAGGCTCAGTATGGTAATAATGAACTTTAATAATATTGGTTCAGCGTGTCATTAGAAAGTATCAGTTCTACAACATTTGATCAAACGTCTATACCACTACAAACTGACGTGCCCTGCTTCACATTCACACCATCTGACCCGTCCGGTCAGTTGTTTTATAACAAACTGTATTAGGTACAGTTTTACCTACTACATCAGTAGGTACCTCAACACATCGTACGTACGTACCTACATCGTACGTACCCATGACACACATGAGGACAAGGGTAGCATCTTCTTTCTTTGTGTGGATAGCAGTAACTCGTAGATCCACACAAACATCGTAGCTGTTGTGGAACACGTACGTTAAAGTTTTGACGATGTTAATAACTAATGGCAACGTAATGATAATCCACCGGATTTAAATCGACAAGTAGTGAATTTTGGTTTCTGCATGGCTCCATCTAGATCTAGTTAGCTTGGAAGACAAACAAGAAAATTTGCTATTAAATCTAAAGGGTTATTTCCGCTAGTAATATTACATACTTTCTGGAGGAGTCCGTCGTCACTAGCTGGTTGAGTATTGGGGGCGAGCGCTTTCGATGTAAGGACATCATCATCAGGCCGTCGAGAGAATACTCGAGTATTCTCTCGACGGCCTGATGATGATGTCCTTTCACCGAAAGCGCTCGCCCCCAGTACTCAACCAGCTAGTGACAACGGACTCTTCCAGAAGGAAGAAAATTTGGTTACAAGGCAGTCACACCTCATAATTAATGGTAGATACTTAACTTTTTTGAAAACCTATCAAGAACCAGGATAAGGCTTCAAGACGATGGAGCTTGTATTGTAGGCAGTGAAATATGTGCATACCCACCTAATAATGTTCTGAACTTGAATTGCACACGGGAAAAGGAATGTCGGGTATTTCACAGGGCTGCTTGATTGAAGCAAAATTTTTCCATGTAAGTCCCACGAAGGTACTACAACATTCTGTTCTAATTTGAATGAAATGCCGAGAATGGTATAGATTGAAGATTGAACCTACTTATGTCTTATGGGCTTCCTAACTTAGACTAAATCATCGGAGATAGAGAGTTTTTGGAGTGGGGAAATGGCATCATTTCCTTTGCCAATAATTTATTGATGTAAGCAGCTATTTGAATGAAAAGTTAGGGATAAAGGTAGGTTAGGTAGGTAGTTCAACTTGAGTGGAAGGTGCTCTCGGATTTTAGACACGAGGCCGTGAGAAATACCTACATATCTATGGAAATTTTAGTTGGTAATATCCTGTTTTGATGGTTCGATGTGATTGAAACTACGAGTAATTAGTAAGAATGTCCTATTTTTTTAAACAAAGTAAATAAGGTATATAACATTCATATCCGAATGGTAGGTTATCGGATGTTGTCTATATAATATAATCAAAAATTACTATCCGATGCAACGATAGTCACCAATCTAAAACGAAAGTTCTAATGCATTACAAACTTACCATTGCTGGATAGCGGTTCACCCAACAGCCCTTGCCATTGCGTCGATCTCGGCGACATGTCTGTCACTCGTGATGGCTCGATTCCGTGTGGCTGTCGTTAATCCGAAAAGTACGAATTTTAATCTTTCTAATCCCGACCTGCTTTTATTCTTTAATTTTTTTGTTCACTTCTAACCGTGTTTTCCCGGTTAAATCCCTGCAAATCCCTTGTTGTAAACGGTTGGCCACAGCGAAATAATATTTTTCTCGTTCCATGACTGGCATTGTATTGTGATACGCAAATGCTTCATTCATATTTCTCACATCTAACCTCACTAAAAACGTCGCTAGTATGATTCATTACTTATAATTATCTGATATATCAAAACTATGTTTAGGCCCAACAGCAAGACAAAGTAATCAGGGGACGACCTGAATACCTACGCAATAAATCGACCATGATTTGATTACATACCTATATATTTTTATTGTTAGGTATGTACCTACATTATACATAGGTACCTACGTTACACAGATCGTTTATTTAGTTATTTATTCAATTTAAAACCATGTAGGTAGGTACAAGAGGCTTGAAGACTGAACAATCGTTCAGGATAATAAAATCACAAATTGGGATGCTGCTTTTCCAAAATCAAGAATCAAGTCTGTGATCACTTCACTTTCCTTTGTTCCCTACAGGAAACACATAACTGCGGCTCATAGTCTGCCCCTAATAAAACATTAAATAAACCTTAATGGCCTAAATCGACTGGATCTGTTTGTTTAACAGGATTAGAGTTAAGAAAAGATACCGAAACTTCTTCAATATTATTATCACCATGAGGAAAGAACAAGCTGGAACGGTTTTTTGTTGTTGTTAGGAACCTAGTGTCAGATTGAAATTGCGTGGCAGTAATTTTATTTTACTGTTGCGTAACAAAAATAAATTGATATAAATTCAATTTATTTTTCTTGATACAAAATTATTATAATTTTGTAAACAGTAAAAATAAATTGTCAATAGTAAACAATCATTATGATTGTTGCGACAATAATTTGATTGCCAATTTTATGACCACTGACTAAACAGGAAGAACAATAATAATTATATGACAACGCTTCATCATCCAGTAGTATTGAAACAAGTGGGTGGGTTTTTGATCAGTAACGGTACTTACTGGAAGGATAACGATTTCATTAATTAAAGGTTTTTAGAAGAAGTTTTGATTGTATATTGATTAATAATAAATTGGAAGGAAGAACTTCCTTCCCACTGAGATTAGTGTTAGGCAGATGCTACCAAATAGTGCCTAGTGCCTACTTGATGTCGACGATTGCCCTAGTTGAATTGCGCTATTGGCAGTTAAATTATTAGGTAGGTACCTAGGTATCTACCTAAAACAAAATAATAATTATTGTAGTGAATGTATAGTTGACACAGATCCACTACGAGAGGCGTTGAGGTAGGTCGTGCCAGGTTTGGTTATAGTGCAGTGCTACCACCATGCCCAGGATCTTTTTGGATGTGTGCTTGGTTTGGTTATAGGCAGAGCTACCACCATGCCCAAGATCTTTTAGGAGGCGTTGCCTGGTTTGGTTATCGTACTAGACGACCACCATGCCCAGGATCTTTTGGGTTTAAGGAGAGAGATGAGGAGTGAGGAGAGAGAGAGTAGTCAGTGACTAGAGGAGAGCGTAGAATGGTTGGAAAGGCGAAGGAGGCGAGTATTTATAGCCCTTAGGGCTATCTCCCTCCATCCTCCAGCTAGTGGAGGATGGTGGGGATCCCCACTGGGTTCCTCGGTTCCCCTGCGTCTTCCGTCCCCACTTCTATGTTTATTTGGCGAGATCTTAATTTCACAGGGAGTGGTTCTGGGAGGATACCACGACAATTATTATCTCCATTACTATCATGACTACTTAATACCTACATGATGCTTACAAATTATAGAAATAATTTATTTAGGTAATGGTCTCAAATTATTAAAGATGTTCGTTGCTTATGGAGATGAAAGGAAAAGATGAAACGTAAGTAGAGCATCTTAGGTGTTACTCCGAGTTTGGTATTCGTTTTGATAAGAATAGGTATATTCTCTAATAATTCCATTACAAGTAGCTATTATTTAGGTACCTGCATAAGTACTTACCTATTTACCTGCATATTTAGGTACCTGCATAGGTATGAACCTATTTACTTTCTTGAATATAAAAATTATGTTCCGATAGAACAGTATTTTGCTGTGATTTATAACTGGACCGTGTTATACAATAACCATCCAAGTCGATTTTGTCCAAATTGAGTTACCTTCGTATTCTGTTTCTTTGAAGGTACCTATCTGTATAACTTCCAGTTGTTATTATTGAATAATTTCAGTTGATGGCCCCGAAATTATTGAAAAATTTTTATTGCATAACAAAATAACGATGCAGTAGGCGTTAAAAGTTAACAATCCAGCTATGAAATTAATAACAGCCCAAGTCGACTTGGATGGTAGTTTCCTCTGACTAGAGTTTTGCAAAAAGCGTCTACGTCGAGATAGTGACTGTTTCGTTGTTATCACTGTCCGGTGTCCATTCTTTTGTCTTCCGTCTGTCGTTTTCCTATTTTCGTGTTTTATTGTGATATTTTCTTTTATTGTTCTTGGAAAATGTTTCTTGTATAGCAAAAAATTTAAATCCTCTAAGATCGTAGCTCTAGTTTTTGAATCTGGAAATAATTTGACCACTCAATAAGACACTTGGAACCGGAAGACATTTTGCGACAGGCAGATGAGGTCACTTAGTGGATAGAAGAGGCGACTTCACCTACCTGTTAGTATCTATTATTTATTTTACCATGACTTCTCCCCACAACGCCCAACGTCCCCTATGGAAGACCTAGGTATTAAAGAGGTGACTTCAATCCAGCACTCAATCATTTGAACACGGAGGAGGAAGTGGGATCATGTATCAGGAAATATCTCTTGAATAACTTAACTTCAGGGGGCCTATTCACTAAGCCAAAGAGACATCTCTTTCAGGCCCGACTCTCTCTTTTGGCAGAAGAGATTTTTATAGTATCCATGACAGGGTTATTCAGTAACTTTTAAAAGAGAGAGTTGGCGGCCATCTTGGCATTCTCGATCTCTTTCAGAGAGACAGCTAATTAGGGTGTCTTTCCTCGAAAGAGATTTCTCGTTTGTTTCACAGTGATCGTGTAAAATCCTCGTTCATCCGCAACCACATCGGTAATTTTGATCGCATATTTTTTTCATTTCATAAAGTTTTTCATCATAAAGTTTTTCATTTCAATTTTAATTAAAAATATATACATAATTATTTATTCATGAGTAAAAAAACGTCCACGTACGGGTTGAGGTAGGTACCTACCTACCTAAGAGTGGCCGTTCATTAAGTGTAGATATAATACAAGCATTAAGCCCCCTAATTCGACTTTTTCTGTTTATAATTGACTTTTTTAAATTTCATTTAAACTTTTATCCGATTCGTGAGTAAAAACGTCCAAGTATGGATTGAGGTAGGTAGGTACCCTTTGAATAGGTATTACTTTCGTCTATTATTCATAGACGAACCCAGGACCCAGGAGACATTGGAAGAGACTGTCTCCCAGGGGAGACTATCTCTCGCGGGAGATTTTCAAAATAGATAATCTCTTTCCATTATCTATTTTAGTGAATAGGCCCCCAGGTGTCGACGATCTAATTGTATGGGCTGATCTTTTGCATTATCATGATCGTCAGGTTCATAATTTACCTAAGCATTACGGCAATCATAATCTTCAGCAGCTTCATAATTTGACGTGGATGGAAACACATATTTTCATGAAATATGTTTCCCAAAATCAGGTATTGCATAACACTGTCCAACTATTATCTTATTTACGGTTTATTATTGTCTTATCTTCTGGCTGATTATTTTCAATAATGAACCTTTGGAATCGAGCATAATATATGAAAAAAAATTAACAAAATTTGATGGTTTCCGTTTCAAAGTATGCAGAATCCGAAAATGGATTAAATAAAATGCCTGGCCGTACGGCGTACTTCGCACTTTTCTTAGTTACCATGGTTCAAAATTAATGAAATTTGGTTTGCAGGTCCCGATTGGGGTCTAGTTGATCCGCAAAGCTCGGCGTTACTGTCAACCATCTCTAAGGGGTGAAAAATAGGAAGTGACTTTTCCAGAATGCCGTTATCTCTGATTTGTTTAAATTGTTGAATTGATCCCGAACTTGGGAATTTTTTGAAACCACGAGGAGCATTGTACGTCCCTGAAGTTTGCACCGAAAAGCTTCGTCAATATGATCGTGAACGAAACTGTATAGGTACATCCTGCTAAATGGCCACCTAGAGAACACCTGATTATAATCATGCATGGCTGTATGAAATCGAGTTGGTTTTTCTGTGATATTATTTCATTTGAGGAATGATGGTTCACGGATTTTGTTGTAGGCACGTTCGCAACTTCAGCAAGCGTTATGCTTCATGAATAACTACAAAAATAGCTAATGATAGAATTATTGAATCCCGCGCATTTTTATGAAACTGTAATTCCCGGGCCGGCTTCAGTACTCGATTTAGGGCTTTCCTGGGGGAGCAAGAGGGTAGGTATTGAGCACAGAAAACAGTGATCTAAGCAGAAGGGCCGGGGGGGGGGGGGATTATTGGGTTAAAAAAATAAACCTTTGTGTAATAATTTGCATCTTTTTTTGTAATTATGGCGCAGTCCTGTTTCAATCTTTCTTCTTCCACCTCTTGTAAAAACGGCAACACTGCCCACATCATCCTCCAGCTAATCTTCTTTTGATGGTCGGTTAGTTGCACTTTCCTCCATATATTTAGATTTGGGAATAACAACTACAGTAACAACGAATAAGAAGCAAGAACGAATGAGCGACAACAACGACACAAACAACGCAACAACTGTGACCACGCGACCAACTTGTTATCGTAAAGAGGAATAGAGATGAAGAAGAAGGTTTGGGTGTTGTGACTAATTTGGAGTCGCGGAATTTTCATTTTGAGTGAAATCGTTCAAAATAATTTCGTTGGTTCAGATCTACTTCGTTCTGTTTCTCTCGAGCAGTATTTCGTCCCTGAGCCGTGAATTCCGGAAGTTATGTTTCACATTTGACTGGGACTATGGATAATTGCGAGGACACTTTCCATTATGTGTATAGCTGTTCGTTGCATAAACACTTGGAGCTGAAAATCGGGAGTCTGGAAGGATTTAAGCCCGGGATGATCGAAAGGGAAAAAATCCTTCACGAGCCGATGCTCAAATTCTCCGGCCTCTACTCCGAAGGGGATGGCAAAGCTGATCTGATGGTTGTCTCACAAGTTTGGGCTGATGGAAGACCACTTTGCCTGCCTGTTTGGACATCTTACAAACCCTTCACTAACAGGTAGGTGCATACCTAAGTGTGGGGTGAAGAATGTTGAGTGAGTTTTGATGAATCAGTCTTAGTAGTATAGAGTAGTTTGATCTTTATCAGTGCAGAAGTAAGTTCGTGTAACTCCAGAAGCGTCCAGTAGGTCGATGTTGGAAAATACAAAATGATATTGCTGGTTACGCTGCAATGTTTAAAATTTCGTCGACAACCAGAGGTAGTTGTTTACACGCCACTGTGGCTTGGTTAGAAGGAAAGTATAATCCAGGGAATACTTCTGAATTTACCCTTGCAATTATGTACACGAACAATCATCGTAAACAAGCATTTCGCGATCGTCAGCCGAACGAACTGAATCATGTGCATTATTGGATGCACGCTTCCCTCTTTCAGGTTGTGGAAGGCAACAGCAGTGATACTCTGTAATACGCTGGATATGTAGGTACCTACTTAATTACTGTTTACATCTACTTACCTACTCAAAAGGTTGTAGATAAATTGCCAGATTTATTAGGTATTTACGACGGAGTGAACTATTTTTAGGAAATAAAAATAAGGAAATTGTACGAATAGGTTCCACGGAAGTGTTTGGAAGGGAATGGCTGTCAGTTAACGCCGGTAACGCAGACTCGACCAGAAAAAAATCAGTCACGTTTTGGAATATGCTGTACACATCTTGACACTCAGCGACAGGACTTGTACGTGTAACAACACGGTACGAGGCACCACACTACTTTCCTTGCCCAAATTGTGGGCTAAATGGCTAAGTAATGGGTCGTTTCCTTGTAGGATACGGTTAGAATAATAATAAAACTATTTGATTTTAATGATACTGCTACTAGCTGGTAATGTAAGTGGTACTTGAGTTAACTAGGATCAAAATGTCAAATACTTCGAGGAAAAATGTAGACAAATGTAATGCTAAGAGTAGAAGCAGTAATGATGTGCCTACAAGCAATTCAGGGGATGGAGTGACCCGTCTTCTACACTTCATCGATAAGCATCAACCATGGTTTTCTGTCAACCATGGAAGGTCAGTCAGTTTGAGACAATAACAGTGACTCCATCGCATATTTCCAACTTTAAAAAATAAAAATAAAAACTAGTCTCGTGCTAAAGCAAAATAAGTACTTACCTATAATCTCATATCCCTGCTCATATCTCTACTTTCAGATGGAAAAAATATGTGGGTACAGCCCATTGCAGTGCAGCCCTTTACCCCAGGTTACTCTTGATGCTGTTTGTGCTGGTGTTTGAAACTATTTCCATTTCAGATGGAATTGGAGTGAGTGGATAACATTACCAATAATGTATTCCGACTTGCCACAAAATGCCCTTCTCACTTTGACTGTCTACGACTGTGTTGGCCCTGCACAGATGTCTCCTGTAGGCGGTACAACGCTTTCCCTTTTCGGCAAAAGAAAAGTTTATCGCCAGGGAATGTTGGATCTCAAGGTAACTTATTGAGTGTTCACTGGTATCGTCGTACCTGTTCCGTGAAAATCCGTTTTTTTTAATGTTGTTGATTGTCATCAGGTTTGGCCTGGGAAAGAAGCCGACGGCTCTGAACCTACGACGACTCCTGGTAAAACGCCGAGCAGCGGGAAAGAACGAATGCAGAAGTTAGCTA
The DNA here is from genome assembly GCA_954871275.1 of Leptopterna dolabrata. NCBI lineage: Eukaryota > Metazoa > Arthropoda > Insecta > Hemiptera > Miridae > Leptopterna > Leptopterna dolabrata. Next base: position 18,176,287 of record OX940987.1, on the reverse strand, counting down.
AGCTGGCCAAGAAGCACAGGAATGGGTACATGCCCGAAATCGATTGGTTGGACAGACTGACTTTCAGGGAGATCGAGCATATCAATGAAGCTGAGAAACGGCTTTCGAACTATCTCTACCTTATGGTGGAGTTCCCTCAGGTATGTGCACATGGACTTTGTTCCATTCATCGCATTTCAATCATGGCCCTTATAGTCTCTTTGCCACTCCATAAAAATACATCTGCTACCATCCTTTTGGAAAATTAGGAACACTTTGAAACTGGAGGAGATGACTTCTTCTAGATATCGACTCCTATTACAAGGTGTTCCAGAGTTACGTATACTGTTTTTATTACCCCACGAAAAATGCACTGGTAATTCTTTTTATAAATCCTATTCATGAAAGACACGTAACATGAAGTGGGCTTATGTAGGAATAACATGTTAGAACTTGCCCTAGATTATGTAATTAGTGATGATAAATCTGATTTGAATCGCCAGATTTCTTTATCTTGGGGCAGCCCAGGGGGCGATATCCTCCTTCACCGCCCTGTCAGCCATGCAAGAAATCTGGCATCGGCATTTCTTCACAGTGCTCAGTCTCAAATCATTTTCCAGGTTACGCTAAGCGGTGTAAACCATTCAATCGTGTGGTACGGTCAGGACGGCGACGAAGTCTACCAGTTTAGATCACAAGCTGAAATGGTAACCATCCCCGACCCTGAAATACTGCAAGATAACCTCGTCGAAAGCAAACACCACAAGCTGGCCCGTAGCGTTCGCTCTGGAATCTCAGACAAAGATGTCAAACCAAATGCCGCAACCAGGGATCTGCTTCACACCATCGTTTCTTATCCTCCTACCCAAAACATGACGTTGGAAGAGCAAGATTTGGTTTGGCGACACAGGTAAATATGCTTCTATTTTAGGATTTGCTCTACAGTGCAACGAATTACTCACTACCAACATGGTCAGTTTGCTCATCTGTGGTTTTTGATTATAAGAGTGTAGTGATTGTAACCTCATTTAAACTCTTGATTCTCTCGAACTTCCAATATTATAGAGTGTGTCATGGTTATACTTCATTCGCTTCATAAATTTTGTTTCATTTTAGGTTTTATCTTAGTAGTAACAAAAAGGCGTTAACCAAGTTCCTCAGATGTGTCAACTTCACGGGGTCCAGCAGTGAAGTGCAGCAAGCTCTGCATCTGCTGCACAATTGGTCACCAATGGATGTTGATGATGCCCTTCAGCTCCTCAGCCCGGGTTTCACGTTTCCGCCTGTCCGAAGGTAAATTACGGGTCATGGGGAAATTGGTTGTCGTAAATCAGTTTTTGGAAAGTCTGTTTAGCTATCAAGTTCTTTTTTAGATCTAATGCAGAACATCATGATTACAATTTGCAGTTTCTAATGACACTAAGATTTCAATTGTCCTAACATTTAAGTAAAAGTGGATTCACTGGGTCCTAATTTTTGTTTGAAGTAGGTAGTTGTTCCAGTTATTTGTGAGAAATGAGGAATGGACTTGATTTTTTAAATTTATTCATTTTGAAAGAGCATGTCATTAGAATGAGAGAAGAGATATCAAAAGTTCGGTAAATGTCTCGGTTGATTTAAAAAATCATCAAAGTTGAGATTTTTTTTTTAACCGCACTTATGACGTCTATTGGTATGGTGTCATCTGGTTGGCTGATTTGAATGGGCCTGTTTATGCAAATTTTTCACGATGGGCAACAGAAAACTTCACCATAACTTCCTGCTGCAATGCTAACAAAAATTATTGAAGGTAAAAATAAAATTGGCTGATCCATATTGCCTTAGAATTCAGGTTGGCCAACATTAAATTCGATGCATGAAGAGACACAAGGAAGGTATTCCATGCGTCTTTAGATTCTCGCTCATTTAGGTGGATACGCCACTGACCATACCAGATGACATCCTTTTTGGGGGGGATAGCATCTCACCAAACATTCACAAGCTGTGTCCGTCCACATGATAACTATTTTTTTAAAGTTGACACGATATTCGTAATTTTGAAGTAATCTGTTCTGAAAATCAGGAGGTATTATTTGATCAAATTTTGACAGCACGTCTATTCCTCCCCCTTTCTTTTATTTTTTTCTTGAGAAATTACAATTTTTGTTACCTGTACAGGTACGCAGTCACGAGGCTGCAACAAGCTCCGGATGAAGATCTCCTTCTCTACCTCCTCCAGCTCGTGCAAGCACTCAAATATGAGAGTTTTGTTGAAATCAGCGAAGCTTATAAACTGTCTTTGACCAAAATACCGGAAGACAGCTTATCGTCATCTGATAGAAAAACCGAAAGTTCCGAAGAAGAGTTGGAGTCAAAAAATATGGATTTAGCCACGTTCCTCATCCACAGGGCTTGTGATAACTCAATGTTAGCGAATTATTTCTACTGGTATCTCATGACTGAGTGTGAAGACCACAATATGGTCAAACCTGATAGCAAAGTTAAAAGTATGTACATCTGCGTCATGAAGAGGTTTCTTCAACAGCTCAAAAGCGGGCCGCCTGAGTGGCAGGAGAAACGTAATTTCATAACCAGACAAGACAATTTTATCGTAGAGCTTGTAAAACTTATGAAAATGGTTGCAAGGGAGTCTGGCAATAGGAAAAAAAAGACTGAAAGATTACAAGCTCTATTAGCGGATCCTGAGCAATTTAAAATTAACTTTTCCAGCTTCGAACCTTTTCCTTTACCCTTGGAACCTGCTGTGATGGTTAAAGCGATATTACCTGAGAAAGCCAGTCTGTTCAAATCGGCTCTTATGCCAGCTCGGTTGACTTTCGTTACTACTGACAATAATGAGTATGTAACAATTTTCAAGCACGGGGATGACTTAAGGCAGGATCAGTTGATATTGCAAATCATAACTTTGATGGATAAACTATTGAGGGCAGAAAATCTCGATCTCAAATTGACACCTTATAGAGTGCTGGCAACGTCTACAAAGCACGGTTTTGTGCAGTATATTGATTCGTTGCCTGTGGCTGAGGTGTTGAACACTGAAGGGAGCATACAGGCGTTTTTTAGAAAAAACCACCCCTGCGAAACCGGGCCGTACGGCATCGCCGCAGACATTATGGACACTTACGTGAGAAGCTGTGCAGGTTATTGCGTCATCACATACCTTCTCGGCGTGGGAGACCGCCATCTTGACAACCTGATGCTCACGACTAGTGGGAAATTGTTTCACATAGACTTTGGCTACATTCTCGGGCGCGACCCGAAACCCCTGCCGCCTCCAATGAAGCTCAGCAAGGAGATGGTCGAGGGTATGGGAGGCGTGAACTCCGAATATTATCACGAGTTCAGGAAGCAGTGCTACACGGCTTTCCTACATCTCCGTCGACACGCGAGTCTGATCCTCAACCTTTTCTCCCTCATGACGGATGCCTCTGTGCCTGATATTGCTTTGGAGCCTGACAAAGCTGTGAAAAAAGTGCAGGTAAGCCCTCTGCTGTAGCCTGCTTAGTCCTAACTGCTAAGTTCCAAGCATATACTACATTTCTAAAGAAATACCTCAAGCTCCTATTACTGTTGCCTAGTTTTGCACCAAAGAACATTGAATAGGTACCTACTTCTATACTAGAAAATTGAGAAGTTTCAGTTTGATAATCCGTCTGATTGTGTTTTAAGCAACTCATTATCTACCCGAAATTTGTCACAAATGCTCATCTTATTTCTCCTTCGTATGAAGCTGTTACCTTATGTTGTCTCTCGTCCCACTCAACAAGCATCTCAAGTGATATGTTTTGGGTGCTGACAAAGATACCTTATACCACCAATTATGTCACAAATTCTCATCTTATTTCTCCTTCGTATGAGGCTCTTACATTGTGTTGTGTCTCATCACACTCAACAAACATCTCGACTGCTGTGTTGTGGGTGCTGACAAAGATAATACCACCAACTAAGAAAATAAACTGTCAAGAAATGGGACAAAATAGTAATATCCATAAAAATTCAGGATAATGTGCTGCCAGCGTAATATGCTGTTTTGGTTTGAGAGGATCATTTAAAATCTCTCAGGGTAAGGCTGGTTTGAATAGGCCGTAGGAGACGAGGAGGATGTGCCCCCGTCAAAGTCTTAACGGATAGCTAGTGCCCCAGGTTTTCACCACAATGAGCACTAGAGGATAGCTAACACCTGAACGGTCGTTGGGGGTTGATGGAGGGGGACCCCTCTGGGCTTCCACCGAGGCTTCCCACAGCTCGTCTTTCTCCATGCTATTTATTGGTTAAATCTAACATATTAGAGAGTTTTTGCAACACACTCGTGACGAAACGAAAGGGAAAACGACACCGAAACGGAAATGGCGGATAGGGCGACCGAAGTCAGATGCTAACCTTTTTCGGTTCAGTTTTCGTTCAGCTTTGGCGTCTACCAGCTGGCGGAGTCACGCTAACGTTATGTTAACTTCTCTTTCATCCATTTTACTCCATGGTTAATACAAATCTATGTCCACACATGGCGTCAAGTCTGCCAAGACGCCAAGAAGCAGCTGTGAATACGACGCTCGACATTTTTATTTTCCAAGGAAAACAGAAGAAGATAGGTAGCGTTATACAGATGTAAGGTTAAATTACGTTTCGTCATCTCAACACGACGAAAGCTGACACCGCGAGATCCCGGTATTTTTCGTCGTCACGGTTCGTCAAACTTTTCGGTGTCTTGAGTGCGCATGCGCAGCACTGCTTTCGTTTCGTTTGTTTCGTCGTGAGTGTGTTGCAAAAACTCTCTATTGACATTGGATTGAAATAGAGGGGTACCATGACACCCCGTTCAACAACTTATCCGTCCCTCTGATGAGCCGTCGAATTTAGGGGCTTGTCTGGCCTTTGTTGTGGATTGATGAACGCTCAGGTTCATTTTAGCGCCTAATCCTGCCTAAATTACATTGGCAAAGCAGTAGCCCAGTCGAATCAGGCTCTGGTGTTGATTAACTTAGACAAACCTGGAAATGATTTTAATCCATTTCAGGCATCCCAAATAAGGGTACCTAGGTAACAAGTTTGTGACGGTTTCTAAGGCAGCTGAACTTTTGTAGCCAAACAATTTCATTTGAAATTTTCAATTAATTAAAAATTTAAGTCGGTTCTTCAAATAAAAATTCTGCTCTGAACGCAGAATTTGATGCTCTTTAACTTTAGTTGTATGACGTTATTCATTTGGAATAACGTTTTTTATTTAGTTGCAGGCGTGTTAAAACCGCTGAACCAAATTTAGTGTTATCGTTTGACGCAGAATTCAATGCTCTTTAATTTTGATATGCGTATACTTTGCTGCACAATACACCCTTCAAATGTTATTCACAAAAAATTAAAAAAGTGCCAAAATTTCGTGGTTTTTTGGCTTCCAAAAGTTCAACTAGCCTCAAAAACCATCAAAAAATTACATTACTCCTTACTTGGGATGCCCAAGTGGATTGAAATAATTTCCAGCTTTGAGTTAATTGGAGGCAAGGGATTTTTGGTCGAATTCGACTGGACTCGACTAGCTACAGTCCTAGTCTCGATTTAGTATCACACATGTAACCTCGAGTGAAACCTACCCCGTTTTCAGGACAAACTCCGGTTGGACCTCGGGGACGAAGAGGCGGTGCATTACCTCCAAAACCTTCTGGAGATGTCTGTCACCGCAGTGATGGCCGCACTCGTCGAACAATTCCACAAGTTTGCGCAGTACTGGAGAAAATAGAATGCAAACTTCACATCCCCCCAGTCAACTTGGTTTTCAAGGTAAGGGACAAAAAATCGGTGAAACACAATAAAATATATGGTTATAGCTCTAATTTAAGTTGATGCGGCTTTATTTGAAAAGCTACATTCGAATCGTTCAACTTTTGTGCCATGAAAAGGAAACTTTTCTGTTTGTTGTGACTTCCCGTAATATTTCAGAGTTCGCGTTTTCATCTTTTCTTTTTTGTTGGCATCAATGCTGAACCTACTCTGATTAAAAGCCATGTTTACTGTGGACCTCTGACTGATTTCTACAAAGGTGTTCCATTTATATTTCTGGCAGTCACATATATTGTAAACGATCTATGATCCCCTGCGTCCACCTCCTGATCTGAAACTGTTTCAAACCAGTCAGCACAAATTTATACATTCAGTTTCAAACGATTGGAAAAGCGGCAGGCGCATTTCAAATTTGGCGTCGCGCAGTGGGGCGAAATAGGGTTTTTTCTTAACATGGCGATGTTATGAGCTATTCTAATTGGAAATTTTGCCCAGATTCCGAATATACCTCATGTCGCTATGCCTAAAATAGCTCCTTACCGGAGGTTTCCTAAAAATAAAATCATCATTTTTCAACATATTTTTCGATGTAGAGCCAATAAAAATCGTTCTTCGATCTTTTCGTGGAACAGAAGAGTTGTATATATTATTAAATTCTGCGTCGCAAAGTAAGTTACCTGTTATAAATGTACGATTATTAATATTTTAGAAAGTTGAAAAATATATTCTTTGTAAGTACCTACACCTACCTAGCAAAATTAATTTTTTAAAAATAGAAAATAATAACCTCTTTTTTCGTAAAGTCGGTTAAGAATTGTGCATTGGTTTTGGTGAACAAAATCCATAGCTTGCCAAAAACCTAACACTTAGTTGCAAAAAGTGGTTTTAGCAGAAGAAAACATGACTTCGCTTGTCTTAACTGGATGTAATTCGTTCGTATGTCTAGGAAAATAGCTAAAGAGAAGCCCTTTTTCCGGCACAGCTCCGCTCATTTTGGCATGAGCCAAAAACTGGAACATTTAAGCTGAAAAATGTGGTGTTTAGCGACAAAATCGATCGTGTTCTCCGACCCTTCGTTAGTGGTATCGAGATCACAACAAAATTCCCTGTAAGAATAGCTAACAGCTGATTTTTTCCCCCTTAAAAAAACATTTTTTCTTTTTTCCCTACACTAGTAAAGAACATCTGAACGCTGACCTAATGCATGAAGAGCTGGAATTGGTCTCATTCGACGCAGAATTTAGTTTCCTGATAGTTTCTTATTGGGCGGACAATTTTTTAGCGTTACTTCCGGGCTATATCTTGCTAAATATTATGTTTAAAAACGTGTATTGCAATACAAAAAACACGTCAGCAAGTAGTTTAGGTACCGGAACGTGGGGTATAGTCGCTGCGCAAGATTTTCTACAAGAATAGCTCATGACATCGCTGCGTCAAGAAAAAGCCCTATTTCGTCCCACACTTCGTCGCCCAGTTTGAAAATGCAGAAAAAGCATATCTATTTTATTGGTTATCCCTCTCAACTTCCTATAGTATTAAATGTCTACCGTTATTTAACCAATAAGACAACATTATGTTAACCCTACTGTTTCACTCCTTGTTGGGTTTGCTATAAGAATGTTGACTCTTGCAAACTTAAGCAACACTGCCGTTTTCCTATAAACTAGCTTCCGTTCGCTCGTATACGAATTAGTGTTTTCTACAAAATACTGATGGCGTATTTGTAAATTCATACAAATCGCGTCTGTAAATTATGGACCCGTTTTGATTGGTCTTTGTCGGGTAGTGTCTTTCCATTCGTATTCAACACCACGAGGGTTAGCATCTTCTGAACGCTCGCTCCAGGTGCTGTCACTCGTATTTGGAATGATTGCCAGTCAGATGGGCTCTGTGGGTACAAGTCAGTATCATCAAATGCTTATCACTGCAACGTGGTCGCTACACTTGTAACTATCTTTTAGTAGCTCATTTATTATAGAAACTTAAACTTTCACGCTGCATTACGAAATGGGGTAGCTTCCTTGTTGGTTTTAGCGTTACAGTTATGCGATGCACCTTATCTGATTGTGTCTCAATTTATTTCGTTTTAACTAGGGTGGGCACTTCGTACGTAGTTTGATTCGTTTCTACTTTATTTTGCCAGGAAGAACATTTTAACAACTATACCAGTATTGCGTATCAACTGTTGAATACGTACAGTGATGTTGTTAATATACATGAACACATGGAGCTTCTCTCAGGGACGAACATATCGCCTGATTCATTATCATTAATTACTAAACTCACTGTTACCTACCTTATATGTACTAGGTACCTACCTTTCAACGCCTTGAGCAAAACGCGCGTAATCTAGTTGTAAATTTAAATACCTATAGTTAAAATATTAACTGATTGGTTTTTTAGGCAATTCTACAGAATTGTGTAAACTTGGGGACCTTTGTTATTGAACTGGTATTCAAGTCGAGTTATTCAAGTCAAAAATGGCTGTGTTTATTGTACATTTGTCGATGTAATTATTGTTATCAAAGCAATGTACATTCTGGCAAGGAAAATAAATATATTTTTTATTGCAGTCGTCAATTTCTTTATTGTAAGATTTCCTATACCTTCCTTGTTTGTGGAAGTAGAAGCGCCATATACTCGTACTTAACCTTAATTAGGAAATGCTTGTAGCTGCCAAGGTGTACGAACTTCGAGTTCGATCTCTATTTATACGGATATAAACTTTTATGTATCTGAAGTACTCAAATTGACAAATCCAAAGGGATTGGGATGTTGTTGCCCTAGTTTCAGCGAGACAGATATGTTAGTAAATGGTAGAAAACCGTAAAACTCAGATTTCATTCATTAGGTATATTCATTAGGTATCTATGTTGTTATATTAGTGCCAAGGCATTTCAACTGCAAATAACATCGTGATGTTAATAATAATTATAATGATCCAAATTACGTAACAAGAGGTTTTATACATCGAATTGTCATGTTCTTCGCTCGATTTCAGCTTTCATGGTCCCCCAACTTTTTCCTGATGTGATTTTTACTGGTAGTTCAACTTTCATGTTGAACTTCCCCGACCAGTAGTCCTTCACATCTTCTATGGCTGTCGTTATAATTTCTGAAACAGGTGAAATTTAAATGTTTATCAATGAAACTCGAGTGGCCTGTATTTCACGATATACGGCATTAGAATGCTGGGTAGGTACAATGATGGGTCAATACGGTGGGGGGGGGGGGGGGGGTGGAGGGTTCAAAGACGAAAATGCAACCCTTCTGCGCAGGTGGGAGTGGGGATAGCCGTTACGTGAACCTCAATGCTGGATCCTCTTCATACCCCCACAAACGTCCTTCAGCCAAAGAACGTGCTGACTATTTCCAATTATTTTTGTTGTTTTTCTTTTTCCAAACCTTATTATTTCACTCTTTTCTGTTTTTTTGTTTATTATTTTCAATTATGAACCATTGGAATCGAGCCTGAAAAAAAAAATTCTAACCCCCCCTCAAAATTTGATGGTTTACGTTTCGAGGTATGTAGAATCCGAAAATGCAGTAAAAAAATTTCTGTCTGTACTCCGTGCTGACCACTTTTCTTAGTTACCATGAAACAAAATTGATGAAAATCGGGTTATAGGTTCCGTTCGGGGTCTAGTTGGTCCTCGAACCTCGACGTTACTTTCAGTCATCTCTAAGGGGTTGAAATTTTCAGAACGCCGTGTCTCGAAAACTTTTGATAGAAGGGTATGGTTTTTTTTACGGTATTAAATTTGTCTTGAGCTAAACAATTTTTGGAGACCACCCGGAGCATTGTACGTCCAGCCGTTCGTGTGCACCAAAAAGCTTCGTCAACACGATCGTGAATCATACGGTATTAATCCGGCCCGGGTATCATCGCTAGGGAGCACCTGTTTATAATCAAGGATGGCTGCATTAAGTCGAGTTGGTTCTGCGATATTATTTCATTTGATAAGTGATGGGCTATTGGATTTTGTTGGTAGGTACTTGTGAAACTTGAACAAACGTTGAAGTATTATAATTGTTGGGTAAATTATTACTCAATGGCAAATTATTACACAAAGGTTCATCTACCAATAGAAGGGGCTGGATTTTCTTGATAGGTACTTTTGCAACTTGAACAACCGTTGAAGTATTATTGATGGGCAAGTTATTACACGGCGGTTCATTATACTTGACCACGAGGTAGGTATTGACCACAGAAAACAGTGGTCTACGCAGAAGGGGCATCTATTTCACTCCACATCAACAATTTTCCTTCAGAACTTCATTATTTGCGTTTCATTTTAGTTACTGTTTCTCATCGACACAGAATGATTTTAGCAACACTCAACTCTTGTCATCACTAGGGACGCGCTAACAATCGGGAATTGGCCCGAGATAAAATCATTGCTTGGGATCTCCTGATTATAATCAAGGAGTATGAAGTCGAGTTGGTTGTTCCGTGATATTATTTCATTTGAAAAATGATGGCTGTTTTGGAGTTTGTTGATAGGTAGTGAAACTCGAACAAACGTTGAAGCATTATTGATGGGTAAATTATTAAACAGTGGTAAATTATTACACAACGGTTCATCATACCACCTACGTAGAAGGGGCTGGAGTTTGTTGATAGGTACTTTTGCAACTTTTTTCACCCCACATCAACAATCTCCCTTCAAAACTTCATTATGTGCGTTTCTTTTTGCCGTTTTGTGTGCTGTTTTTCATCGAAAGAATTATTTTAGCAACATTTAACTCGTGATTTAGTACCTAGTAACGAGTACGGGGTTAGGTACCCTACGGAGGGTCTGTGATCCCTGTGTTATGTAACAGAAGGGTATTCTGTACAAAATAATAAACCGTTGTGCAGGGATTTGCAGCGTTTTTTAATAATTTTTCGTTTGTTTCTATGGTTATAGTATCGTCCAAACGATCGATAGTCTCGATCGTCCAAAACAAGGCCTGCCTGTCCCACCCAGCAGCCTCTGAGAAGTGTAGGTTCCTACGTATGTTCGAATTTTTATAGACCTGTTGCACGCAGCACGTGTGCCTCATGTACTTCCCAAAGCAGTTCATCGTGGATCTGTAAGAGCAGACTTGCTTGTACGTCGCCTTCCTTCAAAGCAGCCTCTGCCCTCAGCATTGCTGCTTTGCAAACGTCTGCTGCTGATCCTTAGATAAAAACATGAACGTCTGTTGTAGAGGATACATATTAATGTACTGGTTCGATTTGTTTCATTTAGGGTAAATTCGAAGCTGGTTTGGTGATGTCTGAATATCCTCAAGTCACTCAGAACCAGGATTTGAGTGTAAGTTGTACTGCAAAGCACGTGATACGAAGCACGCTTCGAATCAGTTTCCTCTTGCTAGGATGTGTCTTAAATCCTGACGATATTCGTGAGGTTCAACACAGTGGCTCTTGTTGTAACAACAGCTCTTCAAAATCATACAAGAAGCTCATTTTGGGACGCTTGGCTTGGTTTGGCTTGGATTGTGAGAAAATGGACGTTGGACTGTCAGAATTGTATTTACCTGCAGATAATGGTGCTCTGTCAGCGCCACAAAAATAAAAATACTAGCTAGGTAATTTTGAGGTTTTTCACTTGGAGAAATGGACCTTGAATGACGAAGTTGACCGCCTGACGCTCAGCGTATCGTTTCTGCTGAACGAATGGGGACACGATGTTGGGAAACAGCCTCCTCCGCCCACTCAGAGTCCTCAGTTCTTTCTGAGCTCTGCACTCCTGAAGTATGCGAGCCCGGAAGGATTTCAAACCAGGAAATGCCGCTACAAAATTTTAAACATGTGTTTGTTATTGAAAATAGGCATATTGAGTAGGAAAGGATCAAGAAATATTGAAGTTGTGGTGCATAGTTCCCTCTACCCACTCTTACTATAGGTTTGTTTGGACAGACAGTCCTGGACCAGTCCAGGATGGAACGCGTTCTGAAATGAGGGGATGGAACTGTCCAGCATTGAGTCCAGAACTGTGCCTATCCAAACACACACTGATGATTCTGAATGGATAGCCGAAAGCATTGTAACCTTCCACATAAGCTGAAGGTAGAAGCATCAAGTGCGCGTGTGCAAGATCAGCAATCCTCGAAAAAGTCCAGGACTGGTAGAATTAGTGTCCTGGACTGTGTACGAACAGCCAACTCTCGATCCAGGACCAGTTCTATGCTGTCTGAACACACAAAAAGGGGCGTGGTTTATAGAACGGCCCTGAACAGACCAGGACTGTCTGTCCGAACGAACCTCATGATTTCTCTGAGATTGAAAGCGGTATGAACAACAGCTCTAAGGACCAACCTCTGTGAATTCCACAAATACTGGTTGAATAGAGTCAGTGATGTGAGTCAGGCAAGAACATCTCATTAGCTCTGGCAAAGTAGAGAACCTCTCACTTCCAACCCGCTAACCCCCTGGACCTAAACCTGTCAACCGAAACTTGAAATATGCGCCTTCATGGGTTTTTACCGTAAAAATCACTGCAGATTCCTGTAGCATGTTCTGTGTTCACGGAAAGCAGTTCTGATATTTTGTGAGCTCCAGCACCGTACAACAGGGCGTACATCAAAGTTTTGGTCTTGTCCCTTTCCGATGGCTCAAAATCCCGTTTGCCGATTCTGAAATCAATTTACGTTGTTTTTTCAACAAACAACAGCTCAGTTACAGTGGAAAACCGGATGAATTGGCAAGTCACCTTATTCTGGTCATCGTCTGAAATATGTCGCCTGGCTCTTTGAGAGCGGATAGTAAAAGATCGTCCTCCGATAGATTAGCGAACACACGGAGTTCAATTTGTTGGAAATCCACAGCCACAAACGAGCATTCGTGTCGCGAAACGAATATCTTTCTCACGTTGAAACCTTCAAAGGATTTACACGGAAGTTTTAGTTCCCACGAGTAACCACAAACCAATCCTAATAAATAGGTAATTACAGGTACATATGGGGTACGTAGGGGAACCCAACCTCCTAACGTTAGTGTATTACACCATAAAGCTACCTACTTCTTTCATTGATCTGTCAAGGAACTAACTTTTCCATTTCAGATCAGTCAGACCAATACCTAGATATCCGCCAAAATGTTTATATTAGCAAACATAGACACAGGGAATTTTCATAACGTACAAAGTGGGTAAAATCTGAGTTTTTTTTGGGCTTCAAACCCCCTATAAAAGTGGCTTGAAATCACCAGACTATATAAAAATCATCAGAAATGGTACACGATGGTGACACGAGACGGAAAAAGGTCATGTCGATTGTCTAAAACATCTTTTCTCGAAAAGTGCGGCAAATTCGAGGTTTTATGGCGTCAAAAATGGCTGTTGTTCCAATACTCGAAAATATTCTTCTTTAGAAGGATAGAAGTGGGTCAAACGGTCGTTCTGTGTGTCAAAAATAGTCACCATGTCAAAAATGAGTTCATGCTGTAGTAATAATAGGTATGATAGAATTTAGTAATATAGTTATAATGATAGAATGTACTAATATAGTTATAATATAGTTAGAATGAATGTAACACAATCTACTATAAATTCTAGGCAAAATGGTCACCCATCCCACGAAGTGGACCACATGGCCTGGGAGGTTCTAAACAGGTTGGTAGGAATATTATGGTACGAGAAAGTGTAACTTTGAATATCGCTTTCACAGGTAGTGGTAATAACGCATAACGTTATTGTGATAAGTGTGAATACGTTGCCGTTAGCGTACATTCTCCTCCAGTCATTAGGTTTTCTTCTTGTTTCGGGATCGATTGTAAATTTGGACTGCTGGATGTGATTCTGCCAGTAGCTGCGGCGCACTGTTCCCTGTAAATTGGTACCTAATGGGTAGTTACCATAATAACGTGCAAATACATCTTCGTTTTCTAGGTCGAATCGCTATAGGCATAAACTACGTAGGGAAATTAGCTGGTACTTTTAACCTGTACACAGTTTTACTCCCCTAAAATTGCTTTTTGAGATTTAAATTTTCAAATAAACGTGAACTTAGTCTGTAGGTACAAGAAAACATAGAAGCTGCTTACCAAGTGGTAGACACACTCGTTTTATCAACTACATGTGCCAATATTCCATCGATGTAGGTCGATTTGATCTTGTGAGTGTGTCGGTACTCCATAATCAATGCAGGCAGCGGGTGAACGCCAAGCAAGAGCTTGAGCTGGGAACAGCAGATGGTGCAATAATATCTGGCACCGACACACAGTGGAGAAAATATCCACTCCAGGCTGGGCTTTACGTCACACTGTCTAAAACTGGTCATACGCAGTCATTCCATCCGTCCAAATGGTGCAATGCCATTCTAGACATGCCATGTGTGGGGGGAAAATGACATGGAAGATGTGGAGTGACTGGCTCGATTGGATGTTCGATCCGTCGAATATCCATCAGTTCGTGCTATCACTCCTGCAGGCAGTCTGCGAGGAAAATATATATGTGGTGTGACGTCACTCCACGAAGACTGATGGAATGACATAGCTTCATCACACCAACTGACAGTGTGTGGGCAAAACGTGAACCAAATCTGGGTCTGTCTGTCATGGGAACTCTGTCCAGTGTAGGTGTTCCCAATTCGGTTAGTCTGGTGTAGTCTTCGAGTCATAAAATGTGGGGACACGACTCTGTTCACAAGGTGATCGGCAAGTAGGTACAGGGAACTGCCTTCCTAATGGCAAGTCACAACCAAGACTACCACGACAAAGTGAGGAGAAATGCTGCTGTGGAACAACTGGTGGCATTGTTCAAAACAAAGGAACAGTTGTGCCAATAAAGACTCAGTGCTGAAGAAAATAAATTCACTACTAAGGGCTTCCAGGCATACGCAAATACCAGCCAACAAAGAAAGTTCCTCTTCATCCATCAACATATTGCACAGCACAAATATGGCATGAAAGAGACAATTGGCGTGGAGTGATCGAGTGTGACCTTACCTTTTCCCATCGCATCGCTCCGTTTGAACGTCATCCATTTTGGAGTGACTGTGTCTGCTCAGCTTTACAGGCATCACAGACGTAATCGGCCGTCCTCTCAGGAGGATCAGAATTAGATCCGATAATTTCACTCACAGCACCATCTCCCTGGGTAGGCAGTGCCTACCTTGCCTACCCCCACCACCCATCCTGTAATGCGTACATGGCACTATCAAAGATGCCACTGGTACTCCACCGCAGTGCTGCAATGGAGCCTTAGTAATGGCACCAAAGTAAAGTACCTACTTATTCTTTGAAGATTTTTCTGAATATTGTTGCTTTGAATTTGTTAAAACAATCTGTCAAGTGGCTTATGATGTCAATGCTGGCTCCAGTAAGAAAAATACTATGTTGTCAGTTAATATAAACATTCCTGTGTTTCTGATTTCCAAATTGTCTACTAGATTCAGAAATCACGTCAAGATGATTATTGTGCCGGTACATGCGTGTCTGTTACTGTTATATGCAGTTTCTAATGTGTCCGAGTAGAAATACTTTCACGTAAATTGTGCTTTCCGCGCTTGGTATTGTAAACAAATTGATGGCTCCAGCAAGAACCTGCCTCACAAGATGAACTACGTAAGTAACCAAATAGGCGGTAGGTACATCTGATCAAAAAAGCGTACCATCCCCTCGTCGGTTGATTTGGCACCTGAGCTCGCCGTAGTTTTGATTGTGACTCCTCCGATTTCATGTAATTTCAACTCGTCGTACAGTATGGATCTCAACTGTAACGGTGAAGACAGCTGGAACTTTTTCCCCACAACGGTCCAAGCCGATTGTTCGACCAAATTCAACTTTTCCTGTAATGATAACAGGTAATACTGAACTCTATGTTGTTCCTTTATAATATTTCATTTTAATAAAGATTTTTGTTTTGGCATTTGTTGACAGGTACATACATTGTTTACCTATTTTTTGTTGAAGGTACAATTTTGTTGTTCATGGCCAGTCAAATCATCAAAATTATATGGGGGAAATTTGTAAACATGTCGAGTGTTCAGCGACCATCAGAATTTCAAAAATGACCGATGTGGGTTCGTGGGGCCTAAATGACGCTTTAAAGGGGATAGGAGCGGTGGAAAAAGCGTATTTATGTACTTGCCGAAATTTAGTGAGGTGTGCGTGTGTGTGTGTGTGTGTGTGCGTGCGTGGGCAGGTTGGTATCCACCACAAGAAACGACTCCACTAAATCAGGGTCTGACGCTAACAGGAATTCAGAGGTCTGCACAGAAGGGGTCTATACAGGAAAATAATTTTTCCTGTGTGTAATCATTTTCATGTGCATAATAATTTCCTTTGTGTAACAATAATTACAGTACTGTAATAATTTTCAGCGTTTTTTATATAAGTAGATTTTTATGTAAAATTTTTACCTGGAGTACTTGTGAAATATCCTTCAACTGCCCATAACTCACTTCGATACTCCTCCTTTCCATTGCTGAAAAACGTGTGATTTATATATTATATTATACATACGTAATGTCGAAACAATTAGGTATTTTGGGGAAATAGCAGTTGATGGCTAAAACCAGACATGAGTTTTTGAAAAATCAATTCAAAGTTAACGTCGAGGTTTGCTCAGGCAGTACCAACATTGGCCTTTCATCAATGTTTCTCACTAATGAGCTGATAAGGAGTGATGATTGTGGGTGGAATAGTGAAAATCCGTGCGTTTGTCATCACCGGTCAAAACCACACATTTATGCAGGTACTTTCATGTACCTCTTGAGTGAACGGTTTGGTCGGTATATAGGTACCTAGGTAGTGGTCTGGGAAAACGGTTCGTTACCTACTTTTGTACTGTGGACTGCTGCAGTGCTGTGGAACTCCCATTTGACCAACTCATAAAAGGTTTTTATGGAGATATAAATCTGTGTCTGGTTTAGGATATCGACGTCCTTTCTTACCAGCTAAAATCGAAGTGAGCGGTGTTTCCATTCGATAAAATACTTCCCATAAATTCCATCGGGAGAGCTCGACGTGGAGTTTTTCCATTACTTTACTTTGAGCGTCCATGTAATCACAAACAGAATCCATCCATTCTGAAGTTTTGCTGCTGCTATCAACCTACACAGAAAGTGTCATTTTGCACACAGTACCAATACCTACCAATGGTTTTCTCTCTGAGTACATAGAAAATGCTTCAACTTCAACGTCAGGCAATTAGATCAAGTGAAGTCAACAATTATCTCTTCAACCCGTACCTATTTGCCTGGGATTCAACCAGTAGAGGTATTACGTGGTTGTGGAATTCTACCTGAGCTGGAATTTCATTGATTTATCAGTTGTTCTACAGATACACAGTGGCGACCCTGGTAAGTTGTCGTCACGAATTTTGCAAGATACCTACTCATGAAACTACCGACTGTCTCAGAATCTCTTGGTACAAAACCGCCTCAGCTGGTACATAGGGCCCCTCTTGGCGTTACCACTTATACCATTAAATCTTCTATTAAAAATTCGCACTGCCGCTATCAATTTCGATTAAATACTCTCATGTACAACTAATTGCAATAAGTCGAACAAATAATATTATTACCTTGATTTTGAATTCTTTTAAGACGGAATCGAATGAATGTGGTGGGTGGTCGGGGTTCAACAACCACATGCCTACTAAAGGATCCAGCAGTAGCCAATCGTAACAAGCTGAAAAATCAAGTTAATTAATTTCTCTATTTTTATTCGAAAATATTATTTGCATCGAGAATAAAAATAATAAAAGTGAATCTTGGTTGATAAAACGTACTTACTTCTGTCGTTTTCATTAAGTATCTCCAAGACGAACATAATGAAGGCTTGAGCTTCGAAACACACTTTTCGACAGTTGGATTCCAGTAAGCAGAGTAAGAATGACCTAAAATAATTCAAAAGCCAAAAAAATCTAAGAACAACTCGAACCAAAATCCTAAAAATATTGGGTAAGTACAGCCATGTTTATTGTTGTACAGCTATGTTTATTTACCCTACCTACAGTACGTATCACGCTGATTAGCAGGTAATCGTTTGCAACGCGTCGAACAACTAGTTCTAATAAGATCGAACAATAATTAAAAGTTAGGTAATTATGTGATAATTATAATAAGAAACGAAAATAGCTTAAAAATCTTAATGGCACTGCCAGAAAAATTAGTTTGAAGTAGGTACGTGGAGAACTTATTTTTCGCCAGAAATTCATTCGAACTCAGATATTGCTATATAAACAGGCTTTTCAAAAATTGGTGAACATTGCATCACCTCCTCCATACTCCAAATACCTTGAATAAATATTTTATGTGTATATTGTACACAATTACTTGTAACAAACTACTATTATAATGGACATCAACATAATACATGAAGTGTTACAGGGTGCCTACCTGTTATTTTCCTTAACCAAGTCCTCCACTTTTTGATAGAGTCTGATGATTTTACCATCACAGAATTCAACCCTCAACATAATACCTGCTGGGTGGTGCGATTTGCGCTCGGCCCGCTCCGGACGGTTCAAAACTGAAAATTTTGCACTGAAAACATTCGTACAGTTATTAATAATTAAAGTGTCGCAATATAATTTCGATTCGTTCAGTCTATAAATGGTTAATTACCTTAACTACTATACAAAAGCCACCATGTACCAACCTTTGAAACACGCCAAAGTAATCCAACCTAATTTTTTAATATTCCGTTAATAAATACAAACAAAGTTTATACGAAGATTTTCATTAAAATGGAGACCAATAAATATGATTAATTAAAAAAAATTAAAAAACAAATTAATTAGTTGATTTTCGGACCAATACCTTGGTCCCTTGGAAAATTCCTGTTAAATAGGATACACCCAGTATGTTTTGGTACACTTGGTGATTAATTGATGGCGATGTGTGTTTATTTTTGACGGATCTTCGTCAACCCGCTTACTTGTAACATAATGTAAATCCAATTTCAAATAAATCTCCGCTCGATTCCATTTTCAAGGCAGTTTGTTCGACTTTTCCCTCTTCCATAATTGTAATTTCCCGGTGACGATTGGCTTGTTCCGAAGCTGTTCGACGAAAATCGATGGTTACCGTTTGGTTCCCCGTCCCCTAAAAAAAATTCTGTAGGTAGCTGTATGACGATTTATAAACACAATATTGTATTATATAATAATTATTTCAATTGAGGGACCATCGACTTCGCTACCTATGCCTGTAGATAGGTACACAGAAAATACCTCACAGTGTTAGTAGTTATTGCACGTTGCCATTTATTGAGCTGTATTCTTTTTGTGTGATTTTCCATGGTCAAAAACGACTACATAATTAAACACGGTCATGCAGAAAAGCAAGAAACTGACGAAATCTGGTTAAAGTGATACGGAAAAACATCAACGAGAACTGGAAGGTGTATGAAATATATTGTGACCCTTCACAACAATACTCGTAAATATGTACCTACCTATCGTTTGGATGATACTGATAGTTTTGAAAGGTAGCAATATTCTACTGTTTTACGATTCGATACCACTACTAGGAGTGGTAATGTATAGTGTAAGTACTTGCCTTTTCACCCCTGTTATTATTATTAGGTAGTTTATTAGCAATTTAATGAGAAAAGAAAGTTGAATCTTGAGAGGTGAAAGAAACATTCCAACTTCCTATAAAGGTAGGGATAGGTAGGTGGTACCTACCTACGGGTTATTCATAATTTATTACCTTCCTATACTACCTTTTCGGTTCTTCGTGTACATACCTAACCTACAATGCTGAATTCCAGTGCCATGTTCAGTTTGATTTTCCATTTTGGCTTACAGATACATAAAGCAGACACTTGTACTTATAAAAGGTGCAGAACTCACTACCTTCACCTCAAGCACTGTTGATGATTGCGGTGGAGCGAAATTTTGTGTTGAATCCGATATTTTACCGCCAAACCCAACGGGTTTCAGCTGGGACATGGACCGAAAAGTCCCAGGCGGCAGATCCCTAAACACGTGTTTCGACGTTGTCTGGTACTGTGTGTCGTTCCCTTCATAATCCTCAAATGATACAGAATCATGTGGAACATTTGTGTCACCGTCAGATCCGCGTTCATACAAATCCATTTTTCTAGATGTTTTGCAAATGTTGATTTTGTCTTCTCTGTGTTTCAAATGATAATTTTTTCGTTTTTTCGAACCACCCTGTGAATCACGAACGGTTGATACTAATTTAGCCCGAGCAGGGGACTCAGTGACTTCCAGTGAATCACGTTTGTCGTTCTTGATAGGATTGTTCTTATTTTTGGCGCAGTCTGGCTTGGGCCCTACTCCATCTGACAAAGCAGTTTTGACCACAGGAAAATAACTAGTGATTTTTCGACATTCCGGTTTTTGAAATTTCTTCGAAGCCCGATTTTTCTTCCTTCCAGTATCGATTTTCAAATCTGAACATTGTTTGAAGAAGTTTTTACACAGTTTGAACTCTTCATCAGCCTCATATTCAAATATTCTGCTGAAAATATCTTGAGACGAACTGGTAGTTTGGGAGTCCTGTGAAACTGATTTAGTGTACAAACTGGTTCTCTGGTCGTCTTGGATTGGATAGTTTTTCTCATTGGGGAAATACGGGCTGACAATCATCGGAATTTCCTCCATTTCACGTTTATCACGATTTGACACTTCTTCAGTAGGTTCGAGAACCCCTTGGCGAACCTACCAAATAAACAAGAAAAGTAAGATGGTGCATTTAGGTTCCTTATACTCATAACTTATGTCATAGATTTCCTCAACATTGACATAGGTAGGTAGGTACTCGTGGGTCCTATTTATACATGGTTTCAAACGACACCCACTTCATGCCTTCCCAGGCATGGAGAATCACTGCCAGGGTGTGATTCCCTGGGGCTGCTCCGTGTGCTAACCAATGCATTTTTTTCCGACAAACTCTGAAGCCGATTATAGACTGATTGACGTAATTCCTTTTGCTACCTATCCTCTAGGTCTAGGTCAATCTGCAGGGTCCTATGTCATTCAATTTCCCCAAAACAGTCCAGGAATTTGGTAATCCAGCAATGAAGATTCCCATTTTATTAGTTTCTACTAGTTTGTACCTTCACGCTAATTTGTCAGAACACGGGGGTGGCCGATCGGTGGACAGGACTGTAGAAACATTTGCTGAATATGATTATCTTGGGATCAAGTTCCAGTTTTCAAGAGTTTTTGCGAGATTTGTCAGCAACGGGAGATACTTCGAAGTACTGAAGAATTGACTATGTTGTCAAGGAAATAGTTCACAAGAATTCCTTCAGATAGCTGTCACCCTAGGCGCAGCTACCACTTACCCACCCCTTACTTAGCCACCTTCTCGGTGTCTAGGTGCCTATTTCATTATTTCAAATGGTAGGTAGTTACCTACCCACCAACTCCTCATGATTTTTCCCTCGTACTTACTCCTCGAAATCCTAATTTGAACGGAATGAATAGGAATTCGAACCCTAACTTTCAAATGAGAACAGACCCTCGACTTTGGTTTATTATTCTGTGATTAATACACCGGGGTAATTCGGTCAGCAAACAGTTTTTCGAACGCCCCCTCAAAATTTTTTCTTTTACGTTTGAAGGTGCGTTGATCCCAAAAATGCAATGTCTGTCCGCCATATCAGCCATACTTATCTACCTTATTTGTGGTCTAAAAAATTCGTTCTTTCGCACAATCCATTTGGGCACTAGTTGTGTTACAAAACTTGGCAGCCCTATCGGAATTTACCCAAGGGTGTTATGTGTGAAAAATGGGTGTAAAAGTAGCATTTTTTTAGGTTTTAGTGAAACGAGCTTGTGAGGTATCGTTTTCCACGTTTTTTAGGGCGAGAAGACCGAATATGAAGTTGATCTTGACCAAAGAGTGAAGAATTGAGGTTATAACGAAGGTTCAGCTCCCAAAATTCATTTTTTATGAGTCAAAAACCTGGGAAACTGTCTGAAATCACCATAAATTTGTATAATAACGCGAGGTGTAGTATTAACAGTTGAATCAAGAGAAATGGCTCTATCAATTATCAAAGGCAATTTAAACAAAATAGGAGCCTAATTCGGATTTTTGGGGCCCAAAATTGGTGGAAACCATCAAAAATAGCTAGTTCAGTTATTGCACATGAAAGAAACAATAAATGAAATGCCATCGTTTCTGTAGGTATAGAATAATAAACCCATGTGACAAGGACTTTGTAGCGTTCTTATAACTGAAAATCGTTTTTGGTTTATTATTGATTTATTATTTTCAATAATGAACCTTTGGAATCGAGCATGAAAAAACAAATTCTAAACCCCCTCCCCCCCCCCCCCCCCCCTCAAAAGTCGATGGTTTACCTTTCAAGGTATGTAGAATCCGAAAATGCAATTAAAAAAAAATTCTGTCTGTCTGCCATTTGCCGTACTTAGAACTTTTCTTAGTTACCATGAATTTTTAAAACGTGATAGGGTCCTATGTGAGTTTTCCAAAGCGATACTTGCTGCGAATGTTCAAATTCGAGTTTTTTTCTCACACGAACAATATTTCCTGAGTTGGGAAACTAGATTAGTTGGCCACCTTTGAAGTTTTAGAAAATCAAAAACGGAAAATAAAAAGCATTTTTTTAAATGAGTTAAATTTAAAATTCAACTTGGAGACTGCAGTATTTCAAAATTAAAAACAACCTATTAAAGATCTGAGCACCACAACAAAATCTACAAAGTCTGTTGCCAAGATTTGGTTCTACCTACTTCTTTGTTTCTACCAGTTTCCATTCAATAACAACGATAGGTAATTCACCAAAACACCGAAAATCAACGGTGCAGTTGCTAATATTTTTACCTCAGTTTTCCAAGGGTTGTCCTCTTTTCGTTTCACTGACGTATCGAACATTTTTGGTTCACATCCCCTTATCACGAACGGCTGCACATTTCTAACATCTGCCTTCACATCTAACGATTCCTCAGTGCTGGGTAACTTTTCACAGCCATCAGGATCAACTTGATCGTCATCTTCGTCTTTCTCGGGAGAAACCTCCGCTTCTTCATTGGGCTCATCGCAAGGTGGCGGCACACTCCCATAACATCCCATTAGACCCCAGTAATGACTCAAACCGGATTCCTGGCTTTGAAATAATTGCGATAGTGAACTCTGGCTTTCTATATTTTTACTATCCTCAACTCCATCGCCTGTACCGCCAAGTTTCTCTTGATTTTCAACAAAAACGTCTTTTTTGTTTTCAGCACAAGCTCTGCTTTCATTACCCTCTTCATTACCATAATTTCCCATTTCCTTACATCCTATATCTTTTTCATTATCTGCTTTAGAAACACAAACACTATCTGTACACTTGGCTGGTACTAAACTCGGACAGGCATTTTCTTCAGAAACATCAGCACTAAGAAACAACTGTGAAAGGGAGCTCTGACTTTCCAAGCATTTTTGAGGCTGCTGATCGTTCAAATTACAGTTTCCTTTTGCTCCGTGACTGTCAGGACAAACTTTGGCTTTTTCCATTTCAAAATGTCTCGAAATTCGTTCTGCGCACAGTTCGGAGACACCGGGAAAATGTTTTTTGGCTTCTTCGTTTTCAATTAGTTCTCGGTTGCCTTTGAATACCTGCTCATTTCCACTTGCTGTAGCAACATCATTTTCTGTTAGTCCGATTTTACCACAGGCTTCTTGAACAGGTTTTGCTAACCCCAGTTGAACCATTAAGGGGTAAGGAATACCGTTATCAACGCATCCAGCAGGAAAATTTGACGTTAAGGGAACTTTATGGTGCAGCTTGGCATACGGAGATTCACGAGGATTTCTTCGAATTTCATCATTACCAGACAATAGTGGCTCTCTAACATCTCTATGAAAGATTTCTTTATATTTAGCAACCTGCCTACTATTTTTTACTTCAACATTATTTCCAACTTGACGCTTAGTATTTTCAATAAAATCCGTTCGTTCACCGGATTTTGCTAGTCCCATTTGAACGAGTAAGTGGTATGGAATGTCATCAACAGCTTGAATCGATGAGGCTGAGGATATTTGATTTTGTGGAGCTTCACAACCACCTGGCTCCCTTCGAATGTCATTATCGACCAATAATGGTGGTAGAATGTCTGGACGATGGATGAATCCTTGATCTTCGTTCGAGACCTGTCGACGTTCATCCGCTACAGCATTGTCAATTATCACCTGACCATCATAATTTTCAACTAAACTTGTTCCTTCGCCAGGTTTCGCGACCCCCATTTGAACCAATAAATCATCATCATCATCATCTTCGCTAGGGTTTTTTGAAGATGCTCGATTGAGTAACTTATATTGTGGAGACTCGTAACAAACAGGATTCATTCGAATTTCATGATCACGTAACAGTGGCTTAGTCTGAATGTGTGGACGTATAATTCCTCGATCTTCATTCCGAAAAAGCTGTGTATCCTGACGGGACCCGTCATCGTAGTTGATACTCCGCTTCAATGTTCTTTGTCTGAAACGATCAAAATTACCCAAGTCATAGATTATGACAGGTTCAACCAGGTAGGAGTGTATACCTACGCATACACATCTGAAAAGAGCCTGATGAAAATCTCCATATTATGATGGTTTGGAAGTGGGGTAGGTACCTACCTATACATTTGGATATATTGTAGAAAATTCCGAATTTCGCAATCATGTTTGCGAGTGGTGAGACCAGTAATTTCGTAATAGGGCCCAAAATCGCTAAAAATGTAAAATTTGATAGATATTTATTATTAGCAAGAACTAAGCCTTCTTCACACGTACGTCACGTACGTAGTACCTACATACCTAGTAACTTTCTGCCAGAACTAACCTTGAGCTAAGACATACCTACATACAATTTAGTAATGTGTAGGCTTACTACGCTGGAATGCAGTAGGACCTACTAGAAGATTTCAACTTAGTTCTAGATCGTTACCAAGAACATTAAATGCACGCAAGGATGTGTTAAGAATGTTACCGACGTTTCTCCTTGATTTGTGTAGGCGCTGAAATTTCACCAAATTTATGATTTAGGTAGGTAGGTACCTACCTATAAAACTTCGAATGATGACAGCCCAATGTAACAGCTGACAATATTTACGAACCTACCTACTTATCAACTGGGGGGCCGATTCATAAAGATATAAGCACCTCAATCATAGGGTCAGACGGAGTAATTATGAACCTAGTTAACTAGTTCCAGCTGCCTACTGACACCTTTAGAATCCCACGATTCGTGCAAAAAATCTTAGGTAGGTAGGTAGGTAATAACGCCTCAAAGCGCCTTCACTCCTAAAGAAAATCATACAAGAAGAAATTTCTCATTCCATCCTATGAGGAAATACATGATTAGTATACTATGGAAAGTTATTTAAAATGCAGCTATTTTCACTATCATATTGCACTGTACAGTGCAAATATGAAAATATTGTTCACCTACCTGGCATCAAAAACGCGGTGCCTACCTACCTAGGTACGAGGTGAACACCGTAATGCAGTCCCAAGAAAAATTGTTGGAGCAAACACTTATTGAGCAAGCACTTCTTATTGAAAAAGGTAGGTGCTGTTAACAAATAATTATTGAGAACGCCGACTCACTTCGATACTGTAAAGTGGAAAAGGAGGTCACTTGGTCTTGAGGACACAGACAGTGGACCCTAAAAAATGTTTTTCTGCATTGTATGCTCTATAATGGCGTCATGGCATGGCAGCAAACACGCTGCAAAGTCCTTGTCCCATGGTTTATTATTCTACTGGACATACCTAATTACCTAAAGAAATGTTGGCTGTTCATTTAGTATTTATTTCGTGCGCAATAATTGAAATAGCTATTTCTGATGGTTTCCACCTATTTAGGCCCCCAAAAAACACGAATTACGCTCCTTTTTTTATACATTTTTTTTATTATTTCAAATTATCTTTGATGATTGGTAGTGCCATTTAATTGTCTTGATTCACCTGTTGACACATTTTCTAGTGTTATTATACGAACTGATGGTGATTGCATACAATTTCCCAGGTTTTTGACTAATAAAAAATCGATTTTGGAAGCAGAACCACTGGTAGAACCTCAATACCCCATTTTTCACCCATAACACCGTTGGGTATATTCCGATCGGGCTGCAAAGTTTCGGGACACAACTAGGGCCCAAACGGAGTATGTGTGCGAAAGAACGACTTTTTTAGACAGAAAATGAAGCCTGTACACGTGATACGGCGGACGGCGTACGGCGTACGGACGTTGCATTTTTGGAATCTTCGCACTTTGAAACGTAAAAGAAAAACCAAAACGATGGAAACGCAGGATATTTCACGTCCCTTGAGTTCCTGCAGCTCTCTCACGAGCGCTTACGACGCTTAACGAATTACCTAGGGATCTGGTTACAGGTAGTTACCTGGGTAGGGAGGTACCCGGGTGGGTAGGTAGGTACCTACTTACTCAACTGACACTACGTACAATTTATTTTACAAAGATTAAAACGGTTTCAGAAGTTTTTTCGAGTAGGTACTCACCTTTTGTTCGTTGGGGGTTCTGCAATGAACATAGCGTTGTTTTTATCCCCTGGAAGACATAAGTCTTCAAGCGCACTTTCAGGCAGTCCCCAGAGTGCCGTTGGTTTTGGTGGGCTTAGTTTCAACGTGTACGATTTGACGGGTGATTTTCTGAAAGCCATGTAAATATTTTAAAGATAAATCCGAGTGAAAAGAAGCCGAAACACCAAAGGAAAGCTAAACTAAACGTTTTGATTTCAAACGGTGCGTGGCGGGAACGTCAAGCGCGTTCCTTGGCGTCAGTGCTACCACCATCCCAAAAACAAAAACCCAACTTAAAGCCGACTAGAGAAGACACTATTTGACCTGAAGTAAAATTCCAGTAGAACCCAGTAATTCGACCAGTTTAAGATATTACAATCGAAATAACGAAGAACCGAAGTTGTAGGGAAGAAAGAAGAAACAGAAAGCAGTTGGAGGGGATGGTGTTCAATTGGCAACACGACGCTGAATAATTTGGTCAGTTCTCAGTTGATTTTCCGAGTTGGTGGGCGGTAGGTCGATGTGGGGATGACTTTGTCGGGATTTTCTCACTGTTTATCGGTCTGATTCTCGATAATAAGTGTCCATAACATCGGGATATCCTCTACATCGTTTACGGACACCGGCGAGTCTGTCCTACGGACAGCAGGGCAGGATAAAGTTCCGTTTTCCGATCCTTTCACGAGCATACCGTTGCACACTTCTACAGATACACAGGCCCTTTGTTTATCCGTGTCGTAATCATGTTGTTCGACAAGATGTTAATCGGTTTAGTCTTGCTTTTCGGAGTGTCTGTGTGCACGTCTGTGCCCAAAAAGGGTCTGATTCTTCCGGCTCCGGAGCAAAACGTCATGCCCTTCGAGCCAGTTCAGTACAGCCCTCCGAACACCTCCAACAACTATCAGAGCTCAACCAAAATCAACGCCCGGGGCATGGGCCACCTTTACTTCATCACTAAGAAGTTCATGGATTTCGTCCTAGATCCTCAAGCTTTCCCCGAAGGTTAGAATGCGATTTATATCAATTCATAGCGTAAATACTTAAAGATTCCTAGTCCTGAAGCTCAAACAAGTGACAGATGGTAAGCGATGATAGCCATTTCCTGGACCAGTTATATTCTACTCTTAATCATTAAACATGTATAGGTACAGACAGTTTGACGTTTATACCTGTATAAACAGCTATAGGTTCCTAGTTTGATACTGACTACATAAATGCATAAAAATATAATTATCTAGCATTCATTGTATAGATCTACACCTACTTCGATAGGCACAGTGGGCGATCCAACTCGTTTTTGGAACTACGTACCTACCTACCTGCATTTTGTTCACAACTTCGATAGGTAGGTACACTCATTTGGAGGTGATTTTCCTCAGCAGACGAGAATACATAATTTTTATTCCCAGATTACAGAACATCACATTGACAGAAGATTACAGTTTTCCTGGTCTTTGTTCTACAGACGTCTTGAAACCAAAAGTTGCCTGCTTTATGTTACCTATTTGGATTTTTAATCCAAATAAAGTCATATTTACTTAGCGATTATCTTCCCACTCATTAATTGGCGGCTATTTATATACGACACAGCATATTGACAGATTACTAGTTAGCCAGAACATTATGAAGGATTCTCACGTTTTATACGACACAACGTATCTGACAGATTACTAGTTAGCCATAACATCATGAAGGATTGCTATGTTTTATGAGTCACGCACCACTTTGTTTTCTGATATTATGCGTTTTACTTGATGATTAGAGGTGTCGAAATTAACTGAGCAGTTGGCAATAGTTGTTGATTGCTCACTGTTTGGTTCTGATAGGTGCATTGTTTATGTAGGCAGTAGGCATAACTTAGGATGTTGGAGAGGAGCCTTCCTGCACTTTGTCAGCCCACCGTCACCGTCGAAGGATTGTCGATGTAGGCATGACTTATGATCAGGGACTGGAATTTGCATATTTTGCATATTTATGTGTTTTTTATCGTGCATATCTTTCTACTTCTCCGTTTTGAGGGTATCTGAAGCGTTAGCGTGTGTTAAATTGAAATTAAAATATCATATTTTGCAAATTTTGGCCGTTTTGTGCATATTTCTGCATTTTTAATCGAAATCGGGGAATTTCCGTATTTTTTGGACATTCTAATCGCCAAATCCTCCGAGGTATCTGTTTCTGAAAAGGGGTCACGGATATCCTTAGGCCATTCACCGTTTAATCC
Source organism: Leptopterna dolabrata (assembly GCA_954871275.1). NCBI lineage: Eukaryota > Metazoa > Arthropoda > Insecta > Hemiptera > Miridae > Leptopterna > Leptopterna dolabrata. The sequence continues at coordinate 18,147,861 of OX940987.1, read as the reverse complement.
GTGTACCTGGCAGGCAGTCCAGAAGGTACAAGAGGAAAATGCTAACTGGCCAGGGGAAGCAGGCGAGGCATTAAGGAAGAAGCTGGATTCTGTCCTAAAGCGAAATCCCGGATGGCCTTTTTTACTGGAGATATCAGCAATTTTTGAGAGGGGGTGCACTCTGACCTCTCATCTGGCCTTACCCCAGGCGAACTCTCAGCATTGAAGTTTTTACCCATCGTGTCCTGTGATGTCGAGAGGTCGTTTTCTGTCTTAAAGTTGCTCCTCAGCGACAACCGTAGGAGATCTACGGTTGACAATTTGGAAAAATCAGTTGTGATCCAGTGCTATAATTGCGATAGCGAGTGACTTCTTTTGTGTAAATGTAAACCCTACTTATGATGTTGGAGAGGAGCCTTCCTGCACTCTGTCAGCCCACCGTTACCGACGGAAGATATCGGACGTTCGGCTTCTTGGTCTTTCAGAGGAGGTTTGGATGTGACTCTTCTCCGGGTCCTATCCACGTAATATACCTACCGATTATCAAGTGTTTTTTCGCTTCAGAGGGTTTGGTTTTTCGGTTTTGTTCAGTTTAGAGACAGTAGAGAGTAGATACTTCAGTCATACAGACGATGGTTTCGGATGATATTTATTATGGTTGTTGTCACCACATGAGTAATTTGCTTCAGTAGGTATGTGCTCAGATAAGTTTCTGGCAAAATTCCTTCATGTGGATCGTGATGGTGCCCCTTGCTCCAGTCATCATGAGGTTGATTTGGTCTAGGGTCTAGGCCACTCTTCGTTTAGTCAGTGTAGTATTCGTTTTGTCTGTTTACAATCTCTTTCATATTATCTGTTTCACGTACCTACTTGGTGCAGCTTTGATGCGGAAGTAATTCATTTGGTGGTTACAACACTGTCTTTAGGACCCAATGTACTGTCAGGTGGCCATTTTTCTGGTCATTTTGTCAGGCATTTTGAAATAAGAAATTACTTTCTACGTACATACCTACTCAACATTCTAGTTTTTACTCTAAATAATTTATTCATACTTCCCCCAACCTCATTGGCTAACAGCTGCATATTTTTGGTCTCAGATTAAATCAAATTCCTAGTTAGATTATTGTTAAGTGCCTATTGATATTTGAAGAAGACTCAAGCCCATGTTTCCTATTACTAAATGGTTGATTACTTAGTAGGTATGTACACGTGATGTGCATTTAAGATGGGGTTGATAGTCCTGTTTGGATGTAGGCCCGAGCACGTTGAGCTGTTTGTACTTGGGGATGTAAAGTACGGTTTGGACAAATATTATTCGCGATTGTTGATTTTATTCTGGCAGTTTGAAGGCTGAATTTGTGTTATGCCGACCCATTTGATCATTGTATACCTCTGTACCTTCTGCTCTGTGTAGACGCTACTAATACCAATGAATTTCCATGACTGAACATACCCCAAAACTGTCATTTACTTTTATCATAGGTATGATATCCATATTTTTGGAGGTCGAGATGTTCGTCTGGTTAGCTAACCACGTCCACCAGATGATTAGCTAACGATTATTAGATTAACCACCAGATTATTAGATTAACGGCTAATTATTAGCCGTTGATGACCCACATAATCCGTAAATGTCTACAACAATCGCTAACGAACTAGCAGAAACTCCGACAGACGTTCCCTTTTCCCACGAAAATCGTGACGAATCTCACCGGCTTTCTTGCTTGTCTAATTACTCACCGGTGTAATATATAATCCAGTTTTTTTCGTAATTGAGTTTTATAAACCGTGAGATGTGGAAAGATGAATGAAAATGGCACGTAGGAACGTGACACTTGGGATTCTATCACTCCATTCTGCATTCATTGGGATTTGACAGCGGTACGCATAATAATGAAATTTTATTTGTGCGTAGGAATTAAACCCCCCCTCGCGCGAAAGTAAGCGCAAATAAGTTATTTTATTACCTATTGTAATAAAATAAGTCTTATTTGATTATATACTGTAATACGAAAAAATAAAACAAAAATAACAACTTCTCGAACGTAATATATCAAACTAGTAAATATGAATATGTAACACAATGAAGAGATGTGAGAACTAGGTGGTGTGGACTAGAGGTATACTACGTCAACTCAGTTCATCTCAACGGATTTGCACCATTACTTGAGTTTTGTTACTTCTGTTCAAAAAGTTTAATATTTGAATGGTGTGTGTACCCGTATGTTATGAATGCAGTTCTTGGTTCATTCATGGAATATCAAGGTTAGGAGCTTAGCGAGAGCTAAACAAGTCGTCATTGCAGTTCTCCACGTCCAGTTGATCGAGTTTTCTATTGTTGTTTACAGCCGACCTTGAACGAACGAGGTCATTTCGTTCTGTTAGCGATTTCGGTTCAATAAAACCGCGGTGCGGATTACTGCCCCATAAAATTATGAACTTTATAAGTGATTTCCGTTAAAACATTCGTTACGATACCTGCTGAGCTAAGTTCTTCTTCACGTTGGTGTTGTTTAATCTTCTATTTTATGTTGAATTACTGCTATCTATACCTCCGTTGATATGAGCACATTGTTTAATTTTGTACACTTCTCCGGGCATTTCATGTTCAATTTCTATAATTTGGTGGGCTCCTGTTGATATGATGTAATGACCTACGTCAGTGTCAAGTTGAGCTGGTCAGTGGGCAACTAACGTGACTGGCCTGGTCCCAAACGGTGGTTCAGATTCCTTAATTTTCTTCTTGTCCTTGGACAAGTTTCTTGCGTTCGCCTGAGAACCGCATTCTCGTCGTTGAGATACTGTTTTCTGAAATTGCAGTTTACATCGGCAGAATGTACACCTGCTTATAGTTTTAGTTGGTTGATTGGTACAGTTACACAATTTTTCTCTCATCAGATGAAAAAAACAAAAAATAAACGGAGTTATTGAAAGTTTGTCTATTTCCACTAATATACGAAAAATACACTGTTATACCAGTTTCGGTGATCAGACATAGTCAGAAACAAAAATAACTGAAGGCAAATTGGAGAGAGGTGACCTTATGAATAGTCCCAAAAAGTGAAAGGTGGTCGATTGGGACTGGTTGTGAAGACGAAAGGAGAAGGGAGCAAAGTGAAGAGGGTCGATTCTGATTGGCCATGGAAGTGAATGCCTTAAAATGAAAGGAAGATAGGGTGGAATGGGGGGGGGGGGGGGAGACTTACAGAAATGAACGCAATAATGGAGATAAACTTGAAGTAATTACAACATTCAAAGATTTAATCAACCTATCACTCTTAATAATTTCGAATTTTTCAAGTAAGTACCCTCCCCTTGGGCCAGAAATGAAGAAACTCAACAAACTGTCTCTCTGTAAGAACAAAATTGAAGCTATGACTGGATTAATTCAATTGGCGTGCAAAGGCCTGGAGTATCCAACCAATATCATCCAATCAAACTGACGCAACGTACAATTATAATTATTATTTATTATGTGAGACTGTGGAGAAAGAAATTAAACCACGGAATGAGTATTAACAATTAGTTTTAATAATCATTTACGTCATTTTTAATTAATTTAAAGTAATTTTGGTCGCACGCTACGGACCACACGATTTGCGTAAAGCCGCCGTGTGAAATCAAGGAACTCGCGCACGATTTGTTAGTACTTAATCGTCAAGTCATTTTTTTTTCTTCCATGGTGCAGCACTTCCTGAATTTGTCGTGAAACAAACACGAAATACCTTTATTCGCGTGAATTATGGCTAATATGGCGAACAACTGTTGGCGAACTTTTGATAACTAACTGAGGAGTCACTAGCGGGATAGAAGAAAACGCTGCAAAGTCCTTGTCACATGGGTTTATTATTCTATTGGACATACCTACAGAAATTTTGGCTGTTTATTTATTGTTTCTTTCATGTAAAATAATTGAAATAGCTATTTCTAGTGGTTTCTACCAATTTTGGCCCCCAAAAACACTAATTAGGTAGGTACGCTCCTTTTTTTTTAAATTATCTTTGATCATTGATAGTACCATTTAATCGTCTTGATCCACGTGTTGACGCTTTTTGTAATGTTATTCTACAAATTGATGGTGATTTCAGACGATTTCCCAGGTTTTTGACTCATAAAAAAGTCAATTTTGGGAGCTGAACATCTGGTACAACCTCAATTTTCCATTCCTTGGTCAAAATCGACTTCATATTCGGTCTTCTCGTCCCCAAAAACATGGAAATCGATACCTCAAAAGCTCATTTTACTAACATGTTACTAAAACACAAAAAGTACCTATTTTCACTCATAACATCCCTGGATATATTCCAATCGGGCTGAAAAGTTTCGGGACGCAACTAGGGCCCAAATGGAACATGTGTGCGAAAGGACGAATTTTTTAGACGGAAAATGAGGCCGGTACACGTGATACGGCGGACGGAGATTGCATTTTTGGAATTACGCACCTTGAAACGGAAAAGAGAAAATTTTGAGGGGGTGTTATACAAATTTTTTGCTGGTCGAATACATAGGTGTATTATTCACAGAATAATAAACCAAAATGAAAGACCCAATATTAAATCAAGTGTGTGCTACGACTTCATTTTGAACTTGTAAATATTTACTCATCGACTCATCGATGTGTCCAAGTCTTGCCAAAAACTTGCGCAGTTGGGATCCAACTAGAACACTTTTCTCGCGGTGTTAGGACCCCAAATTAGCGCTTATGGGCGCCACCGACGTCCACTTCATGTTCTTTCTCGTATTGCTTCCGAGTCTGCGAAGCAGCGGAAGCCTTGTGTTCACTTTCGTGAGCCAAAAAATTTTTGTCTTCAGAAATCAAAATTTCCACTTGCATTTTGCGTTTCAAAGCCTACTGAACAAATTTGGTTCCGTGTCTGTCGGTCTGTGGGTCTGTGAGTCTGTGAATCTGTGAGTCTGTCCGCATTTCCTTGTTACAGCTATAACTTCCACGATTTTGAATTGATTCAGCTCAAATTTTGAGAGATGTTGCGGATAAGGCCCCTTGAGGTCCCATACAAATTTCAACATGATTGATCCAGCGGTACGCCCTGCGCATGCGCTAACGTTAAATTCAACAAACACGCATAACTTTCACAATTTTGATTCAATTTCGCTCAAATTTTCAAGAATTGTTTGGACAAGGCCTAGTGAGTTCCAGTATGAATTTCAGCATGATCGGACCCTCGGTGCGCTCTGCGCATGCGCTGGCGTGAAATAGATTCAATTGCCTTGTTACAGCCGTAGTAACCAAAGATTTCACCCAATTTCAATGTAATACTCAGGGATTAAGCGGGTAGGGCCCATTGAGGTCCCATATAAATTTCAACATGATAGAGCCAGCGGTTCGCCCTGCGCATGCGCTAACGTGAAATTCTTCAAACACGCATAACTGTCGCAATTATGTATAATGGACGTAATGTATTATGGACGTAATGTTATGTAATATGTATATTTCATGTAATGTTATGTAATGTTACGTAATGTAATGTTATGTAATATGTATATTTCACGTTAGGTAATGTAATGTATAATGGGTCACTCTGATTGTGACGAGGAAGCTCCTGTGCCATCACCTTGGCAGTGTATTTTACCTCGTTGTCAGTACGCAGGTCGCCACAACAAGGTCCTATTCCGTCATATCTTCGTTAATTAACGGGCTCCGATCCTCCTGGTCTCGTTGCTCCACAGCAGATGTTGAGATGTTGGGACCGTTCACGTGTTTCAATAGAAAACTGACGAGAGCTAATTTTGGTCTGACAGTCCTGTTAGCTTCACATGCTCCATTCACTCTATTGGTTTGTTTGCATTCGCACGAAACCTACCATCTTGTGCTAATCTAATACAGGCAAGGACTGATCTGGCACTCCAATGATTCAAAAATTTAAATGCAGTAAACCTCGGCAATAAAAGTCTTTACGGAGTATCTGTCGCTTTCTCCAGGCGCACTCGCTTGTTCAGGTCTCTCTTGGTTTATGATTGTCTTATTCTATTTCCTTGTTGCTAAAGTTAATGATGAGCTGTTGAAATCAAGAGTGGAATAAGTCTGAAAGGAATTTTCTTTAAACATTGCATAAATTGCTCCGTAGGTTTAACACAACGGCCACAATACCTAGGAACTTTGTTTGCCGAATTCCTTTTCACAGTTGTCTTTTTACTATCAGTGCAAAGTTGGTTTTGATGTACCTATCAGGATATTAGAGTTTTTAGAGTTTTTGTTGATCCTTCGAGTACGAATTATCGACAGGGAATTTTGAGTACCTACCATTCTAGCAACAACCTTCAAAAGTTCACTCGGTAGAAAAGTGCGTAGTGAAAAAATAGTTTTCCTCTTCTCACTGAGCGGGTTTTTCTGCGCGTTCTGTCACAGCAGTTAGGACGATATTCACCATTCCTCTCGCGTTTTTGTGGTTGCTTCATTTCACCACCGCACTTACGGCACGGGTCAACTTTATCAACTGTATCTAAAAGACCGCTTTCACGAAAAGCATTGCGCATTCATAATTTCTTCCAATTTTTTCAAAAAACCCTCGGAGTAACATGGCTGTGGTGGACTCAGGCAAAAATTTATGACTTGGCAAAACGACTTCAGTTATTGGCTGTCCTTCGAACTTGCAGTGCCACAGCCAACACAAGTCTCGACCTTTTCTGTCAACAAATGTTTGTTTTGGGGCGATGCGGAAGGACCTGTGGGGCGCTTATCTTGGCGGTGGACGCTGTGGGGCGGCCAAAAACTGATTCGCACTGTTCGTACTGATACTGTGTAGATTACTGTGTGTGTGTTTTAGTGGAAATTATTGTAAAATGTCGTAGATTCTTTTCGAAATATATTATGTGTGTATCTTAAAACACGGCTGATTTTGGTTTATTATTTTCAATAATGAACCACTGGAATCGAGCATAAAAAAAAATTCTAACCCCCCCTCAAAATTTGATGGTTTACGTTTCAAGGTATGTACAATCCAAAACTGCAACACAAATATTTCTGTCTGTCCGCTTTTCTTAGTTACCATGAAACAAAATTGATGAAATTCGGGTTATAGGTTCCGTTCGGGGTCTAGTTGGTCCTCGAAGCTCGACGTTACTGTCAGTCATCTCTAAGGGGTTCAAAATAGGGGTTGAAATTTTCAGAACGCCGTAGCTCGAAAACTTTCTATGGAAGGGTCTGGTTTTTTTTACGTTATTAAATTTGTCTTGAGCTAAATGATTTTTTGAGACCACCCGGAGCATTGTACGTCCAGCCGTTCGTGTGCGCCAAAAAGATTTTTCAACACGATCGTGAATCAAACGGTATAAATCCGGCCCAGATAATCATCACTAGGGAGCACCTGATTATAATCAAGGAAGGCTGAATGAAGTCGAGTTGTTTGTTCTGCGATATTATTTCATTTGATAAGTGATGGACTATTGGATTTTGTTGGTAGGTACTTGTGAAACTTGAACAAACGTTGAAGTATTGATGGGTAAATTATTACACAATGGTAAATTATTACACAACGGCAAATTATTACACAACGGTAAATTATTACACAACGGTTCATCTACCAAGAAGGGGCTGGATTTTGTTGATCGGTACTTTTGCAACTTGAACAACCGTTGAAGTATTACTGATGGGCAAGTTATTACACAACGGTTCATTATACTTGACTACGAAGGTAGTTATTGACCACAGAAAACAGCGATCTACGCAGAAGGGGCATCTATTTCACTCCACATCATCAATTTTCCTTCAGAACTTCATTTTTGCGTTTCTTTTTGCCGTTTTAGGTACTGCTTGTCATCAACAGAATTATTTTAGCAACATTTAACTCGTGATTTAGATAGGTACCTAGTAACGAGTACGGGGTTAGGTACTAACCTACGGAGGATCTGCGATCCACATAATATGTATAGAGTAGTACATATTATATTATATAGACGGGTTATCCATACAGAGAGCTGTGATCTGTAACAGAAGGGTATTCTGTACAAAATAATAAACCGTTGTGCAGGGATTTGCAGCGTTTTTGAACTGTGGGAAAGATCTCATGTGTATTGATAGGGTCTTTTTCTCCAAGTTCTGCTCTTAACTTTCGATGAGGTGATAGCTTGATGTTCAGCTGGATCGGGCTGCGTAACCTAAAATTAACTTCCTACCTCTGTATGGTTGTTAATGTCAGATAAGAGGTTCCGCTGCATAGGAGTGACTATGTCTGTTGTTGATGGAGGTTGTTGTGTCGCGTTAGGTTCTGCTAACAAGGAGTATCTGTGTACTCCTTGATTGATTACATACCTACGTCATAATTATTTGATATTACAAGAAGTGACTGGAAATGTTACTGTGCCGTCTTCATGTTTGAATCAACATAGTTGGAGGTTGAGGGATTAATTCCCGGCTGATTGTGAATGTTCATCGTGTAGGTTTTTGATTCAAGGAATACCACCTTATAGCAGCCAAAGTTGTTTATTAGTCGGCGACGTTTCAATCCCCAAGTAGTGGGATCCTAATCATGCCTATAATGTAGTGATGGGCAATTCGAATGAATAATCGAATGCGGCATTCGATTATTCAATTCATTCGGATATTCGGATGTGAGATTTCAAGTATTCGAATACTTTCGCATTCGTATTGTAGCGAAACTAGCGGTATCTTCGCGAAGCTCAAGATACAGGAGGATGGAACTGCGACAAGAGAACCTGTGACCAATGCGAATGCCCAAGTACCTACTGTCACAGAGCAACCATAGCTGAGACTTTCATACGAACTCTATCCCATTCCATTGGTTATTTTTCATTCGAATACTTTAGCATCTGTTCTGCCTTCGGTTGTTTTGCATTCGGATCTGTTGGAGGTTTTCCCACTCCTTTTTCATGATGCAAACGAATCATTCGAATGAAACGAGCTTCATCCGTGTAACTAAGTAAGATCAATGAAAAATCAAGTTATATTTCACCTATATATTCCTGAATTTTCTATTCTAATGTCAGTATCAAAAAGGTAATTAAATTTTTTTTATTCAATATAAATCCTATATTATTACGTTACTTATTTTCCAAGTAGGAAGTTTTATTTTATTTTATTTTTTCCAATCGGCTACTAAATTAATAATCAGGTACCTAATCTAAATAAATCATGTTTTTAACTGGCCGATAATAATAATAATCCATCCACTTACATACCTATTTGGTCATTCACATTTTGAATAGTAAAATATAGGCTTATTAATTATTAACTACATGGAAAACGAAGTTCGAAAATTTGTAAACTTTATTATGAACAAAATTAAAAACTCATGGTAATGCAACAAATTATGGTACTATATAAAAATGCTGAACATCATTATACCTAAGTTGTTTTTCAATACTTGTAGGTAGGTAGGTAGATACCTACAAGAATTTAGATCACAATACCGAGATCGTTTGTATAAAAAGAGGAAGTAAAAAATACTGAACGTCTTATAAATTTACGATAAGTATATTATATTTCGTACACCTACCTCATCATCATTTCGTTGTTTATTTATTTTTTGTTCTTCTTAAATCTGAACATGACAAAACACACTATTTGGTAGAAAGATTGCACTAAACTCAAGAAATACTGAACACCACTAGATACAGATTAAAATCATAATTCAAAAATTCACAAGTTCAAAATGGCGGTGGGTGTTCCCTCCACATTTGAATGAAATCATTCGAATGATCATTCGATTATCAAAATCATTCGAATACTTGGTATTCGATTATTGAAATCATTCGTTTCGCCCATCACTACTATAATGATAATTACTGGGTTAAAATACATGGGGGAGAAGACCATAAAAGACATAACTAGACATAAACTGATAATGGTAACAAACGTATTGGAGGGGTCTTACCTTATTGCTAGAGTGGAGTTTTATCCATTGCACGTTCTTAATTAATATATTTAAACTATTTACAATATGTATTTACAGTTTTTGGTTGATGAGCAGGTTTGGAAGAATTATTGAGAAGATGGTAACTTGATGATAACGGTGTATGATAAGACCATGTATTGTGTGTATCCATGGAGTGAAAGGTTCCCAATCCCCCTACTTGGTTGCTACTCCCAGGTTTCAATCCCACTACTTGGGGATTGAAACGTCGCCGACTAATAAACAACTTTGGCTATAAGGTGGTATTCCTTGAATCCAAAACCTACGCGATGTTCATTTTTGTAATCCAAACTTCTTGGTTATAGTTTGATTATCGCTGGAGAGTGATAGCGATACGTATTCATTGATGTAGATAGTGTTGTAGAAGGCTAATCGGAGGGGCTTTTGGGCTGCAAAGCGTGACAGCTGGTTGCTCAACCTCTGCGGCTGTGGTCAATCCATTTGCCTGGAACTTCGCCCTTGCGTCAGCAAACTCTTCTGGAAGTTGCTAAACGTCTACTGGCTCATTTCCCTGTTTCCTACTAGTATCTAGTGACCCCTTACATAATTGCGACTCGCTTCGTTATCTATTATTATTTAATCAGTTGTTATTCCTCTGGTTCAAGTAGTATTCGTGAAAAACGCTGCAAATCCCTGCACAACGGTTTATTATTTTGTATAGAATACCCTTCTGTTACAGATCACAGCTCTATGTATAGATAACCCGTCTATATAATATGATATGTACTATTCTATACATATTATGTAGATCGCAGACCCTCCGTAGGTTGGTACCTAACCCCGTACTCATTACTAGGTGCCTACCTAAATCTCGAGTTAAATGTTGCTAAAATAATTCTGCCGATGACAAACAGTACCTAACAAAAAGAAACACACATAATGAAGTTCTGAAAAGAATTTGTTGATGAGGAGTGAAAAAAGTTGCAAAAGTACCTACCAACAAACTCCAGCCCCTTCTACGTAGATGGTATAATGAACCGTTGTGTAATAATTTACCGTTGAGTAATGATTTACCGTAGTAATAATTTACCCATCAATAATACTTCAACGTTTGTTCAAGTTTCACTACCTACCAACAAACTCCAAAAGAGCCATCATTTTTCAAATGAAATAATATCACAGAACAACCAACTCGACTTCATACTCCGCCAATATAATCAGGTGATCCCTAGCAATGATTCTATCTCCGCCAAATTTCCTATTGTGGGCGCGTCTCTGGTTACGAGATTTGGTTTGAATTGTATACAATTTCATTCACACTGGAGTCGAAAATGCCTGTCGGTGCAAACTTCGGGGCCTTACTGTGAACGAACGGCTGGACGTACGATGCTCCGGATGGTCTTAAAAAACTCGCAAGTTCAAGAACTATTTAAAACCGTAAAAATATTCACGTAAAAAAATGGTATAGGCGTTTTGAAAATGTCAACCCCTATTTTGAACCCCTTAGAGATGACTCACAGTAACGTCGAGCTTCGAGGACCAACTAGACGCCGAATGGAACCTATAACCCGAATATCATCAATTTTTTTTCATGGTAACTAAGAAAAGTGGCCCGTACGGCGTACGGCGGACAGACAGAAATATTTTTATTGCAGTTTTGGATTCTACATACCTTGAAACGTAAACCATCAAATTTTGAGGGGGGGTAAGAATTTTTTTTTTCATGCTCGATTCCAATGGTTCATTATTGAAAATAATAAACCAAAAAGAGCGTTGCAGTGTTGCATCACCAGGAGAACGAGTGATTATAATAATCAACGATGGAGTAGTTAGTGATTACTAGAAAATACCTACTAGGAACTTCTTTATTAAACCCTTGTGTATTCTTCAATTGAACTTGCATCTATAACGCTTCCTAACTTGCATCTTTTACTCTTGTTCATTTTGTGACGTAAGATACACGAACATAAATACTTTACGAAAATTCCCCCAACAATGTACATGATTATCCAAATGTGAAAAACTTGGGGAATTGCTGTGCTTTTGCTATAAGATGTTGTTGCTATTTTAGTGGTTTTCATTATTTGAATATTGTAATATATATATCGATCTAGAAACCTTGAAAATCGCATCGTGGAACTATAATTTATGCCCGAATGTAGGGGTTATATGGGAACTGTTCAGTGGTTCATTTGGCGAATTTCGAGCATTAATGGATTGAAGTATAGAACCGAAACAATTTCTTGATATTGAAACACCAAGTATTTTAACTACGTCGTCAGTTTCTGTCAAAAATTTCCTAGCTAGAAATATCCAAAATTGTAAGACCTTTCGGTCATTTGTGGAATAATGACTCTTAGTAGGAAAAAACCATGTGTGAGGTTTAATTAGGGTTAATTAAAAATGCATTATAAAAGCGTAGACACCCGCCTATATTAAGTTATGGAGCTATTTGTTGATAATTTCAACACCTATTTTCTGCCTCAGACCGACAGCTATGGATTTCCTTTTACCGATCGTAAAAACGTCTTTGATTTTTGTTTTGGCAGTCTCCATTTTTGTCAGGAATATACCCGTTTTTCCCCCTACACAATTGTTTTGATTGTCGCGTCGAGATAACATTGTGGTCACAGCGGATATGAAAATATCATTAGCTGGAATACAGACTCATTTGAAATTCACAGTCTTATTGTGAGGCTGATACGGCGTATTTCAAGGTTTTGTTTCAACGATGAACTCGGGAACAGAAGGATTTTTCAGCGTTCACCCTTGTCGGAGACCTTATCGGGCAGAGCTGGCGCGTAACGCTGTATTCGGAGGGACTCGCTTATCTTCATTTCGGACATCATCCAAGTTGTTGCTATTAGCACTGTCTTCACTGCGGTAATCAGATGAGGATGCGTTCCTTAGAAGTAACGATTCATATCGGTTCCAGAAGTGGCAACTAGTTACAACTGAGAGAGCCTTTGAATTTGTTTCCTTCATTACCTATTCCGTTATCAACAGCAGAGTGATGTAGGAAAACCTAGGTACCTGCTTGATCATAATAATATAGTACACCTAATAGATAGACACGATTTTACACTCGGTCATAGAGAGCTTCGAGGAAATTGGAGAAAGTGCATTTTGTAAACCTGTTGCGTTGTTTGTGATTTAGTATTTTTACATGCTTACGGCAATCTATACTTAACGTAGATGGAATCTAGTTTGTGAGCTTTTCTCCATTTACGTATCAACTTGATCTTCCAACTAGGAAGGTCTTCTTCTATTCCTGTCCAGCTAGGTATATTTTAGAAGACGCAAGAAGTAAATTTTCTTTCGGATTTGCATTGGTAGAGGAAAGAAAGGTCTCGTCACCCTTGGGCCTGCTTTTTGTTTATTTCTACATATATTTTAGTTGGAAGAAAATTGTATTGGTTTCAACCAACTTTGAATAGTCATTAGGTAGGTACTCTTCGTTGTTTCGATTGTTGATTGGAAGGTGAAACTCGTATTTGAAAGATGTAAATAGCGAATCAATTTAGTTTTTAGCATATTCATATTTGTCAAAACCGAGGGAGAGACGTGGTGCCCTGCAGGAGCCTGAAAGGAATGGTATTCTTGTATTACCCTGAGGGGACTTGTTAGTCAAAAGACAAAACCTTACATACTCCACGGTCTGCCTGTTCCACACAATGTCTTTTATATTTGCAAATGGGAGGGTGTTTTAGATGCGTGGTCTGGCATAAAACACACATTTCCCCACCGTTTCACCCCCTTCGAGGTTGTTAAATCTTCGCTCAACCGTGAAAACGAGTTGTGCTTTGTTTGAAGGTTAAAAGGTTACGAAAGAAACTTTGAAAAACCCTTAGATTATTTTAGAAGTAAATTATTTTAGAAGAATATTATAAAATGCCAAGCAACAATTATGTGACTCGTCACAAGTTCAAGTTGAAATTGTATGAAACTGCGTGCGAGCCAATTCCCCACACCGCTCTCGGTACTCGGCCGCACTTGAGCCGATTCGGTACTCCGGTTCTCGAAGTGGTTTTTTCTCGCCAAACCGCAGTCGCATCTCGAAATCTGTTGGGCAATTCGAACCCGCAACTGGGTTGATTGTAAAACGAACCATGAAAATTATGTGACGGTTGCGGGACAAATGAATGGGTTTCGTAGAAATACATCCAGTCTTTACCTCCCGGTTTCCATAATTACCTACCTACTATCAAACTTGTGATGTCACAATGATTACTTTGATCAAGCGATGGCAGCCCCCAAGGGAACGCTTTTCCCTTAATTTAGAAAATAAATAACAAAGCATGTCTCGCGGTACGGTCTCATTAATCAATCCCTACTTTAAATAATAATAAAATTCAGAAATAATTACCCATTGATTACAATGTTATGTAGACCTAGTATTGCTCTGAATTTTGACCGCTATTTGGACCTAAAAGAATAACGATCTGCTCGACTGTGGTCCAATGTGGAATTGCCCTGCTTAAAAAGAGGAGAGTTGGTTAAAAAAAAAATTAACGTTACTCGTAACTTCGTTGTTTCATTTGCTCAGCGAGTAGCATTTACTTCCAGAATGTATTGAAGCACGAGCAAGTATAGATGAAACCGCTATATCTTTCAGAGCCTGGAGGAATGACTCATAATCTGACTCACGATCAATTTTCTGTAAACCTTGAGGTCCAGTCCTGGCAGCAGGACTGCTTATATCAATCGCATGATGTAATACAATATGGTCCTACGTAATCGCGCTAAAAAAAAAAAAAAAAAAATTAAATAGTTTAAATAATTAATGAGTATAAAAAATTTAAATAAAATTCGCAGTGTATCTCTAAATTTTATTTATTTATTTATAGCCACTTCAAAACGTCTGTGATATACTGTGTGTTTCATGGTTTGTCATAATAGTTCAGCAAGCTCAATATAAGTAAATATTTATAAGTTCTAACATAAGGAAGCCACATTTAAATTATTATACTGGTAAAAGAAAAGGAAATTCGGCGTGTACTCGTATGTTGGCCACTTTTTTGTTGTTGTTTGTACCTCTGTTTATTTAGTTTTTTATTTTTGCATCGACATTCGATTCTTCTTGTGAGTTCTCCTGATACTCATGGGGCATGTGCAGATGCTATCGTCATTCTGATCGCGTTGAAGTTCTAGGCACCTACGAGCACATGTTCACTGAAAATGTCAACCCAATAATCATTATTCTTCTTGTGTTGGAGGCACTAGCTAGTGCAGTATGAATAATTTGCAAAATTATCATGGTGGTCCCCTATTGCTACTTTGGTGCCCGTAGCTCTCAAATACGTATAGGTACTGATATCTTCATTTGCGAGGATTCCACCCATAGATTTCTCAATCCCACTCTCATTAACTCACGATGTCCGCTCACAGCGTGCCTTTTCAAGAACATTAACGAGATGAGGGTCCTTTCGTGTTCCCATGCGATTTGGCCGCAGCCTTGGCCCTGATACGGTGATTGGGTCGCATGAAGAAGCTCCAGAACGAATAGAAACATCTTGAATTATAAATAGGCGGCCATTTAGGAAATAGGTTGCCACTTCCTAGGTCCATTCTGGTCATTAGCGTTGTTTCCATTCTTCTCGGGCGTCCCTCACACTCACCTTCAGGCGCCTCATCTTGTAAAAGGGATCCGTTCAGAGTCATGCAGAAGTGTAATTTTGAACATAACTCCCACATGGAGTATTAATTCAATATGTTATATGACAAACTGTCGTACCTAGTTGTTTCATTAAAATTCGTTGATTTCTTCTATGGCTGCCAGTGGTAGATACACAGGTAGTCCGTGGCTCGGTTGAGACAGTCTCATTTAGATCGAGATCAGGGGGCCTATTCACTAAGCCTAAGAGACGTCTCTTTCAGGTCCGCTCTTTTGGCAAAATAGATTTTTATAATATCCATGACAGGGTTATTCATTAACTTTTAAAAGAGAGAGTTGGCGGCCATCTTGGCATTCTCGATCTCTTTCAGAGAGACAGCTAATTAGGTGTCTTTCCTCGAAAGAGAGAGTCTATTTCTCGTTTGTTTCACAGTGATCGTGTAATATTCTCGTTCATCCGCAACCACATCGGTAATTTTGATCGTGTATTTTTTTCATTTCATAAAGTTTTTCTTCTTAAAGTTTTTCATTTCATAAAGATTACATTTTTCATTTCAATTTTAATTAAAAATATATACACTATTATTTATTCATGAGTAAAAACGTCCAAGTACGGGTTGAGGTAGGTACCTACCTACCTAAGAGTGGCCGTTCATTAGGTGTAGATATAATACAAGCATTAAGCCCCCTAATTCGACTTTTTCTGTTTATAATTGAGTCTTTTTTTTAATTTCATTTAAACTTTTATCCGATTCGTGAGTAAAAACGTCCAAGTATGGATTGAGGTAGGTAGGTACCCATTGAATAGGTATTACTAAGAAATGCGTTCATTATTAAGGAATTGAACTCCCGGGGGCACAAACATCTCGCACTTCATGGATACTATGGTATTTTCGTGTATTAGGATCCATATCTCTTTCTCAAGGTCTCTGGAGCTATTCAGTAAAATAGACGAACCCGGGAGACGGAAGAGACTGTCTCCCAGGGGAGACTATCTCTCGCGGGAGATTTTCAAAATAGATAATCTCTTTCCACTATCTATTTTAGTGAATAGGCCCCCAGAATAGATTTTGAATTTCGACTTCAGCAAACACACTGAAGTAGGTATTGTAGGTAGGTAATTCCTTAGTCGACGACTGTAATGCTTTCATTGAACGCCGATAAGCACAACCTAATTAGAATATATTTACCAAAACGCTAAGCTCGATTCTACGGGTTCCTGGATCCCAGGACTCAATCGCATCAAATAACCTCATCCCGCATTTTTCTGCTGCACTTGACAAGTGAAAGAGAGTGTCGAATAATGAAAAGAAAAGGAACAATAGACTCGATGAAAGAACGTGACGCAAAGATAAAGAAAGAAGACGAGAACGAGTCACAGAGGAGACGGAGTCGGTTACAGTTATATACGCAGATATCGAGGTCATCGGCTGGTGGCTGTTGCAGGAAGTCAACCGCAGGTTGATGCAGGGTGGCCAACTTAGCGGATTTGTACGTAGTGCTACGAGTGTAACTCATTTCTGTTGAGAGTGCTAGAAAGCTGTGACCTCGTTGAACACCGATGGCCTGTCACGTATAAACCTACTTAACACTCACTTTTGTTTGATATTTAGTAGGGAAAGCCTTGCCTTTTCCTACTCTTGCATTTCTAAAGAAAGATATTCATTTGATTTTTTATTGTTTTCATGCAAATCTACCTCGGTACTGCTAGCAATTCACGTGGAAATGAAACAAAATGTAGTTCGATGTCGTGTACGATTATTTACCTAGAATCCTAGATGGTTTGAGGCCCATTTTCTTTTGGAAAATTATAGAAATATTGAGAAGTATCACTATCTAGGTGAGTGGTCTGTATGCTCGGATGCCAAAGCAAAGTACTCCCCCTTCAGTTCTATCAGGCATTTATGTACTCATTTGAAATTAATTAATGTTTTCCCCAGGTTTTTCCCCTTATAGTTGCATTTTTTTTCGAAACCTTGACCCGTTGAGCATTGGCTAGATCACTTTTTCTCATCCCATGACACATTTGGCTGAATTACCTTCTGCAGTAGTTGGCAAGTTTGCTAGTAAAAGTTTCAAGTGGGTCGTTACCCAGTTTCAATACACAGCATTCTTCGTGAAGATCTACCTCCGCAATGTTGCGGAAGTCTCCATTTGTAGTCTCAACTTCTAAGATTTGAATTTGCACTATATCGACGCCCCCAGTTTGTACTCAGATTCAAGTAAGCTGTCATTGGTTTGGTCTTCTTTCCCCCAAAATGTGTGTTAAGCATAAAACTTTGGCCTGCAATGGCTGAGCTTAATCTCATGTCACCTGGGATAGGTATAGCGGACCTTTTTGGACACTTTAATTAGCGCAGAATGTGCTGCCGGCAATCTACTAAAATCTCAAATGTTGTAGCCTAAATAGGTTGAATTTGAATTTAGGAAATGATGTTAGGCGGTCTACCGGCTGAGTAGAATCAGCATTGTGAGGTTTCGACCAAAATCGACTGCCAGCTAATTCATTGGCCATTCTGCGCCGATTGCTAACCACCTACTGGGTTGTTCCTGGACTACATTGAGTTTGAAGGCCTCTTCTTGCAGGACGCTGTGTGGTACTCTGGTACTGGAGATACAACCTCCAAGGAGTGTTTCCGCTCGTCACGCCTACCTGACCGCACTATCCGATTCCGCCATGACATTCACGGCCGTGGCGGAACCCCCCAGGGGAGCTCTGGTCCTGGTGCTGAGCCTTTCTATCGGACGTACCATCGAATAGACATTGTTGATTGTCACCGAGTCGTCGAAAATCGCTTCCGATTCAGCAGAATCGAATCTCTCTCGTCACGTAGGTACAACTGTAGACCATTTTCTTCCTTTCATGAAATTCCAGATGGTGGACTGTCCTGTGATTTTCTGCAAAGCCATGTAGCGGAACACCTCAACAATAATTGGAGTTCTACTTTTAAATAGTATCATATGCAAAACCGGAATTTTTTCACTGAGTAATTCACCAAACTTAGAATCATTAAATTATTGATTAGTTGCTTATCCGGGATGGGAACTCGTCAAATGCTCTACAAAATACCGAAAGCTACTCCGTTGAGTTTGCCCATTCAGTTCAGTTATGGGCTTCAAATTTAAGTGCTTATTGACTGTGGTACGCCTTGGGTTTTTTTTCTAATATACCACGGGAATCTGAAGATAGTTTTGGATATTTGTTGGTAGGTACTTCTTGATAGAAATCGACTTGATACACTGCTTCAGTGATTTTGTGTACCTATGTGCATCTTTGGGCTCATGTTTTTCACGTAGGGGCTACCCTCAACAGTTCAGCTCGTTTAGAATGTGCTTTCGATAAGATACGGTGATTACAATATGGATGTGCACTACTGACAGACGGACACGGATCGAAATCTGTTCCTGGATGTTTGGAACGCAAAACGCACTGCGAGAGCGTGAAATTTAATCGGTTCTTGCATGGGGAGAAGACTGGGGCAGGAGGATAGGCATTCTTCGTTTAGCGGGGAAGCGAAATTCAAAAATTATCAAGTCGATCATATTATTTTTAGAGGGCAAAATCGGGCGTAAGATCCCTGCGGGTCAATGACTGGTCCTTCTTCGTATAATTTGGCTTGAAAACCTATTGTACTTTCGACACAATGCCTCGTCCACGGTGTAGGAACAAAACTTCAAATCTTACGTACCAACCGAACATATCTAAGTTTCCTAGGACTTCGGAAAATAGGTAATTATAAGTTCGTAACAGAATTCACAGTTGATATTATACAATTCTCAATGGAATCTATTCAATTCCCTCGTACAATAGCTTTGTAGTGTATAGTTGCGTGTGACAATGGCTTGCCTCTTGTTGAGCCGGCGGGACCAACGGGAAGAGCTTGTTAGGGTGTTGAAACAGCTCTCCATCATTCAAGGTATGTAGAGGGTATTGTGATCAATGAAAAAGTAAATACTATAAATTACTGAAAACTTTGAAATGTTTTACCCGAATGCTATAACATCTGATGTATGACGTTGTGTATCATTCCGCAATGTCTCTCTCAATTATTAAACTGAAATCTTTCATTCTAGCGCATTACTATTTCGCTTCGGACCTAAGCTTTCAAAATGGAACAGGAATAAACTTTGTCCATAGCTTTAGAACAGATCTTGACCGAGATGAGAGAGCTTCTCTTGTCTGAACGAGAGAGCTTCGCGATCGAAGAAAAGTAAGATGGCATCGGCTGAAAAAAATTCCGAGACGGTCGCCGTTCCATTAGTTGAAAATTGGTAATATCCGCTGCGCTCCACCCAGCCATCTCTGGGGTCAGTTTCATTAGTCTTAAACTTGGTTTAAACATTGTATAATTCACCAGTGGCTCACTTCAAACCCGTTGTTGGCGTTAAATCATCTGTAAACTTGACTTGGAAGGGATACCCACGGTCGGATAATCGTTATTTACAGACTGGTACATTTATCTCGGTTCCTCGACCAGAAATATCAACTTTGGTGGGGGCACTGTTTTATAAACCTCCTTCCCTTTGTAACCTATTTTCAACGAGTACTCGAATTAGACATTTCAGGGAGGAACTAAACTCAAAAACCAAAGCTGCCAGCCGACCATTTCCTACAGATCCATTGCTGTAGTTATTTTATTTCACCCAAGAATCCAATAAAATAGCAGCAAGGGCGCAACAAAAGAGCGTGAAACAGACAAGGATTTTGTGATTATCAACGAAAATGTATAGTAAAAACGCTGTAGTCCTTGGCACATCGGTTTATTATTCTATTGGTCATACTTACAGAAGAAATGTTGGCTGTCTATTTATTGTTTCTTTCATGTGCAATAATTAAAATAGCTATTTTTGGTGTTTTCCACAAATTTTGGCCCCTCAAAACACGAATTAGGCTCCTATTTGTGACAAATTGTGTTTGAGCATAGATAGTGCCGTGTGGTTGTCTTGATTCACCTGTTAATACTACTTCTAGTATTATTATACAAATCATGTTTATTTCAGACATTTTCCCAGATTTTTGACTCATAAAAAAAGAATTTTGGTAGCTGAAACTTAGTTCTCTTTGGTCAAAATCGACTTCATATTCGGTCTCACCGCCCTAAAAAACATGGAACACAATACCTCACAAGCTCTTATTACTAAAACACCAAAAATCCCTATTTGTACACCCATTTTTCCCCAAGGGCATATATTCCGATTGGGCTGCAAAGTTTTGGGACACAACCAGCGCCCAAGTGGAGCCTGTGTGCAAAAGAACGAATTTTTTAGACCGAAAATAAAGGTAGATACGGATGGTACGGCGGGCGGACATTGCATTTGGTTTATTATTCTGGGAATAATACACCTATGTATTCGCTCAGCAAAAAGTTTGTATAACACCCCCTCAAAATTTCTTCTTTTACGTTTCAAGGTGCGTGGATTCAGAAAATGCAGTGTCCGTCCGCCGTACGCCGTATCATGCATCGACTTCATTTTCGGTCTAAAAAATTCGTTCTTTCGCACACGCTCATTTGGGCCCCAGTTGTGTCCCGAAACTTTGCAGCCCTGCGATGGCCCTGGATGAGTGAAAACGTGTATGAAAATAGGCATTTTTTGTGTTTTAGTAACATGAGCTATTGAGGTATCGTTTTCCATGTTTTTTTGGGACGAGAAGACCGAATATGAAGTCGATTTTTACCAGAGTGGAAAATTGTGGTTCTAACGAACGTTCTGCTCACAAAATTCATTTTTTATGGGTCAAAAACCAGGGTAACTACCTGAAATCACCATAAATTTGTAACATAGTTTCAATTGTTAGAATAGAATCAAGACTATTAAATGGCGGTATCAATGATCAAGAGGTAATTTGGAAAAAAAGGAGCGCAATTTGTGTTTTTGGGGATCAAAATTGGTGGAAACTCTCAGAAATAGCTGTTTCAATTATTACACGTGAAAGAAACAGTAAATGAACAGCCAAAATTTCTGTAAGTATGACCAATAGAACCAATAAAACCAATAAAACCTTGTGGCAAGGACTTCGCAGCGTTTTTGGTATCTAAGCACCTTGAAACGTAAAATAAAAAATTTTGAGGGGGCGTTACAAAAATTTGTTGCTGAGCGATTACATAGGTGTATTATTCACAGAATAATATACCAAAATGTTGAGGGGGTGTTCCAAAAATGTATTTCTGAGCGAATACGTAGGTGTATTATTCACATCATAATGAACCAATATTATTCACAGAAAAATTAACCAAAACATGAAATCGAAGTACTTCTATGATGAAAAAAATATAATAATACATAGTTCAGGCGGAATGCAATGATTCACTGGCTTGATAATGCACTGATCGGTAAAATTCAATTACTTTCCTGTCTTTATCTCTGGTCTATAAAACCTGTCGACTATCAGCAATATTGTTCAGTGTTCTCGTTCATCCAAACCATCGAGCAACCACTTCGTTAGCTACGTTGAACTTTTTGCTCCGATGTTTAGCTTTCTTATCTGCTACTGTAAAAAACTCCGAACCGTTCGTTTGTTCGGAAAAACTCCGGCAACTGTGCTGTTCCCAAGCATTACTTTTACTTTCTCCGTTACCCCTGTTTACACTTCCAAAGTTTTCACCGCAAGATCCGTTAACGCTGGCTTCCGAACTTAATTCCTCCTTTTGTTTCAGCTGAGAAATAGAAGAAGTCTTCTTGTATTCCTTGAGATAAGAAAAATAATGTATCTTGTACCTGCGTGTAAACTCCCTTGGAGCCCTGCGAATGTGGTTATAATGGGTCAACATTGGGATAGCACGACTCGAAGAGTTAGGATTCTGGGTTATTTATACATGGTACGGGCTATGCCTTGGAAGAGATTTTCAATATTTATCACTATCGTTTCCATGATGTCTTCACTTACTTTTCCACTATCTAAATCAGATTATTAGGAATTTCTGAGGTTTTCAGATTATTAAGTTAGAATGAGAAATTAGGATTTTTGTCAGTTTGTTCAAACTTGAAAAAAATTGCGCTATCCTTTGATTCTCGGTCGGTCGTTTATTAACGCCAAAAACTATTTTACATGGTTTGACAATTATCTATTTTTTGGTTGTGGTGGGGGGGGGGGGGGGGGGGGACGAAGAAAGAGGAGGTTCGTGGTGAAAACATGTTTATTTATATTTATATATTTGGGATAGCTTTGGTTTTTTTAAAATCACTTTCAGATTCTCCTGTCACCAAAAATAATATGTGGAATTTCAACAAAAAAAGAAGAAAAAAAACCTTCATAATAAATGGGGAAAAAATTTGAAGGAACATGCCGAATTACTTTTTTAACGAGTACCTAACCTTTTTCGTGTGGTGTGTTGAAATCCATTGTCTAATATTCCTTCGGGTGTTCAGAGTGTCAGCTCTCCCTCGACCGCGTCCCCTTCATCTTGTCTCTTCCATGCTTTTCTGCCTAACTTACCGCAAACTTCGTCGCCCATACTGATAACATTGTCGTGAGTCCCTCCCGGGAACACTCCTCTAGTAAACTTAAGTCTTCACCAATATTCTAACGCAAAACTTAGTTCCGTAAATAAACGTAACGAGTGGGGAGACAAGCCACAGAACCCAGGGTACACAACCTGGGGCCCCACCACCAACCCCTAACAGGGGGTTGGAGGGAGAGGCCTCACTTCTCTATAAAACCCTGGATCCTGCAGCTTTAGCTTCATTCGACACTTCCTCTAACCAGCTCTCTCTTCTCTCCTCTACCTTGCTCTCTCTCCTCCAAAAGATCCTAGATGTCGGTGGTGGTCAGCCCATAACCGCCTAGGCAAAACCTCCTCTTCCAAAAGATTCCAGATGTCGGTGGTGATTCGCTCATAACCGCCTGGACACCTCTCCTCCAAAAAGATCCTAGATGTCGGTGGTGATTCGCTCATAACCGCCTAGGCAAACTCTACCACTCACCTCTCATCTCTCTCCAAAAGATCCTAGATGTCGGTGGTGATTCGCTCATAACCGCCTAGGCAAATTCTATCACTCACCTCCACTTTTCACTCTCCCAAAAGATCGTAGATGTCGGTGGTGATCCGCTCATAACCGCCTGCGCACTTCCTCACGCCACCGTGATGAACCAATTTTAAATTCATCACAAACATAATTCTCGTTGTAAATTGCGACGGGATGGAGGGGGTGGGGGTTATGGTGTGTAATATTTTGCGCTCAGTGCGAGTTGTTTTCGATGCCTATATACCCAGTAGAATGAGGAGGACCCATGACTTCTGTATTGTTGTCTCCCTTATAATCGCACGTAATAGTAAAATGTAAGTAAATTACCTAGTAGTTTCATTTTGTCAGCGTCTGTCGAAATGACCGTACCTGGCGACCTGCAAGCCGGTAAATTACTGCAATGAATGTAGGGCACGTAGGTGGTGTTGGGCCACGTGAATAAGAAACTCGCTCCAAGGAAAAGTCTCGCGTTTCCGCATAAAAGAAGTTGCTCGATGGTGTAAAGATAATACGGAGAAGAAAAACTGGAATTGGGCTAATGGACTCTACCTACCGCCTGGTCATTATAGTTGAGAGAAAGGTACAGGATGGGAAATTGTGTCCCCAACGCCAGTGGTTACTTACATTTATTAGTTTTTGTGCATAGTGAATACAGACACCGTTGATCGTTTATTGCAGTTTTGTCTGGGCATACATGTACGACAAATGCATATCGACACCTGAGAGGAAGAAGGGCCAATCTGATTTTTCCCACCCATTTCTAGACTTCGGACTTCTGTTATTAATTCCCTTTTTGAGTTTTACCACTTATTTTTTCATAATCACTTGTAAAAATCTATAGGCTACAAGAATCTACAACATTTTCTCAGTTCGGATTACCCAAAAAATTAATAAAAATAAAAATGTGAAAGAAGGTCCACATTGGCCCTTTTAGGGCAAGAAGACCGAATATGAAGTGATTTTGACCAAAGAGTGAAGAATAAACTGAGGTTGTAGCGGAGGTTCAGCCTCCATAATTAACTTTTTATGAGTCGAAAACCTGGGAAATTGTCTGAAATCACCATAACTTGTATAATATCACTATCAGCAGGTGAATCAAGGACATTAAATGGCACTATCAATGATCAAAGATTATCTGTCAAAAATAATTCGTTTTTTTGGGGTGCCAAACTTCGTGGAAACCATAAAAAATCGCTATTTCAAGTATTGCACGTGAAGGAAACAATAAATGTACTTCTAGCATTTCTGTAGGTATTTACAGTAGAATAATAAACCCAGGTGACAAGGACTTCGCAGTGTTTTTCAACTAAGAGAAGTCCCCATGCCCTCCTCTTGTCTTCGAAATAGTGAATTTAAGGATTATCAAGCCGATCGAATCAAACATGAAAAATAGTAGGCCCTATATCGCACGTGATCACATTGCGCTGAACATCACAAACGAGGAGAGAAGCGAGTAAACAACTTCAAAGTTCACTTAAAACCTTAACGTTCCGTGAAAATCACCATAGTGATATCAAATCCCAATTTGCCAACCTTAGAAAACGACTATTAGCAATATAAATCACAACATTGCATGCAAATTATACTGTTTCAACAGAACAATTTTGAAGATTGGCCCTTTTTCGCGTTTTGTCCTTGAACCGGAAAAACAGATTGGCCCTTTCGAAAAAAATCAGATTGGCCCTTCTTCCTCAAAGGTGTCGATATATATCCTGGCTCTCGTTATGTATAGGGTGCCCCATCTCCCCATTCTCACAAATCGTTTCCTTGGAAAATTACACTGACAATTTAGATATTGGTTTCCAGTACCAAGAATGATCTTTAGGTTCTATAGTGGTTCATGAATGATGTGGAACTTGGTTAGGACAGATCGTAGTCAGTGAAGCAGTCCCCATCTACCTTCCCCGTTTCGATAAAAATGGCTCTCAAGAAAATGTATGATGATGCTAAGACGAAATCAGTCGGATTTCCGTTGACAGGGCCATTTGAGGAACCAACCGCAACAACGCTCGAAGTCTCAGCTCCTCAAGGCCCTCTAAGTAAAACAGTGATCTAAACCGAAGGGTTATTTACAAAAATAATAATAATGAACCATTCTGGAAGAGTTTTATAGTGGGATCGTTGATCACAAGGCTTTCCTCTTTAATTGTTGCGCCTCCGGCCGGGAAGCCCTGCCATAAAATGGTTGATGAAGTGAGAAGAAATTGGAATCGTCTGGGTTTCGTCACGGTGTGCGCAATTCACACTGACAGAAACCCTGGAGTTTGTCACCTAATACCTCAACACATGTATCCAATCGAATAGCGTTGAAGGTATTTGCACGGTTATATTGCACAGAAATCTCAATCCAGTCTCGAGAGAACGTTCAACAATGAAAACGTGGTTCGTGATCTCAGCCGGGCGGCGGCAAACCTGTTCAAATTGCGCAACCCAACTCTTCGAACCCTTCGTGCAAGTTGCAAGTCGTCTTCGAAAAGAACAATCGGTCGATGTGTTGAGTAACATAGTGAACTCAGGGTGAACTCATGTTATAGGGGATGCCCAGCTACCATGTGAATGGGAGAAGAATTTCATAATAGAGGAATTGCCTCAGTGATGAAATTTGCATTAAATCAATGATATGTAACTGAAGAATTTTGGTTGTAAATTTTGCATGTTTAGTGAATTTAAAAAAAAAGTCTCGTAATATACCACGGGAATCTGAAGATAGTTTTGGATATTTAGTTGGTCGGTACTTCTTGATAGAAACCGAAGAAGTAAGTAGGTTCTATAAATAGGTGTGCAGTATTCTCTCGTGTTTCAGTTCTTGACATGGCACTTAGTAGGAAATGAATGAACCCACCTCCCGACTACCCTACATTGTATAGAATTGTTTCACATACCCGCTTTAGCAATGTATTGTAAATTAAAACTTTCTTCTCATGACTTTTATGCAAGATTCACAACTTCTCATGCACTTACAGTGAGTCAGTTAGGTAGGTATTGAACACTTGTTGAGAAAATGATTAGGAACCTAACCCACCTATGTTCTCCCACAGCTCGACAATGGTATATGACTTTGCTGAGGAAATTTTCGAAGTGGTACCTAACTTGCTATCCTGAGCCAGCTATTATTTATGTGTAGGCACCAGTTTTTTGCGATTAAAACTTCAATTTGTACAACCCATTGCGTGGTAGGTCTCACGTTACCTATCTTCTGTGTTTGAACATAGGAATTCAAATTCAAAATGGATACTTTCTTTTTCTGATTCAATAACTCCTAAGGGTTCGTCTTTGAAAACCGGACATCGCCCATGTGGAGTATGGGGCCAATCATTGATCTGCCTTCGAAACGCCCAGAGCCGTGTTCGGCTACTCCTGCTTCTCGTATTGCATGCGGGCGCACATGCAACTTCTATTCCTTCACAACACTCGCACGCTTTTCCTTTCATTGTGTGGAGCCATCCCAGGCCTTGAAACTTTAATAGGGACAGGAACTGAGAACCGAAAGAGAGGACACGCGTTATCGTGTCCTATTATCAACAGTACCTACCTACCCTATCTACACCATTTAATGATAACTAGTGGTTCCGTTAATAATAACTGCGGTATGTTCATTCAGTTGTTAATAATAATAATAAATATTCGTAGACAAAATCTCGTAATAAGAAAAATGAACATGAGGTATACCTACATAGGGTACCGAACATGAGGTATTACTGGGTTTCTAAAATGTAGTAGACAATTAATAACAGTTTTTCCTTCCTTGAGAAGTGACTTGGGGAAAAATTGGACTGGTAACCCCTGTTAATTTTTGCTTAAAATCTGAATTCAAAACTGTGTTTAGTAAAAAAGACTTTAAAAAAAACCTTTATAAAAGTAAAAAATACTTTGTATGCTGAGCAACGTAATTTATTCAAAGCCGGTGCAAGAATATTTTTGAAGCCGGTGCTAAATTTTAACTAAAATGTGTATAAAAGAAAAAACCATGGGGGTTTTGGTGTATTATTTTCAATGATGAACCTTTGGAATCGAGCATTCTCCTCTCACCCTCTAAAAATTTGGTGGTTTCCGTGTCAAGGTACGTAGAATCCGAAATTGAATAAAAAATGTCTGGCGGTCCGCCGTACTACGTTTTTCCCACCCTTGTTACCACAAACGAAAATAAATGAAATTTGGTTTGTGTCGTGGTATCCTCCCAGAACCACTCCCTGTGAAATTAAGATCTCGCAAATAAACATAGAAGTGGGGACGGAAGATGCAGGAGAACCGAGGAACCTAGTGGGGATCCCCACCATCTTCCACCAGCTGGAGGATGGAGGGAGATAGCCCTCAGGGCTATAAATACCTGCCTCCTTCGCCTTTCCAACCATTCTATGCCATCCTCTAGTCGGTGACTACTCTCTCACCTCGCTCCTCCTCTCTCTCTCCTCAACCTAAAAGATCCTGGAATAAGTGACAGCCTTTAGTGTTGGAACCTGCCAAGCGAAAAGATCCCGTTGAATTGGTGACAGCCTTTAGTGTTGGAACCAGCCGGGCACACTCATCCAAAAAGACCCCGTCGAATTGGTGACAGCGTTTAGTGTTGGAACCAGCTGGGCACAACCTCACCTCCTAAAAGATCCCAGAAATATGGTGACAGCGTTTAGTGTTGGAACCAGGCTGGGCACAACCTCACACCGTCCGTAGTGAATTATCGCTATACCAATTCACTACAGTTTGTATGTCCAATTTGGTGTGTAGTTGGTCCGCGAAGCTTGGCGTTACCGTCAGTCATCTCTAAGGGGTGAAAAGCGGGTGGTTGAAATTTCCAGGGCACCGTTATCTCGAAGTTTTTCAGGTTTTTGAATTGATCTCGAACTTGAGAATTGTATGAGACCACCCGTAGCGTTGTACATCCAGCCGTTCGTTCACAGTAGGCCCTGAAGTTTGCACCGAAAAGCTTCGTCAACATGATGGTGAATGAAACGGTATAAATCCGGCCCAGATATCATTGCTAGGGAACACCTGATTTATGTTTCAAATCGAGTTGGTTGTGCTGTGATATTAACTATTTTATTTGAAGAATGATGGTTATTTTGCATTTTGTTGATAGGTGCTTTTGTAACTTGAAAAAACGTTATGCTTCATGAATAACTACAAATAATCACTGACAGAATTCTTCATTCCACCGCATATTTATGAAACTGTAATTCCCCGGTCGGCTCCAGTACTCGATGTAGGGTTTTACTGGGGGGGGGGGGGGGGGGGGAGCACGAGGGTAGGTATTGGCCTCAGAATACAGTGGTCTGCGCGAAGGGGCATCGTATGCAGGTAAATAATAAAACGGTGTGTAATAACTAAAATAATTAAAATTTGGCGCCGATTTCAAAAACTGTTGTATCGGCTGCGAATTAATTTCGTTTATTCAGCATAAAAGTTATTTTTATACGTTTTTTTCAGTGGAGATTTTTGCTTTTTAGCGCGATCAGCGGATCGCGAAAAAACTCAGTTTCGAAAAGGTTTTTATGAATTAGGTATTTTATACTTTTCATTGCATTTTTCGAAGTTTTTTTCAAATTTTTTTTTTTTAATTAGGTATGTACCCACACTTTTCTGTGCCAACGTCAACAGCGACCCAGTACTGTATACTAGCCGACTAATGTACCGCATGCTGTTCTGATACTCTTTAACTAGTCTAGTACAAGCCCACTACCGTCCTATTATTATCGGAGTAGTATCACACATATCTACCCATGATTTTATCCATAGTGGGTTCGTTTTGAGACCTGGTGCACCTTCACGGCCGGTTCTGAATATGTTTTAGGAACCTACGCCGCACACCCCGTTGTAAATGTGTAGAAAAAAATAATTAATGGCCACCAAAAAGACAAAAACATAGAAACAGGTCTAATTGAGAACCTCCTACTTTTTAGTCGGTTAGTTAAAATGTTGACACTTTAATTAATTAAAATATAAGCGTTAATAATTTGATTTTTTTTTTTTTTGGTCCCAGTGAAATTCGTTTTGTCCCAAATTTTCATATTTATCAAGCAACGAAACTTATTTACCTACCCGACGAGTGATGTATCGCCTCATCTTCTTAGGTGATGATTCTATCAAATGCTAGCGGTTGTTTTAGTACTCGCACCTGATATCACTCTTCAGGAAACGCTCGTTTGCTTCAAGTAATGCGAAGGTAAGGTACCGTAAATAGACGCTTCAGAAACTAGATCTGAACAAAAAAACTGCCCGTTTCACGCATCGCGGAACTCGCGGGTGAGTCACCTGAAGTGGAACTG
Organism: Leptopterna dolabrata; assembly: GCA_954871275.1. Lineage (NCBI taxonomy): Eukaryota > Metazoa > Arthropoda > Insecta > Hemiptera > Miridae > Leptopterna > Leptopterna dolabrata. Next base: position 18,118,213 of record OX940987.1, on the reverse strand, counting down.
AACCTAGCGGGTCATCGTTCCTTCAACCTTCCGACAGGTCGCAGGAAACTACAGATTACGGACCTTCCGCATAAGTAACGATAGCCATAACAATGACGAAAGATGAAAGTTTTCCCGGCCTTGGAACAATGTTTTGATAAGGTGCTTTTTGACGAAAGCCAGCTAAAGTTGTTTCATTGTTGGAAATGTAGCTATCACCGTCGGCCAAATTACAGAGGACGGGAAACTGCGTTTTTGGGCTAGCTTCACTTCGGATTGGTACATGCAAGCTCTTCTACGTAGTTGCATAAACAAATTCATCAACCTGTACAAGAGATCATTTTTAGCCAATCTGTGATTAATGAGCGGTTTTGGAATTTTCCACCGTGTTTAATCATAGTTGGTCCTTTTTGTCAAGTCACAAAAACATGTACGTAGGTACGTTCTAAAAATGATAAAATCCAGGTTTGCTTTCAGAAAAACTCATATTTGGAATCATATGGAAAAAACTGTCAACAATTTTGGACATTCGGAAGATGATTAATCAAAGATGATTTTTGTTGATGGTTGTTGTTGATTTTTCAAAGGCAGAGTATATTAACTTCCTTTTAAAGTATTCCACGTTTCCAGCTACTTTCAGTGATGTAAAGTACGCCTGTACATACAAGCCTGTTTTCATGCTCTGCTGTGGTTTACCTGTAGAGTTGTTTTCTATGATGTTGAAAACCACAATAGGAGGAATGTGGGTCGACAGAAAAATGTGTTTTTTCGTCGTCCGAGGGAAGTCCAGCTATTCAACATTGGACACGCATCGGGCTGTTGGTAAACCAGCGGATATTGTCGCAAGGGGATATTGAAGTTTGAAGCTATGTTCCATACTATTGCATTTAACTGGTTTTTCGTTGACCTATGATTCGATTCAAACTAGTTTCGACGGTTTTTATTCCAGGCAAATCATTTGTTCTGATAATATTTCCTCTCCCCAGGTCAAGGCTTGTAGAGACTTCTCCACTCGCCTTGTCCCCTGGTCAAAAATACGTCGCAATCACTAACTGCCTAATCCCTAATTTCGAACAAAAATATCACATGATACCTTCTTCAGTAGAAAGTCCTTCAGTATCATCCGTTTTATGAAATTGATACAAATTGAACGATCATGTTTAAATGAATTAATTAGGTTAGGTATCTTTTTTTAAATGGTAGTTGAATATTCAGACACCAACAGGATTGCCTTCAGAATCTCCAAATTGCACTTTCTATTATACCCACATAGTAATGTACACTGCGGTTATTAACCAATTTATGTTGGTGAGTGCGTGGTCTCCATATGAACTGCAAGAACTGAAGAACTAACTCAGTCGTCTTGTGAGTGAGTGAGTTGCTAGTTCTTTAGATCTTAGTTCATAATGCACAGAACGATAGTTCTTTAGTTCCTCCTTCCTACATCTATCTCCAGACAGAGTAAAAGGTCCCAATGAACCCCGTTCAGTGGCGTGAGCTACGTCGAGGAGTAGTTCAGCTGGCGGGTTAGTTCTAGGTACTACCCACATGTATTGCTAACGTCACTTCTACCAGGGACGTTGCGATATCAACAAATGTCGATATTTCTTCCGATATCAATGTTGAAAGAAAATATCGATATAGGTACCGATATTATCGAAAAAATATCGATATTTCGTAATATCGAAAAATATCGACAGTTTGGTCTGTAGCAACCTACTTAGTTCATTTCCACTTTAGTAACTTATTAACGCGCTATGTGCAGAAATTCAAAGGCCAAAATTCCGGTTTTTTTTTGTCCTTGTAGAAATAATGAATAATGTTACTGTCACACAGTACAGTCACATTGGAGACTACGCAAGACTTAGTAGTACGACTTGAGCGGTCACACTGGGACAAATGAGGTCGGACACTTTCGTCAGACTTTCAGAATTCCTTCCTGGTTAGTTCAAAAATGACTGGACGTCGTCGTACGACGAAACGGACGAAATCCCAACATGTTGGGGTCGAATCGTTAGTCGGAACTATACGGACGTTGACGCACGACCGAGTCGTTGCCAGTGTGACCGCTTGGTTCAATTTCTGACAACGCCTGACCGAAAGTCGCGCGCAGTGGTGACTGTAGTGATGACTGGAGTCTAAATAAACCAAAATGAAAAACGTCATGAGTTTTATTGCATAGAGAAACAAAGTAATTTATGTTTTCATTTTTTATTGATTTCCGCAAACGCTAGATATAGCGAATAGAATGGAATACACAACACCCACCAATATGCCTTACTTACTTGAAAAAGCGGTATCCGTCAATAATTTCTAGTGTTTTTTGGATGACTGGAATAAAGCGAAATACCTCTACAAACCCCAAGAGGATATCTCTATAACAAGGTTATCATAACAAGGTAGCAAAATACCTATAACAAGGTTACCTATTACAAGGTAACATAATACCTATAACAAGGTTACCAATCGACAAAAGGCACCGGAAAAGTATTCAATATTTTATTATTCTTTCCTAAAGTTTTATTTATTCTGTTTCTAAAAAGCTGAAAAAACACCCTCGTAAAAACAAAAGTTTTGATGTTGATATTGTCGAATGAAAATTGACGATATCAGGAAAATATTGATACCATAATATCGAAAACCGAAAGGAAAATATCGATACTTCCCAATATCGATAATATCGCAATGTCCACTTGCGACTTCGGTGATCGATCGTTAGCATCCGCGTTTGTTCACTCCAACAGGGGCTAACGTATTCTGACATCCTGAAGTAAGCCAATTCTTTGTATAGGTAATATTACCTGTACTAGGTACATACCTATAATAATATGCTAACCCATAATAATATTACCTATAATACAGATGACGGAAATAAAATTCATTTTATTCCGACTAGCGTACGTACAGACCGAATCCACCGGAAATATTCACTGAAATGTTTTGAAGTCAGCTCGTTGCCGGTACAGAACTTGAAATCTCCTGCTCTTCTCCTTGGGAGTCAGTTCGTCGCCGTAGCTGAGGAAAACAAACCTCATGGGTTCCCTCATGTTTGTTATTCTTCAGGCGGTCGGCTGGCTCCGTTTGGGACGTAGTTTCCATCTTTTGGGGTTGAAGTGTCACGTTTTTCCCTCTACAAGCTGTATTACCGTCATGGGGGGTAACGCGAGGGTGGCAGACACTGCCTGACGGGATGTTGAAAAAAATTCTTTTCAACTTTAAAGCTGCACTCCATCACAGTGGAATAGCCGTTGGAGGGGGGGGGGGGGGATCCCTTGGCTCGAAAACAAATACTTGAATCATCTCAAATTAAAATTAATTTTCAAGAATGATAACGTTCACAAAAGTAACAGAAACAACAACAACAGAATAAACCGTAAATTAAACATGAATAAACAGTTACTTAAATAATATTAAATTTATTTTATTTCAGACGAGCAGTGTCCATGGCCTTTGTGAATATTTTCGGAGCAATTCCCGTAGGTGGTTGGATGGGGTGGGATATGTTGTGTAGAAGATTCCCCGACTTCCTTAAGGTCGCTTCACAGTATACCGGCCCGTCACCTTCACGAGAACGGCGCGTCACCGTCACGCGACCGGCCCGTCTCCGTCACGAGACCGGCCTATCACAATCACGAGATTCCAGCGGCCGAGATCGGTCGGTGACGGTCCGAGGTTCCTATTCACATCTGAACAGAGTTGAATCCGTCGAAGAACAGTGCAAAGTATTGGTCGTCTGGGAAATGAAAACTGAGAAATAACTGAGAATTGTTGTTTGACATTCCTCTCCTATTTTTACTCCAAAAGTTGTTCTTGAAATCAGTTTCTAATACTGTCCATATATTTTGGATTGGAGAGCAGTAGCGGTGTGTGGGCTCTGAAAATGGTGGGCCACCAAATTAACAGCTTTTTCTACAAAATACCTGTAAATGTTTTCCAACAGTGGAGTCTTCTTATGAGAAATGGGTGGATTTTAATCAACCGCAGTTCTCATCAAATCAGAATGTAATCAGAATGTATGATGTATGATGTATCAGAATGTATTGTTGTTCACAATAGTTCTGACCATTACCCGGGATTACCAGAAGCTAAAAGTTCTATAGCTTCATACTGACTAATACTCAGCAAAGGCCTTCCTAAACTTTTAATCATCACTCTATCTATCCTCGTAGGAAAACGTCGAAAATTTCGACTGTAAGTTAGCCACCGAATTCATGTGGTACAAAAATACAGAAGCAAATAAACTAAACAACAACTAAAAACAACGAACTAGACTAAAATACAACGAAGTAATGACCCGCGGGCCAGTACCTACTTGGATGGAGAATCAGACTAGAAGCCAGGTACTTATCTGTGTATGTTGACGTCGATCAATCCACAAGACCACAGACAGGACACAACACACTTAATTATCGCAAATCCAAATCTGTCCCGGGAACTCGAATGGGAACATACTAAATTCGAAAAGTAAGCAGAAAATTGAAAACTCAACATAGGAACAGAATGGCAAAAGTGATTCACAATTTTTACTGAGGACAGTTCGAAGGACGATCCTATCGAGATGACAAGATGAATTGAAAGAATCCAATCGATCGTGAACACAAACGATTTTTGGATGGAAATGTGGGCCCCGGGCCCAAAAGGGGCGTGGCTAACCAAATTTTTACTCGACTGAGCTTGCGCGGACGGGCAACTTTTCTCGGTTACCATGGCGACACCAGGTCCCAGGACCTGTCAGTTTCAGAAGCGTAGGTTTCGATTTCGATTGCAACACATCGATTAGTGTAGCTATATTCCGATAAAATGCTCGAATATCCATAGCCAGAGAACTCTGTCGAGTCGCTGTTGAACTTCGTGAAAAATGCTAGATACAGTATACGGAGCGAAACTCGAATGCCAACTGAACAAATAAATGATTGGCATTTTTTTGGAGTTTTTTGTGTTTCTGGGTGCCGGGGCAGTGGCCCAAGTGGCCTTATGGACGCAACGCCCCTGTTGGAGAGATCGTTAGAGAGGGAGATATGTCCGCACACTGCCTCAATCAACTTTCGTCACCCATATTGAGAGTAACAACAATCTTAAAATTGAGAACAAACCTCAAAACCTCACGGAAATGAAAAACGAAGGCCGTCAAAACCATCAGGATGTTTTCGCCAAGAAACTTCGAGATGACGTTTCGGTGACGACGTGCGAACTGTGGGCGCGTGAACGTTGACGCGCCGGGTTAATGGAAAAACTTCTGTTCAAATGCTGAGAAGAAGAATATATTTTACGTCAGCCGGCTTCCGTAACGGGCCGGCCTTGTGACGGTGACGGTCCAGTGTGAAGCGACCGGCTGCGCGGCTGACCACGGCTCCGTCATGTAGGGGGTAAATCCTTGAATTTTGTGTTTAAATTGCTGCATTGACAATATGTATTACTTTGTTACACAGTCCAGTGTAAAAAAAAAAGTATCAGCCGTACAGCATGGCTATAAGTGCAAATTTGCGAACAAATATTCGTGCTATTGTGTAAAAAGACCATATTAGCGAGAAACCATATTATCGCTTTTCCTAAAGTTATATAATTTTTTCGTGATATTAGCCATTTTAACCGATTTTTGGCTCTCATAAAGTCAAATTTGACCTAGTCTTTTTTTTAGAAAAATATTTAATCGTCGTGAATCACCATCCCACACAACATCAGGTGAATTAATATTAATATTAGCCCTACCCCCAAAAATCGTATTTTTCTGTCTACTCACCCTTCCATACCACTTTCAGTGATTTTAGCCGTTTTTAACTATTTTTGACCCCTAAAAACTCAAATTTGACCCTCTCAGAATTTTTTGAAAATTGCTTATCTTCAGTCTCATCCGTTTGTTTGGCAATACAAAAACTTTGGCAAAATTTGGAATTTTTATCATGTACCCAAGGTCAGGTATCGTCTGGAATGGCGGACACATACACACAAACGCACACACGTACACACACATATATATACATCCATTTTTGTTGAAATATAGGAATCGAATCAGGATGCTCTGAAACGGATTTGCCTTTAAAAAAAGTATATGTTTTATTTTATTAGTTTATCTTAGTAATATATATATGCTTTGTTAAGTTTACATTCAGCTTTGTTTGTAAAGTCAAACCTTACATTTTTTGTTTCCGATAAAACTGTTCGGATCCGTACAATCAAAACCATTAGTTTGTATCAGCATAAATAATAGTGAATCCGCAGTCGGGATGTACCTACTGTATAATGAATGAAACTTTCCCTTCTCTCGCGAATCTATTCCCTTTATTACCTGCTCAGTTATTTTTTCCACGCTCATGAAAAATTCATCGGGCGCCGCTTGTGATTTCTCTCGGTAAAAACTACCAGTGAAGTTCTTTTATTCCTTTCAAAAACCCCTTTATTTTTCATGGGACTGCACGTCAAGTTTGTTTCAGTTTCACACCAGTTTTTCCAGCCGTTTTACACTTAAAAAACACTTTAGGGAAGATATATTTTTAATATATTCCGTGAATAATTAACATCTGTTATGTACAGAAACGTTTAGGTAATTACCTAATGGGGCTGGTAAGCATGGTCTGCTTCAATTCAAGAACTTGACAGCGGAATGTTCCCTTAATTTGACGTAGGATCCGTTTGGCGAAATAAAAATACATTACAACGTAGAAAGTGCAATAATTTTGAGTGGGGTGGAGTTAATCGCCTGCTGCAAACGAGGTCTAAAGGTTTTACTATGTGATGAGGACTACCCTGGCAATTGTTGGTAAACTAAGGTAGCCAGAAGACGATGTTTTCGGTTAACTAGGGCCAAAGCCCATATATGACCGGAATCCATAAGATCTATAATGATTTTTCTGTAGGATCTAAGAGGATTTCAACGTTGATCTCATAGTTTACACTCGCTCCGATTCGATCAGGCTTCTTGTTGTTCCTTTAGCGTCAACAGATTCAGCACTTAGATTAGATATTCCCAGTGTACGTCACTATAATCTTATAACATTTCCCAGGCGAGTTGGTCTTAATTCAGTTTGACAATGAAACGTAGGTAAACTGTCATAAATGTAATTTACCGCGACAGACGGACACGAATGCAAGATAAACTGGTAGGTTTGAACCGCTCATCCTTGCAAGGAAAGGGGTAGCCTGTTTCTTCTAATGAGAAATAAGCTATTTATTTACCTCTAGTCGGCACTATAAGATCTGCAAACAAGGTTTGGATTCAAAAATTCCTATCATGCAGCATGGCTTAAGGAGCTAATTTCAAAGAAATAGTTTGGAAAATAGAGAATTTAAATTAATGGTCATCTGCCAGAGGACTCATTACGGCCTGACGGGCACTTGTTAAGACCAGAGTGGCACTTCGTGCAGAAAATTTGTGTCAAAAAACCATAATTGATAAAACTATTCGCAATCGATTCAGCAACAACAAAAAAATTGTAAACGACACCTCACGTGCGTTCATAACATAAATGCAATTTTTTTTGGATTTCGGATTAGTTTTGTAAATTTGGTACGTTGGGTGCGCCTATTCGGACTGGGACTAGTTTCAGTCGATTCAGCGCCCCAAAAAACACTAATGACACCCCCCCGCATGCTTATGTTGCTGAAATCCTATTTGTTTTGATTTTTTGGACCAAAAATGTGTAAATTTGGACCACTGCGCACAGTGCGATCGTGCTGGGTAACGAACTCATCATTCTCTTCTCTACACATACACACAGACACACAAAAAAGTGAAAATTTGTAATTGCTCATCTTTGCTGTAATCTTGACTTCTTTCTACTTCGGACCTTGAAATTGTTTCCTTTCTTGTTTTCTTCTAGGTTTCCTGAAAGTTGAGAACGGTGATGTGGATATTTCCAAAGACTACACCAGCCTAGTGTTCCACTACTCCCCCCTGGTCCTCATCTCCGTCGGCCTTCTGTTCTTAGGGGCGATCGTACCGCTCGTCGGTCTCCTTTTCTGTTGCTGCAGGTAAGTTTTCATCCAACATGGTTGGAACAAATCTTACTGAAATTGTGAACTTGACGTGTACTTATAATTTATACAGAACGACTTCAGATGTTATGTATGATAATGACCTCCCCTTCGAAGCCCTGATCATTTACTGAGGCACCAAGTCTAGCATACCATACAATCCACATAATATTGTACAGCATAAGGTATCAGTACGACGATTCCGTAAAGATTCAAATTCAAGACCAGCTTATCCACCAGTGTTATGCTTAGGTCTTACTCTGCTTGGTTCTGCCACTCACTGGTACTGCCTGCTTATGACTTTCCTTATCTAACAAAAACCACCAGTTATCGTTGCATGATGCATCAGTTTTGACTTCACAATAAAATTATATCTGCTCTTACTTAGGTGTGCTGGACGATGTGGCTCGCGGACTCAGCAGTTCGACAAGAAGTACGATAAATGTCGGCGTCACTTCCTCGCCTTTCTTCTCTCCACTGTCACAGTCATCTTCATGTGAGTATTTCACTTGAGCGTTACGATTGGGTATGATCCAAAACAGCCACAAACCGGGTCCATTGGTCCTGAGATTCTCCATTATTTCTTGACGTTCAGTGGTATTTAGTTGAAAAAATGGTTCAGAATAAGAAATTGACGAAGAAAGAAAGAAGTTGACGAAAGAAAAAAATTGACGTAAGGACAAATAAGAAATTGACGAAGAATAAGAAATTGACCTAAGGTTCAGATAAGAAATACGCAGTAAAATCCCACTACCTCGTGAAGTGCAAAACCTCCCTAAGTGCAAAAAAGTATTTCCTTCACCTTCAGCGCATTTCACATTACAAGTACAATATCATGTCTACAAGTAAAAGCTTATTTGGAGTCGAGAGAAAAACAGCTTTCAAGCAACAACATAAAATACCTTCTAACAACCGCTATTTAGGCCAGACTGATGATATCATAACTAGGGAACATAATTATGATTGCTACTATTCGTAGTTTGACGTTGTAAAATGAGAAGGAACTTGGAAAGTTTCATTAAAGAAAAATTCTCTCATTAGGTTGATCTGCATGATCAGAACTTTGTTTATTCGCAGACCAAGGCTAAACGACTCGTCACATTTAAATTGAACTTGGAGAATGTGTCATGGTTAGCCACAAGAAGTGTTGTCTTTCATTTGCAGGCGAGGTTTTCCTACAAGAGTAGCGTTTGGTAACTGAGTTGAACCGGTAAACCTAGAATAAACACGTACCTGGGTGATGGAAAAATAGACATAGAAATTGCGAATGTGTCGGTTTCTTCTATGTTTCGCTACGTAGATAAATTAACAGTGTGCCAGTGTTGTATTTGCAAACTAATCTGGGGTCCAGATTTCCGCCTTTTTATGCCCTCAGTAAAAAGTCAGTCCAAAATCTATTTCAACCCTCCTTGAAGTTATCGACAAAAAATATCCAGGCTAACCTCGCAAGCTGAATAGATTGTTAAACTTTTAATGAATATTTTCACTTGGCCTAGCGCTAGAGATTGCCGGTGAAAATCCCCTTTTATGCGACAATAAAGCCGCGTATAAACCGCTCGAAGCTATTTGGCTTTCATATTGTGATTTTTGCTCCTGCTCCAGCTATTGAACAGGCTGTTGAAAATGTAATGGTTTAGTTCGTATCTCCCTTTGAAATCTTCTCTTCCACAATTTGGTCGACAAATAAACTATTTTGTAGTATCCTCACACTCCTCCTATTCGATAGAATTCCATACGTAACCCGATTTCTATTGCCGGCTCTGTACTAGTTTCTGCAGTTCGTTTTTCTGCTACACAGTGACCTATTTGGTGCCTGAAAAAAAATTTTCTCCTCGGTCTCCCATCTTTTGATTCAAACTCAAGATGATAAAGAGTAGCGGTAGGTGTGCTTAGGCTTGAGGGAGTGGGAGCGGTGCCATGTAACGCTGTTGGTCAACTCCCTGTAACTCTGCCACCGATCTTAGCAGAGACTTGAATTTGGTCTCAAATTGTTCACAATTTAATACTGAACACTTTTTGTTATTGTAATATTGTATGTAAGTCTAATAGTTTTACCATATTAATTGTTACAAGTTGGAGTCTTGAACCAGCAGCAGTTTGAAGGCATGAAAAAATTTGCACCTATCTAAGTTTCAAATCAAAGGACAACTGCTGACAACCTGCCCTTCAGATGTTGGATTCGGAGTTGATCACTCCAATTGTGTTTGTACTTCCCACGCGCTGTACCTACACTGGCAATGAGGGGCTCAGGTCTTCTTCATACGGAAGGATTCGTGGTCACCTGTGAACGATCAAATTGATGTAGGTAGTGAAAATTTAGCTGGGAATTTAAAAACTAATAGGACAATAATCAGAAGAGAAACTGCGATGCGCGATTTTTGTGTACTCAAGCACACCCACCGCCTGGTATTATACTAGATAGAGAGGTACTTTACTAGGTAGGTAGGTTCCATCTTTTGATACAAACTCAATATGACATGTAATAGATACTAAATAGTTAGGTACTAGGCAAGTAGCTTCCATATTTTGATTCAAACTCAGGATACAAGATATTTAATATCTGAATGGCTAGCCCGATGTTTCTATGTCGGTACCTTTATTCGTATAAAGATGAGTTATTGCGAAAATGTGCTGATAAGTGAATGGGGAATTTTTGTCAAAAACTTTTCTTTTTTTTAAAGAAAAATATTCAGAACTCTTGGAAAAATGGTAGTTTGAAGCCCGTTTTCAAAAATAAGCATTATTTTTTTAAATGAGGGTGATCAAAAGTAAAAATGCGGCAAAAAATTACGTGTCAGGTCTTTTGACATCGGATTGGCTGTTGGCCCGAGGAGGCGAAGGTTCTCATTGCTGCTAATAGCCCAAAATTAGAAATGGTAAACCTTTGTAGCAACCTTCCAGAACCTTTGCCGCCACCTAGCTCTCGATTTGATTTTGAGGACTAGGTTTTTAAATTTACATATAAATTTGCTGTTCCATCCATCCATCTGTACATAGTTTGAAGTGATACACTAGCGCTCTAAGCGGGATTCGAGTTGAACTACTCGGCAATTTACCTGATATGTCATTTCTGGCGGGAACTCGGAAATTCAATTTTTACACTCGTTTTCTTCCTAGACTTTCCGACATAAACACGTCATTATGTTGTCAATAAGTGTTATTTCCGTTATTAAACAGTGTTATTTCCGTTATTGAACAGAATTCGGCCTAAAAAGGGGAATTTGTTTGTAACCCACGAAGATTGTCCATTCTTATTATGAGTTTTCTGCTGGTACTTACCATTTCGAACTTCTCAAACGATTCGGTGCCTGCATGTCTGGTGTATCAGCGAATATTTGCCTCACGTAAGTGTTATTGAAGTAGAAATTTCACATTTTGAGTTGGCCTTGATGAATCAAGATGCATTGAAGACAGGCTTGACCTCTCTGAGTACACATATGAATTTTTGTAGGTACATAGGTTTGTTTCACTCTAGACGGTTTGACCTTGGCTGCCCAAATATACCAAATGACCCAAAAAGTTTTTAATTATGTAACTAAGTAAGAAAGAATGCGTTCTAATGCTAGCAGTTTCTTGTTACAGTCAAGAAAGTAGTTAAATTTGAATTTTGCGGATCCCGAATTTGTAAGAATCCTTAAAATGTCTGAAAATCACCCAAAAAAATCGTTTAGGATTTTGACATTGAACAGAAGTTGTCCACAATGTTGTAACGCGGTTACTCGGCCGTAGGAGGTTAATTCTATGCAGAACCACATCAGACAATCACCAGCTCATTTACTATGAATAACCCGCCCTTGTTCGTTCACCTTGGGCCCCAACATCCGCGCTTCCTTGATGGGCTCCCTAATCACCGTTATGCAGGTAAAGGTGATGTGCTCGTACGTACACACCCGACGTGGTTACATGAGGTGGAATGTAATTAGAATAGCAATAGCTGATAGTCTTTGGAAATTCTACTATGAGACGGATCATGTCCAAATAGGCCTCTTCTTCAACTTCAACGTAGCATTACGTCTGTGACTCTTGAGTAGTTTTAAAAACAATAATCCTTCAGAGCCCCATGTTTCTTGCTATTACTACGGTGTAAGGCAGAGTTAGTTGGTGGCAGCGGGGAGTGTCCATAAGGAACGGCTTCTGGCCCAAATGAGATTATCACCTGCGGATCTCGAAATGGGTGGAATAAGATTTTGACACGAAAGAAACAAATATGAGCTGGACAGCAAAGATCTGTGCACAGTCTGCGGCCTTGTGGTGCCGGAGACCTTGTCCAGCTTCTTGCTGCTATGCCACCCCTGGTACAGCCCTTATAGATCGCACTACCTGGCCCGTTCGTCTGCAGGATCTGGGAAGCAACATCTCAAAGGAGGCTGCAATGTGCTCCTTTCTGGACACTAATAGTGACCGCCAGAAGGTTACGACGATTCATCAGGTTACCTCCCTCACTCATCAGGCTTCATCAGGCTCACTCATGCTAAGGGCTTTTGCCCGTAACGAAATGTAGACTCGCACAGTGCACCAGAACCCATCCCTCCTGTTCGCGTCGAGATGACCACCCAAGCAAAACCTCCGAGGACCTCGTTGCAGCCCTGTCTGCGAATCACCGTCCATGATCTTTGATTGTATCTTTATGCATATATGAGTTGAACTATTAGTTTTTCCAAAAACTTCAGATAACTGTCAGTTAGTTGACGTTATTTTCATTTATCATAATAACTCTTGTAACGATCATCCTAATGATTTTTTTTGCGAATTTTCAAAGAAAACAATGAAAAGCTGAAGAGAATGGGGTTTTCAGAACATGAATTTTTGGACACTTTTGAGAGGCAAATCCGTTTCAGAGCATCCTGCATTCATCCCGATTTTAACAAAAAATTATGTCCTACTTGCACATATAAATTATATCCTGCATACACGTATAATTATATATGTGTATGTATGTATTATATTATTATATACCTATTTATTTACTTGTCACTCCAGAAGGTATCTGACCTTGGGTACTTGCTAAAAATTTCTAGTTTCCAGTGTTCGTATTGCTAGACAAAAGGATGAGTTCAAAGATGAGCAATTTTCAAAAATTCTAAGGGTGTCAAATTGGAGTTTTTAGGGGTAAAAAATCTGTTAAAATGAACCGTTTTAATCGCTAACAATTATTGATATACAATTAATGAAAGTGATATAGAAGGGGGAGTGAAGACAGAAAAAGACTATTTCAGTTGTTTTTCACACATAGTAGGGATCAAATTTGGACTTTCGTTGCTCAAAAATTGGTATTTAGGGCTAAAATCAGTGAATTCACCTGACGTTATGTGGGATGGTGAGTCACGACAGAAAGAGGGACTTCTATGATGAAAATACTTTTCTCAAAAAAGATTGGGTCAAACTGGACTTCGTAATAGTCAAAAATCTGTAAAAAATTGCTAAAAACACGAAACAATAATATAGTTATACGAAAATTGGTATGGTTTCTCGCTTTATCATCATTTTACACAATAGCGCGAACATTTCTATGAAAATTCGCTCTTATAGCCACACTGCATAACTGGAACTTTTTATAATAAAATATTTTTAAATGATTGATTTGACTGTAGTTCTTCACAACCCTTATTTCTGGAAATTCAGACATGGAGTTGTTGGTCACATGATAATCGGAGGCACATCAGTCTGAGACATTGACTGGAAGGATTTAATGCAGTTTAGCACAATTCAGTAGCATGGAGGAATATTTGAAATTTCGTTATAGGCGAATATTGCCTTATGCATCACGGATACCTGTGTATTAGTGAACGTACTGATTACTGAAGGCTGATGCTATACTTGTGCTTTTATGGTCCTGATTAGTGAAGAATGTCAGTTCCTGGGTCATATTACTATTTATTTTACTGTTCTACTCAATTACTGCTTTATATGAGAACTAAGAACAGTCTTCTCGTGATCTGCTACCTCCCGCGAGTTCACGCAGCGGTGATTCTCATTACGGTCGTCTGTTCCCGGGTCTTTACCCCGACCGTGTCATTGTCAAGGGTATCCTCGAGACTGAAGTGGCACTGCCGAGATCTCGCCATCCGAACTTTATTATGAACTGCGCTGAATTTTTCTTCGGCATTCAAATCAAGTGTCTGACACCATTTTGTAATTTGCAGGTTCGGCGTCGTATGCGCGTTCGTTACAAACGAATATATGGAGGAAGGTGCTAAAAACATACCCAGAACCGTCCGGGCCTCTACAAGGGACGCCAAACTTTACTTGAACAACACAAAAAAGGTATTGTATTGTTGTAATTTATCCATATTTATCGCGATACCATTAAATATCGTAGTAGGGGAGCGGGGGCTGTTTCAACCAGTGGGGCATAGTGCCATCTAACACCTCCGTGAGTTTCGTATTTTTGCCTTGATATCGTTACTTGTTATTGAGAATGAGTCACCTCCAGCGATCCGGGAAAACAAAATGCAGTATCGCAGCAGTCATCTAACAGAAACAGTTGTCCTCGATCTGTTTATCTGTCAAAACCGTAATTGACATTTGAATTTTAAATTCAAAATATTCTATCAATAACCCTTTTGTTTTAAATAATTGCGACCTCTGATAGACTACTATGTGAAGTTTGAAAGTCAATTAGGTTTCATTCGAAAACAACATAATTGTATGGTTTTTGACGCGAATAAGTGCTGTAGGGGGAGAATCAACCACTGAAGGTGGGGTAGTTTCAAACGCTGGTTCAGCCTCTCGACGTCAGTTTTTGGCCCATTTCGAAATGTCGAGTGTCTGCCAAATTCCAGCGGTCACAAATGAGCCCTTTTAATGGCATTCACGCCCAATGTAAATGGTCGCTGACTAGTTAATGTAAATATATACCTATATATTCTGATATCCGTTCCTATAATGTTGATGCATCTGCTAATTGCAGTTTCATTATTCGTATTAATTATAAGTTTCTTGAAACACGTCTTACAAGTAATTTCGACTTTAATAATTACCTATTAATTTACTAAAGAGTGATGATGGTTGAAAGTGCATCACCGGGGTTGATTCCGCCACACTGGTTGAGCACTTTTAGCCGATAACATAATTTTTGCAAGAATCTTCATGTTGCCTTCCGATTAATATTTTAAAACAATTTGGCCATTGAAATTCATAGCTACATAGTTTTGAGCCTTCCTGTGAATAAAACACATTCGAAAAAACCTTATATTCTCGGCTCCAGATCCTTTGCATTCAAAAATGGTTGAAGCTGCCCACCTCTCCCCTGCACTTAATCCAATATAAGCAGGTACCTACTATTTAACTGTATTTGTAGTTGATTCGCTGTGGATCAGAAAGTTATTAAAATCAAGTTGGGTAGGTACCGTGGACATTTATTCCAGAGCAACATTGTAATACTTATTTAAAATCTTCTTTCTTTCAGGAAATCAGCACTCTTCTTGTTACAAATTTCGGTGAACTTGACGTGGTATTGAACAGGCTATTGAGAAGTGAGTAATAACCTTCCGTTTCGAAAGGGACCTATCGTATTTTTATGGTTATGGCTTCTCCCCAGCCTCTATGCCATACCCGTCTTCGTGTACAATTTTGTATTTTACGTATATTCATATTGAGTAGGTATGTACCCGGTGTACTGATCTCTGTGGTCTGTCGATGCTTCAGGAAGCGGTGAAATCGTCAAAGACAAGCTGGGTGACATTTCTAAAGCAGCGGTTCTTACAAATTTGACAACTATCGTCCACGGCCTCAACGTTATACGTAACGATTTGGACAGCATAGACTATCTCACCAAAGCACTCCAGGCCAACGCTAGAACTTTGGAACTCGGTAAGATAATTGTGAGGTTTTATGTAAGTATCTAACTAAACATCGCTGGGTTAGTCACCTCCCATAACCTACGGAGGTACATGTCTCTAATAATGCAGGATCATTCTTGAAACGCTGATTTGCGTTTGTTACACTGTGAAGAGGTTTTATTTGTTCAAATCTAATGTAAAGCTTGCGTGAGCTTTTTTGTGGTGGCACTTGGGCGCATTTTCGCCCTCCAGTTCTCCTTTCCAGAAGTTTTGCATCGCCAACAAATGTTGTGCAGGTCAGTAGTTGATAGGTACCTACTTGATAGCTTTATATCAAACTGATAAGTAGTCTTCCTAAGCTAAGAGTATTTTTACATCGAGTTAAATCTTTTTGATTTTAATTAAACCTTTTTCACTTTCAATTAACATTTTTTCATGTTGGTTCGTACCTTTTTCACTTTCAGTCAAACCTTTTTCACTTTCGATTACACCGTTTTCACTGAAATGAACGTGGAGTAGTTGAAAGAATCGGCAGTAGGTACCTTCCGACAGGTGCGTTACGTGTCAATACCTTCTGTACAATATTAATTTAAAGTAAATTTTGTGAAAGATTTTGATGGGTTCCCCATTTAATTAATTATTTATTTTTTTTAAATAAAAATTAACTAAAAATACTTTACCACGTTTTTTTCTAACTCACTTTCTTGTCTGTCCGGTACCAATTTTGCAATAGATTTTTTCGCCCACTCCCCGATGTCCAGTTGAGCAGAAATTTCGCATAGGCGTCTGTCTCCGATGACCATACATGAATGAATCATAAAAAAAATATTATACACATACAAATTTATATACATACAGAAACATACAGATTTATACACATACAGATTTGTAACTCTCTCACAGATTCCTAGCACCATCAGATTGTCCTGAACATTAAATTTATGATCGTGGATGTTTAAATAGCTGTGGAAATACTTTCGGTTTAAAACGAAAAACGTGAGGCTGTAGGGGGAACAGCCGTCGTTATTTAAAAAATAATAATATATAAGAAAACCACACTTTCTTCTTTTTTTTACCCTGCGCCAATTTCAGGTCGCCACCGCGCAGCCCAGTAAAGATAGAAAGGTTTTGACCAATGGGTCTCATCATGTGAAAATAGGTAGTACACATAATAGTACTACACATCATTTGCAGTGCAATACAATTTTTAGATACTTCAGATGCTTATGAAATAGCTGTATTAGAGAAATTTGAAATGGATTAAATGCTGGAATTCCTAATGAGGTCAAATAGAGTGTGCGCCCTACGTTTTGCTTCCGAGTCTGCGAAGCAGCGGAAGCCTTGTGTTCACTTTCGTGAGCCAAAAAATTTTTGTCTTCAGAAATCAAAATTTCCACTTGCATTTTGCGTTTCAAAGCCTACTGAACAAATTTGGTTCCGTGTCTGTCGGTCTGTGAGTCTGTGAATCTGTGAGTCTGTCCGCATTTCCTTGTTACAGCCATAACTTCCACGATTTTGAATTGATTCAGCTCAAATTTTGAGGGATGGTGCGGATAAGGCCCCTTGAGGTATGAGGTCCCATACAAATTTCAACATGATTGATCCAGCGGTACGCCCTGCGCATGCGCTAACGTTAAATTCAACAAACACGCATAACTTTCACAATTTTGATTCAATTTCGCTCAAATTTTCAAGGGTTGTTTGGACAAGGCCTAGTGAGATCCAGTATGAATTTCAGCATGATCGGACCCTCGGTGCGCTCTGCGCATGCGCTGGCGTGAAATAGATTCAATTTCCTTGTTACAGCCGTAGTAACCAAAGATTTCACCCAATTTCAATGTAATTCTCAGGGATTAAGCGGGTAGGGCCCATTGAGGTCCCATATAAATTTCAACATGATAGAGCCAGCGGTTCGCCCTGCGCATGCGCTCTGTCTGTCTGTCTGTCCTTCTATGCACGGCCAAACGGCTCGACGGATATCGACCAAATTTGGCACGAATATCCAGTAGGCTCCCAAGTTGTGCAACGTCGCATTTTCAATTCCCTGACCATAGCGGAACTATGGTCGACCATGGTCAACTCCTGAATGGCTTGACGGATATCGACCAAATTTGGCACGAATATCCAGTAGGCTCCCAAGTTGTGCAACGTCGCATTTTTAATTCCCTGACCGTAGCGGAACTATGGTCGACCATGGTCAACTCCTGAATGGCTTGATGGATATCGACCAAATTTGGCACGAATATCCAGTAGGCTCCCAAGTTGTGCAACGTCGCATTTTTAATTCCCTGACCATAGCGGAACTATGGTCGACCATGGTCAACTTCGTTAATTGAAATGGTAACCCCTATTTTTTATCGCGTATTCGTAATCTACGTGAAATTCTATCTACGATCGACCCTTCGGACTACCCCCGCGGTCGACCATAGCGCATCCATGGGCCCCTCCATGGTCGAATCCCGAATTACTCAACGGATATCGACCAAATTTGGCACGAGTATCCAGTAGGCTCCCAAGTTGTGCAACGTCGCATTTTTAATTCCCTGACCATAGCAGAACTATGGTCGACCATGGTCAACTCCTGAATGGCTTGACGGATATCGACCAAATTTGGCACGAGTATCCAGTAGGCTCCCAAGTTGTGCAACGTCGCATTTTTAATTCCCTGACCATAGCGGAACTATGGTCGACCATGGTTAACTTCGTTAATTGAAATGG
This sequence comes from Leptopterna dolabrata, assembly GCA_954871275.1. NCBI lineage: Eukaryota > Metazoa > Arthropoda > Insecta > Hemiptera > Miridae > Leptopterna > Leptopterna dolabrata. Next base: position 18,099,764 of record OX940987.1, on the reverse strand, counting down.
TAACCCCTATTTTTTATCGCGTATTCGTAATCTACGTGAAATTCTATCTACGATCGACCCTTCGGACTACCCCCGCGGTCGACCTTAGCGCATCCATGGGCCCCTCCATGGTCGAATCCCGAATTGCTCAACGGATATCGACCAAATTTGGCACCAATATCCGGTAGCCTCCCAAGTTGAACGTAGGCGCATTTTTAATTCCCTGACCATAGCGGAAATATGGTCGACCATGGTCAACTCCTGAATGGCTTGACGGATTTTGATAAAATTGGGCACAAATACCCGGTAGGGTATGGGATTTTTCCGTCGTTTGTTGGTTCCACGATACTGCGTACAGCGAATCTCGGATAGCGAGCGAAGCGAGCGGTCAGGCTAGTTATGTATAATGGACGTAATGTATTATGGAAGTCATGTTATGTATAATATGTATATTTCATGTAATGTTATGTTATGTAATGTAATGTTATGTAATATGTATATTTAACGTTATGTAATGTTATGTAATGTAATGTAATGTTATGTTATTTTGCTTCCGAGTCTGTTCTATTTTATAATGGGTCACTCTGATTGTGACGAGGAAGCTCCTGTGCCATCACCTTGGCAGTGTATTTCGTTTTAAATCTCAACAAGTAAAACACCTGTAGGTAGTAGGCATCTACTTTTGGTTTATTATTTTCAAACGCTGCAAATCCCTGCACAACGATTTATTATTTTGTATAGAATACCCTTCTGTTACAGATCACAGCTCTATGTATAGATAACCCGTCTATATAATATGATATGTACTATTCTATGCATATTATGTAGATCGCAGACCCTCCGTAGGTTAGTACCTAACCCCGTACTCGTAACTAGGTACCTACCTAAATCACGAGTTAAATGTTGCTAAAATAATTCTGCCGATGACAAACAGTACCTAACAAAAAGAAACACACATAATGAAGTTCTGAAAAGAAATTGTTGATGAGGAGTGAAAAAAGTTGCAAAAGTACCTACCAACAAACTCCAGCCCCTTCTACGTAGACGGTATAATGAACCGTTGTGTAATAATTTACCGTTGAGTAATGATTTACCGTAGTAATAATTTACCCATCAATAATACTTCAACGTTTGTTCAAGTTTCACTACCTACCAACAAACTCCAAAAGAGCCATCATTTTTCAAATGAAATAGTATCACAGAACAACCAACTCGACTTCATACTCCGCCAATATAATCAGGTGATCCCTACCAATGATTGGCCGTATTCACAAATTCCTATTGTGGGCGCGTCTCTGGTTACGAGATTTGGTTTGAATTGTATACAATTTCATTCACACTGGAGTCGAAAATGCCTGTCGGTGCAATCTTCGGGGCCTTACTGTGAACGAACGGCTGGACGTACGATGCTCCGGATGGTCTTAAAAAACTCGCAAGTTCAAGAACTATTTAAAACCGTAAAAATATTTACGTAAAAAAATGGTATAGGCGTTTTGAAAATTTCAACCCCTATTTTGAACCCCTTAGAGATGACTCACAGTAACGTCGAGCTTCGAGGACCAACTAGACGCCGAACGGAACCTATAACCCGAATTTCATCAATTTTTTTTCATGGTAACTAAGAAAAGTGGCCCGTACGGCGGACAGACAGAAATATTTTTATTGCAGTTTTGGATTCTACATACCTTGAAACGTAAACCATCAAATTTTGAGGGGGGGTAAGAATTTTTTTTTTCATGCTCGATTCCAATGGTTCATTATTGAAAATAATAAACCAAAATAAAAAAAATAAAAAACGACAAACTAAAAATTCATAATCTCAGATTATCATGACATTCTGTGTGGAGCTACAATCATTGTATACTTAATATTTTACTGGGTTTAATTTTTTTTTTTTAACATTATTTAATATCTCAACATTTTTAGGTTATGTTAGGTCAGTGGCAAGAATGCAATGGTGCATTCCAGTCATTTTTCACTGTTTTCCGAAGTATATTGCTTGGGGTTAACAAAAAGCGGGTCTGTTCGTCCAGAAAATTTCAACATAAAATTAGAGAAGTGAATAGAAATTGGGTGTTTGAAAAAACATGAGGGCCGTGACGTAGAGATAATTCACTCCCTCCTAGTATCGGGGACAAATCAAAACAGAATAAACAAGATCTACATGGAAATAATCATAATAGCTGAAGTTTCCTCTAACGTAACTTGACGACTCTTGAACGATAAAGTAACGTTGGACAGAATGAGTGGAGAACTTGGTCGCAAAGATCCCTATGGATACTATAATTCCTTACCACTTTTATGTATGCACACAGACACATAGCCCGGTCGTGACGTAGATGTAGGACCCTGTCCCACGCTTTTTCGACATCCAATATCTTTATTTCGCATTTCCTTCCTTATCTCCTTCCCTCCCATCCCTTACCACAACCTTACCCAAATGGATGAGGGGTTTAACTACGCCGCCCATACAGCGTAGTTTCCCCCTCTCCATCCTCTACAAAGGTAGGGAGGCAGTGTGACAGCTGCCCCCGGAGACATTGGTTAGATTATAACGCGATGCCTCCAGGAGTTGACGATTCGTTTCCGCGAATCGACCGCCCCTTCAGCCCCGTGTCAAAAAGATCGGGAAGAGCCCGCATCCAAGATGGACGGGATTCCCATATACCGTCACACTCCTCCCCTTAAAAACATACTTCTTTGAGGAAGAAGTATGTGAAGTTAGACACGGGACTGAAAGTAGTATGGAGTTCTGATTCAGGAAGGTTCATCTGAAAAACTCCAAAGCTGATTGCTTCCATCGTAATGGTACTACTGAGAATTGTTACTGGTGGAGAACTTGGCTCCTTATCAATATCACTTGGCGGACTTGGACAAAAAGGAAAGAAAAAAGTAGTTGTCAGAGGTTCTGGTTCAGGAAAGTTCATCTGAACAACCTCTAGGTGACTAACCCCCCCCCCCCCCCCCCCCATCATAAGATGGAACAACTGGAATATAAATGAAAGTAGTTGTCAGAGGTTCTGGTTCAGGAAAGTTCATCTGAACAACCTCTGGGTGACTAACCCCCCATCATAAGATGGAACAACTGGGGGGAAAATACAAAAAATAGGCATTGAACGCCAGGCATAACAGCCTTAAGAATAATATAATAAGTTTGAGAATAATAATAATAATAAGTTTGATTTGATGTATATTGATATGAGTGGCCGAAGTGTATATTGATAAACGAAGGGTTATTAAAAGAGGATTCCTTCTGGAAAACCTCAGAGCTATTCCTTCTGGAAAAGCTCTCAAAAAGTGGAGGGGGTACCGAGGATAAAATCCAGCACATACCCACCAACCACGCTCTGCTACCATCTAATGGATGAGGGGTTTAACTACTCCGCCCATACAGCGTAGTTTCCCCCTCTCCATCCTCTAGAAAGGTAGGGAGGCAGTGTGACAGCTGCCCCCGGAGACACTGGTTAGATTATAACGCGATGCCTCCAGGAGTTGACGATTCGTTTCCGCGAATCGACCGCCCCTTCAGCCCCGTGTCAAAAAGATCGGGAAGAGCCCGCATCCAAGATGGACGGGATTCCCATATACCGTCACACTTATCACAATTATCACCTTCTTTCACACTGTACGTCCTTTTCACAGTTAGGTACTTGAAATTAAATAATAGAAAAAATCCATCCTCCATAGCATTGTCATCCAGTTAGTTCTGAGCTGTGTTTCTACTTCCTAGACACTAGCTCATCGCTCTAAACTATAATAATTATAGTGCTGGTAATATGGTAATAATGCAGAATGCTCATCAATACTTTTAACTGAATGTGAACATAATACTGTATTACACAGCTCTGGAAATTTCTGTTGAAAAAATGAAGGAAGTTTCTTTCGTGATCGCTTTTCAGGTTAGATTTCCCACTAAAATCGTCCAACTAATTTATTTTCAGCGCTTCGAGACGTGCGGGAAACTTTGCTGAAAAGACTCAGAATGTGCCAAAACGAGCGAGCTTGTATTGAATTCCTCAACAAGTACAACATCACGGCTCTCACCCTCGAATCTAATTTTACCCAGGTACTTATGCTACTCCTTCTCTCATGCACTCAATTATCTGGCTGCAATCCTAAACGCTACTCCCATTTTTTAACATTTCAACGAGGCGAGGGTTGCGGCAAGACCGTTTCTCAAAGGAATAAGAGAATTGTCTATGTTCTGAGGTGAAATAATCACTTTTACGACCTATGGAAGGAAAGGACCTAACATAAACTATATCTAGGGTCCTTAAATGTGCGGTTATGGGGGTAAGATAAAGTAGTTATCACCTACGTTTCAGTACCTTGTAAAATTCTCTCCACTTCCCCCATCCGTCTTACTGCATACTGCATACGTACATCCTACGTAGCCCATTTTATTACACGTACGCCCTTTGGCACTGGCACTTTATTCCATCATATAAGTGCTAAACTGTTGTTTTATCCATTCATTTCACGAATTTAAAGATAACTAAGGGAATCTGTACACATTATAGCTGCTGCTTTTCAGATAAATATATACCATCATTATTGTAATAAACGAATAGTTTATTATTGTGTAGTAATTGTCTGCTTGTTAATGGTTTGTGATGATTTTTGTTTCATGGCTAGCTTCTCGATAGGTATCTTCCTCAGGTAAATCATCTCTCATTTGCATAACCTATCTACTCAATGCATTTCATTAACAACACCCTTTTTTGGCTCGTTTTCTTTTGTAGTGTTAGTGGTAATGGATGGTAAACTAGTTGAGTTTGTTTTTATTTTCCCCAATCGTTCCATACAGGTTTGTTTTGTTTTCGACACTTGAAAATATGCAATTGAAATTTCTATATTTCAATTTAATTGAGCTCTGTGTGCGAGTTGTTGTTTTACTTTCAAATCATCGGCGTATGATTATGTTTTTTGAAGATCATCTACTGAGTTAATCGTTTATTTTCTGATTGATTTTTGTGTCATTATTCACTATGGCATTTCAATTCTTACTATCCAAATCAGTACCGTGGAGATCATTTTTGCTTGGATTTGAACAAATTTATGAACACCACGATTCGCGAGAGCACCAAAATAATATGTACGGACTACTGCTTCCACGGCACCTAGTGAGGCACCTTCGATGAGTTCAGCAGGTACTACGCCAATATGGTGTCGGTTCTTAACAGTATTAATCAACAGGTGATTGAATCAAGAAGCGTACGCCAGTTTTTTTTAAATGTCAAACGCTCCGACTAAACGTTTTGATTTTGATTTGTGGCCTTTTGAGGAAAGTTTTGAATTCAAAGATTGAAATATTTCAATACACGGCAAACTAATTGCACCTTATTGTTATGATTCCGACACCGAAAATTCCAAGTGATAGCATAGGGATATGTTTATGTGGCAAAAATCCATGAATGAATGGAATTATTTCCATTCTGATTATCTGAGAGTGAAGATGTTCCATCATTTGGCAGAGGTATTGGAAAACCACCATTTGGAGCGCTTTTTTAGCATGTTACAACTTTTTCCACACCCCTGCATATATCTACATTAAAAATGGACCCATTTCAAATTTAAACTCGTGTGTATATTTAACCTTTTAATGAATTTTCATATGGGGCAGCTTCCCGACGTGACAATGAGCTTGGAGAATGTCACAAGCCTCCTGGCCAGGGATATCGAAGATGAAGTAGTCAAAGGGAAGAACGAGTTCGACCGGATCAAGCTCAACATTCAACAATCTGTTGACCGAACTATTCCGGATATTGCTAGGGAAATCACGAAAGCAGGTGAGAAGTGAAATTCAAATTCATTTCGTCTTGAGGGCACGTGCTTTGACATCAAAATTCCTATTATGGGTTTATTATTCACCAAAAATGAAGAAATCCTGTGTCGGTCTTCACGCAGAGCTTTAATTCATCTTCTCTGTTTGTCCTTCAGTGTCTCAGGAATTGTAGGATGTAGGACCTTCTCTAGCAAATGTAAACTAACGCAGTTGATTGGCATTTCAAGTAAATTTTAAGTAAATCCACAGGAACCACTTAAATGTCTTGTGTGATGTGAGACAGAGGGCAGTTTGGTACGTCATCAGATGGCCCCTATCATGTGATGAGCAATGCATTATACATAATAGTATGGTATATTATATGTACAAATGCCAGCTACTACTTAGTACGCTCCAACTCCTTGATAGACTTCGGAAAATTGTCAACACCCCCTGGAATCTCTCCTTGCTCTTATGCCTCCCCATTCTTCTTTGTAATAGTTTGTTTCTTTGATCACCTTTTTACATTTTCAGGCAACATACTCAAAAGTAATTCTGACAAAGTGATCAAGGTACTGGATAAAATAGAGTCATACATAGACAGTATCCCCTACCGATCGCTTGACCAGAGAGAATCCCAGTTGCGAGAATACGCTCAGTACAGGTAATCATCAAAATGTAGTCTGTCTGAATTTGCTTCAGAAATATTTATGGTTTAGGGATATTCATGGCCACTGTTAATTTGCTTTATTTGTTGTTTGTTCACGGTGAATTTCTTCGCGTCTTTTCAGGTATTACCTTGGGTTGGGAGTGTGTTTGGTGCTTGTAGTGGTGCTGTTCTGCCTCTCAGCCGGCCTCCTCTGCGGTTACTGCGGAAGACGCCCAGACGCACACTACAGCGATGACTGTTGCGACAAAGGCACTGCCTCCAGATTTCTCATGATGTAAGTTTGGTTACTTGGTTCGAAACCGCAGCTTTCAGCAGAAACGAAAACTAGAGATTTTACAGAAACCTCTGAAACCCTGCATCGTCTTGACAAAGTCTATATTCGGATTCTGTGTTACTGTGTGCCGCAGGTCTGTTTGGATTAAATTCCTCACATTCTCAGCTTTGGTGGCTGTGGTTCTCGGTTACATGCTGACAGGTGCTGTCATGGATAGAGCTGTCTGTAACCCTCTGCGGCACCCGACAACCGACTCGACTTTCGCTCTGCTCGACAAGGCTGTGAATCTTTCTAGTATCTACGCATCTATCGGCGAAGATGCGTCGAAACTCCGTCCTCTCAACCTCAGCACCATCATTACGTAAGTCCTTGGGCTCCGCTTGACTCCTATACTATTTTAATTTGCATATTCGCTTTTCACCAATAAATGCAGCAGGTGAAATGTGTGAAACAATAATACCGTTTCTTTCTGTTCAGCGAATGTCATAGGAACACTTCGATCTACCACCTCCTGGGCCTGGAATCGGGCTCAATGCTCGAGTACTCCCAGAAATTCAATCTCCCAGAAAAAGTTCGACAGCTGTCAGACTCAATCATCCTGTCTTCAGACATTGTGATCATCACTCCTCTGGCCGAACAGCAACTGAGGGCACTTGCTGCTTCACCTCTTAATACAATTAATCTCACTGTGTACACTGCTGTCGTAAGTGTATTTAAAAACGAAGATTATTTAGTTATATCAGATTGGTGGGTTATTTCATTTTGTGCGGTGAAAATTGCTTTAGTTCTATAAGCCTGGTTGAAAGATAACGAGTGGGGGAGTGGACCATATTATTTGATGAGGAAAGAGGTAGGAGGTATGTTGCTGGTAATCGTTATAATGGCTACTCGTACCTGTTGCTGTTGCATTGATTTTACCTGGGGTACCCCAAAGTGATGAGGCAGTGAAACGACGATGGCGGTTTCTGCGGTGAATGGGGGGAGGTAAAAGGTAGGAATGGAATAATCTGAGGTATGGCATATGAATGGTGCTGAAGGCGAAAAAAACTGTTGTAGAACAAAACGCAATGAATGATGAAGGGAGTAGGGATGGGACATAGATGTCGATGTTTTTGAAACATCGATGTTTAGGTTCGATGTTCTGTGTTCAACATCGATGTTGAGGAATTCTGATACTGTCGAACATCGATGTTGACACCATCGATATCATCGTGTTATTCCTCGCAACATCGATGCTTTTCTTACTGAAGAGAAAATATTTTTTTATGTGTAATTAGAGTATGATGAGTACCAAGGGGGTCTGAGACGTTTGCTACTCAAGGAAGCTACCGAACACAAACTGTCATAGGTTTGTGAGAAAACGTGGAAAGGTTGGCCTTCGACCGTCGACATGCCCGAGGAACTGGCACTTTACCTCCGGTCTCCTGGTGAATCGACAGTTTCGTTGAACCCTCTCAAATACTGGTGTGACGCAGCGGAATCATACCCTAATCTGAGTAAGACAGCGGTGATTCGCTATCTAAGCGCAGTCTGTACTTCAGTTCCTGCTGAGAGGCTATTCTCAAAAGCAAGGAACGTTCTGTTCAAACTCCTGTTTCTACAGAGCCTGGATAAGGAGTATTTTTTATTTACTGATTTAAAAGGAACTGAGTTGTGTTTTAGTTTTTTTTAAACGATAAGTTGCTATGAATTTTGTATTTTTCTAATAAATTTCTGACTTGTTTTTCCTAGATGTATTTTTGCTATTAACCTGCAATAGTATGGCTTTATCCCCCGAACTGGAGAAAACCAACCCATTGGATCACTGATGGAATCGTGATTATTCAGACATCAATGTTAACATCGATGTTGGGCACCTGAAACATCGACATCGAAAAACATCGATGGTTGAATCAATGATGTTTTACGACATCGATGTCCTGTGACCAATGTTGGCATCGATGTTTTTGCTTCGACGTCCCATCCGTAGAAGGAGACTACCTGAAAAACGAGGGTTGCAAGCTTCCTCGTCAGAGTGAGTTGGGAGTGGGCACCAAAATTCCCCGACACTGGGAGATTGGTTATTGTATATGTTTCGGGGTCTACGCCCTCCTCAAGTAATATTCATTTGGAATCTGTGAACTGGGAGCTCAAGCGTAGTCAAAACTTTAGAGGACAACAACTTTGTGAGACCAATAAACATAGCTCAGAAACCAAAAACTTGTAGAACTGAAGCAAGTTTCATAAGTCGGTACGATAAATCTCCATAAACTTTCATACATAGTTTGGTAATCCGTCAAATATCAAATCCCTGAATGAAATTTATAGATTCTCTGGTGATATTTGACACGGGGTCACCAGGTGATAACATAGTTCGCACACTTTCATGGAGAGTGCGATGAGGGGGATTTTCGAGCTTTATTTGGTTTGTTAATTACATGATTCCTGTTGATTGCAGTTGAATGACCGTATAACATCCATCGATCTCCTCCAACTGGCCTCTGCCTTGAACCACACAGCAGTCAGGTTACCTCCCCATCAACACGAAGTAAGTGTTACCACCAATTAACTGAAGTTGACGGTATATCACTCTGATAAACCGTTAGGTGCCTATTGATGGTTTTCCATTAGGCACTGGGAATTAAACGCTATCTGTTGTATACTTTTTTCAGGTAAAATTGCGTCTTCAGAACGAAGCCATGTACTTGGAAGTTCACCAAGAGAGACAGGTCGAAGTTATGGTAAAGTTGAGCAAACAGCTCCATGGAAACGCCAGTCTTCTTTCCAATCACCTTAGGTAAAATAGTTTTGCTATAACTTATTGAGTTGATGCCGTATATGGTGAGACCTGCTGAATTTTAGGTAACGTTAATAAGTAGATACCTTCTTCATTTAAAACAGTTACCTGATAACTTTAAAATAAAGTACATTTTTCCTCAAAATAACGACGGAACCAGCTCATCAGTTTCATAATGTCCTATGCAGCGAGGTCTGGCAAGTGCGGTTCTTTTGTGCAGTTTCGCTTTGACGTAGAATAGCAACCATCAACTTCAACTTTCTCAGTTTCAGCTTTTTTGCCCAGAACCAGCAACTTACCTCCATATATATGCCTCCATGAAGATGGGCTCTGTTGTCTTCATTTATCAATTATCAATTATTATCTTTTACAGTTGAAGTGTTACTGCAGGAATTCCAATTTGCACATTTGCCTTCCACACGAGCAAGAGCGCGGCAACGTTAAATAACATTTTTATCACAAAAAACTCAGAAATCGGAGAAAAGTGGAGTTATTATTTTTAAAAATATTTAAAAACTGTTTCCACTAATACGCGAAAAATACACTGTTTTACCGGTTTTGGTATCAAACCATCGTCAGTAACAAACAATAACTGACAGAAACAATACTGAACCAATAATTTATTGAGTGAAACAATAAATTATTGTTTTTTTTTTTTGGTTTTTTTTTCTCAGTAACTCCGTTTTTCTTTGAAATGGGTTTCTACGATTTCTTCGCGAGTGCTTTAGTTCGTATCAGGAATCGGAAGTGAATTAGGTAGTATTTAAAATGTGTTCGAGCAAATTAAGTCTAGTAAAATAGTCTAGTACCTAACCAATAATACTTTCAAAAATCAGTGAACAACCAGAAGAAAAATAAATTAATAATATTGAATGAGGTTGATAGAAGAAAAAGCAGTTTTGCGCACTTCCGCCCTCACCCTTAATATGGGAGCACTACCGACCCATTTTTGGGAAGATCCAAGCAAAAAAATAGCTTTATACCGAATCATGTTTTGAGTGAAACCAATAATGGAAAAACATTTCAGTTTTAACAAATCCGATAACATTATTTAATGTCTGAATGGATCATCCAGTAAATGCTTATAATTTACTGTTCATTCCAGGTTCAATCATTCTAGTCTTAAGTTGGCAGTGGACACGCTCCTCCGGGATCTGAAGCAGGCACAGAGAACGCTCAATTCCCAAGGGCCAGCCATAGTTCGCAAGGTCGTTTTTCATATTTGTTGTTTATTGTGATTACTTACATTCACGTGTTTGGTTGAATTTAATGCCTTTTCTTGCCTTGCAGTTGGCTGAAGAGTTCGGGAAAGAATTCGGCATTCATATCGACTCGTATCTCGCTCGAGTTGATGAGGAGGCTAAGAAGAATGTCGGGAAATGTTGGCCCGTTTCCCTCATTTACAATGCGACTGTTGTCTCCCTCTGCAACAATATTCTCGATCCCTATGTAAGTTCCACCATACTTTTTATGATTCTTATTTACCAATATCCATAAGCCCATAGAATCGGTAGTCCCGTGTGAATCTTGTTTTTCTTGTAACGCCCATATGTACACACATTAGCGGTGTGTGGGGTCTGAAAACTGTGGGGCACCAAACCAGAACACAGAACCAACAGATTTGTCTTCAAAATACCACCAAGGCCTGTGTGTGATATTCAGCAAAGCTTAACTCTTTTAATCAACACTCTATCGTCGTACGAAAACGTCAACAATTTCTATTGCAAATTAGCCACCGAGTTCATGTGTTACAAAAATAGTAAACTAAAATACAACTAAACAATGACCCGTCGGCCGTTACCTACTTGAATGAAGGAGCTATTAGCTACTTGAATGAAGAAGCTATTGACTAGTAGCTAAATAGTTATATATATGTTGACGCGGATCAATTCACAAAATCACAACCAGCAAAACCGCAAAATCACAATCTGCAAACAGGACAAACACACAAAATTTGACGCCAAAAAAATTGAAAACTGACAACAGACTGAACAGAGGAAGCGAATATGATTCAAAGACAACAAAAACAAATCGGAAGAAGAACCCTCTCGTATCGAGATGACAAATTGAATCGAAAGGATCGCATCGATTGTGAAAAAATGAACGATTTTGAGGTGGAAATCCGGTTCTGGAGACAGGGCCCGAAGTGGGTGTGGCAAACAACATTTTTACTCGACTGAGCATGTTTGGACGGGTCACTTTTCTCGGTTGCCATGGGAACATTAGGTCCCAGGACCTGCAAGTTTCAGGAGCCTAGGTTTCGATTTCGATTGCAGGACATCGATTACTGTCGCTTTATTCCGATAACATGCTTGGTCTATGGAGCTGAACCACCATGGATGCTCTACTAGAATATTAGATATCCATAGCCAGAGAAATCTGGCGAGTCGATGTTGAACTTTGTGAAAAGTGCTAGGTACAGTGTACGGAGGGAAATTCAGATGCCAACTGAACAATGGTTGGTCCTTTTTACTCCTAGTGTTTTTGGGTCCCGGGACAGTGGCCCAAGTGGCCTTATGGACGCAATACCCCTCTGTATACACCAGTGTGATCCTAGTGAGCTGCATTCGGAGGGTAGGGTTGGTACTCATGTGGTCTGGTATGAATTTCTTCAAAACCCGACAGTAATTTTTGCTTGCACATGATTGTGCATCCCTGTGTTGAATCCTTGAAAGAAACCTGATGGGATCGAATTGGACTGCAGTTGTCAAATAGGTGTCTAACACATACCAACAATGGGGAATTTGCATCGATTTTTGTTTCTGAAAGGTAATGGCTTAAAAGAAACCACAATAAATGTGTAGAGCAAAAACGGTGTACCTATCTATAATTTTAGAGAGGTTATTGAAATCTGACCTACAGTGTAAAAGTGACATGCAAAAGGGCGTCGTCTCTCACTGGCCAACTTGTGCAGTAAGGCAAACCAAACAACACGCAACACAAAGCCTGAAAAGTGCTGCAGTTGTGGTTATCTTCCATTCAGGTTTTGTTGCTAAATAAAAAATAAATAAATAAGATACATCTCCCGTGTCAGCACTGGCTAAATCCAAGGGTCGTGTGAAATCACAAAAGCCAACACTGTTCGGGCTACACAGCGTACTATCTTGCGGTTCACTGCTGTTCATGTGACGTAGAAAATGGTTCCTCTGGCGCCTTGGGAATACTGCTAGAACTGCTTGAGATTTTCGTCATGATCCACTCTAGAACGATGTATTATTTTGTTCTTTGTTCAAACCATGTTATTTTATTCCAAGTAACAACACAGAGACAGAAAAAATTGTATTTTTCCTTAGCAGATAACTGCCCGTTATCTGCTAAGTTCGCCGGTGAGCCATGTGATGCGTGGGTTACATGATATTGCTGCCTTTTATTATGCCATGTTTCTTTCGTTTCAGAACGGATTTTGGTTCAGTGTCGGGTGTGCAGTCCTCCTCTTCATCCCCGCCATCATCCTTTCAGTGAAACTATCGACCCTCTATCAGAAAGCCGAACCATACCCTGGCGCCCTTATTGAAGCGTAAGTATTTCAGTACACTGGCTAACAACTAAATTTATTTATTCCTTTTTTAAATATCTGTGGAACTCAATGTTGGTAGATACCGATAGCTTATGCTCGGATTCTTGAATTCGTGATTAGCGTTTTATATTGACTGATTGAATATTAGTTTTTCGATGTGCTTATTTTTATTTTGGCTGATAGATCTTATCTAAGGCATTACATAGTTTGAAAATATACTTCGACGTTTGAAATTTATTTGGAAGTCGTCTGTGGTAAATCCTTATTACGGGCTAAATCCACAATTGAAACTGGCCGCAAATTAAAGCTTAATCTGTCTCTGCTATTGCGAACTATAACAATCTTTTTGACCACCAAAAAAAATTTTTTTTATGGCTGTTAGGAACTGGTCCGTACTTGTTAGAGGTTCATTTTCATTGGACCATTCTTAGCTTTTGCAGCTACGCTAGCAAAAACTAAAAACCCGTTTTTTAAATTTATCATTCTTTTATTTCATTGTGATATTAAATCAACGTGGCCAATCAGTTTATATGAGATTGTGGTCTATGGCTGTAGCATGACGACGTTTCTTGTGCACTTTTGAGATTAAACACCAATTTTTCTTAGTATAGTTGGTATAGAGCAGCTCCAGTAGAATCTGATTTCAACATTTCTCCGCTGTTCCCTATTTCAATATTTGGAGACCCCTTTCACCATATTCAGTACTTGGTGAATATGGTACAACATACATCGATCATTGACATTTCCATCGTACAACTAGCTTTATATTCTTTATATTCCCCTTAATTGTTATGTTTATATTTTGAATGCAGGGAATATTTGTACGACGCGTACGCTGAAAGGGATAGCGTTCCATTACAAAAGTAAGAAACATCTCCCCCCAACTGCATGGTTCTGGGTAGTATGAGTACCTCCGCATGCGAGCTTGTAGTGTATTATATTGTAATCATACCTGCCACATCATTCTCAGTCGTATCTGCTGTTTACTGTGGGACAAATCATCCAAATGTCAGAATTTGATGGTCTGTTTGGATTTCCACTTGCATTACACTTATGAAATCTTGGAGTTTTTCCCCAAGCTCAAGTAACAGCTAAGGCTTCTTGCTTCTTGCTCGATATTGTAGTTTTTCTGCCATTAAAATTGATCTAGACGCATAGAAAACTAGACGAACTGAGTTGTCTTTCTGGCCGTCTGAGCTCCGAACTGAGTGTTCCTGGGGCCGTGTAGAAACGGTGTATTTTAGTATTTTATTGCTTTGTACTCCAACTTATTGTGAACTAAATAGTATTTTGCAACAATCTGTTCCAACTATTATTTAGATAGGATCTACCAGAGAATGGATCATATAAACATAGGATGTTGTGGATTGCACAAAAAATTGTTTAATTCAATTTGCAACAGGTGCAACTGTCCTTGCCTTGTCAGTCTGTCCCACGTAGTAAAACGCATAGTTTGTGCCCTGAACACCTTCATGTTACATTCTCCGTAGTTTGATATTTGAGTGGCTATGGCCCTGTGTTATTAGATAAGGTTTGTTCGTGCTGTCTATTTCTGACGGTCAGCTGACTCCTAGAAAACCGTAAGAGGCCATCCATGATCCAATACGGTCTTTTGCGTTTGAGTTTGATAATAGTCAGGCATCGAGAAGGCAGACGCATGGCCAGTTTCTCGTCCGCCCTATTTCCTGTGTACGAGAATGACGATCAGAAAACTGGCTTTGGATAGTGAGGGAAAAAAACCACTGGGAACAGCCTGTCATGGATACTACTCAGTCAGAAAAGAGTCTGAGAATCACTGCGAATGGTCCAACCCCTTTCTGACGGCCAGATAACCGTCAGGTGGTCACTGTGAACAAACCTATTGATTTTGGTGAATGGTGTAACATGCATGAATCTGTAAAGTATTTTTAAGAAAATTTAATTAATTAAAAATGAATAGGTAAACCCATATTGAGTTTTTCAAATCATTTCGTTGAAATGGTTTCTTTTGTTCTCCATATAATGATTAAGAGACAACCTTCAGTTTGAATAAGGTTTGAAAAACCTCGCATTGACTTGTGTGCATCTGTGTTTAGTCCCTTGTATTACTGCCAAGATTATGTGCTCACCAATGGTGTGGTAGCTTAAATTGGTTGTGGAGTTCGGTTAAGGATGAAGATGAACGTTGAATTTAACTTGTGTACTATTTTCTGATTAAAATGTGATCCGAGTGAAATGGTGGTAGAATGGAGCGGGTGAACCGTGGTGATTACCTTTTGGTAGGTTTCCAGTCGAATGAAAACTTGCTTCTTAACCTAGGTAGTTGCCTGGATTACGGAAGCATTGTGGTCACTTTGATGAAGAAACAGCCTTCACCTTCAAACTTGGCGCAGCGCCATCTTTTGTAACATACATAAAATAAATGGGTTAGATAGTGCAAATTGAATACGCCACGCTTGGCATGACAGACGCATGGCACAGTGGCACATTCATGCGTGCCTGCAGTAAAATAAGAACAGTCCTCTCAAAGGTTTTTGAGAGAGGGCCGTTATTATTTTACTTAATTTTATTTTATTCACCTCTTGCTATGTTATAATTATGAAATATGCGTTTCCCAGTGCTGCAGGTATGGTGCGATTGTGCCATGCCACTTGCGTCAATATGCGCCTTGCCTAATAGAAGTGGTTGGAATGGGATAAAACTCAGAGAATAATGCTTGTTTTGGTCTCATACGAATATCATCAACATTGGACTATGTTTCATCTATGCGTGCGCAATTGAAACCCGTAATTATACCAAAGTGGTTATAGTTAGGTGAAATACGGGGTTTTGATTGCCTTCAGAGGTCAAGGGTTTCACAGACTAGAGGTGTGTAAGAGGAGTTCAGTTCCAGGAGTTAACTCCCACCAGTTCACTCAGTTCTGAGATGCGTTCTTTGGGAGATGTTCACCAGTTCAACAGAGTCCCTAATCCATATTCTGTTTATCCCGACCTAAAAATCATGAAAACCGGGTTTTGATCGGTTTGATTCAATAAAAAGTTATACAAATTGAATAGTTTAATACTATATATTTTCATACAAAATCACAATGGTTTGGATGGAAAATCCATCACAATCAAAAATGTCGCGAATGTTGCTGGATAAGTAAGAAGCGTCACTGACGATCAGTAAACGAGTGGAGAAGGGAGGGGTCGATGAACAGATGAACTGGTGGGTGTTGGGAGGGGAACGCGTGGAGTTAGGAACGCGGGCGAGGCGGAAGAATGGTTGAACGGGTGAACTGAGGAGTTGTGAAAATGGAGGAACGCCGAGCAGGGAAAGCAAGAACGATGGGAATGGCAAGGGGGGAAGGGAAGAACAGTGCGAAAGTAGAGGGGCGAAGAGAGGGGTTGATGAATGGATAAACTGGTGGGACTGATATGAGGAGTTGTGAAAATGGAGTGAGGTTAGGATCACCTGTTCAGTGAGAACGTCAACTCGTTGGTAATCCGTTCAGTTGGGATACGTTCAACTGAATGATCCGTTCAGTGCTGAATGCCACATCCCTACCTCAGATGGTGCAAACGGACAACTTTATTGCCCTTCAACCAATACGTATTTCAATTTAACTCATCTGGACAGAATTTTCTATAGCAGATACAGTTTGCCTGAAGATAGCCTTTGCAGTCAACGACCAAAGGTTATGATAAATCTGTGTACAACTCTTCATAGGTTTGTGTCTAAAAACTGCCTCACTGTTCGTGTTGTAGTACTGGTGCTGTCGGAGGGGGTGGTGGGAAGAAGAAGAGGAAACCGAAGAAGAAAACGTCGACTTCCAACGCTGGCTATCACTTGGGCCGAGGCGGTGACCCTCGAGTTGTGGCTCAACCTCCTCCACCCCAGGCAGATGAAAGGTAACTAAAACCTGAGGCAATTTTCATAATTTCCGTTCTGTAATAGGGGAGTAACGTACACAAGAACCGTAAGTTGGATAGCTCAGAATTAAGGTTTTCTAGGTATGGAGCTTTATGACGGGTCTGAAATTGGTTAATTTGTAACCTTGAGACAATTTGTATGGTATTGATCGATAAAGAAATTCCATTGGCGAAGAATAAGAAAGAAATAATTAAGGATATTGGGTTTCCAATGTTTTCTACTGTCATGCTGTGACGTTCTTCCTTCCCTCCGCAATTTGATGTTGCTTTAATATGACTTCCCAGCTTTTTCTTCAGTCAGTTTTTTTTTTTTAACAGTATCTTGTTAGAGAGTTTTTGCAGCACTCTCACGCCAAAACGAACAAAACTAAAACAGTGCTGCACATGCGCACTTAAGACACCGAAAAGTTTGACCAACCGTGACAACGAAAAATACCGGGATCTCATGGTGTCAGCTTTCGTCGTGTTGAGATGACGAAACGTAATTTAACCTTACATCTGTATAACGCTACCTACCTTCTTCTGTTTTCCTTGGAAAATAAATGTCGAGCATCGTATTCACAGCTGCTTCTTCGCATCTTTCTATGTTAATCGTACTTAACGCCATGCGTGGACATAGATTTGTATGCACCACAGAGTAATATGGATGAAAAAGAGGTTAACATGACGTTAGCATGACTTCCCAGCCGGTAGATGACAAAGCTGAACAAAAACTGAACCAAAAAAGGTTAGCATCCGACTTCGGTCGCCCTATCCGCCATTTTCCGTTTCGGTGTCGTTTTCCATTTCGTTTCGGCGTGAAGTTGCTGCAAAAACTATATTGATCCACCTTGCTGGGCAATCCAGAAGTAATTGTCTTGAGGATATAATTGAACTAATGTCGTTGACACTTGTGCCTCAATCGAGTCATGGATCGTATCTCTTTAGTATCCACCAGTCTGGTGACGTCAACAAATTTCCAATTGCGTTCCTACAAATTTCCGGTGCAAAATAAGTAGTTAGTGGCCGATCCCAGTACATGAAATATACGCGGGTTCTTTAGTTAATATTTTAAATGGCAACACAAACTTCCAAAAAGGCCTCTTGCCAAGTTGCAGCTGCCAGAAGAACGTATTTTTGGTTCATATATTTCAATCATAAACCTTTGGAATCGAGCATGGCGATCACCGGGGGGGGGGGGGGGGGGGGGGCTCATCCTACATCTCCCAAAATTTGATGGTTTTTTTCAAGGTACGTTGATACGAAAATTGAATAAAACTTTTTCTGTCCGTGGCACTGTATGTGGAACTTCCCTTAGTTAGTTACCTACCATGAACCAAAATTAATGAAATTCGGTTTGTATGTCCCATTTAACGTCTAGTTGGTCCTCTGAGCTCGGTGTTACTGTCAGCAATTTCTAAGGGGTGAAAAATAGGGTTTGAAGTTTCAAAACCCTGTAGCTCGAAAATGTTCAATAGAAGGATATGGTTTTTTTTGGGCTAATTCCGAAATTGAGGATTTTTGAGACCATCCGGAGCGTTGTATGTCCAGGGCGTTCGTTCCCAGGCCCTGAAGTTTGGATCAAAAACCTTCGTCAACGATTGTGGATCACAGTATACATAACGGCAGCCTAGATATCATTGCTAGAAAGCAGCTTAATCACCCTTGGCTTTATGAAATCGAGCTTGTTTTTTCCGTGAATTTGTTTTTTGAAGAAAAATTGTTATTTTGGATTTTGTTGATTGGTTATAAATAGTATTTTACCTGTTTGTTGATATGTACAATTTTGTTGATCACGGCTGAACGAATTATCAAATTAGTTGAAAGTTTGGCATTATGTCTAAGGTCCTACTTAAATTATAAACCGCTGTGTAATAATTAGCAGCGGTTTTCATAATCCACCTACTAACTTGTAAACACATCTCTTGTGAATATTATCAAATGATTCAAAAACATGATTCATTATCGCCTCAGTAATCATTCATGTGTCTGTCTATTGTTTGGTTCATTATAAGAAGCTTTTTTGAAATGAAGGAGTGGCATGATTATTTACCATTTAATAAATTAACGTTAAAAAAAGTTTCAAATACGAATTGTTTACATACTTTCTTGAGTAATGAAACTTTAGACATAGATTACAAGATTGTGGTATTTAGAAGATGACCGTGTTGAGATATGAAACTAAAACATGCTGCTTCTTCGTGTGAACATAAAAGATAGTTGTTGCAATCTGTCGGTCAAGATGACAATTTGTGTCTTCAGGGCTCCTCAGTCTTGGGAGGGTTACAATGCCAACGCTCCGCCTCGTTATCCCGCCATCTCATCAGAATACGAGCGACCGCCCCCCTACTATTTCCCCGGGCCGAATCAACAGTGAGTACAAAATTCATTGCGGTTAAGTGTTCAAAAGTGTATTTTAAAAGTGGACTATTTGGTGGTACAAATCAGAATGAATATGATGTACGTAATTAGGGAGGATGTAATGATAAACAGTTGTTGGCTGTGAAGATTGAAAGGGGAACGCAAAAACTGTTTTTATTGAAAATACATTCATTAGAGCATGGATCATACGTATCACGTGGAACATTGTGGATGATATAAAATAAATGGCATGAATTAATGATCATAGACAGTATGGGTGTGTCAGTTACACCAGTGAACTCTTGTGAACATCTTTAGAACGTTTATTTTGAGCATGGTCATCTTGAAATATTTCCCAATCCACCACACTCATTCCATGAGTTCAGTTACCCGTTCACTCCTGCCAGCCCCAGCGTTATGTTCCTCGTGGGACTTCCATGAACTGGTAAGTCCAATCAAGATAAATCCATGCTCCAATCTTAGTAGGTTCATCAGGTAGATGTCATTCGATTACATACAACGAAGAGTAGCACTGGTTGCTGTTGGTTACATTTACATGAGTCCATGGAACAGCCTTTCAAAGATAACCATACTTGAGAGGGTACGTATCTAGAGCTACATACAGATATGGCAGACGTAACGTATCGTAATGTGCCTTTCCCTACGACTTGTACCATTCGAAGATCACAGCATTTCGTCATTTTCTATCTGTTTGGTAGGTACCGTCTGAGCAGTCATTAAAATAGATTATAAAATGCATTAAATTCTTTCAAATTGTAGGTCTGAGAGCTTTCCAAAAAGATGCTATATGGTGGGTTCGGAAATGAACGGGAGTGGGTGAAAAGGGGAAGGATAAAGCGTGTGACGTCATCTGGTATGCCGTCCCACACGTGGGAACAAGTGAGAGGGACGATGATGATGACGTCAAGCATTTTTTCTTTAGTTTATTCCAGCCAAACTACTCGGAAAATCAGGGTACAGGGGTTTTCGAGGGTTCTTGAATCAGATTCTTTGGTCAAAAGCAGCGAATTCCAACCCAGGTCCATTCCTCATTCAATAAATCTGGAAAAGTGGTCTGAAATTAACTAATGGGGAATTATCGTCAAAATTGTTTGTTTTTTGAAAAAAATTATTCAGGACTGTAGGAAAAATGGTCGTTTGAATCCTGTTTTCAAAATTAAGCATTGTTTTTTCAATAAAGATGATTAAAAGTAAAAATGGGCAAAAAATTATGTATCAGTTCTTTTGACACCTGATTGGCTGTTGGAGCAAAGAGGCGGAGTGAAGCCTCGGAGGCGAAGGTTCTCAGTGCTGCCAACAGCCGAACATTAGAAATGGCAAACCTTCAAAGGTTGCCTTCGTGGCAACCTTCAAGAACCTTTGCCGTCAACTTTCCCTCGGTTGATTTTGAGGACTTGTAAATTTGCAATCCTGTTCATCCATCCACCCACTGCACTTATGTACATCTTTTAAAGTGATGAGTAGTGCCCGAAGCGGGATTTGAGTTGAACTGCTCGGCAATTTACCTATCTGATAACGTCATTTCTAGCGGGGACTCAGAAATCCAAATTTTACACTCATTTTCTGCCTAGACTTACCGACATAAACACCCCATTATGTGGTCAATAAGTGTTAATTTCCGTTTTTGAACAGAATTAGGCCAAAAAAAGTAGAATTTATAAACCACAAAAATTGTCCATTGCCAAAACTATGTTGAAAAATCCCTCCAAGTAATAATGACCCAAAATTTCATCATAATGAGATTCTTCTAGATCTGAGTAAAGCGATTAATGAATTATTTCTGGTTTTGATTTGAGGGTTTATTTTTTGTACAGTTTTATAATTTCTTCATAATGGACCTTCAAAAAGATCAACTACAATACAGGGGGGTTGTCACAATGATTAGTTAAGAGGAGATAATTATTAGCCATTGTAGTACTGAAATAGAGGTACCCCTCAAAATTGTTTTTCGTGTTTCTCATTTGTTGTTTTGTGTTCGGTACATCTACAAACGATTCAAAAACAATAAAACGAAAGGTAGGTACTTGTCTGTAATACGTCCCCAGGGTCTTATCAACTTCTTACCAACAATCGAAAATGTCCATTTCGGGAATCGATTATCGATTATCACGTAAGGAAACACAAGCATGGTGCGCCGGGATATCGATATTAGGCACCATATATCAATTTTTTCCAATAGTTGAAAGGAAGTTGATAAGACCACAGGGGACGTATAACAGACAAGTACCAAACGAAAATTAGACTTTATAAACAATTTTAAAAATTAAGTAGTAGCTCCCTAAAATTCTTAGGATCACATATCACATGAATTTTGTATCGCATTTTGATTGCAGGACGGCCACATGAGTGTACGTTTGGAATGGTCTCCCCTGCGACTCCTACGGTTAAGCTATTTTTTATTGACTGACTAAATTTTTTTATTTTAAACGAAAAACAAATTAATTGTATAGAAGTCCTCCCCCTCCCTGTATTTGATCTTGTACAATCCCACCCTTACGTTAGATTGTATTTATTTATCCCAATTCTTTGGTATCTCAGGAGACTTTTCATTTGTTTGTGTCATAATATAATGTAGGTAACGTGCTGTTTTGTATATAAACGACATTTATTGGAAGAAATTTTTTGTTAGCACTTACCGGAATTGTGATGTATCGAAGGTGGAGTCGGATTTTGGGGAAGGTTATTTGCGGTTTGAGAGATTTTGCTGCTGTTTTTTTTGTGACCTTTGAACCTCACTAGAACAATTTGAGCTTCACTGGTAGAAGAGTCGTCATGTCGAAAACCTCAGTTCTGATGTGGCAAATTGAGATTTCTGTCAGATTTTGGGCGCCACGAGAATGCAGCTGCCATAGCTCAAAACGATAATTTCTGTCCGCTGTAGAACCCGCAAGATTCTTTTCGTAAAGTCCGATTCAGAAAATGTTTAGAATGTATCTAGCTGTTTAGCTTAGTCATAAGCCATGTATATTCGTTTCGTTTTTTCATTATTGTTCATCTTATTTTTTGTGTATCTATTCGGCGTAAATGTGTATTATCAAAGGGTAAATCCTTCGTTGAGGTTATGCCACGTCTTGAAAAAAAAAGTCACGTAAATCCCATACTTTTTACCTCGATTTCTCCACAAGGTAAAGTTTTGTGATAAATCGTGGCACACCCTCAACATATCCTCGTGTTCACCTTACCGCGTATATTTTGTTTTCTTTTCTCCCAGTTTTTTTCAAATTTAGTTATAGATCGATCGATAAGAGATTATATTATTGTAAGGAAAAATTGTAGAATTTATTTTTTCCTGAGAGATATTTTACTAAACCGACTAAATGCTCTCGTTGAATAAAGCTTAATTATTGTTGACAAAAAAAAAAGTTGAAGATGAAAGGGGGTCATAAATCAGTTACGGATTCAAAGTTGGAAATGGTGAAACTTGAATAGTGTAGCTGGTCTAATAATGTTTTCCGGCGGGGTATAAAATGGGCGCTTCGCGTTATGTGATTGTCTCTATCTCAGAAGTTGATTTTCATTTTATTTATTTTTTCGAAGACGGAATTATATTTCTATTACATACGTATTCATCGTCTTGTCTTGTCTTTCTTGTCAGAAGGGTTACAATCAGTAATGAAGTATATATACTACACGTGTATAAATGTTTCCGTCTTGTTCACTGTACTCAGTTCGCTATATCTTGCTATAATTGAGATCTCGATTATTTAATATTTGCGCCTCTTTAAAAAGCTTTTTGAATTTAACTTTTCCTTTAGAAAATGAAATATTCCGTATTTTCATCCGATGTCGTCATTCACTCACCTCAATTTGTCTCCATTTCAAAAGCTTTTCATTCAAAAATCAGTTTGATCTATTAATTTCATGCTATATATACACAGAACAATCTTGATTGTTTCTGTGAACTGCAGCTATCCTTCCTATGCCCTTCGTACCAGGTGTGCTTACAGTGATCCTTCGTATATGAGACAGTTATTTATTTAACAGTAAATAGTATTTTTGCTTATCACAAATATTTATAGATTTTTCGTTGTGTATACGTGTCGTGGGAGAATATGTGCTCAATTATTCATCACGTAGATATCGTTTCGTATTCCTTCTTTATGCTTGAAGTGATAGCCAAACTATTTTTAGCCGCAATTTTTCATTTATTAAATTTTATGTTGCTTCTTGCTATACGTGTTTCTGATTCTTCCTATTGAATTTAGTCTTTCATGTTAGGTGAAAGTATTTTTTTTTTTCTAAAAACTTTCTCATGTGTTCCTACTGCATGTTAATAGGCCATTCCAGGTAATGTAATTTCAAATCAGTACCAAATCACCATCGTCCAATCGGTATTTTCCTGTTGTTTGGAGACGATGCCATCATTGAAATAGATTAACACACATTATAAATAGTATTGATGTGTCAATAAATTTGAGAAAAGTTATAAAAGTCCACTTGTTTTGTGTGTAAACGTTCTTGAATCCCTTCGTTCATTATTAAAATATTAGGTTTGTTCGCACTGGTTTTTTCTGATGGTTAGAAGAAACCATCATGATCCAGTACAGTCTTGATGAGCGTTTTAGAAGGGTTTGAGTTTGATAATGGTTGGGAATTGAGAAGGCAGTGGCCAGTTTATCGTCTGCCCTATTTGTTTCCTGAGTTCTGGAAATGGCCATCAGAAAACTGGTTTCGGATAGTAAGGAAAAAACACTGCAAACAGCCGTTCATTGGTACTATACAGTCAGAAAATAGTCCAAGGGTCACTGCGAACAAACCTGTTATGTACACCTATGAGTTGTATTGAGTTGAGGGTTTTAATTGATAAACATCAACCTTTGACATTGCACTTTATTATCTGTAAGAAAATGATTGCGTAATGTGGAGAAAGAAAAACCAAAACGGAAAAATATAAGTTTTGTTCAAATCATTTATTGTTGTATAAAATCTTTCACAATTTTTCATGTATTCGAAACCGTATGAATTAAAACTTCATTTCATTTTAGGACAGAGATCACACTTCACTGTAGCCTTCTACTTTAGCATTCGATCACTTTACCAACACTTCTCACTACAATACGCGCTGAATACTTCGAAGTTCTAGGGTCCTCTTTGGCATTCTCACCTGTATGTCGTTAGGTAAACTATAAACCCTGAGTATCCAGAATGTAACCTATTCTTAAACAATGATGAACATCAAAGCATTGTTCCGTTACAACTAAATTCATTTAAACTTGTATAAAATGATGTCGTTGAACCAAGCTTACGAACTATGGAGAAAATGTAATATCACAGACTGGTGACATCGCTCTTAGATGAGGAACATTCGTGTGCCAGACATTTGAAAGTAAGTTATAACCTTTTTTCTATCATTTGGAAATTTCAGCCATTATTTTCTCTATAATTTAGAACGTATTTATTATAAATCTATTGTAGCTGTATTAACAAGAGCCCTTGCTCAAGACAACTGATTAACAACTTGCTTAAAGAAGTAGTTACTTTGCTGTACACTAATGTTTTTTTGGACTGTTAACTTGGAAATGTTCCACATCTCCCGGTTCGAAAGTGTGTACTAAATCGAGTTCTAGAAAAACATGAAAATCGACAGAAAACAAATCCACTCAATTTGGCTCGTAAATGTTTACCAGCACTACCTTTAATTGTGAGTATTCAGATATTTATTTTTTAGTGACATATTTTTCAAACACTTTAACATATCAAATTCATCATTTTGAGGTAGACCTCATTTCGTCACCCCAAATTTGTGGCAAATACACAAGTAATCTGCATACATTCCTTCTGCTTATTTTTTCAAGGTTGGTACCTTTGTGATTTTTACAATGTTTTGGATGTTTGTGTGGGGTTGGTGGTATTTGCTTGTGAACATTCTTCGGAATTCTTACACCCACCTACATTATTAGTTCTTGTAGGTTTGAACTCCACGGTTAAGGTTATGCATTGTTGGCCATTTTGATTTTCACAGTTCCTTCCCTTTTAGTTGCACTGTTGGTATTGGTACCTCATTGATACCTGTTTAATGGACAAACCCCGAGTTCAGAACTCGATCTAGTTCACTTTCCTTTCAACGTGCTCAGTGTAAGATTCGGTCTCATCCGGAAGTGGTGGGCTCGCCGGTCGAACTGACGGTGGGACGAGCGGTCGTCGACTGGGCCGTCGACTCGAGCGGTGTTGACGACTGCGGTCGATCGTAGTAGTAGACCCCTGGAAACATCGTCGGGCGGAATTTAGACAGCGGAATGCGGGCACCTTATACAGTCAATGCTAGTTCGGGCGCCCTAATGTTTTGTGAGTCTCATGTCTTTCCAGGAATGGGCAATTTCCGTGTGTAGGGGTTTTTGATTTTTGATCTCAGAATCGGATTTAGCGCCCTTGAAAACCCCCCACTGCCAATTTTCATATCAAAACTCCAAGTAGCCTGGGCAGCAAACGGGTACATGGAAAACAAAATGACGTCATAAGTGGATGGCGCTGAGGGTTCCCCCCAGCCGGACGCGGGGGCGCCTTTTACCTATGACGTCTTTTCGCTTTCTTTCCATTGGTTTGTCGCCCACTTACAGTCATCGGTTACCCCTCATATATAGCACTCGCCGAGATCTTTAAGAAAATACAACAGGTGAAATTGCCCAGTGGGAAAATTCAGATGAGGCATTCATAAAACCACGGGTCAATAATAGAGGTACGCAAGGCCCCTCTCTGAATTTGTGTATTAGCCTGGGGAAATTCGGCCAAAAAAGGCCGTGCTCAAAAACAAATCGTGTAAGGCTGGAAATGATTTTTAAACAGCTTTGAGCATACCTTATATTGTATGAGTTTCTGAGGCAAGCTATACTCTTACAAAAGCCAAAAAGACTTGAAATTTTAAATTATAGATTTTTAATAAGAATATTGGAATGGGAATATTGATGCTCTTTAGTTATATGACATTTTTCATTGTTTTTCAGTTGCAGACGTGTTAAACTGAGCCCAACACACGTTTCAGTCAGAATGGAAAAATTTTCTTATTTTTGATTGCCGATTCCGCCCAAACCACTGAACCAAATTTAATGTTTGAGGAGATTATTCGAAGCAAAATTTAATGCTCCCTAATTGTGGTAGGACTGAAATTTTCTGTAAGATGTGCCGTTTAGATGTTGTAAGCCAAAAACTGAAAAAAATTGCCAAAATTTCGCGGATTTATTAGCTCCCGAAAGTTTAGCTCGCCTCAGAAACCGTCGCAAGCTCATGTTACTCATAGTTGGGTTGTCCAAAGTGGTTTAAAATCATTTCCCGCTTCACTCGTTTTTTTTAGGCAAAAGTTTCATTTGCCTGGGCTATATTGGCGCAGCTCAGCACTCCTCAGGTTCATCCTACTCGAGGAAATGGCCGATAATGCTGATACTTTAATCGCCTGATTCCATAACCTAGGGAGAGCTAACATTATCTGCGCATTTGAACCAGTCAAATCCTGGACCGATTTTGTCCCTTCATCCAAGTGAAATAAGCAGCAAATAGATGAATTTTTCTTACTGAGCATGTTGCAGGCATTTTATCGGAACGTCTTGAAAATTTACTCGTCAGAGTTGTACCTATCTCACTCTGGGCGAATTGTATATTACTCTGGGTTAGAAAATACTTAGAACATTATTTGTGTATCCCTCACAAGAGCGGTACCATAAAAATATTCACCAATCAATGAACCTGTAAGAACTGGCCTGGTTTTGTCACAAGAGGACATCTGAAGACACATTTCCTGACATTTTTCCTGTATTAACTACCAAACTAGCACCGAATAATTGTAAATAATATATACAGCAATGGGTAATACATGGTTCTAGAATTGCTATTTTTTCCAAATTCGCTTTTTGTGTTGTTTGTTGATGAGAAAAATTGGTTCACTGGGGTAACATATAATTGGTTCATTTTCCAACGAATCCAATTTTTACATGGAAATCGGTAGTGACGTCATTGTCGCCTACTTCTTTCTCCATGCTACAGCATAGCAGAACAGATTTCTCTAGTGGTAGTATCCATGTCACACCTGTATTCTGGCTGGGCCAACATGGATGTGCTCACCTCAACTTCGTGGATTATATAAAACCCTGTATCCATAGAAAGGTGACAATGACGTCATCAAAACTTGCACATTTAATATTAAAAATTATAGCTACTCATGTCGCGTCAAAATGAGAAATATATAACATCTCATCTCAGTGTCCACCTAATTTCAAATTAAAAAAATATTTAAAAAATACGTGGGTATTCCTCATTTACCCGATTTGTTTACAGTGGATGCAGTATTGTGGCCCAAATCGCTGTGCCACCTATAATGCAATAATCTCTTCTTTGAAACTGTACATTCCGCCACCATCTTTGAGGGGGGAAATTTGACAGTATGCCACCTCTAAAGTAACTAGTTCCAAGGGAAAGTAACGATTCCAAAAAAACTGAAAAAGTTTGCCACCTCGAAAATAACAATTTTCAAGGGGAAAGAACGAAGTTTAAAGAAAGAAAGGAAAAACAAGAAGTATTGTGGACGATTTTAGATATTTACACATGATTTTTTTCAAACAATTCGGGTGGAAACAGGCGGAAAAGAATTTTATGGAGAATATATCTGCAGAACTGCCGTTTTCGCAAGATCTGTGATCAATTCACTTCCACTAACCCGGGTGCAGGAGCATCTCCACAGTATATCGCCACTTTTATATAATTTGTTGTTTGTGTAGGGTTGAATCGGTAGCTATACCTATGCCGGTGAGCCCACTTGGTAAGTCACAATCTCGAGCTGACCTCCGGCCATGCTACCAACTAAAGCGATGCTAATTCCAATGAACGGGGTGATTCGTGAGTCCCGGAGAACCGATGGGGAGGTGGCGGAGTGACTCAGGTGGCGTTCCATACAACTCGTTAATCTCCTCCCTACAAAGGGTGGCTGGCATAGCGATGATGAGCCCACAAAAGATCACCCTCTGAATCCCTGAGTAGGTTTTTGAACACTACAGATGCTGCTTTTGGCAATGTAAACTTGGGATGGGATATGCTTTTGTTCAAAACTGAATCTAGAAGGCTGATGGTTCAGCCTCCCATTGATTTGTATTCAGGTTTGATGTTTTTTATTGATCTATTAGCGTTAAATTGTTGTCGGATGGCAAATTTTGAAGGTATTGGGTTAATGTTTCGGGTTGAGTTTTGTATAATTTCACTAGGTAAAGTTGTAAGCTTTATGTACAGCAGTAAGAGACATAGAGAAGAGATTTAGAGACAGAGACAAGACATAGATACCAACAAGAAGAAACCAACTGAAACATGTTTGTACATAACCTAAACTCGTTTTCAAGCAAATGTGTCATAGCTACCCAGCTAACCACAAAAAAGAGACTGAAAAAAATCATATTACAACTACATCTTGATCAGTAAATCACTTGTATTGAATAAACTATGGTGAACTTGGTTAATTTTTTTTAAAAGGTTAAATTCATCTTGCAGGTATGTTTCATACCCATACTCGTTACCTACCATTAAGATGTAGCACTCTACTAAGTATTTAATCTTATTTAACTATGTATCCGTAGGGTTGTTCAGGGCTCACATTAATCGTACATCAGTTTGCGAATAAATAAAATGTATTTTAGGTTAGTTTCGATCTCATCAGTCTTTTTCCAGTGGGTTAGTTCGTTTCTTTTCTGTACTACACAAAAATTGAAACACGTACACTGTGGCATTTCGTTGTCTTTTCCTTATTTTCCGTCAACAGGTGGGGGAGTCCAAAGGCGGAGCTTGTACCATTAACTGCTTTCTCCATTGCTCTATGTCTTCCGTCCCCTTTGTACCTTTCTGATGCAACTGTTGACAGCTGTGACAGCTAGTGACAGCTTCAAATAACATTTTTCAAAAATTACGTGCTGCTTATTTGGCAATGTCAGTTGGTTTACTTTTTTCAGGGTTATTCAAGCGCTGTTCAGTTTATCCATGTAGGTTAGTCTGATAAATTGGCGAACATAGTTGTGATAACAAGCTCCGTTAGCATGTTTAGGAGTTAGTCTATTCTGTGCGAGTAAGTTACGTAGATATCTATCAACATAAATATTGGTGTGATTAAAGTGGGTAAGTCATTAACTGCTAAATATACATCATAGATGGTAACGGAAGTTCGTTTTTTATTGCTGCCTTTGTTAGGCAGCTATAACATCACAGAGTAGGTATGTATTCATAACTAAAATTCAAACTATAACCTACAGTTGATTAGAGTCTAAAATCGATGCCCAAGGAAATAGAATAGTTGTTATTAGAATGGAAAGTTCCCTGAACATGCTTCCATAGATTGCCTGCTTAAAATTAGGAAAATTATTTGTCTAGGTGGATTAGTTTTGAGTTGTTGGTTTAGTAGGGTAGGTTTTATACCGAACCACAAAAATAGGAACATAAGTTACAACTTGCTGTTGATCTTGTTGAGTTTGTTTTTTCTCACCTCCCTCTCCTCGCCTGCTTGTGTCTCCGGTCGTTCCAAAGTCATAGGTCGCTCCAACACCTGTATGTCCTGGATAGCGATCTAGGCCTCCTGAGCCTTTGGAGCTGTCATGACTTTCATGGCCGGAGCCATGACTTCCATGTGTGCTGCTGTCGTATCCTCCGACTGGTCTGCCTCCGGGCCTGTCGTATTGGTTTCCCCCTGGTCTGTCCAACCCACCAACTGGTCTCTCGTATCCTCCACTCCCTCCTGGTGAGTAACCTCCGACTGGTCGGTCATACCCGCCGTGGCTCCCAGGCCTGTCATATGTACCCGGGCTAGGCCCGTGACTGCCCCCGTAACCGCCTACTCCACTGCTCGGTCTGTAGCTGCCGCAGCTGCTACAGGGAGGAGGGACATACTCGGGTTTGTCCTGCCATCCCCCAGCTGGCCTGTGTCCTCCAGGACCTTGATCCCATCTTTCGTCGCCAGGCCTGAAGTTCGGCCGACCGTAACTGTCACCTCCCGGTCTGTAAATGTCGTTTGGTCTGTAAGCCTCCCCGGGGCGCTCCCACCCTCCCGCTGGCCCTGATCCTCCAGGTCTTCCCCAGGATTCTTCAGGCCTGTATCCCGCGCTCTCAGTTGGTGGACGGTATGGAGGTGCGCCTGCAGACCACGTGCCCGTACCTCCTCCCCCTGGCCTGTAGCCGTCAGCAGCTGGCCTCGTCCAGCTCCCTGTTCCTGGTCTGTATCTGTCCTCATTCTGCCAGTCCTCAACTCTACCTCCACCTATAAAAAACCAAACTAGTCAATCATAATTTCCTATAACAGTAAACCAATACCATTCCCCAGTGCTCCAATATCAATTTATACCAACAGGCTGGTTTGGAATTCGTTTCTTTGGAGATCAAGGCTGAGTTCATGGGATTCAGAATAATCAAGTTGGAACCGCTCTCTAATTATTCTAAAAATCAATTAAAATCTCATGTAGAGACACCATGAAAATTATGCTCCCAAATCTGCTGTAAATGGGTTAAGTTGGGGTGATAAGGAAATTATTACCTATTACATATACATATTACTTTCAAACTCTCTCTGGCTAAATCATAATACCGTAAGGAAGACATTACCTACTACGTGAATATATTAATTTCAAAATCCCTCTAGCTAAGTACCTACCAGAGGGATACCATAACTAATGCATTTTCTGTGTAGGTACTAACTAACAACCAGTGACTCAGACTCTTACCCTCCTGGCGAGTAGGCACTTAGGTCCATTCATTATGATACACTGTTCAAGTTGTATTGACAATTCCACTAACCAGAACTGTCATGGATATACGGGATGTACACAACAGGTCTACTAGAGGCCAGGAATCAATTCTTTGGCTCATTTCCGATCGAAAATGTAATGAATGTATCCTACCGATTATTTTTGAACCCCTAGTTTTCGAGTCATTTGGAATTTTTTCCCCCTGTCTCGTAAATCACGTTTTTTGTACATAAAACTGGGTTTAACGCACATTTTCCTTTCAAAGAGAGAAAAAAACTTGAATTGCCAAATAACTCGAAAACTAGTGGTTTGAAGAGAAATTGGTAGGATACATTTTCGATCGGAAGTGAGCCAAAGAATCGGATTCCTGGCTTCTTGCAAACCTGTTACCTATACCTACCTACAATCTGTATAGGAATGTATGTATAGTAGATACTCTAGTGTTACCTGGGGGTAATTTTGATGGAGGAGCACCACTTCCACTGAAAAACCAAAAAAAAGTATTACAAGTTGTATTATTCAATCTTAGTTGAGTAAATATCTACAACTGATCAGAATTGTGTAGGTATTCTGTTCGTAATATAAGTGGTGGATTTGTCGACGATAGCTTCTGCAATGAATTTCATTTAGGTGTAGCTGTATTCTTTCTGATTTGGTATTATTTATAATATTATGTATTATTTATACCTAATATAAATATATTTTCCAACGCCCAAAACTTTGTAGGTAGTATTATATTAGGAATGTCAGTTACACCTATTTACCAAACGTGCGTCATGCTATATCAACTGGTTATGCTGTTTTTTCGTGACTGGCAAACTCAAAAACATTGCCATTCCGTGCGTGCGTACATGAGTACCTAGATATAACTATCCAACCTGTGCCCAACAAAAAGTACCCTCCGACCCTGAAACTATCCTAAAACGTAGGATTGGAATTGTGATAATTTAAAAAAATGCGATCCAAATGGACGATATATTATGTATCATACTAGTAGTTCATTTCAAACACTGTGTTTTTTATGGATCGTTCATTTGTGTATAATGTAAAGGTTTAGAAACGTTCAAATTTACCGTTTGTATGTCGGTGTTTGTACCAATTATTTCTTATTTGATTTGTGAAATACTCACTAGTATGAAGACTGGCCATAACCATAGTCTGTGGCGTAGGACCATGGGCTTGAACCTCCGTAGGTTCCTCCATTTGGTCCGCTGCCGTACGAACCACCATAATATGGGCCACTGTAGGATCCGTACGGTCCGCCGTAGGATCCACCTCCTCCATACGACCCAGAACCATAGGATCCCCCGTATCCACCACTGCCGTACGACCCAGTACCGTAAGACCCTGAACCATAACCTGGGTTCGCATTGTACCCAGATCCGTAACCGTGGCTCCCGTACGAGCCAGTTCCATACGAGCTGCCGTACGATCCTGTGTGTCCGCTACCATAAGGACGTCCGTATCCACCGCCATGAGATCCTCCGTATGATCCGTGTGATCCTCCGCCATACGATCCCTGTGAACCTCCTCCGTACGATCCCTGTGAACCTCCTCCATACGATCCATATGACGGCCCATAGTAGTACCAGTATGGTTCCCATCCTGACATCGGATACCTGGAGAACCAAATAGACCGATGCTGCTGTAGATATCGCCATACATTTTACCAACATTTTGAACATTAATCGCCACCAGTACAAGAGAGTATTCCCAATATCCACCGAGAGCTCTGAAATTTTTGTACAGAAGACGTCGAGTAAAAACAGGAAGAAGAAGAGAAAATCGGTGAAACAGAAGGAAATATGAGACCTTGAAGAAGAAAGACTGCTGACGATTTCCTGAATGATGTCAAGAAAAGTTCATCTAGAATTTGGGGATGTACGATACTCATATAGTAAAACCGTCTTGGATGGTGCATGAATGTGCTCAATACGTTGTAGGTAGTGTCCTGCAATAAATTAATAGTAGTCCTGGATTTGGATGGCCTTGATTCTACTATGACCAAATGTCCAAGAGATGCCCTTATACAGAAAGAAGCTACTGGGAAGGTAGTGGGCCTTCCATATACCGTGAGGTGAATAGAGTCAGTGGGGTGAATTGGGTCAATTTTCAGGGAAATCGTTCAAACTGAAACATGCCACTAAAGCTAGGTTCACATGGATGGGCGATTCCGGACGGTAGTCCGGCACGGCTATGCGTTGTGCAATTCTATTGGCCAACGCAAAATGGATTCTATTGCAAAGCAGTGCCTTGGATACTATATCAAAATCGCCAGATATTTTCCGTTGTCCGATCCGTTGCCGTATCTGCGCAGAGGTTACTGCGCACACCTCTCTTGTTTGGTTGTTCAGCCATGTTGAAATTCGACATTTTTATGTGGTTGATTTTGCGGTTTCAAGTTCGAGTAGGCAGTTGTTTTTTGCGATTGCGTTTTGTTATGATTCCGCTGCCATGTGAAGGCCTCTGCGGCAAAAATTCCGGCAAATGCGTTGCCATGCCAGAATTTTTGCCACAGAGGTGTTCACATGGCAGCAGAATCATAACCGGAAATCTACCCGGCAAAATCAACCAGGAATGTCGAATTCCAATATGGCTGAACAACCAAACAGGAGAGGTATGCGCTGTAACCTCTGCACAGATACGGCAACGGATCGGACAACGGTTTGCTCAAAATCTGGCGATTTTGATATAGTATCCATTAGTGTATAGGCGCGGTGCCTCGATCAGCTGTTTAGCGTTACTCCAGAACTTTGTTTACCCTGATTAGGGATAATCGATACCATGCTAAGAGATAAAATTTGACGTTTTCCAAACCATGGCAGCCTTTTGCAAAATTATACACCTAAATATTATGTAACATTCTTCATGTGTTTTCTGTGAATAATATATATTATCTACCTAATATCAATCTATACTTTTCTCTATCTATTGTTCTCTCAACACAGTTATTCGTATGTTGGTTACATAAAAATTTCATTAATTGAACAAAATACAAAATTGTTTAGTGTCAAATGTGGTTTGGAAAATGTCCAAATTGGTTTTGAAAATGTTCAGTTTGGTATGGAAAATGTCCATTTCGACTTGGAAAGGCTATATTTAAGTGGACATAATTTATAAATCGCTATAAATGGACATTTTTACTAACAAGTAGTTACACAGTTATAATTATTGCAGTTGGTGGCCGAAAGTTAATGCTCAGGAAGTCGGAAAATAAAGTTCGTTTTGTATTTTCCTTGACATCATTCATGATTGAGATGAGCTCATCGAACGAAGGTAGACGTCGTGATTCCCATGAAGCTGAAGAGGAAGGGTTGAAGATTTGGTGAGGTGTTCGGAGGCATGAAGATTGGTTATAATATACAAAGATTTCGGAGGTAGTAAGAGCCCAGAAGGAAGCAGAGCAGTACAAAACCTGGTGAAGTAGAGGTACAGGGTATGTAGGTACTTATCCGTGTAATCCAAGTGCTGCAGGTAGTAGGTACCGCATTTGGTGCTACACTTGGGCTGTTGGTGGTCCGAGCTGCGTGAGCGATGAGAATATTGGTCTGAATGTGGGTTAAGCAGGGTTCACATCCATCCGGAAAGCTATCCGGAACGTGCGTACGAGCAGCTGATTGGTTGGACATCAGCTGGGGAGGGGGGAATATTCTTTCCGGAGAAGCACTTTTGAAGCGAACTGTACGCATCTGATTTTTCAGATATTTTCCGCTCCGCATCTGCGCAGCTCACTACTGCGCGTACAGAATGGCGTCGGCAACCGAAACAGCTGTGGGAGGAAGCGCGGGAAACGAGTTGTCAGCCAAAATTCCGGATGGTTATGAACGCCTTCCCAACTTCCGCGATTACCCTCCATCCCTACCACTGCTTTTCACTAGCTTCCCCTATCCGTATTTCCGGACGGCTCCGGATGGATGTGAACCCTGCTTGAAGCTATGAAAAATCGGTCAAAAAAAAACTGGAACGCCTTTTTGTGGTCGCGTGATTTTGGCGTTGAAGATAACCTCTGAAAGGGTGCAGTGCTGTAGCCCGTTTTTTATTGCAATTGCATCTGCACCAATGAAAAGTGCAGGGTCGAAAAATCATCCGCTTGCGCAGTGCACGCTTGGTGATGTCACGGTAGCCCCTTGTGGAAATGTGCATGAACAGGTAGGATCCACTCAATGTTTCTGTCTAAATACCGGGCCAAGATTTAGTTAGGCCCGGCCCCAAGAGGCGGATAAAATCATAGGTTTTTTCTTTAGCGACTCAAGACAAACTCCAAAATTTGTATCAATAATTGAACAAGAAACAAACTATATCAATCCAAAATTCTAGCTTTTAGGTAGGTGCCTGTCTATCTAGTTGACTGGATATGAAACTTGGAACTCCCATATAAATAGGTAAATTCCCTATGGCTGGAAGTTTTTTAATGACCGACGTGATTATTGAAAATGCCTAGTGGATATTAGAGATAGGTAGAACCTAACTGAGTATAGTATGTCTCTTGCTTTCGAACATAATTATGAACAAATCGATATAGCTAAGTAGGTAAGTTGATCACGTTATTAGGTACTTATTTCAATCCTCAAACTGTGGAATTATATTATTTTAAAAGGTGAGGTGTTAATTAAATAAAGAAAGGGTTAGGTTGAAAGTTGAAGTAAGTAAGAAAATAATTGAGGCTAAGGAAATAATGCTTCATCGTTAGCCCAGGCAAATTAGACCAAAAAAAAAACATGCCTAAAAAATTTTGTAAAGCTGGAAATAATTTTAAACCACTTGAAGCATTTCAAGTAAGAGTAGGTAATATGAGTTTGCAACGGTTTTTGGGGTGAGCTAAACTTTCGAGGAAAAAAACATGAAATTTTGGCACTTGTTTCCGTATTTGGCTTATTTTATCTAGATGGTGTGTGTATCTTCCGGAAAATTTCACTCGGACCGTTATTAAACAGCAGTGAATTCCACTTCGAATGGCTTCCTTAAACATCAAATTTGGTTTAGCCGTTTGGTCGGGAAAAACTTAACCCCCCCCCCCCCCCCCAAAATTTGACGATTTCCGTTTCAAGGTACGTAGATCCGAAAATGGAATAAAAAAATTGCTGTCCGTACCTAATAGGTTTGAAAACTTTGGACTATTTGCGACCATAGGCAAAATTAATGGAATAAAACAAAAGAAAATCATTGAGCAATAATAATAAGGAAATTCATGGTTATAGAGAAGTATGGGATGCTGGTTAAAATACATCAATATACGTTGAGTAGTACTGTGCGGTGCGTTGAATATGAGTGATGTTCGTACATGTGTAGGTAGACAGCGCTTGAAGTGTTTCAAGTTTGCAAGATATTTATTGCTTCTGAACAACAAATTATGACTTTGTTGTACACTATTGTTTATAAATTAAATAATGAAACACACTGTTGAGCTCACAAGCAGCTCAACTTTACTTTTATGGAGCTTTATATATAATTATACATATATGAGCTTTACGGAGTAAAGCTCATAATTTGATGTTAAAAAGCAAGATATCCCTCAGTTCTCCTGGTGTTTCAAGTGACGAAGAACTAAGTGGTACCTACCGGTGTATTAGACCTCATAGCAATCAACCTGTTAATACATTTATGATGTAGGATTAACATTTCAATAAAAAACATCATTTGCGGCTCACCTGGTGTCCGATTTCGCGGCACAGACATTACACCTGTGACATTATCATGAATAAATCTGTCATATTTTTCATGGTTGAATCAAAAGCTACAGCTAGGTACTCGAGACCTAGCTTGACTGCCTACATGAGACCTTGATTGTTGGTTTCAATTTAGTAGGTACATTTGAGTTACCATAATGGATTAATTTTGAACCAAAATATACTAATAGGTAAGATAGCCCATGATCCAAAATATACTAATAGGGTAGGCCCAGGATCCTTTTTTTTTTGTAGCGTTGGCTTTTCAACAGCCTTTGGAAATTTAAATTCATTATTGATTGTTTTATATGTTAATTTTATATGTATATATATGTATATGTACTTTTTTGTTGCGTTCATCAAGGTTTGAAGTAACTAGGTATTATTATTCAATTGACCAAATCATGAAAACCAGTTTTCACACACAACGTTGAAATTGATTGGAAATAGATGGATAGGTATATTATTTTTTAAACATAATTCAGAAAGGTCTGAGGCAAAATACAGATTGCTGAAGAATTCCGATTTTAAATTGAGATTTTTCCTAATAGGTAAGTACTTTATTTACAAATCATTTGTGAGCAACAATTTGGTATACAGCTGCCTTAAGTATGCAGCACCTACCTGTTGTCCCATCTTGAAGGTTCAGTGGGGCCTACGGGTCCGGTCGAGCCCGGATACCCGTAGTACGGAGCTTGGTCGTATCCCGCGCCTCCTGATCCGTAGCCGGGGCCACCTCCCGGACCTCCTGATCCGTATCCGGAGCTGCCTCCTGATCCGTAGACACCTCCGGGACTCCCATGTCCGTATCCTGAGCTTCCTCCTGATCCATAGCCACCTCCTGGGCTCCCAGGCCCGTATCCGGAGCTGCCTCCTGATCCGTAGCCACCTCCCAGACCCCCGGACCCGTATCCGGAGCTGCCTCCTGATCCATAACCACCTCCCGGGCTCCCAGGCCCGTATCCGGAGCTGCCTCCTGATCCGTAGCCACCTCCCGGGCTTCCGGGCCCGTATCCGGAGCTGCCTCCTGATCCGTAGCCGGGTCCACCACCGTAACTCCCGTGGCTGGGAGGGTAACCGCCGCCACCGGGTCCTAAGGAGCAGCATAGAGAGAGTTATTAGGGCTAATCGCATCAAACTGGGAAGACAGCGTAAGTTAGGTGCAAAAAAAAGGAAAAATTCCATACTCAGGGTTTCCTGCTACCTTCGTACCTGCCACGTAATTTAGTAAATAAATCAATTTTCAATTTTCATAAAAACAAAACAAAACACCCATAAAAAACGCATTTTCTTTGCTCTTTTAACTTGCAACTTTTATTGGAATCTGCGCAAAATGATGCATAAAATACAACCACCTTTAACTAAGAAAAAAATTTAAGGGAGTCAAATATACGAAATCCAAAAAAATTGAAGATTACTCTTGAGTTACAGCTTATCATCGGTTGAATACCATTTTTACAAACTCTGTTAGATCTGTGGTGAGAAGAAATAAGAAAAACCTCGTTTTACTGCGGCCATAATTCTGCGTAATATGCGGGACAATTTACCGCTTTTCTGAGTAGTAGGCCTTTTATGAGCCATTTTCTACAGATTAGGTACATAGCAACAAACACCACTCAAACTGCTAGTTCAGAGCTATTCTAACCGGTCTAAAATGTGTATATATATGTAATATATAAGACTACACCTTGAGTTACAATTACTGATGTAAACCCGTTTCTATTGCTTCTCATCAATAAGTCACATTTTCATAATCTGTAATATACATGGACAAAAAGTGCCTAATGCCCATCGACGTCTCTGAGAATGGGTTTACCGTGATAGTGGTGATCTTCACGTCTTTCGTACGTATCCCATCTGCTCGGGCCCATCCAGTTGGATCCTCCTCCATATCCGGGAGCTCCCGGACCCGAAGGACCGGCCGGACCTCCGGGGTACCCGGGACTCCTGGGCGGAGCTGAAGGGGCTTCGTATTTGGTATCCCAGGAACCCGGCAAGGGGCGTACTGAGCCCTGCCATGTACCCCCTTTATTACCTGTAATGATAATCACGCGATTCTAAAGGAATTCTACGTTATATTATTGCTATGCATCTGAAACGAAAATAACACAGATGCGTAGCCATTTTTCAAGGGGACGGCCTCGCATAATAAAATTATTAATAAATAATGTGAACTGATCGAACCTTGGCCCCATTCTTTCTGTTTCTGCTTCTCCTGCCATTCTGGACTGAGATTGTCGTAGCCATTTCCCCTGTAGCCGTCGTTCGGGGAGACTCCTGCACACCTGGAGCACGGGCTGGCCCCCAGTGTCGGGGCTGGCCCAGGCCCGGTTCCTGGCCCTATGGGAGGCTGGGCACTTGGACCTATCAGACGAGCAAAAATACTGTTATAGGTAGATATTTACAGTGTATTGTCTTGGATACCGCATTGTTGTTATGAGAATCTATGCTCAATTATTCACTTTGGTTCGTACCTTCCTTGTGATCAGTCGTTGCTAGTGACCTTGCGATGGCTTAGTTCGGCTAGGGTAGCCATAACAATATTGGGGCATAATGGGGCTGAACGTCAAATTAGGAGATGTAATTTATGTTCATAACAATTGCCTCACATTAAAAACTACTCTGGACCAAAAAGTAATTCCATTGGTACCAACCTATTATTATTGATAGAATTTTTGGTTTCATGGATGTTTTTGGGCTGGAAGACAATCCGAAATTTCCTACACCAGAAAGTTTGACGCGATACCGATTAACAAAATTAGCTAGGTATGTAGGTTATCAAAACAATAAGTTGCTTGTTTTTAAAGTGGACAAGTTTTTGGGCTGTGGGACAATCCGAAATTTCCGACAACAAAAAATTAACGCGGTAAAGCAGGGTTCACATGGAGGGCGGAAACGCGTAATGTGGACTGCGTAAAATGATGGAGAGGGGTGCGGAGAGCCCGCCATTCCAGAGGGTCCCGTTCATATGGCGGAGTGGAAATGCGTAATGCAGAGGGCGAAAGAATGACAGGCAGACGAGAAAACATGTAGGAAGGTTACAGAGTCTGCGTGGTGGCCCATTGCGCAGATGCGGACTTGCGTTATTGCTGAAGGATATTTCTTGAGAGTATTCCATGCAATCCGCGTCAAAAGCCAACCTGTGTAAAGATACCCCCCTCTTTACCAACAGCCAATCAGGTTGCGTTGCACAGTCTGCATTAGGCGTTTCCGCACTCCATGTGAACCCTGCTTAATTCCCCAGAAGCTGAAGCAGGGTTCACATGGACGCGGGAACGAGTAAAGCAGACTGCGTAAAGCAACCTGATTAGCTTTTGGCTGTTAGTAAAGAGGGAGGTATCTTTACCGAGGTTGGATTTTGACATGGACTGTACAGAATACTGTAGAGAAATATCCTTCCGCAATAAAGCAAGTCTGCATTTGCGCAATGGGCCACCGCGCAGCCTCTGTAACCTTCCAGCATGTTTTCTCGTCTGTCTATCATTCTTTCACCCGGCGCGTTACGCATTTCCACTTCGCCTTGTGAACGGGACCCTCCGGAATGGCGGACTCTCCACACCACCCCTCCATCATTTTACACAGTCTGCATTAAGCGTTTCTGCACTCCATCTGAACCCTGCCTAATTTCTTTTCTGTTTCGAAATGGACCATCTGTAGGTCTGCTGAGTCCTACAGAATGACGAGGTGAGGACCTTCCCTAATCAGCTGAATGAGCCCTGAGGCTAATTTATTTCCTGCGTGAACTACGAGCTGAAATTCGAAATGAAGACTCTCAGCTGAGTGAGCTCAGAAGCTAATTTCTTCCTACTTGACCTACGGGGCTGAAATTGAGCCTCTGTAGGAATGCTAATTAAGAAGGACGAGTTTTGATTCTCAGCCTTCTTTTTGACCGAATTTAGTGAGCCGTGTGTTCATTTCATTAATAACAGTGCCTCTCTAGATTCGTATGATCATCATACAAATTTTTAAGGGTTGTAAGT
This sequence comes from Leptopterna dolabrata, assembly GCA_954871275.1. NCBI lineage: Eukaryota > Metazoa > Arthropoda > Insecta > Hemiptera > Miridae > Leptopterna > Leptopterna dolabrata. The sequence goes on along the minus strand of OX940987.1, from coordinate 18,059,184 downwards.
ACCAAAAACATATCCATGATTCAATGTTTTTCCATGTAGCGGAGAAATTGAGTTGTGGCAGTTATTTTCAACTGAATGCTAAGGAAAAATATTAATGAAATTGAGTTTGTTTCTCCCCCTTCCAAACACCCACTCTTCGTTCGATAGGAAATTCAGTGGTCAGAATCATCAGAATTATTAAAAATTCATTCCCCAACTTGGGTCTCCAGGTCCTTACCTGGTCCTGGCGGGCTGTTGAGGGGTCTCCTCGAGTCCCAGCCGTAGGATTCAACCCCGTTCCTGGACTCCCATCCTCCTGGCGTCCCTCGGTTGTAGGGGAACCCGTGGTCCGAACGGTCGCTCCTACTCAGGATCCTCCGTATAGCGTCTTCATCCGCATCACCGGCTCTTACCAGCGCAAACGCCGTGGCCACCTGCAAGGAAATATCCTCCAATAACGCTCTGTAGATTCACCAGGGTTCGGTTTTCAAGAATCGGTCTGGAGAAATGATAGACGATTTAGACCGACGTTTTGAGTAATTTATTGCCCATCCTCAGGGCTTAAAACCAGCCCCTTGATTCCTTGTTGATTTGCACAATTTTCTACATCCGTTCATCATCCCACGGCTCAATTTTTCAACTTTTCCCAAAGAACTAGCGTATATTTTGTGAGGCAACTGTTTAATAACACTACACCTACAGAGCAATTTTAGTTTGTGGGTTGAAAAGTCAGTTTTGGGTGGATATTCCTAGTTGGACTCCTTTGCTATATGGCTCTCTCCACCTGCAATCAGCGCCTACCTACCCAAATTAAGACTTCCAAGACTTGTGGTGTGATTACTCATTGATTTTAAGTCCTGAGGATGGGTAACACATTATTCGAAATGTCAGCCTAAATCGTTTCGCATTCCTCCTTACCGATTCTCAAAACTTGGACCCTGGCATTGTTGTATACGGTCAAGAACTCACAACAACTGCCCTGTAGATTGTTCGGATGCAGTTAGGCAGGCCAAATGTTGAGAGGCTCTGGCTGTATATATTTAACTGCCTGTTCCGCGAAAAACGACTCTTGCAAGTCCTATGACTTGAAAGTTTGTTCTCGTTGAACCACCAGAAAGGTCTGAGCACGTATATATTTCATTTGTTAAGTAGATTCCATCCTGAGAATTCTGACACCAACCGCACTGCCCTACGATTGTCCAAGTGCGGAAATACTTTTTCTGTGATTTTCTAAGATTCCAGAGGTTCCTACATCATTGCACCCCTCTCGCTGGGCGGGACCCCCTGCTCACTGTGACGTAGGGACCTCTAGAAACTTTGAAAATCATTGAAAAGGCACTACTAATCGCACGACAGTGCGGTTGGTGTCAAAGATCTCAGAATGGAATCTAGTTTCATTAAAAAATAATTTAAACAGCTCTTGTCACTCATACGCATACCCTATTTTTGCTGTAATACGTTTTTACTGTATCGATGGTGCCGAAAATGGCGCCGAAGTTTTTGCAAAAAACAACTCATTTTTGTGTGTACGACTTGAAATTTTTGTTACAAGGTAGAAGAAAAGCATTCTCGAGCGCTTTCAGGAGTTAAGTAGGTAGAGTTATGTAGTTTCCTGAACAGTGAACAGTCTACTGATGTGTTCCCGAAAAAGGGTAATGAAAAAACGTAAATAATTAAATTTTTACTTTTTTTCATTAAAAACGTAAAAAATTGTGGAACATATCCGAAAGCCTCGATTTGTTTGATAGAAAGTAGATACCATCAATATATTCGCACCTTTTCTTGTACTTAGCCGCTCTCTGTGCCTGAACAGTTTGACCGAAAACGCGGCCTTGCCAGGGGCAGAAGCGACACAATTGGTTACCCGTCGTGGAGATAAGTGCCGTGAGAAATCCCCCTCGGACTCGTGGAAGGGGCTGCTGGAAGATGGAAAATGGATGTTGGGACGAAAGGCAGGGAAGATGAAGACGAAGCCCCCTTGACCCCAAAGTTACAGTAGTTGGGCACCCCGGGGGTCAACTTAGGTCCTTGCTAACTTCAACTACCTTCTTATATTACCTACTCCTTTGGCAGTCGGTGCCAACGCACCCTAATAGCCCTTTGTCTTGGCTTATTCGCACGTGAAACGTATTTTTTTTTTTAAACAGAGGCCTTCTGTTGTTGCTTTTTCTCTGATGTAGGTTCATTAAAATGTACTATATGTATAATATATGAATAAGTGACACTAGAGGATAGCTGACCTTTGCTCCGACATGAAAAATTCCAAATTTCGCCAAGATATTCTAACGGCAAACGAAAGGATGAGTCCGAAGATAGACGATTTTTGAAAACAAAAATTGTGTCAAATATAATAATACATGAGTTTTTGCGAGTATTACGACCTCAAATTTTCAGGGTACACTTACGCATATGACTGTCAGGGATTGCTGTGTAGGTGTTGGTAAGTATACAGAGCTAGTACTCATAGGACTGCTGTACAGGTCATCTGCCGCTGTGCTGGCAATGTCGCCGCTAAATCCAAAAACAGCTAATTTGGGGTAGGTACAAGTTATATTCGTTTTACTGGAGATACGGGATGCTACTGGTCAGCGGACCCACTGGTAGGTATACACAGTTGGATCAGTTAGTTGTGAGGGCCAGAGATGAGGTCGTATATTTATGGGTCATCCAAGTGTTTCTGAGTTGATTTTTACTCGCAGGAATCGATCGGTACGAGATTCTTCATTCTCAAAAAACTACAGGATAAAAATAAAAATAGTCTATTTCCACGTAAACTAGCAAACTGTAGACCGGTTTCGGTTGTTACACCATCGTCAGCACACAATAGAATGTAACTACTGGAACTTGAGCTCCTATTTATACAAATGGTAGTGCAATCTCATTTGTGTTATTTTTATCCTGTGGTTTTTTGCTATGGATTTCCACTACTCCGCCACAAGTGAATTAAGTTATATTCTTCATTCTCTCATACAGCGCCGTTTACTATCAAATTTAGTTAGGTAGGTACCAACTCCCCGCCTCCTATCAATTTCAGTTGTATTTCAGTCGAAGTGCGGTAGACACGCATCGTAGAATTCGAAAATGACATACAATTTTCAATTTTGTATTTTTATGGGAATCAAATTTATTTTCTTTTGTACAATTTTGCTTGCACAGTCCTCCAATGGACAAGCTAACTTTACCACGTGATTCAGCGTGGAGAAATGCCCCAAAATCATGTGCAATATATGGGGGTTCATAATAACATTTTTCTTTGTTTGCAAATTAATAATGCGTACGCAGTCCACTGAGCACGAAGAACTAACAACTTAGGTTGATGGGTATTTTTTCATGCAATTTTATGTGGATTCCGTATCTGCAATAATAACGAAGTTAGTTCGCTTAGGGCACGGTTTCGACAAGCGCACATACTCGGCAATACTATGTTTGAATTCTCTGAGGAAAAAAATTTGATTTTTCCCCCCTTTAGGGCAAAAATTGACACTGATTCGTCTTAAAGGGGACAACCTGAATATTCCAAACCACAAACTACTGATTTCATCGACAATATTTTGTCAATTTCAATTTTTTTTTTTTTCATAACTTCATTTGTACAAATACCTACAGTTAGGTATGAGTAATTTTTGCGAATTAAACAAAGATCTTCGCTTTTTATTGATTTCAACCAAGCTTCCGATACAACAAACGCATCCTTACATAATGTCCACTTCAGGAACTGGAGGATCTAAACGTCAACTTTGAAACTTAAACGCTATACCTACCTACGCTGAAAGTAAAATTTACTTTATACCTGTATTTAATACCTGCCTATCTCAATATGCGACTATCAGTTTCATTGAGACTTTGAGCCATATCCTTTGCGAATCCGATGTTCACACTTTGAACGGTCTCGAATGGCATTGCCAATGAACTTTTTTCACGGTCAGTCTCAGTATTAGTCTTATGATACTGACCGCCTCTTACATGCCTTTCTTGTTTCTTCATGGCTTGTCAATGAATTAACATGGTGGCTGAAGTTCGAAAGCCCACCGTGTTTAGCTTGTTATAAAATAATGTTCTTGAGCAATGGAAGGAGTGTTTTAAATCACAAATCACACAAAATATACCTAGTTGGTTTATGATACAATATATTAGCAGGTAGATTCAACCGTCTTCTCAGAACCGTTCAGTTTTGACCATGTAGCCTGAAACAGTGTAGCCATCTCCGCAAATAACTTTTTTTTTAAATTTGTAGGTAGGTAGTAAAATGAGGAAAACTTCTTTATGAAATTGGAAAACCTACCTTGTGATTTGGCAAACGTCCTTGCATATATTTGTAAATAGTGTACCTAATAAAGAAAGAACAAGAAAAGTATGTTTTAGAAAGTGTGATTTAAAGCCTGTGACTTTCGACAGGATACGAGGAAAATCCGAAGTTGGCGTTTCATTCAGGGAAATACTGAAGGATGTTGTGGGTGCCTATCTCTTCTGTATGTGTCTCTCTAGTACCTACTACTACTACCTATGCATTTTCAGTTGTGCTTGCGTGATCAGAAATAGGGATGTCCGATACTTCAAAAGTATCAACATATATATCGTATTGATACATCTAAAAGTATCAAAAAGTATCGATGCGATACTCTCAAAAAGTATCGATATTTTTTGATACTTTTTCAAAAATGGCTGGAAATGTCGTTTTTGTTCTCTCTCCATCAGCGTGACAGTGAATATTATATCACATCCCACGTTTTTACTTCATCTAAATTGGTGTAATATAAAATACCATCATCAGCCTATCGAAGAATTATTTCAGGATAATATTATAAAATGAACAATACAATAAATCACTTCTTTCTTATTTGAAACTTTTTTGTTGTTGTTTGGGCGCTTGTTTTTCAAAATTATTGACAAGACAAGGCATGACATTATTTCGATCATTCGGCACAATCACATCAGAAAACAAGAAAGAACAAAGAAAATCCAACCAAAAAACTATTGAGTTCGGTTGGTTGCTTGCTTGGTTGGGTTAACATTTTGTTGGCCCTTCCTACTAAATGGAGGACAGTTTATTCTCACTGAGAGCTGGAGGTGGTGGTACCTACACCAACTTTCTTTAATTTGTTGAAGTCTCCCAGCACTCTAGTTAGAGGTACTGTCAACAGTAACTACACGTTGTAGGTGTTGAAACTGATGAAATGTGAGGGATAAAAAAATTATTGGCTCCGATACTGGGGAAAAAGTATCGATACTACGATGTATGTATCAGGGGGGAAAAGTATCGATATATATCGATAGTTTTGGGACATCCCTAATCAGAAAGCCGGGCTGGGGGAATAGTAAGCTGCACATACGTCAAGACTGGCCTAAGCTGTGACTTCATGTTTTGGTTTTTGGTATGTTGCCAGCTGTTTCGTAATGTCAAACGGCTATTTGCCGAAATCATACCGAGTTCGTTTCATACCGAACCATTTCATACTGACCTTCCCCACTACACCTTGCCCTTGCCGCCTGTGTTCACACTCCGCTAGTACCAATCTGTCCCGACCCTGCTCGCCTGGGAAGCTAGTTCACGGTTTGATAGTTTTACGAACCGGCAGACTCTAATACCCGAGAGACAACCGGTCATTGAGACCCCGACAATTATTTTCGCCAATCCTTGAAATCACCTATCAGGAGTAAATTGCCTGTGTCCCCTATTTTTGCGTCGATCCAGAAGAACTTCAAGACGGTTTTCTGATTTCCATAGGATTTCATCCCTTTGAAATGTATTAGCCTTGGATCTGATGACCGCTCGAGCGTTGGAAAATAATAATTTTTTTGAAGAAGAAGCAATGATGTTCATCGCGAGCCGAATCAACAGTTGACGCATTACGTTAGTAGTCACACTAGAGAGAATATTTTCCTTGGATCATAATGCGCATTGAATAGGATTGAGGCTTCTAATAATTTTCCACTTTGGGACAAACTTCGTTTTTGAAGTCAGCATTTTTTTAAAAGAAATTTGATTACGTACAGGAAAAGTGTGTTAATCTTTCGTCCTATCGCGATTCACGATTGAGCTAGGTTACTGATCAATTATTCGATTACATGCATGACCCTACAGTACAGCCTTTTACACTTTACCTACGTAAAATGTTTCATCCTATCGAGGCGATTCACAATTGAGTTACTGATTAATATAATCGGTTACTGGACACGCGATGTTTCATGACAATGTGTTTTGGTTAATCATTTGGTTTATGGTTCACTACCTACGAGTATTTATGAAGATGAATATTTTTAGAATCGACAAAAATTCGTTAATCCATCAAGCTTTGCGAAGTAGAACTACCTGTAGTTGTTCTGAGTTCATGGAAAGAGATAATTTCTCTGATATTTGTTGGTAGCTGGTCACGTTTCGTTGGAAATCGACGTAGTAGGTACCTACATACCTAAGTGATTGGTGTTCGTAACAGGAAAAGTGTTCGGTAATGCATGAATCTGCCTATGAGCCAGTTCCCAACTACCGTCTACACCTGGTCACAAAATGCAGGGTTTCGAGGAAACTTTCGCACATGTTCAAACGAATTATACATTTGGATTTGATATGGCCTCGCACTTGCCCATACTATTTCAACTCGCGCGCCTTTGTTTTCATATGTTAGTTTTAGCTATTTCAATAGTACTATAAATACAGTACCTAAACAGAAGGTAGAACCAGAACAAAAAATAATGTATCTATATCTGTAGAAATTGTGCTGCACATTTTTATTCCATTTAATTATTTTTGTCGCACCATGCAAATATTTTAACAAACTCCCTGCTACAAAGATACATTTATGTCAACATTTTAGTCAGTCCACAGTTTCGTCCTTTTAAAATTTACCCAGAACATGAAAATTTGCCACACGAGACACCTATAACCGTGGCACAACGGGAAGTTTCGTGTTTTCACCCACAAGGTATATTCGTACAGGAAGTTGCAACAGCAATGTCTCTAGTCCTCCCAGAGGGGGACAATGGTCTATTCTATAGCAGCATAATGCATCGGGAAATCGAGGTTGAACCCACCTAAGTTAATTGTATTCGCATGTCAAGATCAATGAAGAAATCACTGAATTGCTGTAGAAATCGCCGAACTCGGAGGAAACAATGGTTTTGTACCGTTTGCTGAATTAGTTAACAACTGGTTCATGAGTTATGGGAGGTGAGTTTAAATCACGAAATCTTAGTTGACTCAACTACAGTTACAATCACGTACAATGTTTTATTTTCACTTAAGGAGCTCTAGCACCCTGATATGCTCACAGTCTCAATGAAACTGATAGTCGTATACTGAATTAGGCAGGTACCTATTACTATAGCGTAGTTATATTGTTCGATTAAGTTTTTTGTAGCTTCGTTGAAGAAATGTAAAAACGCTGCAAAGTCCTTGTCACATGGGTTTATTATTCTATTGGACATACCTACAGAAATGTTGGCTGTTCATTTATTGTTTCTTTCATGTGAAATAATTGAAATAGCTATTTCTGATGGTTTCCACCAATTTTGGCCCCCAAAACACAAATTAGGTAGGTGCGCTCCTTTTTTTTCCCAAATTATCTTTGATCATTGGTAGTGCCATTTAATCGTCTTGATCCACGTTTTGACACTTTTGGTTTATTATTCTGTGAATAATACACCTATGTATTCGCTCAGCAAAAAATTTTTATAACACCCCCTCAAAATTTTTTCTTTTCCGTTTCAAGGTGCGTAGATTCAAAAATGCAATGTCCGTCCGCCGTACGCCGTCCGCCGTACGCCGTATCACGTGTACAGGCTTCATTTTCGGTCTAAAAAAAGTCGTTCTTTCGCACACATGCTCCATTTGGGCCCTAGTTGTGTCCCGAAACTTTTCAGCCCGATCGGAATATACCCAGGGGTGTTATGAGTGAAAATGTGTATAAAAATAGGTACTTTTTGCGTTTTAACAACATGTTAGTAACATGAGCTTTTGAGGTATCTTTTTCCATGTTTTTGAGGACGAGAAGACCGAATATGAAGTCGATTTTGACCAAAGACGCGGAAATTGAGGTTTTACCAAAGGTTCAGCTCCCGAAATTGATTTTTTATGAGTCAAAAACCTGGAAAACTGTCTGAAATCACCATCAATGTGTACAATAACATTGGAAAAAGTGTAAACAGGTGAATCAAGACCATTAAATGCCACTACCAATGATCAAAGATGATCTTAAAAAAAAAAAGAAAAAAAAGCGTACCTATTTCATGTTTTGGGGCCAAAATTGGTGGAAATCATCAGAAATAGCTATTTCAATCATTCCACATGAAAGAAACAATACATTTAACAGCCAAAAAAATCTCTAGAACTCCAATAGAATAATAAACCCATGTGAAAAGGACTTTGCAGCGTTTTTCTAGTGTTACTATACAAATTGATGGTGATTTCAGACGATTTTCCAGGTTTTTGACTCATAAAAAATCAATTTCGGGAGCTGAACCTTTGGTAGAACCTCAATTTTCCACTCTTTGGTCAAAATGGACTTCATATTCGGTCTTCTCGTCCCCAAAAACATGGAAAAAGATACCTCAAAAGCTCATGTTACTAAAACACAAAAAGTACCTATTTTTATACACATTTTCACTCATAACATCCCTGGGTATATTCCGATCGGGCTGCAAAGTTTCGGGACACAACTTGGGCTCAAATGGAGCATGTGTGCGAAAGAACGACTTTTTTAGACCGAAAATGAAGCCGGTACACGTGATACGGCGGACGGACATTGCATTTTTTGAATGTACGAACCTTGAAACGGAAAAGAAAAAATTTTGAGAGCTGACCGAATATATAGGTGTATTATTCACAGAATAATAAACCAAAAGCAAAGGTCTTCGTTTAATTCGCAAAAATTACTCATACCTACCACTATTCAGGCCAATTAATATGGACTCCGGTGAAACTTGGCGATGCCTATATGCATCTACCTATTCACGACACCCCATCCCCTACCATACTGGTATTCGCCAAGTACCGGAATGCAGGTAATATTCAGATGATGAGAACGAATGGAGATGGATGGCCGTAGGATGACAGTTCCAACTCCTACCTACACCAAAACCTCGCGTGCAAACATCTGCTTGTAGCTAGTTCAGCGCCCAATGTAATGATGATTGTTTTTTACCAAAACCTCGAATTAGCGGCAGGTTGAGAAAAATACAGGAAGCAAGGTTCGCCTGCCAGGTACGTCGGCCCAGGAACGGATCACAAGACGTTGCCCTCCTCTTAGGAAGTGGTAGGTCATTGCCGGTAATGAAATGCGTGATGTCCAGCCCAGGAACACCTCTGGCAGTTTTCAGGACAGGGGTATTGCCCTTGATACACATCGGGCTCGGAACTGAGAACATCTTGATCGTGAAAATGCGGTTTGATGGTGGAAGGAGGAGATTTTCTTTTCCCTTATTTGCATTTCCCACGATCAAGCGATTGTCTGCACCCGGATGACTTATACTGAGGAGTAGGGACCGCTGAGACAAGCGAGGTTTTTATGGAATGGGTCCTAAACAAGACGCCTAAACAAGAGTTTCGTAAACTCTTAATTTAGTAGACCATTTGAAGAACACAGGAAAAAGTCAGTTCTTCAAAAACGAAGAAAAACGCGTTTATGATATATAATTATGAAATGCTCTTGCCTAGCTATTAGCTTTGTTCCAGCCGACGCGAGTTTTGTAGTGAGTTCTGCACACAAAAACTGTGTTCCAACCACACCAAGGGTGGAAAAGTGTTTCTCAATAAACTTGTGTTTTATCTGTAAACTGTTCCAACCGCTTCAGGTCCAAGAACGGAGTTCTCTGAGTATCGTAAGTTTTCGCACCCGATCGCAGATGGGGGTTTTTTCCAAAAGAACTGAATATAACCCCGCTGGAACCTTCCCAAAATCTCATTTCCCTCCTACCTTCACATTAAACGGATATTTTGTCCCTGTACCTACTCAGCAATTTTTGGGTTCGTCATCGCAGTTGTTTGGCGCGTTTCCAAGGTGTTCCAGCCGATGAGTTCTCTATCCGAAATAGTTCTAAACTCAAACCCACCCTTCAGAAAAGCTTGGTTTCTGGTTTTAAAGCTTTTTAAAACCAGTTCTAGTGGCTCGACCATACCTATTCTTTCCCTGCATCCGAAATATTTCAAGTATTTTACATCTCAAGACTAGTTTCCCCCTGAAGTGGCGCTGATAACGTTGTGCTCCTTCAAGTTCTTTGACAAATGAACTAAAAAATTGGACTGAGCGACATTTCATTTTCTTGAAACCCGCCGTGTTTTTGGTAGGGAGTCTTCAAGTTTTAAGGTAATCCTGTGTAGGTAGGTACCTAGATTCTTCTAATACGTCTATTGCACCTGGCTTGACAGGTGGCTCAATCCTACCAGTATTATGATGTTGAAAAATGAATTTGGCCGTCAACTGGCACTACCAGTGAATCGCGCTCAAAAATCCTGTTTAAAAACTTATGGATCCATAACCATATTAAACCCCCGCATTACATGCCAACGTCAATCATACAAATTTATTAAGCCCAAAATTGACCACTGTTTCGCATTTTCATAAGCTATAAACTTCGGCTAAGACCATAAAACCTTTAAAAAAGAGCTAAAATCAATTTAAGCTTGTATAAATTCTTAAATTAAGTCTGAAGAAGGAATTATTGTATATTTTGTTGAGTTGTGTGGGTACCGATGTCGACCGATTTCAAGTCCGTGTGCCTTGGAAGAAATGAATGACACCCCAAATTATGCTTAACAATTTGTAACATTGCTTCCAATTTATGTTAACTGTTCGTGAGTAAAACGCAAATTTTTTATAAATTTTCTCCTTGATTTAATTGGGTGTCTGTGTGTACATAGGTATAGTTAGTAGGTACGTTTTACCTGCATCAATACAAATAATATCACCCATTGTGTTTCCACTCGTATCTCTATGTTCTTTCATACCATATTATTGATTAAAAAGGTAGGTTAGGGTCAATAACCAGGGTTGCCAAAGCGAAAAGAGAAGAAAAAAAGGTACCCCTCCCCGGATCCGATGCTCACTAAGACACATAATCCTCACCAATTATTATTGTTTTTTGGATAGGAATAACAACAAATGAGCAACAACAAATGTGTCCCATTTGTTGGCACGTTGACTTCAGTTAAAATTTTAACTCTAAAACAGTAGATCTCTATAATTTTAGGAACATTAGCTTCTGTTAGACACTTAACGGAACATTTTATATATAACTATCACACTATTACAGGAACTCAGAAAAGGAACATAGAAGTCATGAAACTACATACTTACTTATTTTAAAAAATGAGTTGGCTGTGTTTTCAAAAGAGAACAAGGTAGTTTTGCCATGATCTATTTTTTTTAAAGTATTTTGCCCATACTTTTGGAATTTTTAAATTATTTGAAGTACAGTACAAAAATAAAACACACTACTTTGAAAAAGCACTACCCTGTCAATAACCCCTTAAAATGAGGTATACGCTTTAGGATCACACATCCATAAACTCCAAACAATAATAATGAAAGGGATCGACAAGGAGGCGTTTCGGGTTTATTTCAACCGCTCGTTCTCGTTTTCCGCACGGTTCTGCCGGGAATATGACGGATGGGCAGCCAAGGAAAACGCGCTGATTATCCCTTGTCAGGCTATAGCTGGTTTTTTGTATCGTAGGTACTCGGAGATTATCTACCTCCAACAATATTCCATTAGATGTGTTGGATACGGGTCGACTCGTTTCCGCCAGTCGTAAATTAACAGTTCGTAAAATGAAAACAACTTTACCAAGTACATGTTTCCTGTACTGTGGAATCATGAATCGTACAATTCTTCAATTCACCTTTTTGAATCAAGAAATTTGAGTTATAAACATGCAGTAATGCACGACGAATTTATGCCATAAGATTTATCGAACACATTTATATTAGGTAATAACACAACCAGGCAGGTACAGGGTGGCGGAATTCATGGATTTGAAAAATGACGTCAAAACTTTTCAAGACAAAGGGTAGTAAATAATCCCAAGTAGAAGTGAATTTCGTTAATTTTGCTTCCTCATTACGGAAGGCAGGGAAAACTTTGTATTCGCGCAAGTCCAAAAAAATTATGTCCTCCAAAATGAAAATTTCTGCTCGTATTTTACGTTTCAGACATCAAGGAACATATATATGGTTCCGTGTCAGTCTGTCTGTGGTCAATTCCTTGTCCCGGGCAAAACTATACGAAAGAATTGGCCTAATGAATTTAAATTCGGAGGGTAGGTGGGGGTTTGGCCGTGGATGGTCCCACATCACATTCATTAAAAAACTGCTGTAACTTTCGTCTGTGCATGCGCAAAAGTGAAATTCTTGTAAAGCTGATATAACTACCCATGAAATTGAAATGCATGCCAGGTGTCGTTGATAATTCTTCGTTGCTTATTGCTGCTCAATCTTCACCCTAGGGCCCTTACAAGCCTCGCTATCTAACACCAGTGATTGTAACCCACACTGTATTAGCATATTGATCATGCGACCAAATTTATTTGGTAAGTACCATTCGTATATGCGATCTCAGTGCACTTTCAACGACCAATATGCGATCTCACCGGGGTCGTGCAATCTCAAGCTCAAAACACGCCCTTTCTCAAAACACGACATTTTAGAGCGCAGATTTTTCATTATGCAAAACGGGATAACGCGACGCTAATCAAAATAATGCTTCCCATAGTCAAACGAGAGATCGAGGTCGGTTCTATAATTTGTTGAGACATGTGGGCCGCCTATAGCACCCGAAGGATATATCCACAAAACTGTTAAACACTCTGACGATTTTATTGACCCGTTGACTGGCGCTGCTTATGGTGGCATGTGAACTCGCGATAAAATATAAAAATAAATTGAGCCAATAGAATGTTGGACAGGCAATTAGACGAAGAGTGGTGGCGGTCGTTGCATCCAGGGAACATTTTCAACGGCTTTTTTGATGATATAACGTTTTCAGACTACTATACTTAAAACGTCAGCTGCAGTACGAGACGTGCTTCAGTTGGAGACAGGTAGGTGTAATTTTTATTTTTATTTTTAATTTGGTTTGAGTGAGATCGCATATTGCATCCCCTGGAGTGTCGCGTCGATTGCTGGCCGGGCTGAGATCGCATATATGCGAATGGTACCTACCATTTATTTTGAAACACCATGCAGGACAAATTCGCGATCCACTTAACATGAAAACGCTGCAAATTCCTGCACAACGGTTTATTATTTTTTGTACAGAATACCCTTCTGTTACAGATCACAGCTCTCTGTATAGATGTTGTGTAATAATTTACCGATCAATAATACTTCAACGTTTCAAATGAAATAATATCACAGAACAACCAACTCGACTTCATACTCCGTGAATATAATCATGTGCTCCCTAGCGATGATGATCTTGGGCCAATTCCCGATTGTTAGCGCGTCCCTAGTGATGATATTTGGGCTGAATGTATACAATTTCATTCACCATCCTGTTGAAAATGCCTGTCGGTGCAAACTTTTGGGTCTTACTGTGAACGAACGGCTGGACGTACAACGCTCCGGGTGGTCTTAAAAAACTCCCAAGTTCGAGAACTATTTAAAACCGTAAAAAAAATCGAGAAAACGGCGTCCTGGAGACTTCAACCCCTTATTTTCACCCCTTACGAATGACTGACATTAACGCCGAGCTTTGAGGACCAACTAGACCCCAAATGGGACCTATAAACCGAATTTCGTCAATTTTGGTTCATGGTAATTAAGAAAAGTGCTCAGTCGGCGTACGGCGGACGGACAGAAATTTTTTTATTGCATTTTCGGATTCTACATACCTTGAAACGGAAACCATCAAATTTTGAGGGGGGGTTAAACTTTTTTTTCCATGCTCGATTCCAAAGTTCATTATTGAAAATAATAAACCAAAAGTTAGATCTGACTACCTCAAGCTATTCTTCGGCTGAAATCGTAAGAGATACCATAAAGCTCTCAGTTGCGTTTTGAGTAATTTCCAAGGTTCACTGCGGTAAGCTCGTACATGAAGTCAACGACCAGAAATGATGACTACACGATGGTTAGCTTGCGTCTTAAATGAGGCTTGAAGCACTAACGCTTGGACCTTATGCTAAAAACACTGACCTCTCTTATACCTCTCGGTGGGTATATGGAATTACACCCTCGCGTTCGCGTTTTAATAGGTATTACGCTTTTCTTTGTCTGAATGAGATCCCGACTCATTTTCATGATACAATTACTCTTTAGCGATATGATCGTTGTTAATACCGCCTGGAAAACGGATAGAAATAGATGAACGAAGGAAAAATAATTGCCGTTTTTTCTTCCTTTTTTTCTTAAGGGATTTTTTTTCCTTCCTTTTTACAAAAGGATGAAAACTTTGGGGTCTTTGCGAGGAAGCGCACAAGGTCAGGAGCCTTCGGGCCTTGGGATCTCGGGTGAAGATAACGAGCTTTGCCCGGTTCAGCGGAGCGCTTGGCAGGCCCGGAAAAACTCCAGGCTTGAGAGGAATATCGGCTGTTGGAGAACTTGATGAAGGGGTGGGCATAAGTATCCAGCCACAGTGATATCTACATCGAGGGAAAAAAAAACGAATTTGGTTTCGTGTCTATTTTGCTTCCTCACTACCGAAGGTAGGAAGCCTTGGATTCAAATTCAAATTCAAATTCATTATATTTTGGAAACAAAAGAGTAACAATGTACATGTTATATATAGGTACATGAAGAAAAGATTTCCCCTAATATAAATGTAAAAAAAAAAAATACATCATACATCACTAATAGTGTAACAGGTATCTCAGCCATTGCCCAACATGAGAATAAGTTCATCAGAACTTGTGCTCTCAGGTGGAGCTCGTCCAGACCTCACTCGAAAAACACGTTCCCTTCCGTGTAGTTACTTAAAAAGAATCGAACTGATATAAAATTAAAATAAAAAGTGAAAATAAAAAATAATTGAAAAAAGTAAAAGAAAAAAGGGAGAACCACTATCCTTCGCTAGAAGAACCTGCTCAATTCGGCGTTTAAACTCTTTCGGACTTCGAAACGCAAATGTGTTAATTTTATTTTCATTAAAAAAAAAGTATCTACTACGTCCTACGTGGTACGTCTATTGTATGAGACACGTTTAAAGAGCTCTGTGGCACATTTGGGTAGCTTGACGTTAGTCAACGAGGCCAGTCTGGTGTTCGAGACCACTGACAAATCATTCTCGTCAATGCCAGTTTTGAAAACGTGAACGCACGATTCTAAAAGAAAGATCTGCCTTAGATACAAAACATTAAATTCATTATATAGCCGTGATGTAGAATATCTAGAAGGCTTATTCAAGATAACCTTAAGAAGCGAGTTTTGAAGTACCTGCACACATTGCAGATGGGTTTTACAAGTACTTCCCCATACAATAAACCCATACTTCAGAAGCGAAAAAGCCAGGCCAAAATAAATGCTCTTCATCATCTTCAGTGACAGAAAACCTCTAGCAACTCGAAACACGTACAGCAATTTTCTCAACTTTGTAACCACAGAGTCAATGTGAAATTTGAACTTAAGGTGGTCATCAAAAATAATGCCCAAATACTTACATTTATCACTGTATGGAACAGAAACACATGAGCAATCAGGCGATCGTGATTGAGTAAAAAAAATTGTCCTCCAAAATGAAAGTTGGTGAACCATTTTGCGTTTAGGAACATTTTTGGATCCGTGTCTGTCTGACTGTGGTAATTCCTTGTAACGCCCACAACTACCCGAAATAATGGTCGAAATCGGCTGAAATTTGGAAGGTAGGTTCGGGTTGGGTCACAGATGGCCCTGTACCAAAATCATTGAAAAGGTACGCTAACTTTCGTCTGCGCATGTGCAAACATGAAATACTTGAAACTCCCATAACTACCTTAAATCTCGTTGAATTGAGTTAAAACTTGGAGGGTCGATCAGGAATAATACTTTGATAGTTCCAAATGAATTTCATTGGAATCGTAATGTAACTTTAGTCTGCGCATGCGAGAACATGAAATGTTGACCATTTCCTTGTAACGCTTCCAACTATGCGAAAAATAGTCGTAGAAAGCTGAAATTTTGCGGGTACACACGGCTTTGAGTGCAGATGGTCCCGTTTAAAAATCATGGAAATCGTTCCGTCTGCGCATGCGGAAACGTGAAATACTTGAAAAGCCCATAATTACCTTAAATATCGTTGAAATGAGTTCAGATTTGGAGGGTCGATCAGGAATAATGCTTTGATAGTTCCGTATGAATCGTACTGCAAATTTCGACTGCCCGAACTGAATTGTTGACCGTTTCTTTGTAACGCTTCTAACTACGCGAAAAATAGTCGTAGAGAGCTGAAATTATGAGGGGTTGAATCGAAGATGGTCCCGTATCAAAACGAACCTACCCAACTATTCTATAAGTTCATGCGATTCAAGTGAGGAAGCTATACTGCCTACTCGAATTTACACATTTTTTGTCTGCCTCTGAGTCTGTATAACTTGCAACGTACGTATAATTATGTGTAGCTTATTAGGTACTACGAAACCTGGAGGGAAGTCTGAAATGTGGAGGATAGGTGATGGTTAGGCCGTAGACATTCACTAACGGTTTTCGTCGAAAGCCACCATAAAATCTCTCAATATGGTAACGATTTCGTTTCTTCTCGTGTCTCATCAAACGTTGCATATATTTATATATATAAAAACATACTCTTACGTTTTATGCACTACTTGTCCCCTTTTTCGGGTTATTCCATTCATCTGCGTCTTCAGTAAGCCCAACTGCAAATAACTAGGTCCCTACCACAGAGTATAGGTACCTACACTTGGAAGGTTCCTTAATTGTCATATACCTTTTATATGATTAGACGTATCCGTCGCCAAGAATTTTCGACGGATGGATTCTGTCACCGTGACGGTATCCTGTCGCAGTTCCACTCCTACGGTTCCGACGCTAATCACCCAGGAACTGCCTCATTACGATCATCAATCTGTTTTTACATCTCGACCGCTTACTAAACGCAATCTGATCGGAATCCTTTCAATTAGGCGCGAAAGATAACCTGAACCGGTAAGACACACACAAAAAAAAGTACCTTCCTCTCCTCCTGAGATTTAAGAAATTCACGTTTTCAAAAAAAATTTGTAAGTAGGTACCTACAGATGAGGGTCTTTATCGCTTTAGAAAATTGAGAAGAGCAAGTTTCTCCAGTTCTAGAAGTTTAAGTACCGCCACAAAAACGCAATAAAGGTAGAAGGTATGTTCGAAATATCACTGAAGTTATTTAAAATATCGTTTCTTTGTCATATTTCATCACATAGGTATGATAATTTGGATGACTCGAATACATACATTTTTTTTTTGTAAACCTACTCTAATCGCATCTACTTCCATTTTTGAGTACAGGTACTAAGGTTAAAAGACCCATAAAAACTGAAAACTCTCTTATAACTTTAGTTACCATGTAGATAACCTCGGAATCTTGACAAGATCAGTCAAAAAGGCAATGGGTTATATCCGAAATGCACCGTCTTGACGATAAGTAAAAAAGCCCATTACTGAGTTAAGTACCCAGGTAGGTCATCTGGCAGCTTGTGGCTGTCACAATGACAATGATGGAAGCCATGAAATGGTTGGTTGAACACGGTGCACACTGTCCCAGAAAGTTCCAGTACAGTATTCTCGCAAAGTACTGAAAATCTTCTTAGGCTATTATTGAAATCGAAACCACTCCAAATTCTTGCACCGCGTTTAATTTACGTATAATCGTAAATTAGCCAAACGTCAGTCACTACCTACTATGATAACCTAAAGAAACTCGCAAATATTCTTGGATTGACATCCGACCTGCGGCTAATGTTGGTTTCATTTTTCAGCTAGTCCAAGTACCTGATCAGTGAAGTACCTACTCTTATTAATTAACTACTGGCTTTTTTTGAATTACGTGGAATCACGTGGCTCGCTGAACTGTGGCGGCTCATCGCCAAAGGACGGCGGGGAAGTGGGACTGATGAAGAGCGGTACCCCGTGAAACTACCAGGTCCGAAGCACTTAATCACAGCTGTAAACCAACTTCTGGGTCGTTGACTTCAGATCCGCGACCGGCCTCAATTGGGCGTCCGTTTGAACGAAAATCCCCATTTATCTGTATGATCCTTTATTTTGGACTGGACTGGTGCGAAAGGCGAAGATTCCAGAAACCGTTTAGTGCTTGCAGGTTTCAAGTTCTGGAAACAGTTCTTCGTTTAGCGGTATGGCAGTAAACTCCCCCTTAACAAACTTCTAAACAGAGGATAGATAGTCAAGGATCGTAAATTCATCGGGTCCCCCGCAGGCAAATTTGAAGGCGGAGGACGGGAGGGGTTAAATATAGTCGCAATTGTTATTTGTAACTCCCACTTGTTTCTCATCGAAGATAGCAACTTTTAGCGAATTTCCAAAGAGAAAATATGCTGCTGCAATGTTTCCAGACGTTTTTCCCTATGGCTACGGAACGAAATTTTCACGTTTTACTCTATACTATCTGTTTTGGTGACTTCATTACGAAAGTGTTCTATATCGGGAACTCCATCCCGGGGCTGTCCATGACGACCCGAAACAAAATAGATAATTCAAGGAGTGAGGTTCTAACGAAGAACCTCAGTCACGAATAATCTTCACTCAGTGGTCAAAATCAACTTCATATTTGGTCTCATCGCCCTGAAAACGTGGAAAACAATACCTCGCCAAGCCCAAGTTCTCTGAAACATCAAAAAACCTAATTTTGCACCCATTTTTCACCCATAACAAGCCTGGGTATTTACGATCGGGCTGCCGAGATAGGGGACACAACTAAGGCCCAAATGGAGCCTGTTTGCAGAAGAACGATTTTTTTTAGACCTAAAATTAAGGTAAGCAGATATCAATGATACGGCGGACGGACATAGGATTTTTGGAAGCTGCTCGTACGCACCTTCCTAACAAAATATTTAACTTAAGTTAACAAAATATTTGAGGGGCTGTTCCAACAAAATTTTCCGAACCGAATACATAGGTGTATTATTCAGAATAAATACCCCAAAGAGAAATGACACCAAGTCATGGTTAATGATATTGGAAAACGCACTGATAAAAATTATATTTTTATAGCTCACTGGGATACAGTATAAATCAGTGCATATAATAATAATACATTTTGGTAAATCAGTTCGTATATTTCAAAAAATGGCGAAAGGTGACAGCGGCTGGATGTTTAACCGAGGTTGTAAGGGTAGGATCCCTCCATCTCAATTTTACTCAAAGGGCACCTCGGTTTTAACATCGGACAAATGAGCCAATCTCCCTTCGTTCTCAGGTCGTCGAACTTGTCCGCACATGAAACTTGTCCTCTTAGGTGCGCTGTACCACCGGTTTCGACCACGTTCACACTCAAATTGACGCCAATTACCGCTGTCGTCGATTCTGCACGCATGACGGACGGACGGAAGTTCCTGGCGGGCTCGTTGTAAAACACGACTCAGGCGTCAAATCAGCGACCACTGCGGCTCTTTGAAGAGTATTGTTTCATAATGAATGAATGAAAATAATGTTTATTGAGCCTTTTAACATGCAGAATTTTCAATTTTTTTATTATTCTGTATACATCTTGACTATTTTTTTTTATAGTTGGCAGCAAAAATGTTTTGAAACCCTCTCAAAATTTTTTCTTTTACGTTTCAAGGTGCGCAATTCCAAATATGCAATGTATGTCCGTCCGCCGTATGCCGCGCCGTATCATCCATATCTACCTTTATTTCGGTCGTTCTTTCGCCCACAGGCTCCATTTGGGTCCTAGTTGTGTCCCGAAACTATGCAGCCCGATCGTTCGAAAAATAGGGGTTTTTTTGTGTTTTAGTTACATGAGCTTGTGAAGTAGGTATCGTTTGCCATTTTTTTTTTGTTTTTTTTTTTACGTTTTCAAAGTCATCTCGAACTTGGGAATTTTTTGAGACCACCCGGTCCAGCCGTTCGTTTGCACCGAAAAGATTCGTCAACATGATCTTGAATGAGGTATACATCCAGCACAGATAACATTGCTAGCGAACACCTGATTATAATAATCACGCATGGTTTTATGAAATCGAGTTGGTTGTTTCGTGATGTATAATTTCATCTGGAGAATGATGGTTATTTTGGATGTCGATGATAAGAGTTTTTTTTTTTTTTTAACTCAACAAACGTTACCTACGCTTGTGACGGTGTTGCTGTTCTCGAGTAGTTTTTTTGGTACGTTGGTACGTTGGGGAAGCCTAATCGATATCCCTTCTCATCGGTGATAATCTCGCTGGTCTAGAGGGGGGACTGGAGGGTCCACTGTCTCACTATGTCACATGCTTCATGGATAACAACAAATATTTTATGATATAATTCTTAAATCCACCGCATAGGTACCTATTTATGAATTGTAATCTCCCGGCCGGCTCCAGTACTCGATTAGGGCTTACCTGGGGGGAGTGATCTAAGTAGAAGCGGCATCTATTATAGGTAAATAATAAACCGTTGTGTAATAATTTGCAGCGTTGTTTAATCAGATTCGAATATTTAGGTAGCTTCACAGATGGCAAGAACAGCTGGACAACAAGCGTAGGTAGGTAACACTGGTTCCTGGTAGGTATAATGATTTTAACGGTAGTACATATTAATAAATGATAGAACTACTACTTGCTTGTGTGAATCTGAGAAGTACCTACCTACTACATATTTCCCAACACAACTCGAACAAAGGAAATCGCTTCTATGATTCTGAGTTTATATCTACTACAGCGCTTTCGATACATCATAATAATGCTGTACATACATAAATACTGGAATCTCGGTAGTTACCTACCTACCTAGGCTACCCTACCTAGGATTGTACCGATTTGCTTGTAGTCTACACTCTGAATGGCAATATACCTTCTTTAAGGACTTTTGAAACTTCACCTAAGTGATTTTAACAAGATTTTAAAATTTGTTTTGTTTTGTTATAACCCCACCCCGGGCAAGACTCGATAAACTATAAGTCATAGCGTCATTCTATAAGTCATAGAAGCCATAGCGCTCAAACACAACAGACGAAAGGATTTTCACACACCCCCTAATCTAATGCTCACTAAGCCACGTATACCTCAACTATTATTATTGTTTTTTTGGATAGAAATAACAACAAAATGCGTACCATCTGGCGCTAAGTTCGATACATCAATAACTATGATTTTGATACAGACCTAAATGCTGGAATCTCTGTAGTTACCTACGTACCTAGGCTTCACTGGGATTGTACCGAGTTGCCTGTTGCCTCCAGATTGAATGGCAATACCTTCTCTAAGGAATTTTGAAACTTCACCCAAGTAGTGTTATCAAGATTTTAAAATTTATTTCGTTTTGTTTAATGCTATCAAGATTTTAACATTTTTTCGCTTTGTTTTGTTTAAATTTCAACTCTAAAACAGTAATTATACAGTTTACTGTCGCGAACTTAGCGGAACAATTGTTTATACATTATTATTATGTATAGGTCGGAATAAATTATCTACAGGAACTCAGAGAAGGAACATAGAAGTAGTAAAACAACATACCTACTTATTTAAAGAAGTAAAGTAATGTAGCAGTATATAGTGAGGCATATAGCATTTCCAGCTGATATTTTTTGAACCTTTACTTGGAAAAATTTGATTATAAACATTTGCCTCAAACAACTCAACTTTTAAACAATGAACGAGTGAACTATTCTCATTTGTAACCCTTTCAGAAATTTTTCACAGAAAATTTAGCTATTACAATTTTGATCTGATAATTTTTAACAGGGGGTTTTCAAGAGCGCAGAATCCGAATTTGAGGTCAATAATGCAAAACTCCGACAAGGTTAAGTAGGAAACAAAACTGGTTTGTTGAATGGACTCACCACCAAAACTTAAAACCAAGAAAAAAATCGTTAAAACAACAAAATAATAATAACAGGTAGCACCTAGCACGAAACATTTGCTCGCTGCTTTGATCTTTTTTTTTTAGCTGTTTTCTGTTTATTCATTAAAAACACTTCGTCGGCCTCCCCGTATGGCATAAATTGACACAGTTATCAATAATAATAAGTTATTATGGATGTGTCAGCTTTAGGTACAATTTTCTACTAGCCTACCAAGTTCGAAATGATTTGTTTGCCTTGGTCTGGTAAAAAGAAGTAATCTGCTCATACTTTCGGAATTTTTAAATCCCAAAAATAAATTAGGTACAATAATTTGAAAAAACGTATTTCTGGCAACCCTGACCATGGCTTACCGGTGCACTACCTCCCTGTCCCTTATATCGACGGTCCCTTTTAGCGAAGCGGTAAAATATCAGCCGCTCGTAGAAGAAGTGGAGTTGATTGAGTCTAACCTTAATTCGCGCATGTACCTTCACCAGATGGACGGGAAACAACGGTTTCTACTCGTTCGCTGGCACTAAAAGGAGAACCTGTTTTAAAACTGAAACAATTCCTGTGGCAGGAAGAGTCAAAGAGATGTTTTTACCTGAAGCCTATTACAAATTGTGGATGCGGTGGTCCACAAAACTGCGGATATCATAACGATTTCGGTACTCAGGAATCACCAGAAGTTTACTCACGAAATATTCGAAACGTTTATTATCTCTAAGTACCTACCGTAAGTGTGCAAGTTCCAGATGTCCGTCGTCAAAGACTTAATCATAATTCCACGGGCCGAGATTGACCTTCACAGATGATGATTCGCGACGTCGCCCACGTAACAGACGTAACAAGTTAAAATGTTGGTGAAGAGTGACGGGAATATACTCGGTACGCCACGTAAATACGCATTAGGTACAATACCTACGTATTTATAAGCTCTTAGAACTTCTACCAATGTTTTTAGCGAATTTCCGAAGAAAATGAAGCTATTGCAATGGGTTCAAAATTTTCAGAACATGAATTTTTGACATTTTTTTACTGGAAAATCCGTTTCAGATCATCCTGAATTCATCCCTATATGTATTAACAAAATTTATATGTGTGTACATATATTTGTTTATGTGTCACTCCAGACGACATCTACCCACGGGTACATGATGAAAATTCCAAATTTCGCCATCACGTTCATATTGCCAAACAGAAGGAGGAGTTCGAAGTGAGCAATTTTCAAAAATTCTAAGGGGGTCAAACTTGAGTTTTTAGGGGTCAAAAATCTGAAAAAACTGTTAAAATCGCGAACAACTGCTATAAAATCACTGAAAGTGGTATGGGAGGATGGGTAAAGACAGAAAAATACCATTTTGGTTGTTTTTGATATAGAACAAAGGTCAACTTTGGATGTTTGGGGGGTGAAAACTGGTATTAAGGGCTAAATCAATACTAATTCACCTGACATTGTGTGGGATGACAATGCACGACTGACGGAATATTTCATGATAAAAATATTTTTCTAAAAAAAGTAAGTGGGTCAAATTTTAATTTACAAGGGTCAAAAATGGGTAAAAATAGCTAAAATCACGAAAAAATTATAAAGTTTTACGAAAAGTGGTATGGTTTCTCGCTATATCATTTTTTTACACAATAGCACGAATTTTTCTTTGAAAATTCCCTCCTATAGCTATGCTGCATGACTGGTTCAACCTTAAAGTCGAGATTTTAACAGTGTATTGCCCTTCAAACTTTTCGATAGGTAAGTACCTTATCAAAAATAAAAGGTAGGCATATTGTTTATTGTAACACTTATTTATGAAAATTACGTACGACCTTCTCCCGATACGCAACATCATGACCCTCAAATCTGAGATGACCATGCGATCAAATTTCGAACCAGAAAAAACGCCTAACGTGTTTTGATATAAATCGGCATTATTGGCGCTGGAATATTTGTGTACTATAATACGTATTGACATTCCATACCTTGATCCAGAATGCTTCTTCCGTGCACATTTACATACACGCTTTTTTCTTGCAGAAATTTGCAAAAATATACAAAAATAGGTATGGCAGGTAACACGAGTTATATAGGTTTAAAAAAAAAATGATGAAATGAAGCATCCGCAGACTGACAGAATTACTATGTTACCCACTGATTTACTTAGATAACTCCCTATTAACCGTATTTCTGAACCCTCCGTTCGTTACATTAACCTTCGCGTTTTTCAAGGACTCGCCGACGCTAGAATAGAAATTAGCATTCTGATTGTTTTACAACTATGTTATTTCGATGAAGATTCACAAGCCTTGTAACGGGAAGAATTAGAACTTTGAATGGGTTATGGGATCCCTCATTCAGATCCTGGTAGTTCTGATGGGTAGTCTCCTATATTAATAGTAGGTACCTACGTACCTACCTAACTCGTGCAAAATAAGAACCGTTTTTATTTATGCTGTAATCTTGAGGATTAGGGTCATTATCAGGCAATCCTAGTTATAAACCTGATTGCAGAAATTATTACCTACCTACCTCTGATAATTCTAAGCTTGTGATGGAGTTACGTCACATTTATATCAATTTTCATCATTTCTAATTTAATTAAATAATTTCCCTTTCAAGTTTCTTTCATTAAAATCATAATTCAGTCAGACCGTGATTAGAATCGAATACACATTGTGTGTATTATTACCGAACTCAGTGAGACGTCTCATACTCGAGCAAATTTTTGCGGGTGGGTAGGTTTGTCTGTACCGCGCTAAAAGCTACAATTTTGGGTATTTTGACTTGATATTTTGAGGGCAGACTCGCTGTGCCTTCCGAATTTGCTGTATATTTTTTGATACCTCGACGGCATTAAGAAGAGGGGCCATGGCGCCGACAGTGGCGCCGCAAGAGCCAAAACATAGGTAATAACGACATACAACTTTCAGGGTATACTTAATAGGACTGTCAGAAATTACTGTAGGTACCTTCAGGTTTTAGCGAATTTTCAAAGAAAATGAAGCTATTGCAATGGCTTCGAAATTTAAATAATATAAATTTTTGGAAATTTTCTTCATAGAAATCCGTTTCAGACCATTCTAAAACGATTCCTGAAATTTAACACTTTTTTATATGTATATATATATATATTTATATATGTGTCACTCCAGACGATAACTCTCGATAGAATTGAGATAAACAGCTCAAATTTGCACAAAAAATCTATCTTGGCAATCGAAAGGCTAAGTTCGAAGATGGGCGAAATTGGCCTACTCTAAGGAGGGTTTTGGCGCATTTAAAGTGCGCAAAAATTACCCAAAAATCCCCAAAATGTTATTTTCCAACAAGTGACCCCTCATTTTAAAGGTTTTTGCACGCTGAACACGATGGTGGAATCGGATTTTAGATATCTTGATCCGTTCTCAAATTAGAGCATTTAAAGTGCGCAAAAATTACCCAAAAATCCCCAAAATGTTATTTTCTAACAAGTGACCCCTCATTTTAAAGGTTTTTGCACGCTGAACACGATGGTGAAATCGGATTTTAGATATCTAAATCCGTTCTTAAATTAGAGCATTTAAAGTGCGCAAAAATTACCCAAAACTAGGATAATCTTTAAACTCTTACCCCCCCCCCCCCCCCCCTTAGAGTGGTCAGATTGAAAAATGTGAGAAGTATTAATTGAAGACGAGAGTTCGAAGCAAAAAAGGGGGAGGCAAACGATTAGTACAACTCCTTGAATTTCCCATTTGACATATAATTGTTATGATACCTTCATAGATAGACAAGTACCGGCCCACGTATTACTAGAAGGAAGACGAAAGAAAAAATCTATTTCAAATTATTCAATTTAGGTACTAACAGTAGGAGGAAGAAGTTTTCCTTTATTCAAAACCATAGCCATTAATTCGAATATTTCTTTGAAAATTCGCTCATTAAGTCATGCTGCATGACTGGTTTTTTTTGGTACTATGACGGCGCCAGCCGGTGGTTGGCGCCGCAAAATCCAAAAACAGCTGATTTGGGGTAGGGACACCAAATGGAAAACTGTCGGATTTTGTTGGACAATACCTAAATACCTACGTAGGTATTTATTGAAGCTAGGGGAATATAAATAGGTAGCTACCTACCTACATACCAATTAATGAAAAGCTTAGGGGGTTATACCTACCAATGTTATGAATATCCATGGACAGAACTTACATTACCGTCTGATTATGTTTGGTATGATGTACTAAACCTGAGTAGTTATTCGGATGGTCCAAGTTTCATACCATAATAACGTTAGCTGGTGAGTACCAATTAGGTAGTTTTTGTGTTTAACTCGACGAAAATTCTATCTTAATCGGACCTCTATAAATATAACATTCCAAAATATTAAGTTCCACCAAACCAAAATTTGCGAATCCTCATTTAAGTAAATGCACGTCAAGATAGGAACTACGATTAGTATTCTTGAATTTCAACGTATGTTGGGTTGATTATGGCTCCGTAGTTGGGCCACTGTACCGTTAGGTTATAAGTCAGTAAGTAAATACGTACGTGATTGGTGTGAACACAAATTTTGAACGATCAGACGATCCCAATATATCTACTTATCTGTACACAAAGAATATTAATATCGCCATAGTTACGTTAGCATTGCTTTGACTTCGTATAATAATTATAGGTATGTTTGTTTGGATTTCTCTATAGGGAGGTAAGTACTTAGTAGCTATGCTAGGTAAATAGGATGTGATGTTGGACAATGTCCTACCTATCACCCCTCAGGAAGAAATACCGCGAAACGATAAACGCCTGCTGTCGTTCTTGAATCTACGAATCAGTTGCAAGTGTTAAACAAATTAATAGTTCCCCTATAATTGCTATAAAATGTTCGCGCCACGAAACCCCAACAATAAACTGTTACGACATCCTGCAATGCATATGCTTCCTTAATTTTTTCAGCGTCAACACGCGATCTGTCCCATTTACATTTGAATAGGGAAACCACCGGAGCGTAGAATCACATCGGAACAGTCCGAAACTATAAGCGCGATGAAAAATACGATTTGTCAGAAACATAATTCCGGCACCTGTTATACCTCAAAATAGTTGTAGCGTTTTCCATGTATTTTTATTTCAGCCCTAAAACTGATATTTTCTTATGCATAACACCTAGGTACTACAATACCTATTGTATTCAGCAATTTATCCATGGTTCTCGCCAAAATTTGTCCCTATAATATTGAAACACACTTGTTGAATCGATTTCAGGATGATTTTATTTGGCTGAGATTACGAAACGATTCCAGAAGTAGAATGCCACGTGAAAGATCATATAGGTTGTATTCCATTGCTATTTTGACATAAATTATTCAAGTCAAAATATCAATAGCATATGATGTGATTTTTCATGGCATTCTACCTTTGTTATCGTTCCTAATCTCAATCGAATAAACCTGCATTAAATCGATTCATCAAGTATATTGCAAAGTATAGGGTCAAATGTAGGCGAACATCGTGGATAAATTGATTAAATGCTCACTTTTTTGCGCTATTTTACAAATAAATTTGTTCCGTCATGTTGTGTTTAGGCTCAGGAAGTACCTAACTACATTATGAAATAAAATACGCTGCTTGAACAACTGGACGTTTTTTTTTAAATAATAAACTTCCAGCGGAAAACCAAATTTGATGTTTCAGGGTGTCTTTTACATTTTTGCTCTTTTCAGCACTCACTAGCAAAACTCACGTTCTTCCTAAAAAGCCTATTACGTAAAAATATCTTATTATGGAGATTTTGTAGCGATTTGCCGCTTACTATTCGAAAATTCAACAAACAATATTGACACAATTAAAATTCCGACGTTATGAGACTCTTCTCTAGTATAGCAGAAGTATAGGCGGAGAGAATGAACATTACTACACACAAATTTATTATGAAGTATAAATTAGGGAACATTTAAGTGATCCAGCTGACTGAAGTCTTTCTGCATGTCGTAGAGCAAATATTGGAATTCCGCTTTCCACAATCTCACCAAATTTGCAAACGCTTGTGAAAATTCAGCCTCTTTGTATGTCAGGGACGAGTTAAAATTTGATACCTAAGCAAGATTTCAAGCACCAGACAGATAAGTAAACTCCACTCGAAAAAGATCCAAAATTCGCTGTAAATTTCTTTCAATCATGTAAATATTAAGTGCTATATTATAAACATGCACAATTTCAGCATCTATGAATAACAGCTTAGTTTGAGATGTCCACATGCTCACCGAATTCGCAAACATTTGCAGAATTTCAGCCTGTTCGGATGCCTAACTAGTTCAAATTCGATATGCAAGATTTTAAGCAGGCAGACCACAAAGTAAACTCTACTAAAAAAAGACATACTATTCGCTGTAAATGTACTGTTATGATGCATATAACAGATTGTTTAATATAAATATGTGCCAAATTTCAGCATGTCTGGATAAAAGGAATTTGTGTAAAATTCACCTGCAAGAAACCAACTGACAACAAAGTGAGCTAAATCTGAGGAGTCTGACAACTTACAATGAAAATGTTCTTCATCCGTGTGCAGATTCTCGTCTTCTCTGTTGCTGAGGCTGATGCGTGCTGTGTACACCGCTTGCTCACCCACGACCGACTGACTTCCAGCGACTTGCGTCTTCCACGGCCGCCGCCCCCCCAGCTCGATGTACAATCGACGCCCTTGGAAGTCGCGTGCCCTCCAAACTGACCACTCAAATTACCTGCGCCAAAAGGGTTGAACGCGTGTCTAAACGATGACCAGGCTCTGTCGTTGGGCCTTAAATGCCCATTTTCACCTGTTTAGATTCGTCCCGAGGAAGAATTGACAGAAAACCGCTGCAAATTATTACACAACAGTTTAGTATTTACCTGTACAGATGCCCCTTCTGCGTAGATCACTGTTTTCTGTTGTCGATACCTACCCTCAAGCTTCTCCCAGGGAAGCCCTAAATCAAGTAGTGGAGCCGGCCCGGGTAAGTATACCTAGTTTCATAGAAATGCGCGGGGGAGTTTGTGAATAAATTGACTGATCGAAATTCGTTCCGGCCCATCTTCTTCCAATGATCTTATGCCAGTTTTTGCACTGAATTGCATACAATCCATTGAAAACCACTGAATTCCTACCGAATTCCAATAAATTGATAGATTGATTGAAATCCAATTCCAACTGAAATCCAATTCCAAGTGAATTCCAATTAAAATCCAATTCCGACTTAAATACACACAAACAAGTCTATTATTCCCCACAAAAATCCCCAACAGAAATTTTTGAATACGTTGATTGACTGATTGAATTGAAATCCAATTCCAATTGAAATATCCATTGAATATAGGTACACATATGGCAAACATTGAAAACTATGGGGGAAAAAAATGGTTGCAAGATTGTTGCGGCGTCCCTAGCAATGATATCTGGGCTGAAAGTATAAAATTGGTTCACCCTCCTGTTGGCGAAGCCTGTCGGTGCAAATTTGAGGGCCTTACTGTGAACGAACGGCTGGACGTACAATGCTCCGGGCGGTCTCAAAAAACTCTTAAGTTCAAGAACTATTTAGAAACGTTTAAAAAATCGAGATAACGGTGTCCTGGAGATTTCAACCCCTTTTTTTCACCTCTTAGAGACATTAAGGCCGAGCTTCGCGGACCAGCTAGGCCCCAAATGGGACCTACAAACCAAATATCATCAATTTTGGTTCATGGTAACTAAGGAAAGTGCCAAGTACGGCGTACGGGGGATGGAGAAATTTTGGTTTATTATCTTCAATAATGAACCTTTGGAATCGAGCATGAAAAAAAATTTTTAACCCCCCTCAAAATTTGATTGTTTCCGTTTCAAGGTATGTGGAATCCGAAAATGCAATAAAAAACGCTGCAAATAATTACGCAAAGGTTTATTATTTACCCTTCTGCGGAGATCACTGTTTTTTGTGGTCAATACCTACACTCGTGCTCCCCCTAGGAGAGCCCTAAATCGAGTACTGGAGCCGGCTCCGGAATTAAAGTTTCCTACAAATGCGCGGGATTCAATAATTCACTAATTAATTATTTTGTAGTTATTCTTGAAGCATAAGGCAAATAATAAACCGTTGTGTAATAATTTACCTGTATAGGTGCCCCTTCTACGTATATACTATAATGAACCGTTGTGTAATATTTACCTTGGAGTAATAATTTGCCCACCAATAATACTTCAACGATTGTTCAAGTTGCAAAAGTACCTATCAACAAACTCCAGCCCCTTCTACATGATGGTATAATCAACCGCTGTGTAATAATTTACCCATCAGTAACAACTTCAACGTTTGTTCAAGTTTCACTACCTACCAACAAACTCCAAAAGAGCCATCATTTTTCAAATGAAATAATATCACAGAACATCCAAGTCGACTTCATACTCCGTAAATATAATCAGGTGCTCCCTAGCAATGATTAGCTCGGGCGAAATCCCGACTGTTTCTGCGTCCCTAGTGATGATATCTAGGCTGAATGTACACAATTTCATTCACCCTCCTGTTGAAGAAGCCTGTCGGTGCAAACTTCTGGGCCTTACTGCGAACGAACGGCTGGACGTACAACGCTTCGGGTGGTCTTAAAAAACTCCCGACTTCGAGAACTATTTAAACATTTAAAAAAAATCGAGGTAACAGCGTCAATGGAGATTTCAAACACTATCTTTCACCCCTTAGGGATGACGGACATTAACGCCGAGCTTCGAGGACCAACTAGACCCCAAATGGGACCTATAAACCGAACTCCGTCAATTTTGGTTTATGGTAACTAAGAAAAGTGCGAATTACGGCGTACGGCGGACGGACAGAAATAATTTTATTGCATTTTCGGATTCTACATACCTTGAAACGGAAACCCTCAAATTTTGAGTGGGGTTAAACTTTTTTTTCCATGCTCGATCCCAAAGTTTTGTTATTGAAAATAAGAAACCAAAATTTCTGTCCGTCCGCCGTACTTCGCCCTTTCCTTAGTTACCATTAACCAAAATTGATGAAATTTTGTTTGTAGGGCCCTAGCTAGTTGGTCCGCGAAGCTCGGCGTTAATGTCAATCATCTCTAAGTAGTGAAAAATAGGGGTTGAAATCTCCTGGTTTGTTTACGGTTCTAAATAGTTCTTGAACTTGGGAGTTTTTTGAGCCCGCCCGGAGCACTGTTCGTCCAGCCGTTCGTTCACAGTACCCGAGTTTGCACCGACAGGCTTCATCAACAGGAGGGTGAATCAAATTGTTTACATTCAGCCTAGATATCATCGCTATCACAGCAACAGTCGGGAATTGGCCAGAGATAATCATTGCCAGGGATACCTGATTATAATTACCGATGGCTGTAAGGAGTCGAGTTGGTTGTTCTGTGATATTATTCCATTTGAAAAACGCTGCAAAGTCCTTGTCACATGGGTTTATTATTCTATTGGAGTTCTAGAGATTCTTGTTGGCTGTTAAATTTATTGTTTCTTTCATGTGGGATGATTGAAATAGCTATTTATGATGATTTCCACCAATTTTGGCCCCCAAAACATGAAATAGGTACGCTTTTTTTTCCAGATCATCTTTGATCATTGGTAGTGCCATTTAATGGTCTTGATTCACATGTTTACACATTTTCTAATGTTATTATACACATTGATGGTGATTTCAGACAGTTTTCCAGGTTTTTGACTCATAAAAAAACCATTTTGGGAGCTGAACCTTTGGTAAAACCTCAATTTCCGCGTCTTTGGTCAAAATCGACTTCATATTCGGTCTTCTCGTCCCCAAAAACATGGAAAAGGATACCTCAAAACCTCATGTTACCAACATGTTGCTAAAACGCAAAAAGTACCTATTTTTATACACATTTTCACTCATAACACCCCTGGTTATATTCCGATCGGGCTGAAAAGTTTCGGGACACAACTAGGGCCCAAATGGAGCATGTGTGCGAAAGAACGATTTTTTTAGACCGAAAATGAAGCCTGTACACGTGATACGGCGGACGGCGTACGGCGGACGGACATTGCATTTTGGTTTATTATTCTGTGAATAATACACCTATGTATTCGCTCAGCAAAAAAATTTTAGAACACCCCCTCAAACTTTTTTCTTTTCCGTTTCAAGGTGCGTAGATTCCAAAAATGCAATGTCCGTCCGCCGTACGCCGTCCGCCGTATCACGTGTACAGGCTTCATTTTCGGTCTAAAAAATTCGTTCTTTCGAACACATGCTCCATTTGGGCTCTAGTTGTGTCCCGAAACTTTTCAGCCCGATCGGAATATACCCAGGGGTGTTATGAGTGAAAATGTGTGTAAAAATAGGTACTTTTTACGTTTTAGCAACATATTGGTAACACGAGCTTCTGAGATATCGTTTTCTATGTTTTTGGGGTCGAGAAGACTGAATATGAAGTCGATTTTGATCAAAGAGTGGAAAATTGAGTTCTACCAAATGTTCAGCTCCCAAAATAGATTTTTTATGAGTCAAAAACCTGGAAAACTGTCTGAAATCACCATCAATGTGTATAATAACATTGGAAAAAGTGTAAGCAGGTGAATCAAGACCATTAAATGGCACTACCAATGATCAAAGATGATCTGGAAAAAAAAGCGTACCTACCTACCTATTTCATGTTTTGGGGGCCAAAATTAATGGAAACCATCAGAAGTAGCAATTTCGATTATTTCACATGAAAGAAACAATAAATGAACAGCCAACCTTTCTGTAGGTATGTCCAATAGAATAATAAACCCATGTGACAAGGACTTTGCAGCGTTTTTGGAATCTACGTACCTTGAAACGGAAAAGAAAAAATTTTGAGGGGGTGTTATAATGATGGTTGTTTTGGATTTTTTTGATAGCCTACTTTTGCAACTTGAACAAACGTTGAAGTATTATTTGGAAAATTCTTACACAACGGTAAATTATTACACCGCGGTAAATTATTGCACAAAGGTAAATAAATTATTACACAACGATTTATCATATTATCTACGCAGAAGGGGCTTCTATACAGGTAAATTATTGCACAACGGTTTATAATTTACCTTATGCTTCATGAGTAACTACAAAAAATGATGAATGATGAATGATAAATGATTGAATTATTGAATCCCACGAATTTCTATGAAACTTTAATTCCCGGGCCGGCTCCAGTACTCGATTTAGGGCTTTCCTGGGGGAGCTCGAGGGTATTGACCACAGAAAACAGTGATCTACGCAGAAGGAGCACCTGTATCGGTAAATAATAAACCGTTGTGTAATAATTTGCAGCATTTTTTAATCGCATTTTGGGATTCTACATACCTTGAAACGAAAACCATCAAATTTTGAGGGGGGTTAAAAAAATTTTTCATGCTCGATTCCAAAGGTTTGTTATTGAAAAAATAAACCAAAATATTGCTAAAAAACGCACTTGCCCCTAAAATATTAGTTTATTGGTCCATGCATTGGAATGTCACGAGTTATCCTCTATCTTCGCTTAGTGTGGTATAATACGGTGAGTTTAATCACCCTTAAAACATCATCATTTACTTCATACTCAATCAAAGCTCAAATATATTATAATTAAGCATGAACTAAAACCCAGACGCAAATATCTGATAGGTCGAAAGAGAGAAAAAAACGCAGCTCACCCGGAAGAACTAGGAGGGGGGAAAAGTCCTCCAAAACCTAATGTGAGAATCCGAGATATTTCTCTCCAAGGACGTGCCTTTCAGCCCAAAAGCTCGGTTCGGCTACTTGTTCGCTCATTTGCAGTGCTACAGATCTAATAATTGTCTTCTCCAGCACTTTGACGTTGCCCTCGGCGAGCAACAATGCCCACTTAAAGCTGAGGGTCGACCTGAAGTACCTACTAATCTTTTTTTTTCATCAACAAAGATGGACCTTATGAGAGCGCTTCCTTTTACCCGGGTTGAAGTGCACCCAGTTGAATTTACGTAATACATACATAAAACTTGTTAGGGGGTCCGCTGATCATTGGCATCGTCTTGACACCGTAGGCAGGTGCACTAAATTCTGACGGTCCAGTGAGTAGGTAGGTATACATTGAACAATACGAATCGTGATTGTGTTTTACCATTTGAAGGCGATTTCGACGACCCACAACAATCAAAGTTGACCCACTTTTCATAATACCGCGATGGAAAACACACGTTAGAAAGAAAAAAAAAATCAGAGCCAAACTCAGAAAAATGTACTGGTTAATGGGCACCAGACGATCAAAGTTGTCTGTTCAAAACCCTGTACAATCAAGTCGTAAAGCCAGTCAAGTCCTGGAGCGCAGCTGTGGGGCTGCACAGCTCAGAGCGATCTGGAGAAAGAATCCAGCATTTTCAAAATGGTGTACACAGAAGCATAGTCAATGCAGACTGGTACTACGTAATGACAGACTCCACCACGATCTTGATGTGGATACTGTTGATGAAACCATTAAGAAAATGGTCATCGCTCATCTAAAGCGACTAACAGGTCATGTCAACATCGAAGCTGTCCAGTTACTTGGGGTGGATGACTTGCTAGGAGACAGAAGAGTTTCCACGATCTAGCACAGTGAAAGTGATATAATGAGTTAAAATTTCAATGCAAACGAACAGTGTACAAGTTCTGTATCTTCATTTTGTGATTGTAGTAATCATGTCAAAAATGAATTACTACTAAGTTGTAAACTTGGTGTAATTGAAATATGATTTGGGAAAAAAAACTTTTCATACCTACTCAATTCGTTTTCTAAATCACAAACATTTTGGCGAAATTTGGAATTGTTCTGCGAACAGCGCTGCCAAGGTCAGATGAAGTAGGTCAAGCGGTTTAAAAACTCAAGAAATCAGATGATCGAAATTCCCAAATCAATTTCAGAAATCGCACCAATTAAAAAAAAATCATTTATATAATTTCGCAAGAACAACATTTATGTCTAAGACGTGTTTTTGCATAAAGCCGTCCAGTTATGAATTGGGATAGAGTGATTGCCTCTTCTAAACAACTGTTCGGAATTATGCAGTTTTGAGCAGTTATGCAGTTTGTTCCCATAAAACTCTAAATTGATTCTTGAACCTGGAATTTAACTCGTTTCGCATATAATTATGTACTCGGTACCTACTTGCAAGCATACAAAAACATGGGGGCGACTGATGATTTCAGAAGACATGAAAAGGAGGTCTACGGCATTGGGTCAAGCATAACTCGATTCCAGGTGGGTGATAGTTTTCCGAATTTGGAACTTCAAGGGAAAACTCAACGTAGTTCACGCTGACAGGCTCACCCCCTATTGCGGGCCCTACAAGAAGAGGTGGAAGAATTGTTACCTATGGGAGACCTTACCTATGGGAAGAGTTACCTATGAAAAGAATTGAAACCTAAATGGGAATGAGGGAAGAAGTGGGTGTTCAGAGATGGTTTTGGTGTTGTCAGTGAGGGAATTTGGTTGTGTAGTTTTGGATGTTTGCTTCAAATTTTGTAATTCCTCTGATCAAGACTATTTGCCACGATTTTGGTTTTGAAGTAAAAAGTTGGATAAAACATGTCGAATAATATTCATCAACATTCTTGTCCTCGGGTGAATCCGGTAAACGCATGTCACTACCTCTTACATAGCGTATGCTAATGCCTGCTACCTTTAGGGACGCCATAAAGCCAGAAACTATCTTTCTATCTATCTACAGGTAGGTATCTCTTTTATCGGTATGTGTCTCACATTCCTATTACCATCATGAGGGTTTTAGTTCAAACCCGTCGCTACCGATACAGTTATAATACAAAATGCCAATGAAAAATTACGCGGGAACGTAGAACATAGTAGGTATGTATACCTGCTAGATAATTATGTAGATTTATAGCCATTCGATTACGAAGGTACCTACCTAATTCAACGCTGTCTGTTAGGTTATATTATAGGTATATTATATAATAATAATAAAATAATTACCATCGATTTGATATTCAAATTCAATGATGTCGGAAATTATCAACGCAGGGCGTCGCTATGCCGGCTGGAAGTGAGATACTACAACCAAGATAAATGGTAGGTACGTACCTAACATAAGTCCTACACCACCTATGTTATCGGGGACAGGAAAGTTCAGGAATACCCCTATTCATGAACTTACCTCTGTTCCTGATCTTACCTCTATAAGTAGGTAGTACTGTCGTTATCGTTCCCAGCCATACTCCGATTTCTTGGTCCATGCCACATCATTTTTATAGGCGTGATGGAAAGCAATTCCCGAATTTAGGTGAAGGTTTTTTGTTGTTGTTGTAAGGGTTATGCGCGTTATTGCTCAATCGTTGATCAGGCTTTGTTTTCATGTAAACTCTCAAAGCCCCAGAGCTATGCAAATTACCGGAACCGGAACTCGGGCAGCAGCACCCGGTAGTTCAAGGGCTCACCTTATTTACCACCCACAACCAATATGCTTCGACGAACACCAGTTTGATTCCCGGTTGAACGCTTAAGTTGAAAGAAACGGTGGATAAAACGCTTAATTTGAAAGAATAATTAGGGCCCTTCCTAAGTATTCAAATGATTTTTAGGTAAAGGGAAAGGTGAACTTGGTGAGATGAAGAAAGTTTTCTTATCGCTTGACAATGCAATCAATAGTGGGCCTGATCAACTTCATCCCTCGCGTCTCACGTGTGATTTGAAAGCAATCCAACTCGTAGATAGCTGTCTACTTATTCCGAGTCATCGGTCCAAACATTTATTTTTTGCGGTAGGTACCTGCAGGTTTCAAATGCTGATATTCCAACAAATTGACCCTCTATAATAAAGTCGGAAGATCCACATTTTCCTGCATTTAAATAGGTATAGCAGCGAGCATTGTTCAACAAATACGAGTACATTAGTAGATAGGTAGGTACCTACATATCGCGATTTAATTAGCGGCACGTGAGCTCTTTACCGAGGTGCCATTTGCCCTTCTATGCTTCTTGGTCTGTTCGGACTGACAACCAGTCCAGGATATATCCAAGATGAGTTATTCTTCAGTTGATTTTTATGAACCAGATGTAACATCAGCATGCAACCTTGCAAAAAGCGGCAAGTGAGCTCTTTACCGAGGTGCCATTTGCCCTTCTATGCTTCTTGGTCTGTTCGGACTGACAACCAGTCCAGGATATATCCAAGATGAGTTATTCTTCAGTTGATTTTTATGAACCAGATGAAACATCAGCATGCAACCTTGCAAAAAGCGGCAAGTGAGCTCTTTACCGAGGTGCCATTTGTCCTTCTATGCTTCTTGGTCTGTTCGGACTGACAACCAGTCCAGGATATATCCAAGATGAGTTATTCTTCAGTTGATTTTTATGAACCAGATGTAACATCAGCATGCAACCTTGCAAAAAGCGGCAAGTGAGCTCTTTACCGAGGTGCCATTTGTCCTTCTATGCTTCTTGGTCTGTTCGGACTGACAACCAGTCCATTATATTTATCCAAGGTGAGTTATTCTTCAGTTGATTTTTATGAACCAGATGTAACATCAGCATGCAACCTTGCAAAAAGCGGCAAGTGAGCTCTTTACCGAGGTGCCATTTGCCCTTCTATGCTTCTTGGTCTGTTCGGACTGACAACCAGTCCATTATATATCCAAGATGAGTTATTCTTCAGTTGATTTTTATGAACCAGATGTAACATCAGCATGCAACTATGCTAAAAGCGGCAAGTGAGCTCTTTACCGAGGTGCCATTTGCCCTTCTATGCTTCTTGGTCTGTTCGGCCTGACAACCAGTCCAGGATATATCCAAGATGAGTTATTCTTCAGTTGATTTTTATGAACCAGATGTA
The DNA here is from genome assembly GCA_954871275.1 of Leptopterna dolabrata. Lineage (NCBI taxonomy): Eukaryota > Metazoa > Arthropoda > Insecta > Hemiptera > Miridae > Leptopterna > Leptopterna dolabrata. The sequence continues at coordinate 18,021,551 of OX940987.1, read as the reverse complement.
ACATCAGCATGCAACTTTGCAAAAAAGCGGCAAGTGAGCTCTTTACCGAGGTGCCATTTGCCCTTCTATGCTTCTTGGTCTGTTCGGACTGACAACCAGTCCAGGATATATCCAAGATGAGTTATTCTTCAGTTGATTTATGAACCAGATGTAACATCAGCATGCAACTTTGCAAAAAAGCGGCAAGTGAGCTCTTTACCGAGGTGCCATTTGCCCTTCTATGCTTCTTGGTCTGTTCGGACTGACAACCAGTCCAGGATATATCCAAGGTGAGTTATTCTTCAGTTGATTTATGAACCAGATGTAACATCAGCATGCAACTTTGCTAAAAGCGGCAAGTGAGCTCTTTACCGAGGTGCCATTTGTCCTTCTATGCTTCTTGGTTTGTTCGGACTGACAACCAGTCCAGGATATATCCCAGGTGAGTTATTCTTCAGTTGATTTATCAACCAGACTTTACTTGCAACTTTGCCACAAGTGGCAACTGCGCTCTTTACCTAGGTGCCATTTGCCCGTCTACGCTTCTCCATTTTTTCGGACAGACAGACCTGTCGACCAGTCGAGGATATATTCGAAATGACTCACTTCCGGGTTAAAATCGTAAACAAAAAAAATTGCCTCATACCGTTATGTAGTTTCAAGTTTTGAGGGGGGGGGGGGGGGGGGGGGGTGAATAATCAGCGTTTCCGGACTTCCTGTGGACAGGTGGCGAATCTTTCTCCAACCGTACTTATGTACTTTACACTTACACCTGCCTCTCACATGAAAACTGATCTACTTGGAACATCGAATAATCGATGCCTATCTGTTAGTTAACGAGTAACCTACCTATTCTACCCAAAAAGTGAAATATTAGTCACTTTTCGGTACATAATTTATTTTAAGTCGACCAATATACACCTACAAGAATTGCGAAAGGTGAAAACGAAGGGGAAATCGCATAGGTTAGCAAACCCACTTTTTACAAACATTTGATTTTCCCAATTTCGTAATGACTAAGTACGTAGAACTTATAGCTCTTCAAAATACAGGATGTCCCAGAAATCCCCCTCCCCTTATTTTCTTTGTTGGATACGTTTCTTGATAAGTTGACGGGGCCACTCGTTATTTCGATGGCAGGCCAGGTGTTTGTCTAAACACCGAATCCTGTTGGTTTTGCCTACCTTCCTCATCTCATTAGCTCTTGAGAGTTTTTTGTTTCGAAATAACACCCGCCTTCACAAAGTTTCGAAAATTCAACTCGTTCTGTTATAGCATAGATATGTTATTTTGTGTATACAATTTATTAAAATGTACCTAGGTTCGTTTAGATTTTTTTCTCTGAAATGTTTATTTATACATAGGACAGGACCGAGTCCCCCCCCCCCCCCGCGATACTTACATGCGTAGGTATATTACCAATATTTACGCCGTCTACAGTTTAACTCTCGTAATGTAATTCGAATGATTTATCCAACCCTGTCGTTACTTCAAACTTTTTTCAAGATCCATTTTGATTAGAACTATCGAGAGTCAACTGTATTATACCACCAATAAGTGGGCAACAACTAAAACGCATTGAAACCAGGGATTGAATCTGAGGTATCATAAATATCATACACCTATATTGTATCATGATATTGAAATTTTAACAGGGATATATTTTTGGGCTGGGGGACAATCTAGAATTTCCGACCGACCATCAAGAAGTGTAACGCACTACCGATAAACAATACTGGTTCCCATACACCTGATGTCCTATGCAAGGTAGTTGTTTACTGAAGGCGACTACTAAGTTACTAGATTAGCCGTGAGGCTAATGTAATACCAAAAATCTCAAGGTAAAATTCAAGTTTTTATTGACATCAAGACTTTTTTAACAGGAAAAATAAGCTTACAAACTAATCATCAAAACACAGGAATGGTGAGGGGTGATTTGTTAAAATGATCTAACAAAGTACATCCTTAAAGATAAGTGAGATGTACGTTTGAGTTTATAATAAAAACAACCTGAATTCTATCAAGTTCAAGACGACGACTGGGAAGATCAAAATGAAAACGCCAAAGACTGCTAAGTGCATGCATTAATTCCAGAATATCACAAAATCCACATACCTACTTATTCAGAATAGTTTGACTTGACACCTAAATCCTAAACATGTCGTGAAGCATAATCAAGGTATGCGTAACAGTAACGATTGCTACTTTACAAAATGTAACAAGCACATTAAATTAAAATTTTGAATAACCTAACACACTTGGAAGTTCTAGCAATCTATGTGTTTCATCTAACTTCCTTAAATGACTAGAATGATCAGTCAAACTGACGCAAAGATTTAAAAAAAACTGTTATCTAGTTTTCTCTCGAAAAATCTAGTACTTTTTTATTGCTTTTGATTTGACTTTTTGAGTAAGATAATTATTATATTATACTCTAGTAGGTACCTATCGTATGTCTACGAGTTGAGAGGTAAGTAATAAAAATTAAATGATGACTTTCATTTGTATATGAACGTCGGCGAAACTAGCGTGTAACCTTTACCTACATTCTGTAACTAGAAATCAATACTCTTTCATCGGAATTAGAACATTTTCAGTTTCAACGGTTCATATTGACAGGCCATAGGTTTAACTCATAGTTACAACGCTAGGAATGTAACGCGAAATCTAATGAAAAATACTTCATCAACAAGGGTCGCAAAGGTAAGTTCTTAGAAAGCATTATCTCATATAAAACAAAACAGGTAACTGCGAAATGTGCGTCTGTTATTTTGAAATGGAACGAAAACCTCTTTGGAATTGGTAAAAAATTCCAAGGCAAAGCAGGTATATTTTGATGCTATGGTTGAGAACTGCCCCAAAATTGGATTTAGTTGCCATCGAAATGAAAATTCCCTAGTGCCTGATTTCAACAGCGTATTTTTAAGACTATTTTTATAAGCGAAATACCAAGAATGTGCTAAGAACATTGTTTTTCGCCTGTTTTGGATAGTTATTTTCCGTACAGTAGAGCTTAAAATGATTTCGTTAAATTTTTTCTCCACTGACGCTTGCAGAATATCCTTAAAACGTCTATCCAAGGCGCCTTAACACTGATACTTCATTTATTAATGTATGAATTAATTTAAATGGATTAAACCTTGAATTAAATCGATGATGTTCAGAATCACTGAGCGAATGGTCACACCCCTTTTGAGATAAATAAATCAACACGAAGTGGATCAAACTAGACTGAGAGGATTCAATTTCAACGTGGCGAACCAAATGAAATTGTACCTACACAAGGTTAAAAGGCAAATATCTGATGATGTTTCATAATAGTATTCATGTGTTGCAAAGATTCAACATTTAAATTAAGAAGTTCCAGTCATTCAGCATGGCTATAAGAGCGAATTTTCAAAGAAATATTCGTGATACTGTGTAAAAAGATGATATAGCTAGAAACCATACCACTTTTCGAAAACTACATCGTTTTTTCGTGATTTCAGCCACTTTTACCAATTTTTGACCCTTACAAAGTCAAATTTGACATAACCTTTTTTGAGAAAAATATTTTTATCATCGAAATAGTTCCTCCGTCGTGAATCACCATCCCACACAACTTCAGGATATAATTTTTGACCACCATAAATGCGAATTTGACCCTATTCTGTCTTTACTCATCCTTCCATACCACTTTCTGTGATTCACAATTTTAGCCGTTTTTACAGATTTTTGAGCCTTAAAAACACACATTTGACCCCCTTAAAATTTTTGAAAATTGCTCATCTTCAAACTCACCTTTTTGCCTGGCAACACGAACGTTTTGCCGACATTTGGAATTTTTATCATGTACCAAAGGACAGATATCGTCCAGAGTGACACATAAATAAATATATATACGTTTTTGTTGAAATCTAGGGATGAATTCGGGATACTCTGAAACGGATTTCCTACAAAACAAATTTCAAAAATTCATGTTCCGACAATTTTGGACCCACTGACCCGTTTTCTTTGAAAATTCGCTAAAAACAAGGCTACTACACCATGAGGAAGGTTCCTCCAACAAAACTAACGAAACAAAATGGGAGACACGTACATAATATATATCCAATTTGTTGTCTGGAAGTGTAATCAGAGAAAATTCATAACTAGTTCGTACCTTAGGAATAAGCTTGCGTTATACTATTAACTGGCTATAAGTCAAGGAACACTATTGTAAGAAATGATTATGCAAACGTTAGAGCTGTTTGTTCCTCACTTGACGATTTCCAGCAGAATCCATTTAGAAATAGGTAAGCCAACCCAACCATTTCAACAACCAACATCTTAGTTTCCATCAGGCAACATAACCTTTCTGACTATGACTTCAGTATGTTCAACAAACATTCTTGGTCCAAAAATACTGAAGGAACACAACATTTCAGGGGGACGACTAGAAGTGAAAATTACAATGAAGTTTATATAATGGCACAGATCGATGCGTGGGTTCAATTTAGTTGAGAGACTTTACAGTAACATTGAAGTAAATCGGCTGAGATCAAAATATCTTGTATTCATAATGGCATTAATAATAGTTTCAAGAGATGAAATTAACACAGCTTCTGTAAGACTTCCACATAAGTATATGACTACAATGATCAAAAAATATGACTGAGTAAATTAGGTAGGGTACCTACTGCCTAATATTTTCTAAAATGGGACCTGAGTATCAATGTTAGCTTAGAATAGGCTCATTGTAGTGATCATCTACGGAAGTATTATAGTTCACTCACGGCTCACCCCGAGGCAACTAAGTTTCAACTAACAAACTTGTCTGATAATAAGGTTTATCATTAGATAGGAAGGGTTTCAAGTATGTATCTACCAATAATAGAAGGTTTTTCTAGAGCAATTTGATTTTGACGATATCACCAAATGTTTCGGGACGGGAATTGGACAAATTTCTTTCTTTCTACACTGAAAGCGTTTGGCCCCAGATAAACTTTCTTTTCCAACTACGCAAGTTGTAAATACGACTTCGAAAAACGGAATTTCTTGAAATGCGTTCAAATATTTTTTTCGCAACCTAATCAAGCGTTAAAATAAATGCTTGGAAATGCTATATTATTAAAACTTGTGCTTGAACATTCGAGCAAATCTACGTTTTAATTGAAACAAGTAGACACCAAGAATTAGTATGCGTATTGGATGGTTTTCATACAACTTTTTCAAGGGGAAATTGTGGCAGCAACCTGCGGTAATACGAGCTAAAGAGATCAACGGATCAAGAATATAGAAGTTTGTTTTCACCTACCTTCTGTAAAAAAAGAAATCCTTTACAAGGTACAAACAAATATTAAATGTTTCAAGACGATGCGATTTTTAACTCGAGCAATAAATTTTAAAATATTATAATACGAATCTATAACTACGCGTAACCATGGTAACTATCGAGATGATCGGGGTAGGAACGAATCGGAAGTGCTCTAATCCTCTCAACGTTGTAAACTCGCAAATTTTGGAAACACTGGTTTTATTTGTTAGTGTACCTGTATCGGGATTTATCCCTTTACACCGACACAGGTTTATACCTATCTAACGTGTATGTTCAAAAGCATCCACCTAGGTACCACAAAAATACTGTCTACTTCATAAAGTATAGGGAATATTTCTGCCATTAAAATGCAGCTAGGTACCTGTTTCCGTCTTATTATTTGTGCCATGCATTTTTTCGGTGATTGAAATATAATTTGGCAATCAAAACCGTGCAATATTTGAGTAAAAGGTTCTTCTTGTTGCGCCATCTCCTTCCAGATGTTACGCGCTCCGTTTCTCGAGAGACAGCCAACGGCGCAGGTCCTTCATCGACGGATTGTGGATTATGAACCGAAGAAGCTCATGCCACTGCCCCCACACCACGTGACCAAAATAAAGCGTTTTTCACTCTCTGAACGTTAACAACAACTCACGTTCCTTGACCATTCTAGCTAGGACCTCTTCATTAGTTACCTTCTGAACCCAGGATAGTTGCAGCATCCGTCTATAGAAATACATTTCCAAAGCATTGATTCGACCTTCCATCCCTGGGTCAATCGTCCAGCTTTCGCACCCCTATAGAAAAACTAACAGCAAAAGGTTAAATTGGAAAATATCCTGGTTATATCCATCAGAACGAGCCACACTTGGGTGAGATTCAAACTTAACCTCTAACTTCAGTATAGCCAATGGGTAGCAGCCTTGAGCGAAATTATATGGCCGATTTTCATTTGAGGACTGCTGATCACAGTTTGTGGTGAAGTCAATATAAGCGAGGTACCAAACTGAGTTGTGGATATTATGACAACGTCGAGGTAGTGTACAGGAAATGATTCAGATTATTCAGCATGAGGCTTTTCAAATGGCCCAGCTGACAGGTCGTAGCTGTCGGTGGCATGGAGATATATTTTTGCTCTCCAGAGCAACATACGGTTTCAGTGATGAACCAATGAATAAATTATACATCACCAAGTCAGTCTGGAGAAACAGGTACCTACTACTTACATGAAAACGTATTAACGTTAGGGCTGACTGGTGGCTTTTTCCCATACCTAAAATATCAATAATCTTAGTACTTTTTGTGAGTACACGTGTCATGACTAGCGGTACCTATCAATATTTCAGATGTTGACGCTACTAATACGTAGGTGCCAAGGTACACTGCCTTTTCTACAACCCGCTCCCCCTATACTAGGGGTATTCATGGTCGGGCCGTTGTCAACGTGTTAACGAGTTAAATGTGTTAAACTGGTTAAACGTGGAGAAAATCGGTCGCAAAGATGTTATCAAAGTGCGTTATCACTTGTGTTAAGTTAACTGAGTCCGAGGTGTGGTAAACGTCGACAGCAACCATGTTATCTGTGTTATCAGTTTTCTGACGAAGATTCAAAATGGTGGGTTAGGTACTGTGCCGTGTTTTATATTTCTTTCCTGATAAACAGTTTTATTTGTCTAAATCGGTCTTCATCGATGTTAGGGAGCACGTCGGTGACCCATGAACGAGATTTAACAGCTGAGCCTGGTTTGAAATCAACACCGTACCTGGACATGAAAACAACTTCAAGTTCTTGGAGACTTTCCTCCCAGATTTCCTCCTCCTCATCAATGAATTCGGAGTTGATGAGATTAACTATTGTTTTTGTAACAATTTCGTCAACTTGGTTTTGTTTTTGGCTCTTCTTCGGCATTTTTGTAAATAGAAACTCACAAATGTAAACAAACGTCAAATATTATAACCTAGGCGGGAAGGTAGCAAAATACCGAGGACGTTGTTGTTGTTTTTTTACATTAATTTCACCCGGAGATTCACCAACGAAGTGCTCCATGGCTAACTGCTAGCAATAGAATCATACCACCACCACCGCCCGGAGATTCGTGATAACACGTTAACGCGTTAACGAGAGCCAGTGTACCTCATGATTTTTCTGAGGATGAAGTTTTCTACTTAGCACGTTTAACTCGGCAAGCTCAACCGTGAATACCCCTACTATACCTACAATCTGAGTATGGACTTGTAAAACGATAAAATCTAAAGGAAAAATGACTGACCGGAGTTTGATTCGAATGATAAGGCAGACTGGGTTGATGACTCTTCAGAAAATTACTCAGGGCTCGTCTCTGCTGGATCAGCAGTAGTTTCTGACTCCTCAGTCGCTTGATCTGTTGGTTCGATTGATGCCGCATCCGGATCATTCTCATTCGAATCGGGTTCAATGTCTGGGGGAGCATCTTCTTCTGGGGGTGTCGATCCATTTTGCTGGATGGTTTCCTCTTGGTTGTCTTCGCCGTTTTGATCTTGGTTTTCCGCAGCGTCTGGGATCTCTCCTTCTATAAGCGTGTGATCCAGGTCGTCTCCGTTGTCTGGTTCCTCGACATCTCGAGCGTCATCGGGGAGTTCTTGGGTATCGGATATCACAGGCGGTTCTGGGCCACTTTGAAGAACTAGCGGTTTAACAGACGTTTTAGGTTCCAATGGGAATACTATTTTGTCCAGTTCAAACGACGTCCTTTCATTTCGACAAGCTTCAATAAGGGAAGATATATTTTTGAGGAGCGCGGGATACCTGGACTCGCCCCAACAATAAATACGACCTTCAGTGCTTAGAGCAGCGTAAATATTGGGTGATCCCCAAGTGGCGGCTATTTCTTTGATAGTGGCGTCTATTCGAACTTTTTTCGGAGTAATGATACAGTACTCTTCGCTATCCACTCCCAGTGAACCTTGCCAGATGTCATTTTCACCGCAAGCCCAAATTTCGCCGTAAGTTGACAGACATAAAGTGGAAATAGACCCGCAAACCACCTGTTTGCAGACTGGGCGGATGTCCATTTTCTTGGCTGAGTATATGTCGTCAAACTCGTACCAAGCGTATCCCAGTTGTCCGTCCTCTCCGTACCCACAAGTGTAAACTTGTCCTTTGTCTGTGAGCATAGCAACATGCCACCAGCCGCAAGACAACGAGGTGATTGTGTGAGTTAGGGAAAGCAAACGGGCGTCTGTGGGTTCTGTGCACATGTTCATACTTCCCCACATGTAGACCTGGTTTTTGTCGGTAAGGGCTGCAAAAAAGGCGGCGCCGCAGGTAACTTGGATGAACTTAGTTCCTGAATAGAGTTTGACCAGTTCAGGAAGGAGAATGGAGGAATCTTCGGATGTAAAGCCCCACCTAGCCAAGAAAAAACGGTAAATTGTTATTATAAGTAGGTATAGGCAATTAAATCATGTGTAGGATGGAACGATTGTTCTGGTATGAGCTCACCTGTAGAGGGAGCCATCTTCAGTGACAGCGGCTCCCAGCCACATTCCTACAGATATCCCTATGACGCCTTGTCCACTGAGGCGATCCACCCTTGCCGGCTCCTCCAGAACTTCCCGGAGGTAGTTTTCCCCTTCGACGCCGAGGAGGTTATGTTCGCCGTTCTGCCCGACGCCGTATACCTGGTCGTCCATCGTGACGAACAGGGCTCCCATGTCGGAGAACGCATGGATATACCGAACCTGGCTGAGGAGGAGGTCTTCGCACCCATCCAGAATGTCCCATCCCCGAAGCAGGGATACTGCACTGCAACCAAACATCAATGAGCAATCACCATTAACTCGAAAATCAAAAGACCCTTTATGCAGGGGAGCTTGCCATTTTCTCACCTCCTTCTCTCGCATTTAGAACGCGAATTTAGGAGAAGGACAAGACAGGGTCATCAAAAATACTCTTCAGCGTACACCAGCACTGTCTCCAATACCAGCTTAACTACTAACTATAGTCAACAATATTAGTGATGAATCCATTCAGTTTTGGAGTTTTCAGGTTTTGGTCAGCTTCCCCAGCTCTAAAAGCAGGGTTCGGAATTTGAATCAGTGGACCATTCTGGGCAGGGCACACCTAAGTTAATCCATATTTATGCACAATTGGATTACCCTCAAATTTGAGTAGAGGAGAAGGAAATACCTAAATTTTCTTTCTAATTACTGAGGAGTCGGAGCTTTCCTTGCCAAAGCTGACCCAGCTGCAACTATCCGAACGTAAACATCTCAGAACATTGAATCCAGCAACTCTCCTTGGTTACACAAGCCACCAAACACCAGCAATCTCAAAAAGTCTTCTGCGTGACTTAATCGCATGATTCAGGTTCACGACATGAAGAGGATCTTGCATGTGGATCTATTTCGAGTCACTACCTAATGATAAGATCAATGGGTTTTGTCCCATCCGTTTATCAGCCACACTTGACAATCGATATACCTAGCCTGGGCTAGTCTTCTGTACATCCTTAATCTACTGAATTCATTCATATCAACCATTTATATTGGCAATTACATTATGATGACCGTCAGATAGGGACAAAAATCGTGTATACATCAATGTAGTTACTGCAAACTAGGCAGTGCGTACTAATTATAAATTGTATACATTAAATATATAACATATACCTAATATATGAACCTAGATTACAATGAAATAGAGACTTCTAGGTAGTAAGAAATGAGATCACCATTTGACCATAATCAGAATCCTCAGGTAAGTAGGAAACTTGGGAGGATACCTAAAAGTAGTTCAGCTGAACTATAAAACAAAATTCCTAAGTAATAACTGGGTCGTGCAAACACTCGTAAAATACAGGAGGGTTATAGAGACAGCATATTTCTCTTAACAACTTACTCATCGACACTTTCTGTAGACATGTCACTCGGCGCGAACTGCCAAAAAATGAAACGAACTTCAAAACCACTTTCCCATAGCCCGGTTGAGTTGAAGAAACGGCCGAAAACCTATAGGATAAACATTACGACTGAACTAGCCAAGAAACACCTCCCCACAGAACACCGACTTGACATCTCGCGCCTGCGAAGAACGTACATTTTCATTGATAAAAAGGAGAATGGACTGAAATACACATCGATTCATGACTTTCTAGGCCCCCATTCTAGACGCAATCACTTGAAGGCTGTTAGTTGACACAATACACGTGAACTTACGATGGGGAACGATCAAAGTTCACTGTAGAAACAAATAAGGAAAAGCTAATGGGAAAATAATTAAAAACTCAAATCACCACTCAGTACTCAGCCGGCTGTCAACGAATTTTATACCCCAGATGTTGGCGCAGATAGAAACGACATGGATATTACACGCAGTAGGATCCATAAAAGTTCACCATGATGGGTGTTATTAGAAATGTAGAATCAATTTAAATTTAATTCATCTGAAAATCCCAAATATAGATTGTATCAATTTACTGGGATGTTTTTAAGCGTTATCAATTTACATTAGTTGAAGGAACTACGGATTTTTCGAAAGTTTTGGTTGGCTACCTTGTATAAACATATGGTGGTTTCGATGCAAAAGGCTGTGATATCCACCATGGGGAAACCTTGCTTGATAAATGTTGCGCAGTGTGACTATCTGAAAGTGATATTGGTGATTTTCTAGATTTAGGTAGGTCACGTTGATTTGTTGAATGCATTAGGATTTAAGTTTTGTTAGCGATGAATTCGAAACGGTGATATTCGCTCCCTGCATGCGCATGAAGTTTTTGGTTTGCTCCAGAAATATGACGGAGGTTGTGGATCTGATCGAGGACATCCTGTCGGACGAGTACGAGGAAGGTGAGATCCTCGATGAAGACATACTCTACGAGAACGTGAGTTCCCTCGAAGAATTCAGCGACCCCGAAGACAGGAAACTCGAGGTCAAAGCGTCCAAAAGTGATGTGAAAAAGTTGAAGAATCGTCGGAAAAAAGAGCACAAATGCAAGGAAGACAGTTTGTGCAGGAAGGAAAGGTCGGGAAAGCATTGTTACGCGAGAATCCGAATACGAAGGAGCAGTTTGGATTGTAAATTGAAGAATTCCGGTAGGGGAGCGAGTTCAGATGTTGAGAAGAAATCAAGGCCTGCCGCCAGGCCTGTCTCTCCTACTCGGGGAAGCGCCAAGAGAGGTTGGTACATCCGCTATTTGATATAATTTCGTACATAGTAACTTGTAAGTACCACTTACATTACATCCTATCTAGTTGTAGGTAGATACCTAGGTATGTGTTTCACCTGATTTGGTATATAATATTTTATATCAAGTAAGTAGTTAGTAATATTGATTTCAGTGTAATCTAGTCATAACCATCTAGACCCGCCAACGCAGGATAGAGGATGTTCATTGTATTCTATGATAACACAGCGGAGTAGAATAAAAGGCGCATCGCATGTTTTTGGATACAAGCAACTTTCGGAAGTCGAAATTTCACCGAATTTATGGAATGATTCAGGCGGATGACAATTGACGAATGCTTAGTCGCTGATTAGCCCCTCTTATATTACTAAAATAATCGTGAAATGTTTCCCATGTGAATGTAGTTTCATACTTACTTATTTCCATATTTAATGGACAAGTAGGTTCCGTTCAGAGTAATATACCTTGTATGTTGCTTGAAATTGGTATTTTTGTCATTAGAGGAAGCTTGAGTTCGATAGCGGTTTTTGATATCAAAATTGGGTATAATTCCCTCAAAAACACTACCTACCTACTAGCTGTGCCCAATTCCTTTAGGCTGATGAGATTGAAAGAAGAGCGTGATTGTTAGTAAGTAGTCCTCTCGTTGCAGCGCTTTGGAAAGGGTTCGCTGAGGTCTTTAGTTCAGGGTAATGGAACATTACACACTCCATTATGCTTGTTATTATTGTAATTATTTCTTTTTTCTCAGGACTATTAATTTGCCGCCTGTGGCTCTATTTGAGTTGCTGATATGTCTAATTATAGTTGGCTACTTGAATTCGTTTTTCAGATTCTTTCAACAAAGAAGCTACCAAAGGCAGCGGGAAACAGGATGATCGAAGTCGATATCCACCGTACTATTTCCAGCATGACAACAGGAATCGAGCTAACCCTCCCCGGAGAAACGTTCCGGTTCGCAGGCCAACTAAAACTCGCAGGTTTTCTGCTGATGATCGTCGGGACCATGACAGGAAACGGAAATCTCGATCTCCGAGCCCTCGCGTGTCCGTTAAACATCATCATGAAACGAGCAGAGTCGTCGCTAAAACGAGCTTGCTTGACCGGCTCGTGTGGTCTGGGTCGATACCGCAGAAAACCGGTGGGAGTTGTGAAGCTGATGACTGTTCCGGCAAAGCGGAACTGGACGCGGGGCAACCGAGTTTGTCGCTTCACTTGGACCACGATAAAAGTGGGGTGCCTGAAATACTTGAACATGTTGATATTGTCACGGAGGCTGTTTCGGAAGGGGGCAACTCTGATGAGAAGAACGATGCATGTTACATGAACAACCTTTGCCCGGAGGACATACCTGTGCCTCCCACTCCCAAGGCCACATCCCCGTTGCCTGAGCCCCCGAAAGAAGAAATTAACGAGCTTCATCTGAGATTGGTCGCTCTGAAGACAGCTATAATGAAGAAGCAAAATGATTTTAAAAGGAAAAAACGCTTAGCAGCTTCCAAAAAGTCTTACGCACCCGGCAATGATTCTTTTATGGAATTCGCCTTGATGGGTGTTGGTGATGAAGAGTTCGAGTCGATTCCCACGCCACCGCCTCCTGGAACGGACTGCTGGCCTCCGCCTGCAGTTAGAGACCTGGATGACCCAAGGTGGTCGGACGAGGACATGGTCATAGATCAGGAGAGTAACTATGGGGATACTATAATCGAAGCTAACATACCTGCCACCGACTCAAATATGCAAAATTGCGTCACGTTCTCAGTGAGTGCTTCTAGTCCATCAAGTCAGGATAAATTACCCTGCTGTAAAGGCAACCCTATACCAGTCGTTTCCCCGCATAGGCCAGCTAAAGAAATTGATGAACGGCGACCAGCGTTGAGTTCTTCGACGTCTGTCATCATTCCCGTCCAAGAGATCGCGCCCCCACCAGTTATCAAAGAAACACCCAAATATCTCAAAGAAATCAATTCCAACCTTAAATCGGGAATGAAGAGAAGGAGAACTGCCAGGCGACCACGGCAGAGGCGACGGAGGAATTCCATCAGACAGAGAACCCCTGTAGTGAAGAGAATAGAAAAAAAATCAGTCCAGCATAAAGAACCTGTCGCTAGGAAAAGCAAAATATTTGAAGGAGATGATGATGAAGATGCGCTGAGGCAGTTGGCTTTAATGTCTGTGAAACCTAAAAGCACCATTACTGGAGGGATGTTGGCGAAAATCAATGAAAATTTGAACCCTTTGCACATAGAAACTGATCCAGCAGCACTTGTAGTCAAACCTGAATCCCCAGCCAAAAACACGTCTCCCGAAGCGTGGGAAGATTTAGATGAAGATATCCTTCGAGCTCAGTTACTGAGTTCTCTCACTAGAAATATTCCTGCGGCACCCAGCCAACCTCCATTACCGCCAGCACGGGCCGCCCCTGTGAAACGCGTTGTTATTGAACGTAATATGCCTCTTCGTAAAGATGTATTGATCAAGAGGCTCAACAAAGAAAATTTGTATACCAAAAGAAACGTTATTGTACATCCACACGTGAAATCCTCGAAACGGAATACTAAAAAATACATCAACCCCAATACGAAAGCTACCTTGACTCCTCTGTTGAAACATCCAGTAGTTGAAAAGTTTATAATCAGAGTGTCTGAGACAGAATCCAGTGAAGACGAGGAGAAGACGGTGAGAGGGAAGATCGTGTCGGATTTCGAGGATGCTCTAGGTCAGAAAATGGACTTGGAGAGCAGCATCGATAAGTTGTTGGAGGAAGCGAGAAAGGAAACAGAGCTCATACAAAAAGCAACTCCCTGCTACCCGATGTATGATTGTCCTGAAGAATTGCCTGAGTTGAAAGAAGTAAGTGTGAACATTAGTACAGGTTACGTCAGAATGAACACGTTTTTTGAGTGGGATGGTCCTATAGGGGTGGGGGACGGCTTGTTAGAAAACAGAGAAGCGGGAGTTCAGCCCATGTGTTGGCATGTAGATCATCGCTCCTTCACCGTTCCGTCGTTACATGCAAAGTGGTGAATCTTTGTTAACATTCAGCCAGATTTTTTGACTAATTGTCAGATTTAATTTCGTGGGATGGTTCCTGACCGCAATACGATCTTGAGATGGGCCTCCACGTTTATGCAGCAAAAGGTGCGGTGATGTAGAGAAAACCTACGGCACGAAATCAGACGATTGGGACCAAAAACGTGGTTAGAGTTAGGGTGGATACTCAGCAGAGTACTGTTTTGTTCGTTTGTGCATTGCTTCTTTTGGGATTAAAACACCGGTGCGTCGCATGTTAAAAAAGGATTTTTTTCGTTTCACCCCTACAAATCCCAGTTTGCCAAGAATTGTTGCATGAATCCGAAGGAAGCGGCTTGCAAACGAACAGAACAGTAGGGGCTCTAGTGAGTATCCACCCTAACTCAGTCCGCGCTTTCGGGAGTCTAACGATTTCGTCTGGTAGTCCTTCTCATCACCTCACCTGTTTCATTGAATGTGGAGACCCATCTCAAGATGGTATTGGGGTCAGGAGTCAGGATGTGGTATCTGAAAATGAGCCCAAAAATCATGCTGCGTCTGAACGACAGATTCACCATTCTGGTAGTACAATGAAGACGCGATGATATTCACATGTGGTGTAAAATGAAACTCCTGCTTCTCTTTTTTCAACAAGCTGTCCCTCACCCGACCCGCACGAAGTACTACTTTCGAAAAACATGCGTTCATTCTGACGGACCCTGTTGTTTCTTTTTTTTTTCTAAGAGGTAGGTGGAATACTTTGCGTACTGACAGCGTGTCAATGCTCAATACGCATACCAACTAAAGACTCCTTGCTTCTAGTATTGTGACTATCCCGGAACTTCCTGTTCGATAATATTCGGGATAGTCACGCCATTGCCTTCTATGGGCCTCTCTTCTATATGGGGGAAGGTTTACTCTTCTTCCCACTCCCTATTCAGCTCCTTCATCTTGCGTACAGTCACTATAAAGTTCACGACTGCATCCTATTTGGCTACAGTCTCCATCATTTTCCCGACTGCAGTGTCAGGGTCGATTGGTCCAACCTCTGCTACCAAAACTCCACGGAGGCGCTCCCATCTTTCGCATTTGAAGAAGGTGTGCTCCGCGCTATCTTCTTCCCTTTTGCAGTAAACCCATATGAGTACAGTCACTGCACCTATCTTTTCAAGAAAGGATCGGAAATAACCATGCCCTGTCAAGAACTGCGTTACGTAGTAGTTCATAACTCCATATTTCCTCTCGGCCCAGCTCCTGAGGTCTCGAATGAGTCGCGCTGTCCAACGGCCTCTGCTTTTGCTTTCCCATAGAGCTTGCCATCTCCTCATGGTTTCATCCCTTTCCTCCTTCCTGATAGATGATGGCCTCCTTTCCGTATATACAGTCGTCCTACCTTTCCGAATATTTCGTACTATGGATTGATTAACCTTTATTGTAATGAAAATGTTACTTTTCAGGAAATGACTTCCCCATTGTATGATGTTACTGATGTCAAGTCTGAGCTTCCATCTCCTGTGGAAAACACCCTAATACCAACAAACGCCGACCAAGATGTAAGTTTCTGGAATTCATTATTCATTAACTTCATTGAAAATTGTACATCCTTATGGTGTGTCCTACATGGACAGCGAATCGAACGGCGCGAATTGAGCAAAATCGTCGAGCCAGCACAGGCACTGTGTCTTGACGCAAGCTGCTTTCCAACGTGGTTTGACGTTGCCCAAACAAACAAGCGACGGAAATTGAGCGAAATCCATGGTTCCGTTGTTCATGTTTTGCTTTCTGTGTTTCATATCACCTGGTTCTATTTTTCTTGGTGCGTTAGTAAAATTGCTAGACGATGTCGGTTTCAAAATTTGTGCTGTTGAACTGCAGGCTATCTGTGTTGCACTATTTATTTCAAAGGAATCGAGGGAAGAAGAGAAATTATGTGAGTGAAATACCATAGAGCTCGAGAGTGGTACAGGGAATTTCACCACCTTTCCCCCAAACAAGCATCTTCCCATCCCGAATTCACCACAGATCTAGAGCTGGACACTCCCAACGGTTACCTACAAATCAGCTCGTTGGCGAAGTTCGTTGGTTCGCACCACTCGCATTCGCTGTCCGCGTAGGAAAAGGCTTACTTAGCTGGGTACCTTTTGGGTATTTCTTTATTTGCTTGTAGCTGATGCTATATTAGGTACTTCTGCACTGTCCTTTCTGACGGTTAGTTGGACTCCTAGAAAACTTGAAGGCGTCTTGATAAGCGTTTGAGAAGGGTTTGATAATGGTTGGGAATCGAGAAGGCAGTGCATGGCCAGTTCTCGTCCACCCGATTTCTGTGGACTGGAACTACTACCAGAAAACAGGCTTTGGATAATCAAGAAAACGTCTCACAGTGGTGCCAGATTACCGTTTATGGGACAAAACCCCAAACAGCTAGAAACTGATTCTGAGGGGCATGGATTCTTATGTTTTATGGGTTGCTGAATCGATTGAAACTATTGCAAAAGGTCTCAGACGTCATCCTAAGGTATAAAGCGAACCGAAGTAAAGTTTTATGAGAAAAATGAACAGTTGAAAATAATCTTCTGCTTCAACAAACAAAAAGTTATGCAGATTCAAACTATATTATTTTATTATTTTTAAGCATTCAAACATTCGTCGCTTAAAACCAAGGTTTTCTTAATTAAATTTGGCCTTGAACTTATTACACAGTTTTTTTCCCATCAGGTTTAAAAAAATTTCATGGTCGATCTCCCTTGTTCTTATAATTTGATTCTACACTTTAACTATTACCTGGCTCGGTGCACAGTGGCACTACTGAATTGAGTTGCAACTATTTACTGGTTTTGGTACAAAAGAATGTTTTGTCGTAATGAGCCTCTTTGATCATTTGATTAAAACTTCTCAGAAACTTTTGCTTAATCTCAGCAATAGTTTGAGAAACAATTTTACCATCTACCTCCGGTATCGGTTTTCGCAGCTCTTGCTCCCATGGCGAATCCCCTATCCATCACTAACTCAATCAGCTCACCGTTTGAAATCACGAAATTTTCCATATTTGCACGAAACGTTTTGAATGAACACCACTAATACTGTTCCGGCAGCCTATGCTAACAGAACACTGGGGTCAACAGCCTTAAAGATGGGTGATACTGACGGATTCTTGTTGAACAGAATCGCATTCGCCAGGAGTAAATAATATCAATCATTGTACCTTGAACGCAGTGACCTCCGTCCGAAACTTACAAGGCATTTGTCGTAATCAAAAGAGAACTATGACCGAACTTGGACATTTTTGGGTCTGAAACTCATAGGGTACCTACCTACTTTAGTAAGTACCTAGCAATTAATTTAAGTCCAGCCAGAGCGCGTAGGCAGACGTAGGTGAGTGATATTGAAAAGTCCAAAACCTTTCAAATTTCTTGATATTTAGAGATAGGTACTATTAACGTGATTTAGATTCCCTTTTTTTGTGGTTTTTAAAAAACAAAATATATAATTTACTTAAATATACTGTATTAAAAGACATTTAAACGTAAATTGGAACGTTGGAAAATTTGGGTAGACAGGATTATATTGGGAAAAGTCATTGATATTGGATGACTTTAAATTTAGGGGGTTTTGTCCTCTCCAGCACCACTGTGCGGCTTTCTGACGACCCGATGACTTTCAGCACTGAAGCAAACCTAATGTAGTTTTCAACATTCCCCTGTCTTGTATTCTATGCAGTCTATTCTGTTTCATATATACTCAGTACTTGACAGTTGCTATTACCAATATTACCATTAAGATTTATTAATCAGGGAAGTCCTGTTGCTGATCGTAAAAATGAAGATGAAGACAGTCGAGAGTCACGAGAGGTGAGTGTTTCTGTTTGTTATACCATGAGGTCTATAGAATTTCTCTTTGGATTTCAATTTTCACTTTTTTGGGTAATCTTCTTGTCCAGGGCTGAGCCTGTACTTACACAACCTCCTTTTCACAACTTGTCACAACAGGCAGGTTTGTCATTCATAGCAACAAAATGTGCCACATGCGTCTCCCACTTTCTCCTATGGTGGCAAGGGGTTTAAAGCAGTATTAATCAAAATATGATCGTTTCTTTCAATCTCAAGCATGTATACTCTGAAGATATGTTATTATTTGTTGAAGGGGACCTCGCATCTCCCTGCTTGGCAGCAAGAAGAGTTTGAACGACAGAAACGGGTGATGGCTCAAAAAGAAAGCATTATAGCGGCTGCTAAAGAGAAGATTAAAGCCAAGAACAATCTTGTCGCAGCCAGCTTACTTACGAAACTTCCAAGAGACGTAGAGAAACATGAGACTGATGAAACCAGTACAACTTCTGCGGTTACCGCTCCAATAATTCCGGTGGTGAAAGAAAGTTCAGGTGGTGTTAGTGCTGTGAAGGTGGCCGACAATCAGTCAAGTGAAAATAGGATGCAATTGTCAGAGACAGTGGAAGCAACTGTCATCCTGTCTGGCGATCAGGATTGTTGCGTAGAGAAGGAAGTTAACAGTTGTGTGGAGACTATGATATCCAAGGTTTGTACAGAAATGGATACAGGATACACAGGGAATTTGGCTGTACCTGAAAGTGCTCCGGAGCTTGATGTTGCTTGTGATTCGTCCAACTCAGAAGCAGGTCCTGGAAATGAAGCTGAAATTGCAAATGGAATAAAAATCGAGGTGGCTAAAGCGTCTTCACTTCCAGTGACTGCTAAGACTTGGCAAGATGAAGCACTTTTACCTGATCCTGTCACTACCAAGGTATCTGGAAATGCGACGTTGCTGCCAAGGCTTCTACTCCAGCAGCAGAAGAAACGCCTTCAAAATAGAACTTCACAGAATCACAATCCCGTTGTGTCACAGGATACAAGGATAGGGACCAATCCTATTACAGCTGCACCCGAAAAATCCCCAGTACGCGGACCTCGGCCCACCATCCAGAAAAAGACTCAACTGCCCGTCTTAACTACTGCTAGCCAAGTTAAAAGTAGCCTTCCCAATGGCGTTGCCCATTCAGCAGTCAGCAAACCGTTATCCGCAGTTAGAGACAGGTTAGTCGCATCAGATCTTCATGGGTATTATTTAAATGTTTCGGTAAACTTCGCTTCAACAACAAATGTCTGTCTGGGGGATTTTGTTTCCAGCTCTTACGCTCTCAAAGGGCTCAACGAGATGAACGACTTGGTGTCTGGCCTTGAAAAGGGCATGTCTGAGTACAGAAACCTCAGAAAAGATTTTATCGCTCAGCGCAAGCAGCTGATGCTCATTCAGCAGAAAATGTCGAAAAAACGGCAGCTATTGCTTGAAATGAAAGACAAAATCGAAAACAGGAAACGACTGCTACAGTCCACTATTTCCATGGACACGTCCTCATTGTCACCTCTCCCGGATAACAAGGATCAACAGAAGTTAGTGAGATGCATCAAAACCTTGATGTCCTTTTTTTTACCTTTTTTTCGTTTTGATATGATCGTTTTCAGCTTGGCATCCTCAAGGAGCTCTCGACTGTAAGTTGTTTTTCAGTTTGACGTTTTTTATTCTTTCAACTAATCATGTTCCTATTTAGTTGTTAATGAATGTTTTGCTTTTTGAATATAATTTTGGTTAATGATACTTATAATTTTGTTTATTAATTTAATGGTCTATCGTTAGCAATCACATCACTCTCATTTGCATTTCTCGCGTCCGTTCCAGGCAATCTAGCAGGGCATCTGAATTGTTGACTTTGAAGTTCAAAGAGGTCTGTTTGAAAGCCCAATTCGCCATGATGGGCTTGGAGACCGCGTCCAGACCTCCGGCCTCGGTCAAAATGTCGAGGCCTGCCGAGGATTCGAACCAGAGCCCTCGGAAAAAGATGAAGCTGAAAACGCGGCCTGCCGCTCGACCGCCGCCCAAAGCTTTGCCCTCGAAAATGCCCACACCTGGTCAGAGCGAGTCGGCTGACCCCGGGACGTCTCATAAACTTGTCGTGAGGTAATTTGGCATTTGGTCTTAATGTTGACATCATCCGAAGGAGCTGTTTCCATACCACAAAGGCCACAGTACTGTACTGCCGTGTGAAGGGAAAACGCCTCAACTCCAAAATTGCCGAAAATGGGATTTTCACGTTACCCCCCAATTCCATCCCCACCTTTTTCTGATCATCCACTCAAAATTCGGAAATTCGACCCGGAAGGGGTTGAAATTTTAAGAATTGAAATCTGAATGATGCTCAGTTTGGAGGAAAAACGCCTCAACTGCATGTTTGATAAGTAAAAACACCTCAACTCCCCATTTGAAACACCTTAACTAGCGCATTTTGTTAAGGAAAAACGTTAAGGGGGTTTTTCCTCCAAACCGTTGGTTTCAGAGTCGTGTTGAGGCGTTTCACCTGGCTCTGAGAGGCGTTTCTCCTCCAAATTTTTACGCAGCTGGCCTACCGCGTTTTTCATGACACACAGTAGTACACAGTAACGTAATGAAAGTTGAGGCGTTTTTGCATCAAAATCTTTCCGAAAAAACCCATTCAGTGTGAAGGCAAAATGCCGCAAAAGGGATTTGAAGCGTTTTTCCTCCAAAAACATTTCGAAAACCGGCAAGAAAATTGATAAACACCTCGAGTGCCATGAATCGATTGAAAACCCTGGCATTTGGAGTATTTATCATACCCATCGATCTGGTTGAACATAAACCAACGTCTAGCCAAAAAACGGGGTCGCGGGAATGATCTGGAATGGTGAAGTGATGAGTGGAATGGTGATCTGGAATGAACCTATGGTGAGTTTTTGTTGTTGTAAAACTTCAAAGCTGATTTATGAAAATTCAATAATTTTGAGTTGAAGCGTTTTTCCTTCACACAGCAGTGTAGTAAACAGTCGTGTCTACCTTTGAAGATAAATTTTGGTTGATTTTGAATTATTTGGTATCATTGGATTCGCGTTTTCAAGCTCTTGTTTCGTTATCGTTTCGTGAAAACTGCAGAAAAAAGGTTCAGACGTTTTCAGGAAAAACACCTTCGTGTTTTGAGTGTTTTTGTGGTTTTCCGGCGTTAAAACAGTATTAGCTTTCTATCCAGCGCAAAAAAATGTTAAATCTGAAATATACGGCTTTTATTCGTTGTAACTACGGGTTGAGAGTGCACTGCTCAGATGGAAAGTACGGCTTTTCTTCGTTAGAGACATTCCAAAGTTTTAATAAATAATGAAGATGTGCCTAGCGTTATTTAGTTTTGTGAAGAGCACCAAAAGTACATACGGGCAGCGACGGTCTTTCTTGGTTGTAACGCTCCGTTGTTCTTCAGTGTGATCTAATCACGATAAGTTCATTTTAACAAGGGAGAGAAAAAGGTACTGCTTTCCTCCTACAAAGAGAAATGGAAGGAACTCCATAATTGCAATGGAGGGTAACAACAAAGGAAAGCTCACTACCTTTTTCAAGGACAGTTATAATATTGTCTGTGGCACTATAACGGAAGAAAACAGTTGCTTCAGAAATCTTTGAATTCCATTTTCGGATTCTACGTACATTGAAACGGAAACTGTAAAAGTTGTGGGGGGGGGGGGGGGGGGTGGGTTAAAATTTTTGGTTTATGATTCGGTGAATAATACACTTATGTATTCGCCCAGCAAAAAGAATTGCTGAACACCGCCTAATATTTTTTATTTTTTTTGGTAACGTAGGTTCAGCTCCCAAAATTTATTTTTTATGAGTCAAAAACCTGGAAAGTTGTCTGAAATCACCATAAATTTGTATAATAACAATATAAGTAGTAACAGGTGAATAAAGACGATTAAATGGCACTATCAATGATCAAAGATAATTTGTCAAAAATTGGAGCCGAATTCAAGTTTCTGGGGGCCACAGTTGGTGGAAACAATAAAAAATCGCTATAAATGAAACTATAAATAAATAAATAAACTATACATCGCTATAAGAAACTATAAATGAACAGCCAACATTTCTGTAGGTATTTCCGATAGAGTAATAAACCTATGTGACTGCTTTTTTTTCTTCTTTTTTTTGCTCGTTTCCAAAGGTTATCTATTGAAAATAAACCAATAATATCTTGACACTGTCAAAAATGGCTGAGCTTCAGCTTCAGAACTTCGGAGTGTTTTTGTGAAAACTATGGCTTTTCTTCTTTGGACGGCAGAATAGTATGTCGTGTCTTATGTTTAGGTATATGCATTCTCAAAGGAGCTAGTGGTAAATACTTGGGTGACACGGTTGCAGAAAACGTAGGAGTATCACGTAATTTCCAAGCTTGTGGCTGTGTTGATGATTCGTTGTGGGATTGTGAGTCATGGATAGTATATATGTATATTAGGCATCCATGATCAGTGTTTAACCTGTTCCTTCTCGATCTAATAGTCCTCAAATATTTCCAGCATTTTTCGAACAACAGAGCCGTATCTTCTGTTTTTCAGCGTTCGTGACTCAGACAAAATGGACCCTCTCATCCCTCTTTGCCCTTACGACATGAAAGGCGTCTGCATGGACGAAGAGTGCCAGTACCAACATCTTAAAAACTGAGTGAACTTTTTCATTTTCCTCTCTAATCATCCAACCCCGCTCACTGGAGGTCTTAGATGTTCTGCTTACCCCTCCCTTTTACTTCACTCACATTTTCACGAGTTTATATAATTTCCATCTCCCAGTTTTCCATCCTAAAGGGGACCCCCTTCTTTTCAAATAATCATTTCTTTATTTCGTTCATTTTTCTATAAGTAGGACGCACGTACCGCTCATAGTATACGTGCGATAAATATGCCATATATTTCTACAACGCGTAAGTACTTATGAAGTAATCGAAAACCGGATGCATCAGGTTATCTTTAAAATGTTTATTCTGTAAATAATTAAATTGTAATTTTGCATTTTTCGACTCAAGAACTGTGTTTTTTAGGTTTAGATCGCTAGGGGAAATCATGCCAAGTAACTGTGATATTGTCAATTTTACGTATTTATAAGGAATGAAACAAAAATCGGTGACCCATAACCTACCGAATATTTTCAACATTTTGCGGAAGAAATTCTCCAATTTGTATGATATTCTTGGCTCAAGGGCAGATATTTTTGTATTATGATATTATTTTTTCTTTGTTGGAGTTCGGTGAAATTTGTAGCATGTGACCTTGGACTGTTATTGAATTCTCATTTATCAAATTCTGTTGTAGAGAATCAAGTTGTCAATTTTTTCTTTTCATTTTGTTCTCTTTTGTTTGTCCATGTCTGAGACATCTCTGCTTTCAGCTGTTTTTGGACAAAATAAAGTTCTCGGTTCAATATCCACCCTTATACGCTACTCGGTGAGTCGAAATAACCTTATTTTCAACAGCGAAATGAAAAATTGTTCCCGGAATCTATAAATCTACGATAAATCCTGTCACTTCGTTTTTTTCCGCCTTGAATTAGGGGTTGAGAATGAAGAGAGCATATTTACCTTATGGCTGGCAAGAGGCATTGTTGAGGTCGATTCCTCGGTAGCTCAGGGGTATCTCTGACTCAGTGGTGTGGCTGGCGATGATTGTGGGTTCGAGGCCCAGGCCGAGACACACAGTTCTACCACTCCCTGCTATTTTATTCGTATTCTTTTAATGTTCAGTCTATTCCCTGAGTATATAAGATCAGCATTTTCACGTTCAATTCATCCACATTTACCTAACCTGATCGTTCAAATTGCGTAGGTACTTTATACTTATTTGATGCGAAAATTTAAAAACAATTATTTTGAGATGTGCGCATACATGGATACGCATAGGTACTTGAAAATTCTTGTCGACCAGCAGTGACTTTAAAAGTGAGTGATTTTAAAAAGATCAACCTTTCAAAAAAGTATTTGTCTTTGATGAAATAATTCGTTGACAACAAGTCACCATCCCAAACTGTTTTTGGTGAATTTCTTTTGCTGATTTCTATCTACTTTCGATAATTTTCATCAATTTTATTGACCCACAAAACACTCGGAAAATTTGACCCATTTTTATATTCAAAGACTAATAAAATTAGGTAGGTATGGACCTACACCTAATTGAAAACATTTTGGCGACATTTTGTAAGATTTTTCCTATTGTGTAGCTCATGTCAGACACCGTTCGGAAGGACATGGAAATAAATAGGTACATAACCTATAATATGTAAATGTATATTAGACTCAAGGGATGCAGAATGTGTTGAAACTAATTTTTATCAAATAAATTTTCAAAAATTATGTGCCTACTAAACATCTTGGGCCAAGACACCCGAATGTAAGTCATGCTCAAACCCTAACTAGAATGCCTGATAACGCTCTCGTTAGAAATACATTTTTTCATTTCATTGTTGCAATAATCGTAATATTCATTAAAATTTATTTACCTGAATTATTTTTACATCATTTTTTCATGTTTAATTAAAGTTCCTTCCGTTTGTTTTGTGCAGATCATGAACGTGTGATCGCCGCATGGTAAGCACCCTTAGAAACCTTAAAACTATGATAATTAAACCGTTTCCCTAACGACTTTTTTTTCTTTTGTTATTAGTTTAGTTGGTTTCTCTCATTATTTGAAAGAAAAAGCTGTTCTTCATTATTCTGTTGTGAAACTTAACTGAAAAGATACACGCAGATAGTATGTGCCACTATAATGCGTGCCAAAACGTACCTAAAGATTTTTTTCTATTTGTTTCTTTCGTTTTATCGAATTTTTGTGTTGAGTACTTTTTAAAAGTTACGTCTACATGCGGGAGCTCCTTTTCAACATGGACCAAAGGACGCCGAGAAGAGAACTTTCATTGCCTATCCGGATCACCTAAAAAGTTACCATCATTTTTGAATCGCGAAATTTCGTACGTTTCGGGGTACAATCAAAAGAAGTGGAACGACATTGTAACCATGTAACTGATCTCGAATAAAACGAATTTTTCGTGGAATTTCCTTTGCTCTTCTTTTTCCTTATTAAAATTAATTTTAGCTCTAGAATTTAAATTATATACGTAGAAATTATATAGCTTACACGCTTTTCAAGATTCCTAACGTGCTTTTAATAGAGGAGTGTAAACTTACTCAGTAATACAGTAATACTCAGTAATAATTGGCTTAACCATATGACCAAGTTGTCGAAATTGTGGGCTAATTTGACGATTTTTGACCCCCCAAAAGTTGGCTTTGACCACTATTTTGGTTTTATTTTTCAGACTGTTGAAACGGGCCTGTTGAGTCACTATAAATTTCTGTCCCTCACTATATTCAGACAGACCCCAAAAAACACTAATTTGACGCATCAGAAGAAACGCTTCCGATGAATGAAATAGTCTTAATTCTGTCCCGTCACCACTCTATTCCATTGTTAGAAATTTTACCTCAACTGTTGATTTTTGCTCACCAAAACAATGTCGTTTTGGTTTATTATTTTCAATAACCTTAGAAAACCTCTGGAATCCAGCATGAAAAAAAAAAAAAGTTAACCCCCCATAATTTGATGGTTTGCGTTTCAAAGTAGGTACCCATGTAGAATCCGAAAATGCGATAAAAAATTTCTGTACGCCGTACTTAACAATCACGGATGGCTGAATGAAGTCGAGATGGTTGTTCTGTGATATTCCATTTGAAAAATGATGACTTGGATTTTGTTGATAGGCACTTTCGCAACTTGAACAAACGTCGAAGTATTTGGTAAATTATTACACAACGGTTTACTATTTGCCTTGTGCTTCGTAACTACAAATAATTAATGATTGAATTATTGAATCCCGCGCATTCGTATGAAACTTTCAATTCCGGGGCCGGCTCCAGCTCGAGGGTATTGACCACAGAGAACCGTGATCTACGCAGAAGGGGCATCTATACAGGTAAATAATAAACCTTTATGTAATAATTTGCACCGTTTTTGTGTATATTTACTTAGGTGCTACCTACATAATATGTAATCTTCGGATTCGTAGCCGTCAAGCAGGTACCTACCTAATAGAAGAAAAACTCTGTGATAAACTCGCAATTTTGTACTTCATTTCGAGATTGAAGACCGAGGGATTGAACTATTCACTAAGCAAGAGATCTCTTTTTGGTCCTCCCCTCTCTTATGGCAATAGAGATTTTTATAGTAAACACAACAGGGTTCAGTTCTAAAAGAGGTAGTTGGCGTTCTCTTTTGATCTCTTTCAGAAAAGACAACTAATTAGGTGTCTGTTCATTAAAGACGGTCTTTCTTATTTCTTGTTTGTTTGATAGCGGTATCGTCGTTCGTTCATCCGCTACCACTCATGGTAATTTTGATCGTGTTTTTTTTTTCATATAAAGGTATGTCGATTGTTCATTAAACATATTATATACGTATTATCGATTCATGAGTAAAAACATCCAAGTACGGGTTGAGGTAGGTCACTGGAGCTATTCAGTAAACTAGACAAACCCAGGGGAGACTTTCCCGGGAGGTTTTCAAAGTAGGTGATAATCTTAGTCTTGAACTTGATTAAGTATTTAATCCTTGAACTCATTACTTGACACATTTTATTTTAGCTTAGCACCTACCTACTTGATTATTTAAGGAAGAAACACCATAAAGTGATATTATTCGAGATATAATAAATGATAATTTTTATGAAGTTGCAGTTTCATTATTTTTAAAAAATTTACTTTTTATTTTTAGGAAAAAAACCCTTGGAAGGGGCCTGTTGGTGGGGGGGGGGGGGGGGGTACGAATTTAAGCGGTAAAATGGGACGTCATTGGGTTTTGTTATCAAAGAGTGCGCTAGTAGTTATCAGACATTGAGAAGAGATGAAGCATCCTCCCGGGGCGAGAGATCAAGGACACAAAATTACGCTAGCCTGTGGTTATTTGTAATAATACTAATAAAAACTATTTTTCAACCTCAAATTCGTGCTAGCCATAATCTTGAAAGCGTTTTTTGTTAGTAAAATACTCTGAATTGTGTAATTCGAGATTGAAAAGAAACAGTAAGTAGATGGAGTCTTTAGTCTAGGGTAAATATTTAGGGTAGTCTAGGTGGATTAATACCTGGCTACACTGAGCTCTTGTGACTCATACAAAACTGTGACATAACATGAGTCGGGAGTGTTATCAGCTGGCAGTTTTTAACGAAGGGTTTCCGACGCAATTTAGTATTACAATGTCCGTGTAATTTTTCAATACGAAATCCTTAATAATGGAAAGGTGGCCGGGGTGTTCGCTCAGCTGAAAGTAGTTCAAAGTTATCTGTATAAAGTGTAGAAAAATAAATTACGGTTCGCGAGTTGTTTTGTTAAATTGTTGTTTTTTTGGCGTGAAAAGTTTTCGATGGCTGAAGGCGAAGGGGAACCTTTGTTGAGCGGGGAGGCCGACCCGGAGACCGACGATGTGCCTACTGAGGTCAAAGATGATTACGAAGTACCTGCCAGCGTTGCCACAGGTAAATGGCCTTTGGTGTTTTTTAGACTTTCAGATACGGTGTGCCGATTTGATAAGCATTGTTCGTGGGACAGTCGCAGTCTTTGCTTAGCGTTTGCTGTTGAATATTCAACCTGAGCTCTCTGTAAGTCGTAAGCCTTCACTGAATTAGTAATTCGATGAATCATAATTATTTTAATAGGCGTCAATTTATTGTCATTTAATGCGTATTCAACTTGCCCAATCCTAAATCGCTAGTGAGAGGAAAACGTTTTTCTAGCAACTGTTTATTTCAGCATATTGGTTGTTACGTTGAGGGTACATAATGTAAGCTATCATACGTACATCCCATTCAGCCCTATGCTTACCAGTATCTGTTGGTGTGTACTTGGTATTTTTGCTCCCCTAAACCGACAGCCTACACCCCAGTCACAGGGTGTGATGTCGACGCTCGTGGAACGCCCTGGAGTATGTCGGTAGGTTGCTCAATCATCAGAAAATCTCTTTCAATTAGTTGGAGGAAGACCATCAGTCAGTCATACTTTAACATCTGATTGGTCATCATATTGGTTCTCACTTCGATATTAGGTAGGTATGACTCTTGTTAGGTGTCATGTAGGTAACTGCTCAAAACCGATTCACCAGTCCCTCGGTATCTATTCAGTTTCTATCAATAATTTATTGCAGCTGTAACTACTATTCATTGCGACAGAAAGCTGTTGCGAAAACTGTTGCTACAAAAGCTTCTTTATGTCTTTAGGATTGCTAGGGGTTTTTTATCTATGAAATTGTTGCGGAACGTTCATTATGGCCTGGCTTTTTCTGTATTGAAATATGGGATATTGGTATGGGGTAGAACGTCCAAATATCATTTAAGGCGTGTACAAGTTATTCAAAACGCTATAATTAGAATAATCCTTAATAAGCTGGCTAGGTACCATACTTCACTTTTATATGATGAATTCAACGTATTCAACACAAAACAAATATTCCTGCTTGAATCCTGTGTCCACATCTATAAATCAGGAATAATTGATGATAACGATCTGTGTGCTGATTCCAGCACCAGGTTGGCATCGTTCACAAATAATGTAAGACAGCCAAGGTGTAGTACCGAATTTTTCAAGCGTATTTCCTACAATAGGGCTTTAAACTTGTTCTATGAAAATAAGATTAACACCACTTCATATAAATCGTTAAGCGCATTCAAACGTCGCATTAAGCAGTACATATATTAGAGTTATTTGATGGCGTTCACTTTTGGAATTGTCTTTTTGTACTATTTAGCTCTTTTGAACCTGATAAAGTTGGAATTGTTGCTCCATTTTGTTTCTGCGATTAATATTTTTTATATCTTAAGTTTTCTATGTTCTCCAAAGGCTAGTAGTCGAAAGTATCTCTTTTGTAGTTTATTTGTATTTTCCGATGGCTATCGAACTCCACCTGAGAGCACAAGTTCTAGAAACTTATTCTCATGGTGGGCGAAATTAGATACATACATTATTTAATTTCATGTCTTCTGAATTTTTTATAATGAAGATACTTTTTGTACTTATATAGTTGTAGAACATTTTAATTTGTTAAGAATTTGATTTTAAATTTATATGCAAATTTTTCTAATTTTTTTGTGTACTCTGTTTCGCTAAATAAACCAATTCTAAATTCTAAAATTCTAAATTCAGAACTCTAAGCTCTACGCTTCCCTGTTACTGGGTTTGATTTTGATGTGTACGTTCTAGTTACGTCGTTCTTACATACTGATGAGGTCTTATTCCAACGTAGGTACAGTATTATTTGAAGCATTGTTGATTATCTCACCAAAATACTACCCACCCATGACCTTCCTCGTTCCATTGTACCACCCTAGTCGTCCCTGATGACTGGAGGCTTATCAGTGGGCTTACCTACCTGTGCTTAGATATAATTCGTTGTTGACTCTTTAGCTCCTCTAAAATGACGACAGAACTCGGACACACGCAGACTATGATGTGAAAGTATACATACAGCTTTCAAGAAAGAATATGCTATGTATAATCATAATAGGTACCTACCTAGATACCTATAATATAGGTGTCTACCAGGAATACACCAATAATAAGTATTATTTATTATTGTTGCCTTCCTGGCTGATTGGATGAACTCATTGTATTAGGGTACTGTTTTAAACGGAACCACCTTCTAGCAGCTAATATTCATTATTGTTGTTGATGACGTTTCGATCCACCATTTAGGTATGGTAAGGGTCTACATGGACTGAAAGGACACCAGCAATAATAAATATTTGCTGCTAGAAGGTGGTTTCTTTGAAAACAGTACCCTTGTACGATATAATATAATTTATGTACCTAAATCAGCGAATCCCAACCTCATTCACTAGTGTAAACTTCATCGAAAAATAGTTCATGTGGCTGTATTTATAACATAATTATGAGTTGGTATCCTACAATTTGAAATCGACTGTAAAAAAAAAACCTTAAATGAGTTAAACGTGGATTTAATTAAAAACAAATCTTCCTTGCAAACATTACAGTGATTTTCTTAGGCGTGGCTTCAGTACTTGTAGAAAATTTCATACATATTTCTAGATAAATTTACGCTAGTGTTCTCATGTACCTGTATGCGCGTGTAAAGGATTTGCGGGCACACTTACATGAAACCTTGTTCAGAGAGATCTACAACGCAAAACGCTTGTGAAAATTTAGATCAACGGCATTGTCAGCTTTATACTGTAAATGTACACTAGGGTGGTCACAAGGCAATAGGCAAAATTTTTTTTGAGAAAATCACTTCTGGCAACCCCCTAAAAGGTGCCATTTGACTAGAAAATGAGGTTCGCAAAGTTTTAGGTCGATCGGATAACGTTAACCCGTGCCGCATTGAGGTTGACGATCAGAAAAACTCACTTTGTTTCATAAAAATACTCTTTTTTTCCTCATAACATAGTAACCATTTGTCCTAGAGACTTGAAATTGGTCTCATTTTATTTAAAATGTTATCTTCTTCAACTTTTACTTCCATAATTTTTTCGCTACATCCTGTAGATTTTATGTTATTCAGCTTTTCCCATCTCAAAACGTGGTCCGTTTCAGCAAATGTGCCTTTTAGCGAATTTTCAAAGAAAATGAAGCTATTGCAATGGCTTCGAAATTTAAATAATATAAATTTTTGGAAATTTTCTTCATAGAAATCCGTTTCAGACCATTCTAAAACGATTCCTGAAATTTAACACTTTTTTATATGTATATATATATTTATATATGTGTCACTCCAGACGATAACTCTCGATAGAATTGAGATAAACAGCTCAAATTTGCACAAAAAATCTATCTTGGCAATCGAAAGGCTAAGTTCGAAGATGGGCGAAATTGGCCTACTCTAAGGAGGGTTTTGGCGCATTTAAAGTGCGCAAAAATTACCCAAAAATCCCCAAAATGTTATTTTCCAACAAGTGACCCCTCATTTTAAAGGTTTTTGCACGCTGAACACGATGGTGGAATCGGATTTTAGATATCTTGATCCGTTCTCAAATTAGAGCATTTAAAGTGCGCAAAAATTACCCAAAAATCCCCAAAATGTTATTTTCTAACAAGTGACCCCTCATTTTAAAGGTTTTTGCACGCTGAACACGATGGTGAAATCGGATTTTAGATATCTAAATCCGTTCTTAAATTAGAGCATTTAAAGTGCGCAAAAATTACCCAAAACTAGGATAATCTTTAAACTCTTACCCCCCCCCCCCCCCCACCCCCTTAGAGTGGTCAGATTGAAAAATGTGAGAAGTATTAATTGAAGACGAGAGTTCGAAGCAAAAAAGGGGGAGGCAAACGATTAGTACAACTCCTTGAATTTCCCATTTGACATATAATTGTTATGATACCTTCATAGATAGACAAGTACCGGCCCACGTATTACTAGAAGGAAGACGAAAGAAAAAATCTATTTCAAATTATTCAATTTAGGTACTAACAGTAGGAGGAAGAAGGTTAGGTAGGTATCTTATCAATTTATTATCAGTATCATACGAATATTTGATATTCAAAGGTAGGTAGGTTAACATGATAAAAATAATATCAATGAAGAAGGAAGGATCTACCTACCTAGTAGAGCAAATCTTGAACTGGTTTTAGATACCAGGCCTGAAATCGTAGTCAAGAGGAAAGGCCATTCAGAAGGAACAAGGAATCTACTCATAACAGTTTATAATTATTACGTAGGTAATTATATGAAATTAATACCTACGTACAAAATGATTGTGTAAAGAGTTCGTAGCAGTTAATAACAAATTATAACCACATGGATAAATTAGAAATCAAGATAATAAAAAAATATTAGTAACAGGGGCATCTAGTAGGAATATACCTAATAATTATGTTCCAAAGCTACCAATAGGTACTGACCTTCTTTTGAAAAAATCACAATATTGGTAATTACCTACCGATCATGTGATTTTTTTAAACAATAAATTAACTAAATTTATGTATTATAAGGAACCTACTTAATACAATATTTTCCGTTGCCTACCTACTAGTTTTCTTGAGCTGACGGGAATTTAAAAAGGCATTCCTTCTTTGTGTTTCTGCATGGCGGCGGCATCCAAGCTTCCTTTTCTCTTTCATTCACTCGATCGCCTGATCCCGTTCTTTCGATTCCAATAATTCTCAAGCAGTTTCAGGTCCACTCAATGTTGAATACTAGAATAGAACAATATTTCAACGTAGCACCCACATGTTCTTCCAAGTGATCCTTCCAGAAACCACATCCTTCCTTCATAGTTTATTTCAAGATTGAGCCTGCATGAAAAACAACCTGCACTTGAAGCACTCATGATTTTCTATAACAACTCCTTTACCTACTGCACTCTCTTGAGTAGGTAAGTCAAAAGTCCTAACTACCCTATCCTACCTAATATGAACCCACAGCGATCAAATAAATAAGCACTTAGTACAATTACGTAATAAACAAACGGTAGAATCAGGATGGACAAAACGTACAAATTAAAATAAATACGAAGAGAATATACATAGAAAACCAAATTTTAGACCGAAGTTTTCCTTTATTCAAAACCATAGCCATTAATTCGAATATTTCTTTGAAAATTCGCTCATTAAGTCATGCTGCATGACTGGTTTTTTTACGCATCCCCTAAAAACCACACTCCAGTCAATGAAATCGACCTCCAGGCGATTTGACACTTCTTTATCACTCTGGTTTATTGAAAATGAGGATGTTTCAGGTATAAATGTAAAGGTTGAGGCTGTAATAAGGGGGGGGGGGGGGATCTAGGTAATGAAGGGTATTTAGACCGGTGAAAGGTAAGGAAGTGTGACCTTTAGCTTTGTATTCGCTGTTATCTGTTATCTCTATTACTGTGAATCATCGATTCTCGACCACCGGTCCTGAACCTAGCGTTTTCAAAAAATTTCAAGTTGGGTGGCCTTAGTTCGACCAAACTAAATACAAAACTAGTCTACATGATGATAATACGAGTATTAGATGCAAAATTAGTAACATTAATCAAGTTTCACTTTTTTTAATGGAACATTTGGAAACCCTGCAGCCCAGAGAGGATTACAAAGAGTTTCTTCAACTTTGTTTAGTGTTTATAGGGCTTCCTCCCCAAAACTTTTCTTTTAAAGCACCTGGTGCAATTCATCACGCCAGGTGGATGGCCAAAGCAATTTACTGCCTCAAATTTATCTTTTTAGAGATCAATTGTTATTAACTCAAAAAGAAATGAAAGGAATAGAAGAAATTTGTGTTTTTATAATAAATATTTACGCCAAGGCATGGTTCAATGCCCCCAAACCTGCTTTGGCCCCTAAACAAGATGTGGAAATGTTGAAAGCATTAGTAGAGTATAGGAAAATTGACACAGAAATAGCAGATAAGGCTTTGTCAAAATTTGTAAACCATCTGTGGTACCTCAGCTCAGAGAAAATAGCTTCTCGTTTTTCGACCACACTTTAGACGACAACATTAAAAAAAGTATGGCCATGAAATTATTTTCCCTAGGTGAACCCGATAGTGAAATTGATGGTAGGGATAGAAAAGCGATTTTAGATTTTGCACATGTAGAGCAAATTTTGGATAAGCAACTTGATTTTTTTGTCACCTCTCAAACCTTGAATTTTTTCAAGCGGTTTTCCATAGAGACAGATTTTTTAAACACCGATACACGCTTATGGAACAAAAATCCTCATTATTTGCATGCTAAAAACATAGTGAACGGTTTAAGGGTAGTCAACGACACTGCTGAAAGAGGAGTGAAATTGATACAAGACTTCACCTCTTGCTTGACAAAAGACGAAGAACAGCGCCAATTTTTATTACAAGTTGTGTCAGAATGTAGGAAAATTTACCCTGATGTCGATAAAGCCTCACTATCTAAGCCATTAATGTAGTTCTAAATTCAGTGGTGTTGGAATAGATATATTGTGTTGTAAAATAAGTTCCAGGCTATTATTTTCTATACAAAAAACTTTCAATTTGTATTATTAAAACACTTTTTACATAATTTTTATTGTTTTTTGTGCATTTCATAGCACCCACCACCCACCCATCTCCCCCCTATCCCCTCCATATATTATATATTAGATTCAAATGTATCAATTTTCAATATACCAGAGTGATAAAGAAGTATCAAATTGCCTAGAGGTCGATTTCATTGACTGGAGTGTGGTTTTTAGGGGTATGCGTAAAAAGGCACATTTGCTGAAACGGACCACGTTTTGAGATGGGAAAAGCTGAATAACATAAAATCTATAGGATCTAGCGAAAAAATTATTGGAGTAAAAGTTGAAGAAGATAACATTTCAAATAAAATAAGACCAATTTCAAGTCTCTAGGACAAATGGTTACTATGTTATGAGGAAAGAAATAATATTTTTATGAAAAAAAGTGAGTTTTTCTAAACTTCAACCTCGATGCGGCACGGGTTAATGTTATCCGATCGACCTAAAACTTTGGGAATCTCATTTTCTAGTCAAATGGCACCTTTTAGGGGGTTGCCACGATTGAATTTCGAAAGTTGACTTTTTGTGACCACCCTAATGTACACAACACTGTATAGGTTTTCCAAGTCACATTTAAGGTTTTCCATTTCAGTTTGATAGAATATGGAAAGAGTGGGGGCCAAGGCTACTGCGGAACAAATTACGTATTTCGACTTCAAACTGAATTTAACATATCCAACTTAAAACATCTCTGCGTAAAACATATTTTGAACATATCCCAATATATATTTAATAACCGGAACGTTAATAACTGAACATAATATTTATACGTTATAAATGTATGACAAAATTGTCTATCAGATTTTGAGAAAATAATTCCGCACATCTCCGCTTCACGAATTTCAAACGGGTTTCAAAGTAAAACCCCCATATCTTGTCAAATTTGAAATGGAAAACCTTAAATTTTGAAAGGCTCTATATTGTTGCATTGATGATTACTTCACACAGTAGCGAATAGCTAATATTTCAGAACAACAGTCGAGACCCGATTTTTGGGGCGTGGTATCACGAAGTTATGGTATGTGAGGTTACATACGCATAGTGTATTGAGTGGTTTCCTGAATGAAGTTTATAAATCTTCAGGCAGAAAACTGTGATAAAAATCGTCAAAAAATTGTCTTAGTGAGCGAGGGGGGGGGGGGTCAAAACGAAACAACGTTAATTCGAAATCTGGAAAAACTATCGTTCGTCGCAGAATTCAATATCCTACCAGATTTTTTCGAAAGGCTTTTAATTTGGGCCTCCTTTTCAGTGTTTCTTGTCCAGATATACTCAAAACAACGACAATCCCCCCCCCCCCCCAGGTTTAAAAAAAATTCCGTTTAGAGACCCGCAAAACGTGATATATTCGTGGCTGATTTTACGCTGTTGTTCAAATTTTCGTGAATAATAATTTATTATAATTTACTTCAGAACTGGTACTTACTACACTATTATTTACTTGCTTACTAGCATGCAATGACGTCACCCAGTAGTGCTTCTCGCTAATTTTTCCGCTGGTTTTGATTGTTGCTGGAAACATGGCCCTTAGCTAGTTTCAACGGCTTTTGGTTTATAATGCTCTGAATAATGCGCCTGTGTAGGTATTCGGCTCGGAAAAATTATTTTGGAACACGCCCTTAAAATTTTTTTTCTATGTTTTAAGGTGTTACTTCCAAAAATGCAATGTCCGTCCGACGTCCACCATATCGTCGATATCTACCTTAATTTTCGGTCTGAAAAATTCGTTCTTTTGCACACAGGCTCCATCTGGGCCCTAGTTGTGTCCCCTATCTCGGCGGTCCGATCGGAAAACACCCAGGGGTGTTATGGGTGAAAAATGGGTGCAGAATTAGGTTTTTTTGGTTTAGTGAACTTGGGCTTGTGAGGTATCGTTGTCCATGTTTTTTAGGGTGAGGATACCAAATATAAAGTTGATTTTGACCACTGAGAGAAGGATTGAGGTTCTAACGAAGTTTCAACTCTCAAAATCCAATATTTATTGGTCAGAAACCTGTGAAAATTATGTAACCAGCAGAAATTTGTATAACACAGAAGTATTATTAACAGGTGAATCAAGGCAATTCAGTGGCAGTTTCACAGGTCGAAAATAATTTGTCAGAAATAGTAACCTAATATTCGAGTTTAAAACCGTCAAATTAGCTTTGTGGCTCTCCGCTGAGGTCCCAATCGTGCCATATCAGTTGATAGTAATAGTAAACCCATGTGACAAGGACTTTGCAGCGTTTTTCTTCATTCGACCATTTTAAAACTATTTTTAATTGATATGGACAGCTCCAAAATAGAATATTTTCGTAATAAACGGGAACCTATTTCGTGGATACTCCTGCCTCAACCGTCATGGATTATTTATATCTGCTGGGTATCCACCAGTGGGAGTTAGTGACGTCAACGAATCTTACTAACTTTTAATGAAATAACTACATATGTACTTACGAGTGTAGGTATGGTGCAAATCCAGAATAGGTACCTAATAACTTAATCTCAGTCTGCACTTTCAAAAAATTGAAAATTACGTGGGTAGGTACGAATTCTTCATTTCATAATCATGATATAATTGTTTGGGACCCCCCTCAGTACAGACGGGTTTCTCATTCAGCAGCTCATAGTGAAAGCACTGTGGTGCTTCCTTTAATACCTCGCAGTCAACTCTCGCTGTTTCTGGGAAAGATAAAATATTTGTCTTTAAAAAAGGTTTGCAGGAGTATAGTGAAGTCGTGTCGAGTTATGCCAGCCAGGAGTGAAGCAGCCAGCAGCGATATGGATCTAGATCTGTGATTGGCTGAGGTCTTTCCCAGTGTGAATCACATCTCGCACAGTGTGTATAGTGCACCAGGCATCGATGGGATGGATAGCCAAAAAATCCATGTTTTGAGACCGATGTTTTTTCAAATGGAAACATCAGTGGTTAAAAAACATCAGAGGAAGAACACCGATGTTTTTGAAACATTTGTTTTTTAAACGTAGATGTTTTTTAAACAGCTTCTTTTCCCTAAAATACTGACATACCACCCTACTTATCTAATCAAAAACCATAAAGCGAGGTTCACATGGGGTGGAAATTCTGTACCGCACGTCGTTCTGCTATGCTGTTGGCCAACGCAAAATGGATTATGGCAACGCAACACATGGATACTATATCAAAATCTCCAGATGTTATCCCCTGCCCAAACCTTGCCGGATCTGTGCAGAGGTTACTGCGCACACCTCCTGTTCCGTTGTTCACGCCATATTGGAATGCGACATTTTATTGGTTATGATTCCGCTCACATATTCCCGCTCCATACTGCCATGAGAAGGTCTCTGTGGAAAAAATTCTGGCAAGTGCGTTGCCGTACCTGATTTCCACCTGCCCCATGTGTACCTAGCTCAAGAGAATAAGGAAGGGTACTGATAGCCAAGATACCTTTCTCTGTTCTATAAAGAAGATAGAGAATGCCATTGATTTCATGATTTTCCTAGTTGTTACTGGGTTAGTAATTGAACGGATTCCTCCAGAAGGTATATTACTTCTTAACTAGTGGAAATAACCTTTTAGATTAATTTAATATCTTATGTAACTTGTTCACAATTTTTTAATGATTTATTTCACATTCGTAAACATATTTAAATTTTACTCATGTGGAAGTTACCCATAATTTTATTGACAACATGAACACCATAGTTGATAATGGAGTTTCTTGTGGTTATAAACCGTCGTTTCATTTTTTTGCATTGTTGTCTGGTATAATTCATTACATTTTTCTATTTAAAAAATAAAATAAAAATACAATAGTTAAAAACGGTAAAATAACTCAGCTTTATCAATATTGTGTTCAGAATTCCTTTTTTGACATCTTAAATTAAGGGGGATATTTTTCTCGTGGATTTGGGGGGATTTTTTGCTGAAACGGATTGGCAGCACTGCCTTGCACCCATTTCACTCAGTGCGGTTCTTGCATCAGTTATTTCAAATTTCATTCGTTTCTGTTTTCTAAACATGAAAGAGTTGCTTGATGTATTGAAATGTACCAGTTGACATCCTCATGTAGGAGCAAAATCTTTCTTCCTCTTTCGAGGAAAAAGATGGTGGTGTTCCCCAAGTTCTTTCTTCATTTCACTTACTGGGTGTGCTGTGTGCCTTCGATTTGGTAGAGAGCCCGAGGTCGCTCCGTTGCCGAAGGCACGTCACTGACGCTCGACAAATTATCTTACGAGTACTCGTGTACACAGGTAAAAGATCATCAAATGAGGTTTCGTTTTACAGATCCAGTGACGTTGAGTGCTGTGCCTGAAGTCACGTTCGTGCCTGGTATCAACGGAACCTCCGCAGTCGTCGGTTCTGAGCGCGAGCCCCTGTTGCCTCGGATGGAGTCGGTAAACAGACCGATGGAACCGTCTGCCAACCAATTCCCTGGTGAGTCATCTCCTTTCACCATCACGTCACTTTGCCGTCTTATCGGAATCTCTGTCCTCCGCTCGAATGACTACTTGTTCGAGGGTCGAAGCGTGAATTCATATTCTCTTTAAAAGAGTTCATCATCGTTAAAAGAGTTCAGCATGACCGTAAATTATGTTTTTTGGCTAATTATAGCAGTTTTTGACCCCAGAACAACTGGAATTTGACCCCTTTTTGGGAAAAGTTTTTTCGATTTTTAAATTAGGTATGTACTCGTATGTATGTACATAATTAGTCTTTTTCTGTCTTGCCTTGTGACACCATCCTATATTTACCACTTTTGGTAAATTTATATAAACTTCTGGTAATTTTATTAATTTTTACTGAGTTTTACCGGTTTCAAATTTGACCCCTTTTTAAAAAAAACTATTTTTGATTGTTTTACTTGTCCATGTCTGTCTTGATTCACCAATCTATACACTTTAGGTAAATTTATGTCAGTGTTTGAAGATTTTATCCATTCCTACAGATTCCCCCCCCCCCCCCCACCGCTGCAAATCCCTGCACAACGGTTTATTATTTTGTACAGAATACCCTTCTTTTACAGATCACAGCTCTCTGTATAGATAACCCGTCTATATAATATGTACTAGTCTATATACGTATATTATGTAGATCGCAGACCCTCCGTAGTTTAGTACCTAACCCCGTACTCGTTACTAGGTACCTACTAAATCACGAGATGAATGTTGCTCAAATAATTCTGTCGACGACAAACAGTAACTAAAATGGCAAAAAGAAACGCAAATAGTGAATTTCTGAAGGAAAATTGTTGATGTGGAGTGAAATAGATGCCCCTTTTGCGTAGAGCACTGTTTTCTGTGGTCAGTACCTACCCTCTGGTCAAGTATAACGAACCGTTGTGTAATAACTTGCCCATCAATAATACTTCAACAGTTGGTCAAGTTGCAAAAGTACCGATCAAGAAAATCCAGCCCCTTCTTGGTAGATGAACCGTTGTTTACCGTTGTGTAACAATTTACCGTTGTGTAATAATTTGCCGTTGTGTAATAATTTACCGTTGTGTAATCATTAACCCACCAATAATACTTTAAAGTTTGTTCAAGTTTGAAGTACCTACCAACAAAATCCAATAGTCCATCACTTATCAAATGAAATAATATCGCAGAACAACCCACTCGACTTCATTCAGCCTTCCTTGATTATAATCAGGTGCTCCCTAGTGATGATATCCGGGCCGGATTTATACCGTTTGATTCACGATCGTGTTGAAGCTTTTTGGTGCACGCGAACGGCTGGACGTACAATGTGGTACGTCCAGCGGGTGGTCTCAAAAAATTGTTTAGCTCAATAACTTTAAAAAATCGCCCTTCTATCGAAAGTTTTCGAGCTACGGCGTTCTGAAAATTTGAACCCCTTAGAGATTACTGACAGTATCGCCGAGCTTCGAGGACCAACTAGACCCGAACGGAACCTATAACCCGAATTTCATCAATTTTTTTCCAGACAGAAATATTTTTATTGCATTTTCGGATTCTACATACCTTGAAAGGTAAACCATCAAAATTTGAGGGGGGTTAGAATTTTTTTTTCATGCTCGATTCCAATGGTCCATTATTGAAAATAATAAACCAACAACTCAAATTTGATCCACACTTTGTAAATCTTTGAACTACATGTTTGCTGTTACAAATATTTTGGAGGGAAATACTGAATTTAACGCACGCATTTGCCTGAAAACTCGCTAAAACAGCACCCCTCAGTTCCGTTTTAATGCTCAAAAACCTCTCTTAATTTGTCGGCTTGCTCACATACTCGAATGATTCGTATTGATTGGCCGATTTGGGTGTTCAATACCAAAATGTTTACAGGTACAGAGACACGAAAATACGCCTTCCCACCTTCAAACAAGTTTAATTAATTACTGCCTTTTTTTTCTTATCACCGGGGCGACATTCTCGGCAGTCAATTCGGCAGGTACTCAACCTAGAGTATACGTACGTAGGTACTAAAGTTTGTATTCTACTTCAAATGGTTTCATTACATAATAATTAAATAATAACCGCCATCACTTCCCATATACTATGTATTACTAAATTCAAAATTCTACACCCCCCCCCCCCCCCTCAATTCGGTTAATTTAAACCTTTCCCTAATACGTTGACTATGTAATTACTCATCATGTGCCTATTGAGAGTTACTGTATTCACAAAAAATATTAATGTTTTTATTCAAGTATTTACCTAGGTAATGTGAAATTCGGTCCGTGGTGGTTTCAGAATCAGTTCGTGGTCGGGGGATTCAACAAAATTCACTTTTCAAACCTTGTTTTTAACCTGACCCTTCAGGTTTTTGCGATGGGACCCCCCGCCGAAAAACGACAGTAAAAAGTGAGACCAAAAATAGTGAGACCAAATTGTGAGACAAAAGTAGCGCGTATTTTATAAAGTGGCTCCTAAAGCTAATTTATATGCTATTCGCTCTACGAAGCTGAAATTTGGTATGTGGGCTCCTTAGGACTTTAACTTGACACTGCCCAGGCCCCGGATCAGCTGAGTGGCTCCTAAAGCTAATTTCTATGCTATTCACTGTACGAAGCTGTAATTTGGTGTGTGGGCACCTTAGGACTTCAACTTGACACTGCCCAGGCCCCGGATCAGCTGAGTGGCTCCTAAAGCTAATTTCTATGCTATTCACTGTACGAAGCTGTAATTTGGTATGTGGGCTCCTTAGGACTTTAATTTGACACTGCCCAGGCCCCGGATCAGCTGAGTGGCTCCTAAAGCTAATTTCTATGCTATTCACTCTACGAAGCTGTAATTTGGTATGTGGGCTCCTTAGGACCTTAATTTGACACTGCCCAGGCCCCGGATCAGCTGGGTGGCTCCTACAGCTAATTTCTATGCTATTCACTCTACGAAGCTGTAATTTGGTATGTGGGCACCTTAGGACTTTAACTTGACACTGCCCAGGCCCAGGATCAGCTGAGTGGCTCCTAAAGCTAATTTATATAATACAGCGAGGGGGACAAAAACCTGAAGGGTCAGGTACACCACATTTTAGCCGTCAGGCTTTAAGCGGAAGTCACCCGGGGGTGCAGGGGGCGAAGCCCCCGCCGAGGCGCGTAGCGCCGAGTTTTACTTTATTTTTTGTGAATGAATTTTTGATCAAACTCCCATGGACTTGAGATACTTGACTCCGGATTGATCAGAATGAGGTGTTGATTAGATTTAGTATGAATAAGGTATTCAAGAAAACTGTGAGGGCTAGCTCTATACAGAGTGTCCCACTTTCGTAACCACGTAACTTCAGGAAACGAGTCTAAAGCTTATTTCCAACAAAAATTTCTGTTGGCCGTTTTTTGTAAACCCCCTCCCCGAGTTTTTGACCTTATACTACTAAATTGGCGATAACCCCTCTTAAATTACATGTAAAATTAAAAATAAAGACACCATTAGAAAGAGCATTAAATTTCCTCACAGAATATGGCCGTAATGTAAATTTTGGAATACATTCGGCGGGCGAAGAATCGGGCTGAGAAGAAAATTTTTGAAATCACAATTTTCTCAAATGGCTCTGCGTCTCAAAAATAATAGGTGATTGAACGTGCATGTGACGGGAAGCACTTCTTCAGAATCTCAACTTTCCTACGATGTGGGTATTTTTCATTTCACTGCGCTAATTAGGGGAGAAAATCACGTTTGAATAAAAAAAAAAACGTGTGTTTAGAGGAAATCGTGTGTTTTATTATGACTTGAGAGGAGTTGCGTTTCGTTTTCTACTTAATTTTTCACGCTGAATCGAATGGCGACACTCTGAACATCCCCGACCGTAAAAAACTGGGTTTTCGAATTATTGGTGCTAACAAGAACGTTCAAAATAGCCTCGCTCAGTCGTTTTGCTAGTCTGTTAACAGATACGGTTATATTCATTTGTTGGGATTTTTTATGTATCGTGCCAGTTGTTTGCGTAATGTGTTGTTTACGTTTTTGTACGGTCAGGGAGGTTCGGGAGTGTCACTATTCGATTCAGCGTGAAAAATTACATAGAAAACGACACACTGCTCCAGTCATGGTCAGGTCGAGTCATGCGCAGGTTTTTTGGCATTCAGAGTGATTGTCTTCCATAATTAATGGAGTTAAACGAAAAATAACCACACCGTTGGAAAGCTGAGATTCTGAGGAAGTGATTCACTTCACATCACGCACGTTCAGTCGCCCCTTATTTTTGAGACGTAGAGCCATTTGAGAAAATATTCTCCGCCCGCTGAACGTGCTCCAACGTATTCATATTAGGGCCATATTCTGATAGGAAATTCAACTCTCTTTCCAACGGTGTCCTTATTTTTAATTGTACAGTGTAATTTAAGAGAGTTAGGCAATTTTAGTAGTATTAGGTCGAAAACACAAAAAAAACTTAAAAGTGAAAAAATCCGCGAGCACAAGAGGTTAAATAAAATTGCAGAGGAACTTTTTTTAAAACAAATTAGTTGTACAATCGATTTCTAGAAGGTTCCTTCGTGTGAACACCCTGTAATAAATTTTGTTGATTTTATTAATTAACATGTTTAATGTTTTAGGGCTGGGGGTCATTCTGTGAATTCCGACACGCAAATATGCAACGTTTTTCATTGGTTACTACACAGTTACTACCTTCTGTTGTAGCAACCATAAAGAATATCGCACTCGAAAGAAACAAGAGTCAATAGCTACGTTTTTCATTGGTTACTACACAGTTACTACCTTCTGTTGTAGCAACCATATGTTGATGGCGAGTTCTATAATAAGTACAGTAAATGCAACATTATACTTGTAGAGTTCAGTGAAATTGTGGCTTTCATTTTTTCTTGACATTAAAAAACTATATCTAATTTCTCCCTTGCGAGGGAAAAACATTAAACATGATTTAATGTTTTTCCCTCTCAAGGGAGAAATTTAAACTGAGATCAATCCATCGGTTACGTTTGAAAAATTTATGTACACTTGTACTTCACTCAAAATTAAACATGACTTCTCTAAAGATCGATTTAGCATGACCAAAACCTTTATATAAGATAGAAATAATGTCTTTCATAACTTTGAGTATGTGGACGAGCGGCTTTTATAAACTTTGCTGCACTAATACATAGGTGTATTATTCACAGAATAATAAACCAAAAATTAGATAATCGACGTGAAATCAGTGAGAGTTGTTT
The DNA here is from genome assembly GCA_954871275.1 of Leptopterna dolabrata. Lineage (NCBI taxonomy): Eukaryota > Metazoa > Arthropoda > Insecta > Hemiptera > Miridae > Leptopterna > Leptopterna dolabrata. The sequence continues at coordinate 17,977,679 of OX940987.1, read as the reverse complement.
GCAAGATGGTTTAACTGAGGACATTTCTAGATTTCAGTTCGTTAGTGCTCAAATCGAGTGCCACATGTTCGCCTTTCTCTTTGTGGTTTGGAAGGATGGACTTAAACAAGTGGGCGGGAATCGTTGGGTACATGCATTAAGTAGACTTCTGAAATACACCTTCGTGGGTTGCTAAGGGGACAAACACAGAGGTAATCCAAATAACGGGCAGTCGAAGTTCTTGGCAATAAAGATAAATAGTACATCGCTCATGCACTGAGGAATTGCCAATACTGGCTGAAAATGGACTTCAAGGGTTAAACTGCTGAGCAAACTGTTTTTTCATGAGAAAAAAATGCCAAAGATCAGCTAGCGTTATTGATCACCGACTTCTTTGCCCAGCGACTTCTGAAAGTGAAGATTTTTAGAGTTTCAGCGGTTTTTGACCCGCAAAAACTCAAATTTGACCCTTTTTTGTGAAAACTATTAACCTGACCCTTCAGGTTTTTGCGACGAGACCCCCCGCCGAAAAACGACAGGAAAAAGTGAGACCAAAATGTGAGACCAAATTGTGAGACCAAATTGTGAGACAAAAGTAGCGCGTATTTTATAAAGTGGCTCCTAAAGCTAATTTATATTATGCTATTCACTCTACGAAGCTGAAATTTGGTATATGGGCCCCGCCAGTGCCGGTCCCAAGCCCGGATCCAAAAGGGGGAGGGGGAGGAGTAACACCTCGATAAAAAACCTGAGTTCCACTGGCCCGGTGGATAGGCCTCAGTTAGGGTCCCTAGCCAGGGTTACGGATGACACCAGGTCAACGGCTGGGGGAGCGGAGGAGAGCAAGTGATGCTCCAACGGTCTTCGAGGCGGAGGAGCCAAACCCCCGCTGCCTTGCGGGAAGGGTCTTTACCCAAAGGCTAAGGGTGGGAACTCTGACAGAACGAATCTGGCCTGTGCTAAGGCCGCAAGGTGGCAGCCCCACCATAGCACTCGGGGGCAGTGGGCCAATAACCCGCTCCCCTTAAACTAAAACTATTACAGAAACCTCAAAAAAGAAAAGCCGTGTGGACAAATTGGTGACGATTTTTGGCCTGAAAATGAGTACCCGAATCGGATTTTGGAATGTGAGAACACTTAGAGAGTCTGGAAGACTTAGACAGGCAGAGGCGGAGATGGTGAGATATCGACTGGACATACTAGGGATGAGCGAAGTAAGATGGAATCAGTTCGGAGAGCAAAGAACACTGGGTGGCTCGACGTTTATATATTCGGGCCATCCCAATGAGGATGATCCCCATACAGGAGGGGTTGGAATATTGATGAGCGAGAAGGCAAAGCGAAGTTTGATTGAGTGGCAACCAGTGTCAAATCGAATTATAATGGCAAGGTTCCAGGCTAAAGTGCGCAATGTCTCAATCTTGCAGTGCTATGCGCCTACTGAAGTGGCAGAACAGGAGGAGAAGCAACGTTTTTACAAGAGCCTGCAGGATTCAATCAAACTCACAAAGAAGCAGGACCTCCTTATAGTTATGGGAGACATGAATGCGAAGGTGGGGGCAATCAATGAGGGCTTAGAGCACATACTGGGGAAGCACGGTCTCGGGGAGCAAAATGTAAATGGAGAACTGTTCGTGGAATTCTGTGCTAGCCAAGACCTGGCTATTGGTGGCACCCTGTTCCCGCACAGGGATATCCACAAGGTGACATGGGTTTCTCCCGACCACCGCACCCAGAACCAAATAGATCACCTAGCTATAAGCAGGAAATGGCGCAGTTCTCTGATGGATGTCCGCAGTAGGAGAGGAGCGGATATTGCTAGTGATCACCATTTGGTAACAGCAGATCTCAGAATCAAAATAGCTGCAGCAAAAACCAAGTTTGAAAGCCAGAAAAAGACGATATAATACTGACAAGCTGAAAGATGAGAGCATCAAAAAAGAATTCAGTATCGCGCTGAGGAACCGCTTTGCTGCTCTGGGTGAGGGGGATGCGGATGCGGATGCTGATGCTGATGTCGAGGGAAGTTGGACTGCCGTGAAAGGAGTATTTCTGGAAACATCAGAAGAAATCCTGGGGTTCAGAGATCACCGTAAGAAGGACTGGATGTCAAACGAGACTAAAATAGAGGGTCTAAAATAGAGGGGAGAAGAGAGATTAAAGGCAAACTGAACAACTCCAGGACTAGAGCCCAGAAGTCGGAAGTGCAAGCTCAGCTCACTGCCAAAGACCGTGAGGTAAAGAGAAGTGCGAGGCGGGACCGTCTGAAATGGACAGAAGACCTGGCCAGTAAGGCAGAAGAGGCAGCAGCAGCTGGAGACATGAAAGAGCTGTATCAGACTACCAGAACTCTCGCAAAAAAGAAGTTCATCCGGCAGCGCCCAGTCAAAAGTAAGAATGGAGAAGTTCTCACTAATGAGAAGCACCAGATTGAGCGATGGCAGCAGCATTTTCTAGAAGTGCTAAACAGACCGAGCCAGAATGAAGGGGCGGTGGGTGACTCGGGTTCTGAACTGGCGCAGGGCATTCAAGAGGTAGTGACGGATTGCTCCATAATGGTAGAACATCCATCCAGAGAGGAAATTGGAAGAGCGCTGAAGGAAATCAGGAATGGAAAGGCGCCGGGATGTGATAACATACCACCAGAGGTGCTGAAGGCAGCACCTGAAGAGACCATCGATTTGCTCTACCCCCTGTTTGAAAAGATATGGCGACAGGAGGAGATGCCAGCGGACTGGAGGCGAGGGCTGCTAGTCAAGCTTCCCAAGAAGGGGGATCTCACAAATTGCAACAGTTGGAGAGGAGTAACGCTGCTCTCAATACCTAGTAAACTGTTCTCAAGGATAGTACTAAATAGGATAAAGGACAGGCTAGATGCACGTTTAAGGAGGGAGCAGGCAGGTTTTCGCAAGAATCGCTCATGTACGGACCAAATAAACACACTTCGACTCATCATAGAGCAGCACCGGGAGTTTCAGGCAAGTCTCTACCTACTTTTTGTAGATTTTGAGAAGGCCTTTGATTCGGTGGAAAGGAACAAAATGTGGGAAATATTAAGAAGGTACGGCCTGCCAGAGAAGGTTGTGAGCATCATCAAGGAGGCATACCGAGACTTCTCTTGCCAGGTGGTGCACCAGGGAAAGCTCTCTGGTCCAATTGGAGTGCAGTCGGGGGTCAAGCAGGGGTGCGTCCTCTCTCCTACGTTGTTCCTCGTTGCCATAGATGAAGTGATGAGAAGGGCGACGGAGGGGAAGCAGAGGGGGATTCAGTGGACTCTGACAGACCGGCTTGAGGACCTGGACTTTGCGGATGATATATGCCTGCTATCGCCAAGACTTAGTGACATCCGGGGAAAGTTGAGTGACCTCGAAGAATGTTCAAGGAGGGTTGGACTGAAGATAAATGCTGAGAAGACCAAAGTAATGCGCATCAATGCGGCAGCAAACCACTCTGTGCAGCTAAATGGCAGTGACATTGAGAACGTGGAGGAGTTTACCTACCTCGGCAGCGTGGTCACAAAAACGGGAGGAGCGGCTGAGGACGTGACAGCGCGAATTAGAAAGGCCAATGCAGCCTTCATACAGCTGTACCCTGTCTGGAAATCCCGAGAAATCAGTACTCGGACAAAATTGCGCATATTTAGGTCTAATGTCAAGTCGGTTCTCTTGTACGGATGTGAGACGTGGTGTGTCACGAAGACGATCACAAACAGGCTGCAGGTTTTTGTGAATCGGTGTCTCCGTCGGATTCTTCGAGTGTTCTGGCCCGACGTGATCTCCAACCAAAACCTGTGGAGAGATGCTTGTGAGGATCCCGTGGAGGTGCAAATTAGGCTCAGGAAGTGGAGATGGTTGGGCCACACTCTTCGAAAGAGTGACACCGCCGTTGAACGCCAAGTCCTGACGTGGAATCCACAGGGGAGACGCAGGAGGGGGCGGCCACCCATCACTTGGAGAAGGAGCGTGGATATGGAGGCAGCAAGATGGGGGAAATCCTGGGGAGAATTGAAGAGGCTAGCTCAGAACCGTGTCCGCTGGCGGAGCTTCGTTGAGGCCCTATGCTCTGAACAGAGCGACAGGACATAAGTCAAGTAAGTCAAGTCAAGTCATGCACTGAGGAATTGCCAATACTGGCTGAAAATGGACTTCAAGGGTTAAACTGCTGAGCAAACTGTTTTTTCATGAGAAAAAAATGCCAAAGATCAGCTAGCGTTATTGATCACCGACTTCTTTGCCCAGCGACTTCTGAAAGTGAAGATTTTTAGAGTTTCAGCGGTTTTTGACCCGCAAAAACTCAAATTTGACCCTTTTTTGTGAAAACTATTAACCTGACCCTTCAGGTTTTTGCGACGAGACCCCCCGCCGAAAAACGACAGGAAAAAGTGAGACCAAAATGTGAGACCAAATTGTGAGACCAAATTGTGAGACAAAAGTAGCGCGTATTTTATAAAGTGGCTCCTAAAGCTAATTTATATTATGCTATTCACTCTACGAAGCTGAAATTTGGTATATGGGCTCCTTAGGACTTTAACTTGACACTGCCCAGGCCCCGGATCAGCTGAGTGGCTCCTAAAGCTAATTTCTATGCTATTCACTCTACGAAGCTGTAATTTGGTGTGTGGGCACCTTAGGACTTCAACTTGACACTGCCCAGGCCCCGGATCGGCTGAGTGGCTCCTAAAGCTAATTTCTACGCTATTCACTCTACGAAGCTGTAATTTGGTATGTGGGCACCTTAGGACTTTAACTTGACACTGCCCAGGCCCCGGATCAGCTGAGTGGCTCCTAAAGCTAATTTCTATGCTATTCACTGTACGAAGCTGTAATTTGGTATGTGGGCTCCTTAGGACTTTAACTTGACACTGCCCAGGCCCCGGATCAGCTGAGTGGCTCCTAAAGCTAATTTCTATGCTATTCACTGTACGAAGCTGTAATTTGGTATGTGGGCTCCTTAAGACTTTAATTTGACACTGCCCAGGCCCCGGATCAGCTGAGTGGCTCCTAAAGCTAATTTCTATGCTATTCACTCTACGAAGCTGTAATTTGGTATGTGGGCACCTTAGGACTTTAACTTGACACTGCCCAGGCCCAGGATCAGCTGAGTGGCTCCTAAAGCTAATTTATATAATACAGCTAGGGGGACAAAAACCTGAAGGGTCAGGTACACCACATTTTAGCCGTCAGGCTTTAAGCGGAAGTCATCCGGGGGTGCAGGGGGCGAAGCCCCCGTCGAGGCGCGCAGCGCCGAGTTTTTGATTATTTTACTTGTCTATTTCGGTCTCGTTCATCAATCTATACCACTTACCAACGCATTCATATTAGTATACGTATAGTCAGGTAAATAAAACACACAGTCTGGATAAAACGTACCTACCCGGTCTGTTAAACTCTGGCAGGAACCCTTCCACTCTTCCCACTTCGACTTGTTTACAGTAATTTCAATCATCTTAGATCATCAGAATAATTACTACTATTAGGCAATTGAATAAGATTATGGTTGTGGAGTCGCATATATTTTCTAACTTCCTCCCCGGGAAGCGGCTCGTCATACGCAACCAATCGGCTTACGTTGAGCGTTATCGCTGCTGTTTATTTCTTTGTCCAATTATTTATTATTTACTGCACAGTGGAGAATCTTGACCACGGAACAGATAAAAGTTATCAGATATAAAAGTTATCTTTTATGTGTTCCGTGATCTTGACTTTCTTATCATAATGGGAAATTTTCAAGTCACATTTTTTTTTTTTGGTTCAGGTCAACACTTATTGACTTAATGAGGTGTTTATTGACTTATTGGCTTGATGAGGTGCTTATTGACTTATTGACATAATGAGGTGTTCATGTTGGAAAGTCTAGGCAGAAAGCGAGCGTGAAATCTGAATTTCTGAGTTCCGGCTTAGAGCGCTAGTGCTTCGATGTACAAAACCGTAATGGATGGATGGATGGAACCGCAAATTTGTAAATAAATTTATTTGGGCAAAGAAATATTTGGGCTGTTGTGTAAAAAGATTATACAAAAACTGCTTATCGTAAAATGGTATCGTTTCGTGATTTTAGCCATTTTTACCGATTTTTGACCCTCAAATTTTACCCTCTTTTTTTGAGAAAAATATTTTATCATCAAAATATCCCATCACGACGTCAGGTGAATACCTATTTTTGACCGCCAAAAATCCACATTTGACCCCTATTCTTTATGAAAAACAACTGAAATTGTATTTTTTCAAGAAACTGCAGGATAAAAATAGGACAGTCTGTATCCACGTAAACTAACGAACTGTAGACCGGTTTCGGTTGTTAAATCATCATCAGTACACAATAGAATTCTAGAACACAATAGAATTCTATTGTGTACTGATGATGGTTTAACAACTGAAACCGGTCTACAGTTTGTTAGTTTACGTGGATATAGACTATTCTATTTTTATCCTGTAGTTTTTTGCTATGGATTTCCACTACTCCACCGCAAGTGATTTAAGTTGTATTGTTTTTCCATACCTGAAAAGACGGGTTAAGTATCAATTTTTCGCAATTTTGGCCGTTTTTACCGATTTTTGACCCATAAAAACTCAAATTTGTGGCTCCCTTTAGAATTTTTGAAACTCGCTCATCTTCAATCGCCTCCTTTTGTTTGGCAATACGCATTTTGGCGAAATTCGGAATGTTTATCCTGTACTCAAGGTCAGATATCGTCTGGAGTGACACACAAATAAATAAATAAATAAATATATTTTTGTTTGTTAAAATGTAGGGACGAGTTCAGGCTGCTCTGAAACGGATATTTGCCTATACAAAAATGTCAGAAATTCATGTTCTAAAAATTCGGGACCCGTTGCAGTAGCTTCATTTTCTTTGAAAATTCGCTAAAAACACTTCCTCAAAATCAAACCGAGGGGAAGGTCTCGGCAAAGGTTCTTGGAGGAAGCCTGAAGGTTTGCCATTTCTAATGTTGCGTTGTTGACAGCATTGAGAACCTTCACCTTCAAAGCTTCGCTCCTCCTCCTTGGGCCAACAGCCAGTCAGATGTCAATATACTCCGTACGTGATTTTTTGCCGCATTCTTACTTTTGATCACCCTCATTTAAAAAATAACACTTATTTTTGAAAACGGGCTTCAAACTACCATTTTTCCAAGTTGTTAATATTTATTTTAAAAAAAAAGTTCCTATTATGGTTCGTTGGTTCGTTCCTTTCATGAGCCTTGATTTTTTTGTTAGCTCCGTAATATGCTACGTTATGTTGGCTCAGAGTTACAATAATTCTAGTGTCGAATTGTTGTTAGAAAGGTGGCTTGTCCTGCTCCATACTCAGGGGAAGTAGGTTGCTAAATAACTGAGGTGATAGTGCACATCTTAATTTATTCGATAGAAAACCCTTATGCTGTGTACATTACACAATTACACTACACCCGTTTCTTCCGTTTCCGTTTTATGTGTTCGAGACATGAAGGGCCTCTGGGCAGAAACGTCGTTTAATTAAACAAATTTCAACCATAGGGCTGCTCTATGTCATATCAGCCAGATAACCAACCCAGATTGTCCTCAAGGCAGCCATACGAACACATCGTCCTTGAAAATATTTGACTTGATAATTTTCCATTACATCTGACCTTCTCAGACATCCCATTGGTCCCAAACTGTTGTGGAACCCCGGAACGTAGTTAAACTGCTATAAATTGTTGACGATTTTAATGTTTGTTTGCTCACCTTTCTTAACGGTTGAGTTCTGGAACCCCGGAACGTAATTGAATTTCTATAAATTGTTGACATTTTTTGTTTGCTTGGCTTTCGAAGGGTTGAGTCCTGTGACTTTCGTTCAACTCAGCTCTCTGGCCTGCTTTGGGTTAGCGTCCACCTTAGTACACACCTGAACTAACGTAGACAGACACATTCCCTAAGTTTCATTCAAGTAAATCAGAATAGGTAGGTAGTTATTTTGCTGCAACAGTGCACTTTGCCCCATTTCGTGCAACGCCTCACTCAAATGACATGAAATGGGGTTCCATCGAATTATATTGGAAATAATTTTTGTAGTATAATTTTCATAGGATTTTCGTAGTGGAATTCGATGGGATTTTCAAATGGGTAGTGGCGCACTAAACCGCGTCGGTTTTTCAGCACCGCGTTTCGGAGGGCACCTTTGTAAACAGGTGGCTAACGACAAACGCGTTGCTGGTCCCGTAAATATTTAGTGCGTTTCGGATGTTGAAATGTCGAGTGAGAAAATAATTTCGTTCTTCCAGCTTTCCCCTCCCATTAATTTGATATAAGGCTTCCGAAGCTTCGAGGAGGAAAAATTGTGGGTAGAGGCGGCTAAAGGGGTTTACAACGATTGGAGCACTTTTGAAAAAAATGAACAGAAAAACGAAAGTAAGGAGGTACCTACCTGGTAATCAGTGATTAGTTGATCAGTGCAGTGTATTTAAATAGGTATACAGTAGTTACGTTGGTTACGTAACCACATGCCTTACATAACTAATGTATTTAGAGGAAGATGCACTTACATAACTACTACGTAGTTATTAAGTACATACCTATTTTGCAGTGTTGCAGTGACCTGTTCCCCCCCCCCACCCCCACCCCTCTGGTTCACAGTTTTAGTTGCGTATTGATGCGTCTTTTTAAATTACTTTGTTACTTTCAACTGGTTTTCATGGGTCTTTTTGTAGTTCGGTTTGATTTCGGGGCTAGGTACCTAGTTGTGCAGCAGCTTTACAAAATTATTTTTAATCTGTTCTATTATTCATCTATCCACCATTCCAGGGGTGGTCTATGTAATGATCCAATGTTTTTTTAAATTTATTATGGTCGTTCGTTGTCACTTGGTTTACCTACTTATAACGTCTAAAAAAAAATTGTGAGGCGCAAAGGTGTACTGAATACCTTCGGGGACGCTTTCGTGGTTGAAGTAGGTTTCGCTCCAGCTGCTCAAACTGCAGGTACATTTAGCCCCGTCAGTAGAGGATCGAAAATTTTTAAAAATTTTATATGTTTATATTCAAACCTGTAAAAACCAAAAATACTAACACAGGCGACCTCGGGACACGTTTTCTGTGGCCAGAAACCTCGAAATTTTGGCACTCTCTTCAGTTTTTGGCTTGTAACATCTGAAGGGTGCATCTTACGGTAAAGTTTACTCCAACCAACATTAAAGAGATTATTCTCCGTCGAATGAACTCCTTAAATATTAATTTTGGTTCGGCGGTTTGGTCATAATCGGCTGTCAAAATTAGGGAACTTTCTCCATTTTGACTGTGTGTTCTCTGTGTTGACGTGTGGCTCAGTTTCACTGGCCTGTAATACTCTAACTGAAAAATGGCATATAACATTAGTTGTAGAGCATCCAATTCTGCATTCAGAGCACCTGTATTTTTATTAAATTGTTCAAATTAAAGTTTAAAGTTTTCAAAGGATTAATTGTAGGAAATCCCCGGATTACGGTAAAAATATTTCCTTAGCCCAGTTAGATAGGTAACGTCGTGGAAACTAATTGGAAGGCCAGTGACACGGAGGTTATTTCGACAAGACGTCTATTAGACACGCTTGCTTCACACCGGGGAATAATGCGATTTTCCCCGTCTCGAAAAGTAGGTTGTGAGATTAGTCCAACGAAATGCTTTTCGCTTTCAAGGATCACGCTCAGTAAAGAGCGATAGATACATGACTGATATATCATCTTGTGTATCGATACATTACTGATATAATCATGATCATCTTGTGTATCGTAATGGATAATATACCGTAACATACGGTACCTCTTCTAGCAACAAAATTGAGGAATCGTAAATTTTCTCTAATGACTTTGAAAAAAAAACCTGTGTAGGTAAACCGTTGTGTAATAATTTGCAGCGTTTTCAATTCGCGATGCATAGGTATAATGCCGTAACTCAGCCATTTTTTGAGCTACGAAGCTGTACCGGGTCTCAAATTGTTCATAAATCGATCTTGATTAAGAAAGTATCGCTAACTTTTCAAAAATGCCGACTCGTGGTCCCTTTTCGTTTTCCGCCTCACAAAACTACACATGTCATACTTCTTTTGTGGTAACTGCTATAATAGCGTTTAGTAGGGGCCTATTGGAACGTGATATTATATAGGGTGGACTGTTTTAGTCTCGGGATCCGATTACTTTATATTATACGTTCCTATTTCTGGGGAGACAGATCAGTATAGTTACGTAACGCGTCCTGGAGAGCCGAAACCACTTTTCAAGGTCAGCTCGTTTCCTCATCTTGAAGTTGTACGAGTATATTCGGCTAACCCTGAAAGTTATTTCCACTTCTTTCCGTTATTTTCAGGCACAAGTTTGTTCAAGTGGATCATTCCTATAACAAGTTGCCAGGAGTTAGGAAAGCAAATGTATTTAATAGTTCTAAGCGTACTTGCGCTATTTTGAAAGAACATTTTGTCCAAATAAATTTTAGAATTTATTTATTTATTAATTTATTAAAAGCACAATGTACAAAAGGCATAATGCCTTATTCAAAGGTACATGATAAATCAAATTACAATATTTTATAAACATAGGTGAGCTGATAACAAATTACTTATAAAAGACAAAAAAGACAAACAGTAGAATATTTCAGACAACAGAATACGTTGTTAACATAAATTGTTCAGGTTAATTAATTAATCTGCTTTCATAAATATTATCATGACTTCATGATAATACTGTTTATGATAATACGTTCTCTTATTCTCATCGAGTTTTTTTTAAATTTTGGTAGTTCCTATTAGCATGATAATCGTTACAGTACATAATTTAATGTTAAAGTTTTGAGTAAATCATTAAAAGTTTACAAGCTGCTTTCTTTTCAGTAATACGTCACAAAGTGAGGTTCGACTCATATCCCTACCACGGGGTTGTGCCCTTATTGGGGATTATATTTTCATTATACTAATTGATGTATATGCTGAGATAAATTTGGAAATGAAAATATTTTCATTCTCATCAAGTCATGATTTCAAAGCTATGATTGACACGTAAGTTCGTTCTGATTTATAAGGCGTACCTATAATTGTATTATTGGATCATTATTATACGTTCCGGATTCATATTGCAGAAATGTGAAGCCTCAGTTAACGATTTACAGAATTCAAAATTTAACTAGACATTTTGATTATGGTTTCATTAAAATAGTGCACCGGCGTGTGTTCATAAAAACTTGTGTGTGTTTCATCTTGCAGATTTGTGTAAAAATGTCCCCCTTCTTCTGTAAAACGTACCAAGTCATCTTAAAGCTGTGATTGACCTAAGCTTGTTCTGATTTATAAGATCATATCTAGTTTGTTGTTTTTTCATTGCCTTTGCGCCTCGATCTTTCCTCCCACCACCGCTGCATACAGAAAAACTAGCTAAATTACCCGTACGTAGCACAGGAAGTGTTAACTGGTTGCATTCGTAATATAGGAAACATATCGGTTATGACCTCAGTGTTGGATTAATCGTGGACGGCACCTACTAAAATTGGGCCTGGCGCTGGATAAATTGTTTTTCCCGGGGATCCTATATGCCGAACTGTGAGGACTACGGCCGGGTCGACCTAAATTGTGATTCCGATCAATCAATCAATTATAACAAAGTTGCTTAATTTTTTTAAATTAGCGAATTTTCAAAAAAAGAATGCAATGGGTCCAATATATTCAGAACAAGAATTTTTGAAAATTGCTTACAGGTAAATCCGTTTCAGAGCATCCTGAACTCATCCCTAGATTTTAATGTATACAAAAATTTAAATGTATATAATATAGTATATATATATATATATATATAATGCTTCACTCCAGACGATATCTAACCTTGGGTACATAATAAAATTTCCGAATATATTTGAGTTTTTAGGGGGTCAACAATCGATAAAAACGGCTAATATCGCGAACAGTTGATATAAAATCACTCCAAGTGGTATGGCAGGGTGAGTAGACAGAAAAATACAGTTTCAGTTTTTTCGTACAGAATAAGTGTGAAATTTGGCTTTTTGGCGGTCAAAAGTTGGTACATAGAGCTAAAATCAGTATTACTTGACGTTGTGTGGGATGGTGATTCACGACAGGAAGAAGGACTATTTTGATGATAAAATATTTTTTTATCTTAAAAGAGTGGGCCAAATTTGACTTTGTAAGGGTCAAAAATCGGTAAAAGTGGCTAAAATCATAAAATGATATAATGTTACCAAAAGCGGTATGGTTTCTCGCTATATACCTACCTAATCTTTTTACACAGTAGCCCGAATATTTCTTTGAAAATTCGCTCTTATAGCCATACTTTTTTTGGCGTAGCCTGTATTTGTATGTATTACTCCGAAAACAGCCTCTCATTACAAACAGAAGACGAATTTTGTGAGACTTGCAGGTAGGTGATTGAATGCTTCGTCGAGTAAACTTCTAGTTCAAGTGCGAAATGAAGGTGTTGAAGTGGTAGAAGGTAGTAGCCAAGTGGCCAGTTTCTGATGGAATATGCAAAGCAGGTCAAGATTGTGCAAAACCTTGCTGTTTGTGGGTGAACTGTTACAAAGTTAAATGAGGGGTTTTGACGAATTTGTTGGTGGAACGCGCATTATTCTTGATCCATTGTAATTTTTATTTGTCACAATTTTTGCTTCTCTCTGCCTGTGATGAAATGAATTTACGGCTATTAAATCCATCTTCCTTTGGGAGCACATAATTTGATTATGAAAAATTGTATTAATGATACTTACCTATAAGGAAGCTATTGATGTCTTCGAAGAAACTTGTAGCGTGCACCCTCCTTCTAGATAGCCGAGAGGTGATGCATATAATAATATTATAATCTGTTATATCTTAATGTGACCTCATCCCGCTATATGTTTCTGCCAAATTTCTTGTCAAGTACTGAAGGTAACTCATAAATTCTCAAAACAAAATTTCTGCCATTCGTTTTCAGATGATCCGGCGTTTACGGAACTCATCCGCGAAGCTGAGCTCGCCATCGACAACGGCATTTTCCCTCAACGTATTAGCGAGGGCTCGTCTGGGAGTTATTTCGTCAAAAACCGCCAAGGAGTAAGTTCTTCTGCAAATTTCGGTGTTTTGGATCTATTTGCTTCATTGTGTTGTGATCGAGGTCCTGTTTTCTGTGTCACAAAACCTTGGGGTGAACCATGAAGCGGTTTATGGACTTTTGACGATTGATCCTCGTGCGGAACCTCCCTTATAAATTTTACATTGTCTGCCTTCGTACGAATTTTCCAGAAAACCATAGGAGTGTTCAAGCCGAAGGACGAAGAGCCATACGGCCGTTTGAATCCGAAGTGGACCAAATGGATGCACAAACTGTGCTGCCCGTGTTGTTTCGGGAGATCCTGCCTTGTCCCAAACCAGGGCTACCTGTCCGAGGCTGGGGCCTCGCTAGTCGATCGTAAGCTAGGCCTCAAGATCGTCCCTAAAACTAAGGTATGCTCTGGTTTAACAATGCTCTTCCAATTATGTCATTTATGGGATAAATTTAGTTGGAAGAAAATTTTTTTCACAAGATGTGGAGGGCAAGGTTATCTCTTAGCAGTTATTCCGTGGCAACTTTTAATGTGAAGAACGGAAAAAGCTGTCTGCTGTCGCGAAAGGATTCAGAACATAGTCACCAGTGGCCCATCTACCAGGGTCAGCTCACATAATACTTTCCTAGAAATAATCTTGTACATCATGCGTCTAGTGACCATACACTATCCCTGTAAGATACGCGATTAAAAAGCTTCTGACTAGGATGATAAATTATACGGCCATCAATGATAAGATACGGAGGGTACCTCCTGAAATTCGATGATATCATGTGATGGGGTGTATAGAAACGTGTGGGTCAGTAAAGAAGAAAAAAACCTTGAATTTGTGTATTTAAAATGTGGAATACCTCTCTCTTTGGTAGCTATCTGAAGATCCGGCAGCGACGATTTGGATCGTCGTTGTTCCGTGACAGAGGCGGACCAGAGGGAATGTTGTCCGTCAAGTAGTTGTAGGACCAATGTGTACCAGAGCTAAAAATGCGAAAAGCACGTATTCAGTTAAGGTGTAGGTAGGTAGATGTACCTATGTGTGTGGGTGTAGGTATATAAGACTAGAAAATGGAAACGAAATTTACAACTAAAATTGTACATAACTAAATTGGTTGGTAACTGAACTGGCAATCGAAATTATTCCATAGATTACATGAAGTTGTATGATGAAAATTACAAATTCAAACGTATAAATATGTAAAATGGAAGAGTCATGCTTCTTTGACAGATGAATTAAATGGGCTAAATCTGCAATATCATCCTTCACCCATGCATTATTACGACCGTTTGAGCATAAGCATGGGAAACAGTTAACTTGCCACTTAAAGCTACTTAGATTTTTTGAAACGGCCCTTCATTACTTTCATGAAAAATGTAAGGAACGATCCTGTTACTTCAGTTATTCTTATTTTTATTTGCTTTACATCGAGGGCATGTGTTGCTGCCCGTGCTGTTACGAGATGCTACGCCTCTGATCGTAATACCATCCAAAATCGTGGTGCTCGTGACTTGGTCTGTAGTTCACCGTATCTCATTCATATCTCTTTTATGTCGAGGGCTCATGGCATTGCTGTATTGGTTTCAGGTTGTCGAGCTGGTGAGTACGACGTTCAACTACCCACGGATCGCTCGTGGCACCTCCCAGGTGAAGAATGCTATCAACAACAAGTTCCCCAAAATCGGCAAGCACTTTAATAGGTTGGGTCTTCGTCCTAAGGTCAGTCAATCACGTCAGAAAGCTCGTGTTTACTTGTCTTTCCAGCATAATTATATATTATTATTTTCTTGAGTGGTACTTGTTTGTCATGTTTTGTCCATCATCCACCTACCCTTCCACCCAGCCCATGGCAAAATACCCACCTTGATACACAATGGCATACGTAATGCAGTATACATACTTACCAGCCCACATATTCTCCAGGTCGGTTCTTTCCAAGAGTTCGTAGAAGGATACAAAAATGCGGACATTTGGCTCCGGAGGTTCGACACGGAGCCGATGCCAGTTTCGGTTGAAAAGAAATTCCAGTCTCTGTTCGAGAGGTTGGTCGTCCTCGACTACATCATCCGGAACACCGACCGAGGGAACGACAACTGGCTCATTAAGTACGAACCACCTGTCATACTCAGCCAGCCGCGAGCTCACGCCGACACGGAAATGCTCCAACCCCATGTGAGTAGCGACATTTAGCAGAAGCTGTGACAGATCTTAAGGATCATTGTTGAATAATTGCAATACATAACTGTAGTTTCATTAGACTTAATTTAAGATGCACATAAGCAGGTCATTAGCACATAATGTACGTAAGGTGTCAAAAGCAGGTAACTGTTAATGTATTCTGTTTGTAGGAATGGGAAGTGGTGGGGAAGCCAGATATCGCCATCGCTGCCATAGACAATGGGCTGGCGTTCCCATTCAAGCACCCCGATTCCTGGAGGGGCTATCCTTATCACTGGGCGTGGACTCCCATGGCGAAGGTATTCTACGTGGTGTTGATTTAAGCTTATAGGGAATTCTGGTCTTGGGGTCAATTTGGATGCCCTTTCCTATTGGTTTATTATTTTCAATAATGAACCTTTCGAATCGAGCATGAACCCCCCTCCCCCCTTAAAATTTGACAGTTTACGTTTCAGGGTATGTAGAATCTGAAAATGTAATTTAAAAAATGTTGTCCGTCCGCCGTACTCAGCACATATCTTAGTTACCGTGAACCAAAATGAATGAAATTCGGTTTGTAGGTCCCGTCTGAGGTCTAGTTGGTCCGCGAAGCTCGGCGTTACTGTCAGTCATCTCTAATGGGTGAAAAATAGAGTTTGAAATTTTCAGAACGCCGTAGCTCGAAAACTTTTGATAGAAGGGTATGGTTTTTTTACGTCTTTAAATTGTTCTCGAACTAAACAATTTTTTGAGACCACCCGGAGCATTGTGCGACCAGCCGTTCGTTTGCACCGAAAAGCTTCGCCAACATGATCGTGAATGAAACGGTATGACTCCGGCTCGGATATCATTGCTAGGTGACCTGATAATAATCACGGATGGCTGTATGGAGTTGGTTGTTTTGTGATATTATTTCATTCGAAAAGTGATGGATCTCTTGGATTTTGTTGATACGTACTTTCGGAACTTCAGCAAACGTTATGCTTCATCAATAGCAACAAATGGTTAATTATTGAATTATTGAATCCACCTCATATTTATGAAAAGTAATTCCCGGACTGGCTCTAATCCTCGATTTAGGGATTTCCTGGGGGGGAGCACGAGGGTACGTACTGACCACAGAAAACAGTGATCTACGCAGAAGGGGCATCTATAAAGTTAAATTATTACACAACGGCATATTATTTTCCTTATGCTTCATGAATAACAACAATTAATTCATTATTGAACTATTGAATCCCGCGCATTTTTATGAAACTTTAATACCCGGGCTGGCTCTAGTACTCGATTTAGGGCTTTCCTGGGGGGAGCTCGAGGGTAGGTATTGACCACAGGAAACAGTGATATGCGCAGAAGGGGCATCTATACAGGTAAATAATAAACCGTTGTGTAATAATTTGCAGTTTTTTTTCTAGTTCGGAGATTGTTGTGTTGGACTAGTTTGCAGTTCATGTTAATTTTTAGTGTAAACAGCCACTCCAGGCTGGGGTTTTTCGTTCGACTGCCCTGCCAGCATCGTGGACGTGATCAGCTGCCCTCCAATGAGAGAATCAGAATTCGATCTGATAATTTCACTCTTTATTCGGCTACTCATTGCCTCGCTCAACAGCTACATGGGTCATGGGTCATGCTTGGGCATGTCACGGTGGTCACCCATCCAAGTATTAACCACGCTGGATGTATCTTAACTTCGACGATCTCACGGGAACCGGTTTATTCCACGTGATCAGGCCGTTGGGCAGTTCCTAGTGTATCTGACTTGTCACCAGCTGGAATTTCTTGGAAATTTGCTTGTTAGGGTCCTGACCCATGAGTCACAATTTCGAGTTCGCACATGGGTTTGGGACAAGTTTACACTCATTGTAGGTGTTTGTTTTGACATACAGTTCTGGACCATTCGGAACTGTTAGAACTGACCACGCCCCTCTTTTGTGAGCATTTGGACAGCGCCAGAACTGGTTCAGAATTGATGGTTGGTTGTTCGGAGAGGCAGTCCTGAATGATGAGTTCTGGATTTTTTCAGAACTGATCCTGAGCATGCGCACTAGATGATTTTACCTTATCAGCTTATCAGACAAAATATCACCAGCCCTTGTTTTTCTTGATCCGGTCGGTTTCCTGTTCAGTTTTATTTAAAAGGTGACCGAAAACGACCTTATCAGTGTCTGGAGCTGTCATTTAGGTTGTCAGTTATAAATCATCAGAAAGCTTTCGGACAGTCAGTTCGGAACGGTTCTCATCCCCCCTCCCCAGGAACGAAGTTCTACCCCGAACATCTCAGAACTGTCTCTCCAAGCAAACCTTGTATTCTTATGCTCTCCAAAAATATGCTTTTTGAGTACCGTATGAATCACCAGGTCTTATTCCTGAAACGTTTCCTCAACGAGGAATGAAACCATAAAATGAACTATCCTGAACCAGGAATTGGTGGGCTACTTCTATGTTTTCGGGCCATTCATCGCAGTTGAATTGAGCTCAACATTACTCATTAATCGTAATCATATTCTGCGTTGCAGGTGCCTTTTTCGCAAGAGATCAAGGACTTGGTGTTGCCTCTTATAGAAGACATGAATTTCGTTGAAGAGCTTATCGATGAACTGAGGAATCTTTTCAAGGCGGACAAAGGTTTCGATAGTCACATGTTCGAAAGGCAGATGGGCGTGATGCATGGGCAGATTCTAAATCTCAGGAAAGCCCTTCGTGATGACCTCACGCCTCTTCAGCTCGTTCAGATGACTCCTATTATTATTAAAAGGTATTTTGACATAAATTAATTCTTGTAACGATTTTGGCATTAAAAATATCGCTTATAACTACTATGCCAACGATAGGTCGTAATGAGCTGAATTTTGGAGGGTTGTACCATCGTTCACTTGAATTTCACCATATCTGATGGTAATTTTCGTCTGTGCAAGTGGAAACATTGAAATTGGTGATGGGGAACTATTGATATTGTTGTAGCGATAAGAAATAATTGTATTTGTATTAAATATGTACATTTCAGTTTGTAACATTTGATACGAATGGCGTAGGAAATTATTCTTCATTCACATGGAATTTGAAGGAGCAACATGCCCATTTGCTGACCTCCGATTTTAAAAAGAAATGTGTCGGACTATCGGGGATATTGATTATTCTGGACTATCAGGACGATCGATAGTTTTTGACGATACTATTACTATTGGAACAAACGGAAAATCGGTTAAAAATGGGAAGAAACCGAAATCTGTCAAGATTTTCCAAATCGAATTCTGTATTTTCCGCTGTTTAAAAAACAAAATAGATTACATATTTAATAGAGCAAATTAAGATGGAAAACTGTTAGGTGGTTAGGAAAATATTTAGGTTAGGGTGGTGAACAGGTAGGAACAACAACTTTCAGCTTACTAAGATCAATCTGAGTAACATTATACTAGAACCATTTTTTCCAAAGAAATTGTATAAATATGTTGGAATAAGTAAAACTATTAGAACAATGAAGAATGGAATGAGACTCGTTTAAACTGTACAGTGCAGGAAAATCAGATCCAAAAAAGGCCGTGCCTGCCAAAAAATCGTATTGAGATTTTAAACCCCTTCGGGCATCCCTAATACGAGTAATATTAGTTTGCCACTGTTTGTGGAATGGTCTAAAATTTTAGGAGCCAAAAAAACTGCGAAATTATGGCACTTTCCTTTTTTTGGCTTATAACGTCTAAGTAGTGCATCTTACAGAAAATTTCGTTCTGACAAACATTAAAGAGCATTAAATTCTCCATCGCAAGACCCCCGTACATTTGGTTCATCGGTTTGATCGGCTGTCGAATCGGCAGTCGAAAATGAGCAGATTTTTCCATCTCTACTGGAAGTGTGTTGTGCTTCGGTTCAGACGCCCGTAACTAAAAAAAAAAGGTTATTTCAAATGAAAAATATAACTGAAATAGTGGATCATCAGATTCTGCGTTCAGAGCACCTCTATTTTTATTAAAATATTCAATTTAAATTTTAATTTTTTTAGTTCATTTAAATTTGAATTTGAATATTTTAATAAAAATAGGGTTGCTCTGAACACAGAATATGATGCTGTACTACGTTGTTTGTATGACATTTTCCATTATGAATAACCTTTTGTAGTTAGAGGCATGTGAAACCGATCATAACGCACGTTTCAGTGGTAATGGAAAAACTGGCCTGTTGCTGACTACCGATGATGACCAAATCGCTGAACCAAATTCACTATTTAAGGTAGTTACTTGGCGCAAAATTGAATGCTGTTTTGTTTTGGTGGGAGTGAAATTTGCTAGATCGTTGGATGTTATACGCCAAAAACAGAAAAAAGTGCCAAAATGTCGCGGTTTTTTGTGGCTTCCAGAAGTTTTGCTCACTTCGGAAACCGACGCAAATTAATATTTGGGTTGCCCCAGTGGTTTAATTTCCAGCTTAACACGATTTTTTCGCAGGCAAAAGTCCAATTTGCCTGGGCTAGTTACGTGGCGCCACACCGTCATAGGCGTACGCTTTCTTTCAATTTCCACGCGCCTTCCGTCCGTTACCGAGGAAACCGCTCATCACACCCGTTTCCCTGCTCCTTCCAGATGCTCAGGTTGGGCCGGCACCACCTCAACGTTCCGCTCATTCTCCGAAAACACGTTCACCGAGAACGTCCAAAGCGATTCGCCTTTCTTCTCCTGGTGCTGAGCTCCCCACAACTTCCTGCGACGCGATAAACACGGAATCGCCTCCCAGGAACACGATGAACTGGACAGAACCGGTTAATTTTTATTCATCACCGCCCCCTCCCCTCTATAAAAAACCCCCCTCGCTATATTTTAATCCACATTTTTGGCAGTATTAAGTCCCACGGAAAGAAATATTTGTTAAAAATGTGTCGAAGTGTAAATAATTGCTGCTTTGAAAAAAAGTTAGTGATATTGTTACGTTTGAGTTCGCCTGTATGATTTTTGTTGCGCGAAATCAATTCAGTTGGGCTTATTATTTCAAATTAGGTGGACTGAAAAATGAAATCGTGTCTGATCAACCTAGCGCTTAACGTTCTAAATTTGCCCGACGAAATGTATCTCTTGTCTCGAACAGTGATACTAAATGTAGGTACCGATAACCCGTCAATTTACAATTATTATCGTGTCAACTGCAGTCTGGTGGAATCATTGGAATTTTCTTAATTTTTTTTAAATATTTCGATTTCATTTGGTTTTCAATAGGTCTGTACCTTGTTGATGAATGACGAAATGTTGGGCGATGGAAATACTTCGAGTGGTTTTGGTAATGCATTGTAATGCTCCTTCCAGTTTGTTTGCATCATGCTCTGAAGAATCGTACCATTTTATTCGTGTGATACCTATACCGAAATGAAACACCTGCCAAAATTGGCCTTGTGTACATTTGATGATATGTTTATACTTCGAAACTCTTAATGTCACTACAGTTCGACGTGTTAGGGCGTTGAAGTTCATCTTGATGATGATCTGGTCGTTGATGATTGAGTCCTGTAAGTGGTCTTCGGTTTTCTTAGTGAGTCCATTGAGTGGTTATGAGGTGCAATGCGATGTGGTTCCCGTATAATGGTTCAGTTTGCTTGATTGTGGCATCCGCGCAGGATATTGTCCTGTTTTTGTGAATTGGTTGTTTCATGGGTCGGATTATGAGAGAGGAACTGCTCCTTTGTTAAGAAACGACAGAAGGAGAGTGTGTTAGGGCGTATTTCCTTCACTACCAAGCTCAAGTCACAATTTTTTCGAGTCCACAATCGAAAACGGTATCCGCGAGGATGGGAAAGATGTATCCCAATTTCTCCCCAGGAGGGAAGCTCCCACTGCCTCGCATTTCTGCTCCTCTGCGTTCGGAGCTGCTCCTCTGCGTTTGGAGCTGCTTCTCCGCAAGCGGAGCTGCTCCTCTGTGTAAGGCAGAGCCCTCCTTCCTTTTATTTGTTCGCACCCATTATCTGCCATTAACAAATACGTACTCACCCACAAACGTCGTTCCAGTAAAATAAGTAAAAATCAAATTACGGGGTAAGTGTAAATAAACCATTTTGGGGCAAGTAGATCACCAAGGTCACACTTAACCCCCTTGACAGTAGACAGTTGCCCCTAGTTCATGAAAAACTGGGGAAAGAGCAACCCGATAGTTGGTATTAAACAACTATAGTTGTTTCGTATTAACCGTTGAAAACCAGTCCTCATGGTCATTATGCGTTTAAAAGCCATTCAAGGCAATTACACTACCGACCTGTAGTTCAGCATGAATTCTTCGTGTTCTTACTATATCATGACCACAGGGTAAGATTAGTCTTGTATTCAGTTTCATTGTGTATTCAGCCAATTGTATTCCTCCCTAAACCTCTGATTTCTACCCATTACAATTTTATTAATTTGTCATTTCGACTGTATCCCATCATAATGAGTGTCGTCCACAAAAGTTGAAGTTTCAAGACAGTTTTATTGATTTTCTTTCTTTCTTCAGAGCTTGAAGCCTACAAAACTTGATAATGCTCTCCCAAATGCACTTGCAAGTTCCATTTCACGTATAACATTGCTTGCTAGTTTTCATGTTTCGGGATTTTTTTTTTTTTCCTGCCGTTTCATATAAAATGTAACTGGCAAGCTACTCGTAGTACTCATTTCTACCTCATGCTACCGATGACTCATTTCGTCTAATATTAAACATCAGCGTTTCAAGTTTTCTCCTTTTCCAACCATTTCTTTCTGTTTAACCAGCGAGAGGGTGCTAGTCAATTGTTCTAACCTCCTAGTTCAATTCTACTTACGTAAACATCATCTAGTGAAAATCTATTCAGTAGGCCCAATTTAAAATATAAATTTTATAGATGAATTTATCTATAAAGCTCAAGTCTAGATTGGGTTTCCCTCTCTCCAACCAACACTGTCTTTATGCTGAACAATTTTAAGTTTCTATTTGTAACTTATCTCACTATAAATTATCTTACAAAATTCGGTTATATAATTTTTATCTACTTATTTTAAAAAAAAACCATTCCCTATTTTGTGTTGACTCAATTTTCCTGCCTGGCGAATTCCACTTATAATTTTTCATTCAAAAACATATGTTTAAGAATTTTCAACGTGTTCTCCAAAATCCATGAAGAGTACGTATTCTTGGCCGATTTTCCCTTGTCAATTTGCTTTTAAATCCATTATTTAAATTTGCTATACACTCAAGCTCTCTTCATATTATTTAAACATTCGTTTTGTGTATTGTTTTATTTGTTGAACATTTTGTTGGAGGTTAATACAACTTTTTTGTTCAGGGCGGGTTCACAAAGCGGAGAAACTCAACTGAGTGTGACCCACGATAAAACTTGTGGGTCAATCTGAGGCATTTGACTAACCTTGGTTAAGGGTTTGAGTCCAAGTTGATGCCACACAAAATGCTCAATCATAATTGTTACTGTTACAATCTTCCAAGTTTTCACTCAGCTGTTTTGTAGTTTTGGGTTCTTCCATTTGAGAACACGAATCACGGAAATCTGAGAAAACGTTTCAGTTGGTCGGCCATTTTGTTCTTGTTGAGGGGGAGGGGTTAAATGAAATTAGGAAAGTGTTTACCTGTTGAGTATAAGAAGTATCTGCTTGTTACAATCTTCCAAGTTTTCACTCGTCTTTTGGGTCCAACTCTGGGAAATTTTCCATATCAGAATGGAAATTCTATTGGAAAACGTGGTCTTTGGTCGGCCATTTTGTTCTTGTTCGGGGTAGGGGTTTAAATGAAATGAATCTAGTTTACCTTTGAGTATATATCTAGTAGCTGCTTGTCTACTCGGCGAGTCTCAAGCAATTTCGCTCATTTCCCTCTAGGGTATCCCTCTGTTTCACCCAGACTCGAGGGGCAACTCAGGTTCCTTGAACCCGCCTTTGAAGGAAATAGAAATTATGAAAACAAAAGGGGAACCCCTCATTAACAGTCCTGTCTTCTAGGGGCGTTCCTAAAAACCTATACCTACATTATTACCATATTACCTACAAATGGGGCCCTTATATAGATATCATTGTGATAATTATTTAGCCGATTTGCGTTCGCTATTTGTTATTCTTAGCTGTTGTTATTTTCTTATTTCGTGGACTTACCTTGTCTCCCCCCCCCCCCATCCTCGAAAAGAGTATTTTTATACTATAAAAAAGTGATACCTGTCTTTGAAAGAATTATTGTAAAAAAAAAACTCTCGCATGTATCTAATTTTATAGCTTTACAGAAGAGTGGAATGGGTCGTCCACGTCTAATAAAATTGCTGCATTGAAGGCGATATTATGTATAAATAAAATTGTAAAAAAAAATAAATAAATGAATTATGTAAAAAACGCCTTTGTGGGGATTGTTGTTTTTTCCCTTAGTTTTCCATTTTGTATATGCGATATTTTTCTTTCCATACACGGCCTAAACTGTACCTACGAGTATGTGGTTTCTACGCATTTTTTCGAGCGTTTGTTCGTTGAGTAGGGTGAGTGCGAGCAAGCGCGCTATCCGAGCAAGTGTGCTGTTCTTATTTTTCCATTTTAGTCCAACTATTATTCATTAGATCCAGGTGTTTCTTGACAACTGACGAAATTTCGAGGTGCGTGGCAGCTGTGGGTGGTAAAAATTACAGCTCATTGAAAACAAGGTGTAGTGAATGTAAATTTGACGTACATCCACTACGAGCGGCATCGAGGGGGGATGTGCCCGGTTTGGTTATGGGCGGACCACCACCATGCCCGGGATCTTTTTGGAGCGTTTTGTCCGGTTTGGTTATGAGCGAATCACCACCATGCCCGGAATCTTTTCGGGTTCGTTGCATGGTTTGGTTATGGGCGGACCACCACCATGCCCAGGATCTTTTTGGAGCGTTTTGTCCGGTTTGGTTATGAGCGAATCACCACCATGCCCAAGATCTTTTAGGTAAAGGAGAGAGATGAAGTAGGGAGGAGAGAGAGTAGTCAGCGACTAGAGGAGAGCGTAGAATGGTTAGAAAGGCGAAGGAGGCGAGTATTTATAGGCCTGGAAGCCATCTCCCTCCATCCTCCAGCTAGTGGAGGATGGTGGGGATCCCCAGGTTGTCCCTCAGCTCTCCTGCGGCTTCCGTCCCCACTTCTAAGTTTATTTGGCGAAATCTTAATTTTCACATGGTAGAGTTGTGGTCCTGGGAGAATACCATGACACAAGGGTTTTTGAGTCTTACTGTCTTTTAAACTGATGATCACAGTTCAAGGAGAGCAGTGAACGTTGGGATTTTGAATCCTTTTTTTGCCCCCCACATTTTTCGAGTTTTTTTTCTACTTACATATTTATGAGTCTAACAGTCTCAAACCCAAGATGCTGCTTTTTAATGAAGGGGCGCAATTGCCCTATGGTATCAAGGCTATGAGGGCACATGAGCTCTCACCCAAGTGCGCTTGGTATGTTTTTGATGATGTTAGGGGCTGGAGCGTCTCTAAAATTACCTTTGTAGGGATTTTTTGTGTTCCTACCCTACTCCTACTATCTTTTATCAAGTTTTAAGTACGTCGTTTGCTGATTATTTACTAAGCAGGTAGGGTAGTTTACTAGGGTAGGTGTAGTCTTTCTTCAGATTAGAGTGTCGGTATTTTGCATGTTCATCCCGTAGGATTGATGCATGTCCAAGACCTACCTATCCTATCCTTCTGCTTCCTCCTCTTCCTATGAAGAAGGAAAAGTCACGGTGGGAGGAAAGGTGAGTTGACCATCAGAGCATCCCGCAAAATATATAATATTCCACCCCCTACACTGTGTGATCACCTCTCAGGCGGTAGGTGGAAAAAGTTGTACCACAGGACTTCAGCCACTGGATATACCTCTCCGAATAGGAGGAACACGAGCGCACTTTTCCACATGGGAGCGCACCTGCCCATATGGGTACATCGGAAATATCGATAATTTTACATCGATATTGAGGACTCTCGATGTCATGTATCGATATTTTATAACGTTATATTGGTCCTGCTTTTGTCTAGCCATGCGTTTTGAATCACCATTAATTTCTTGAATTTGACAGTTTCAAAGCAAATGAAGTGTCTTATCACTTTGTCATGTGTCTATCTACATAGCATATTATCATGGCGTGAACTGAGGCAGTTGAACTTGAACAGAAATTAGGTATTTTATTGCTGTTGGATTGGGTTTTTGCGATACATATATCGATATTTGTTGCTTTGATATATTTACAGAAAAGTATATCGATAATTTTTACTTCGATACCCATCCCTACAAGTGTGCTCCTTGATCTGCCTCAGGAAAATCTTGATTTTTTTCGGGAATATCCTCTGAATTCAAATACCACCTGATCCTCCAATAACTACTGGATACGGTAAACACAAAAATAAGCAGTTACTTGTAGATGTATTTTTCAGTGTCAGCGGTGGAAGATGAACTACTGTGCATAACGTGGGGCACACTTGCCCGCATTCACCCCAATTCAAGTCCCACTTATTTAGCCAGTAAACGAACAGTGCTCATTCACTGGGAACTGCTACATCCGGATAGGTACCAGTCCCTTGAAAATGACAGTCAGGGAGGGGACATGTCAGTTATTTCAGAATATCGTTTCAATCTGCTGTCTCAAACGAAGTACTGTGAGTGGATAATATACACATAATGATTATTTACCTTTATAGATGCCCCTTCTGCGCAGATCACTGTTGGAAAGCAGTGATCACCAGAGGTGGAAAGAGAAAATCCCTCTGCGTTGTCCGAAGAAATCTTCCTGAACATTTCGTAAATAAATCGGGGACGTAGGTTCATGAAAAATTGAGTACCTCCGATTCGCGTTTGCGCGTGCGCAGTGGTCATACTAATAATAATCCGTCAGTTTTATAGTTCATAGTGAACCATCTAGGAGCCACACCCCAACTACCTCCCCATCGAATTTGAGCAAAATCTGATCGCTGATTCGCGAGAAATGTTTGTACTTCAGATTCGCGTTGGCTCAAGCATGGTGGCCGTGCAAATGATCCGATCGTTCTGCAATTTGTAAGGGACCATCTGGGGCCCAACCGGCATGGTCCCTGAACATTTCAGCAAAATTGGATTCGAATTTTTCGAGCAGAGCAGATCGCGTGTTTTAGGTACCTACCTATTTATGATTCGGCCTGAGCATGAACCATCTAGGAGCCAGCCATTCTGAGCATGAACCATCTCGGCCATTCTGAGCAATGCCATTATCCAGATTTTATGTTAGTGCCATATTCTGATAAGAAATTTAACGCTCTTTCCTATGGTGGTTATGATTATGACCATTTTAGTGGTCTGTCGCTGCATTATTTCAATTCCCCCTATCGATTCATCAGCCATCCCCTAATCGATACCATGCGATACTCTCTCTCCATACAATCGATACAGTACAGTAGGACAGGTATTGACCACAGAAAACAGTGATCTATGCAGAAGGGGCATCTATACAGGTAAATAATAAAGCGTTTGTCTTCTTCAAAAGACACTGATATGTACTTAAATTATATCTTTCTAGTGGTTTGTCCCGAAAACGTATTTTTTTAAACTTATTGTATGGTTATGAAAATGGGACGCACTGTATATCAGAGGTTCCAGAAGACCCCAGCGAAACGAGCTAATCAGGAGTGCTTCTGGAACCTCTGATATACAGGGCGTCCCGTTTTCGTAACCATAAAACTAAAGAAATCGATTCTTCAACTAATTTCCAGAAGCACTCCTGATTAGCTCGCTTCCCTGGGGTCTTCTGGAACCTCTGATATAGTAGTGCGTCCCACTTTCGTAACCATAAAATAAGTTTAAAAAAATTCGTTTTCGGGACAAACCACTAGAAAGCCAAGAATGATATAATTTAAGTACATATCAGTGTTTTTGAAGAAGAAAAACGCTATATTATTTACCTGTATAGATGCCCCTTCTGCGTAGATCACTGTTTTCTGTGGTCAATAGCTGCTGTACTGTAACGATTGTATGGAGAGAGTAATCGCATGCATGGTATCGATTAGGGATGAGAGTATCGCATGGTATCGATTAGGGGATGGCTGATGAATCGATAGGGGGAGTTGAAATAAAGCAGCGAAACTGAGAAGTGTTCCTCCTTACGTTATTTTGGTTAAATCCTTCCGGAATATAGTACAATTTATTGGCGCTGTCGGTAAAATGGAGTCAGAAGCGTCACTCATATCTCCACAGTGATTACAGACGGCTGGAGAAAATGGAAACGGATCGTTGAGGTCTACCTTCTGCCCAAAGGAGACAAAAACTCATATCGTAAGTTAGCTACCTGTTTATACGCCCGAAGTTGCAGGATATTTATTATTCCATCTCCGACAGAGAGATAGTGCCGGCGGGGAGAGGGAAACATGAATAAGCCCTCGAGTTATTGGATGATATTTCATCCCCAAAAGCAAAGACGCCTTTTCAGGTTGATGAAACAAGATTAGGAGGAATCCAGTAATTAATTTCTTGATAGGTTGCGCCAACAAGCTTCTCGTGGAATTTGATTAAATTGAAACGACTAAAATAGCCGAATTGAATTTAGTGGACCAATTCGTGTCGTTCGTCGGAAGCGGTTCCTCGAAAGGGACCTGTTATCAGTTAAAAGCATAGCGGACATCGCGCGATCTTTTGAAAACGTGAAAGTCTGCCAACGTTCGAAAAATGATTTCTGGAGTCGGTAAGGGTTGCCAGCAAACCTCGAAAATTCCGTGAGTCCCAGTCTTGGACTTCATCCTTGACAAAAACACTGTTATAGGCGTGGAAGTCAGTCTCATCTCTCATATCGCAAAGCCTCAGGTCGCCTCGCTAGAAACGAGATTATATTATTAGATAGTTTTTGTACTTCCCCTCATCTTTACACTTTCAACCGTGGAAACGCTGATACGGGAAGACGGACCAATGAGCTTGAAGCATTCTTTTCCCGTAACGTGTAGTTATAAGACTGTTTTTGTTCTTCCCGTGGTCTACACGTTCAACCGTGGAAACACTGATACGCGAAGACGGACCAATGAGCTTCAAGCATTCTCTACACGTATACGCGTAGTTCTTCCCGTGCACGCGAAGAAGTAGCTTGTCCCGTGTACGCGAAGAACTACACGTTACGGGAAAAGAGTGCTTCAAGCTCATTGGTCCGTCTTCCCGTATCAGCGTTTCCACGGTTGAACGTGTAAAGATCAAGAGAAGAACAAAAACAGTCTAGTAGCTTGTCCCGTGTACGCGAAGAACTACATGTTACGGGAAATGATTGCTTCAAGCTCATTGGTCCGTCTTCCCGTATCAGCGTTTCCTCGGTTGAACGTGTAAAGATGACGGGAAGTACAAAAACTCTGCTGATACGGGAAGACGGACCAGTGAGCTGGAAGCATTCTCTTCCTGAACGTGTAGTTCTTCGTGTACACGAGAAAAGCTACTTCTTCTGGTACATGGGAAGAACTACAAGTATAGGTGTGGAGAAAGCCGTCTTCTCATATCGTCTTGGCGTATCAGTCCCACAGTTGAACATGTAAAGATCACGGGAAAGAACAGAAACCGTATCATTCGGACAACAATGTGACACGGCAGGACATAGTATTATGCAACAACTCCGGGTCTTTTTGACCCAACTCACTATTTAGGTGCAAGAAGTCCTTTTTAACATTGTAGGAAACAATTCAAGTTTTTTCAAAATACCTATATATTTTTATTAACATTTTAGGAAGCAGTTCATTTTTTTTAATGTCCATTTTATTATATTGGACAAAACGACCATTGTGCGACTACTACCACCATTGTGCGACAATTGTGAAACTTGGAACTACCTAAAGAGCCTTATCAAGGTTACGAAACAGTCCCCCTGAAGCTCAAAGCAGTCGTATTGTTACGGTAGTACTACACTACTGAAAATACTTGGGGAATTTGAAACATCGATCTCGGATCACAAACAAAACTATTGTTACACGTGGGTCCTTGTCACGTGGGTTTATTATTCTGTTGGACATACGTGCAGAAATTTTGGCTATTTATTTATTTTTTCTTTCATCTACAATAATTGAAATAGTTATTTTTGATGGTTTCCACCTGTTTTGGCCCCCAAAAACACGAATTAGGCTCCTTTTTTTCTTCAAATTAGGTATCTTTGATAATTTTTAGTGCCATTTAATTGTCTTGATTCACCTGTTGATATTACTACTAGGGTTATTACATAAACTTATGGCGATTTCAGAGAATTTCCCAGGTTTTTGACTCTCATAAAAAATGAATTTTGGGAGCTGAACCTTCTTTACAACCTCAATTCTTCACTATTTGGTCAACATCAACTTCATATTCGATCTTCTCGCCCTAACAGACATGGAAAACGAAACCCAGAAAATTTTGACCCAACATTTGAACTGCTTGATTTGAATTGCTTTTGTGTTTTAAGTGGTTCTCCAAATGAATTACACCTATCGTTAGTTTCATAATATATATTCTTTTTTTCACATATAAATACGTAATCATATTCTGCGTTTATTTATACAGATTACAACGTTGCAGCTGCACAACCATAACAACAATCCGCATAGCACGATCTTCCACTCTTAATATTAGGTACCTATTAAAAAATAAAATTAAAAAAATTGAAAAAGACTGTCCAACACCAAAGATTCACTCGATCAACATTTTGGAGTCCCATAAATTTCTTGAACATGAACATTTTTGTTGAATTCAACTAAAGAAGAGCACAAAATATGAAACCTAGGTGGCACATTTTGTCATATAGGCAGGCCACTTGAATAGTGGCAAGGACCACCTTTTACTGTTTCTCTCTATCAAAAACTAACATAAATTTCTCGCCGATACTCTTTTGATTGACGAAGTTTTACTGGCTAACGATTTTTGTAAAATGAATTAACTTACAATATTCGTTTAGACCACGCACGTTTATTGCCGTTATGGCACATTTCGCAAGATCCCCATTCAGCACATAAATATCCGTATGAAAATTGTATCGTAAAACAAAGCGACAGACTTGAATTCGGTTCATTTATATATTTGTACTTACTTCAAGTAGGTAGGTACTTCCAATTTCACAGTTCTGAGATTTAAAAAAAAAAAAATTATAGAAATATAATAATTGCTTCATGTGAGATGCAAGCAGGAAAGTAAAATATTTTCAGGTCGGTCAATAGCGTTAATGTATTTTCAACTGACAAGATATCATATATTATGATTCCTACATAAGGTTTGTTCAAAGTGACCACCTGATGGTTACTTGATCGTCAGAAAGGCGTTTGGCCGTTTGCACTGATTCTCGGACTCTTTTCTGACTGTATAGCATCCATGACCAGCTGTTCGCAGTGTTTTCCTGCCTATCCATAGCCAGTTTTCGGATCGTCAACAAAGGAAATAGCTTTGATCGTACTGGCTTTTTCTGACGATTAGCTGACGCCTAGAAAACCGTAAGAAACCATCCATGATACAATACCATATCAATAAAAATGGCTTGAGAAGGTTTTCAGTTTGATAATGGTTCGGAATCGAGACGAGAGTAGGTTTATTTTGCAGCCACCCAATGGGTACAATTACAATCTTCACCATGACTTATTAATTAGTTATTGGGAGTCATCATTACACAAAAAACTACAGGATAAAAATAGAAAGTCTATTTCTACGTAAGCTAACAAACTGCAGACCGGTTTCGGTTGTTACACCATCATCAGTACACGATAGAATAGTGCATTTGTGTACTGATGATGGTGTAACAACCGAAACCGGTCTAGTTTGTTAGTTTACGTGGAAATAGACTATTTCTATTTTTATCCTGTAGTTTTTTGCTATGGATTTCCACTACTCCGCCGCAAGTGATTTAAGTTATATCATTACACAAAATATTATTCGCATCATACAGTGGACTGGCAATCAAATGTTTCTTAAGTCTAGTTTTAAAGCAGCTATATGACAGGTTTTTATAAATTGATGGTATTAAATTATACATGATGTGAATGGTCCATTTTATAAATTGTTCAGAAGGCAGTAGTAGTACATGGTCAGTACTACTACTGCCCATGGTACTTGGCGTCTGAAATTCAGGGAAACACTGCGAACAGCCGGTCATGGATACTAGATACTATACAGTCCAAAAAGAGTCACTGCAATCACTGCAAACGGCCAAACTCCTTTCTGATGGTCACTGCAAACACGTAGGGCGGGCAAGAAACTGACCATGCACTGCCTTCTTGATTCACAACCATTATCAAATGCAATCCCTTCTCAATGCTTATCAAGATGGTACTGGATCATGGATGGTTTCTTACGGTTTTGTAGGTGTCAGCTAACCATCAGAAAAAGCCAGTGCGAACAAACCTACTGCATTCATATCATACAGCAAGCAGGTTTTTCACTGAGCATTCCGAATAGGACCTACCAACCAAAACATGGTTCTTACACTATTTCGTCATTTAAATAAAATGATGTTAATAATTTATACTACGCTTCTTGTAATTAAATTTAAATTAAGGACATTCATTAGCTGAATATTCAATAGGTAGAAGTGACAACATTACGTAGGTGTGTACAATTTTTACATCTATTATAATACATTTTGCTTAATGTTCATACAAAATAGTGCTATATCCCTATGTATTACTTATGAGTAAATTTTAGTCAATCTCAGTCCAAGCAATGAGCAGATTTGGAGACAAATATTGGAATTCATTAGGTAGGTATGTAAATAGTACAGCATAACTTGTTTATCGAGAGCTCATTTGAAAAAAAAGAAAAGAATAACGGTTTAGCATTCGTGACATTCAGTGACACACAAAACTCTGATTTTAAGTACCATGGTAGACTTAACATTATATGGGGCCAATCGAACATCGCTAAAATATCTTCTCCATGCTGTGAGGAGAGCAGGTTCTACAGTGGCTACCAAAATATAGAAGGTTATGATTCAGAGCTGCTCACTGCAACTTGGATGGTATTGACTAGGTAGGTACTGACAAACGATTAGGAAAGATTCATTAATTTTTCCCCTTTATATGCCGAAAGAAGGTCTAAATCAACATTAAACATTTGTGCTGGACCCGCTCGTATTTTAAAGCTTTATGTTTACACGAAGGATTAGTTGATAGAAACTGCGAGGAACTTGGAAAGAAAAAAAATTCCTGTAGAAAACCCACAAAAATGGTATGGAGTGTAATAATTTTAACGAGACTTTCTTTTTTTGTTGAGAATATCACAGATGAAAAGGCTCGATTGGGTTATTTAAGATAGGCGTGAAACACAGGGATTCACCCAAGGTAACAATATCTACTCACTTTCGGAATTTGAACAGACAAATCATGGCAGGCGTATGTGCTAGGCAATGGGGTATTCCAGTGTCTAAATAAGATGATTTTTGGAATATTTTAGTTTGCGTAACTGTGAAAAAGACGTAGAGTTTGGGAGAATGTGATAGTTGTGTAAAGAAAGGATAATAAAGATATCGGATGTTGAAAAAGTGTGGGTCCTACGTCGGCTTTCAGCATTGTAGTATCCATAGGGATCTCGGGGATCAAGGTCTACCGTTCCTTTATCGTTCAAAAGTGTTCAAGGTTAGAGGAAACTTCACATATTATATTATTAGGTTTATTCCAAGCACCATAACTGAGTTTTTGAACCTGAACCAAAAAGGTGGAGATTTTTCTCAGTTCAATAACTCATCGGTTGGAATATCTGGAACTTCGGATGGAAACACTGCAAATGCTAGTGTAGCATCGGTCATAGTACACGGATAACCATCAAATAATAACCTGGTACAAGCCACCACCGCGCCACGCCAGCTTCGTAATGTCTGCCTACTGTCGTAGTGGATACTGGATAGTGATTTTTGTTTCTAGCACAAAGAACAACATCAAGAACAAAAAAACATTACAAAGAACAGCTGTTCTTTGTGAAAGCAGCTGAAAACAGAAAAAACCAAAAATGAGACCTGAGTAGGCTTCCAGCACGTATAGCGTGACAGTTAGCTGAGAAATAAAATTGTAGGGAGGTTCCAGAAGGTTTCCTTCAGTTCGGGTTCGGAAACTCATCCCTGTCGGGTAGGGATGGGCGTTTCTGTTCGTTTTGAGAAATGAAACAGTTCTTTTATTGTATGAAACAGTTTCGGGATAGCTGTTTCAAAATAACAGCTTCGGCATCAATAACGCTTCAAGAAATATTGGCTCTCGGCCAAAAACACGAAACTGTTTCTTCGTTTTTCCAGCCACGAACCTGTATCTCGCAACAGAAACGGTTTCGTAACACCCGTTTTTTCGTTTTTTCCCCTAAAATGAAACTGTTTCTTTGTTTTTCCTGCTGCGAAGCTGTCGCTATTGGAAACGGTTAATCACCAGTCTTTTTTTCTTTTTTCCTACAACAGAATTTTTGGTTTATTATTTGCGATAGTGAACTTTTTGGAATAGACCATGAAAATTATTGGCCTGTTGGACTATTGGTAACCTTGGGACCCGAAATCGAATCAATATTGTAACACTTCGTTTCTCCTATGGCCGTTCTTTTGAAACAGCTTTTTCAGGTTTTGAGAAACTGTTTCGTCTCGTTTCTTTTCAAGAAACTGTTACGTCGTTTCTCTGCAAGAAACTGTTTGGTCGTTTCTTTTCAAGAAACTGTTTCTTTGAAACAGTTTCACGTTTTTTTCCCATCCCTACTGTCGGGTTCGAAAAATTTCTTGAACTGAGTGCGGAAAGTTTCTGCACCCGTGGGGGTGGGAACATGGTGCGGGAATTGAGTTGTTAGGCTCACATGGAGGGGCAATTCCGGACGGCAATCCGGTTCGGCAAGTCGTTCTGCAATGCTATTGGCCAACGCAAAATGGATTATTGCAACGCAACTTCATGGATACTATATCAAAATTTCCAGGTATTTGCCGGGGTCGGATCCATTGCCGTATCTGTGCAGAGGTTACAGCGCACACCTCTCCTGTTTGGTTGTTCAGCCATACTGGAATTAGACATTCCTGGTTGATTTTGCCGGTTAGATTTCCGTTTGATTCCACTGCCGTGTGAACGCCTCTGCGGCAAAAATTCTGACAAACGCGTTGCCGTACCGGATTGCCGTCCGGAATCGCCCGTCCATGTGAACCTAGCTTTACAGAAGTGAAGCTGCTTGGAACTGAGTTTTCGTGCACAATGGGTTCTGCGCCGAATGCATTACGAAACTCGCCGTGCTTGGAACAAAGCTTATACTTCCATCTCGATCTTGTTTATTTCGGTTTAATTTGTCCCCGATCCCGATACTCCGTGCGTTTTTGTGAAACTTGGGGAGGCAGTAAATTATCTCTGAGTCACTTTTTTTTCAAACTCCTAATTTCTACTGGCTTCTCTAATTTGATGTTAACATTTTCTCGACTAACAGACCCGATTTTCGTTAACTCCATGCAGTATACTACTTCGGGGGAAAAACAATTGATAGAAAAATGACTGGAATACCCCACTTGTACGAACAGCTCATTACCTAAATGCTACGTTATGAGCTCTTGTACGTAGGTAGGTAGGAACCTACTAAAGATTTCTACATCGTCGAAAATTCATTTTTAAAGGGCGTTACGTTGTCAGGAGGTTCGTTGGAGACTGACCTCCCCATTTCAAACCCTGCCACGTACAATGCAATGTTTTGTCGTTAACGTTCTTAATTACCTATTTGCGTTAGGTAGGTACCTTAAGTTTTCCATGAGCGTACGTTGTCTTAGAGGCTTTCATTAATATTAAATGGCTAACAATTATTGGTTATTATATTGTTATGAATCGTGCAACCTTCTCAATTAGCATGCAATTTTGGTAGGTACATATACTTACATACCAGATAAAACAGAAATTGTTTGAGTAAATGCAATATTTATGCAGCCTTTTCAGTAGGTTGTTGAACTATGGAAATTCATTTGTAGCTTTCAGAATAGGTACCAAAATACTTGATTAAAATCGGTAAGTTGTACAAATTTGTTTTCTTTTAATCTGGTCCGTAAATATGAGGTAGGTATAACCCAACAATAAAATTATTTGTTTGTAGCAACAAAAAAAATTTCCTTTTAGAATATTGCATAGTGTAGGACTGTAGGTATCTAGAGATAGTTTTAATATAGGTACTTCATTTAATTGTTCGTATTTAAATACGACATTCCTTATTCAATTTATTTAATTCATTTTGGTTTTAATTTTATTACAGTAAAGCTATGTGTAGTGCAAAGGTAGAAAGGTACAAGACACGGTTGTGCGTTTGAAGTATAGTTAGGTAGGTACTCGTACATAATATTTAGTACCTAGTTTGAAGTTGATTACATTGGGTGGTCAGTTAAAACCGTTTATACGGTGTCGCGGAATGCAAAATTGTACGATTTCAACGATTTTGGCTTCATTGAGTGAGAAAATTAAGATTTCGCAGTTTTGCTCAAAATGTACATTCGATATTATTTAGTTGTAAATTGCGAGTGTTGAGTTTCCAATATTGAAAAGATCAACTCAATAAAGATTTGTTCTTATTGCAATGAACTGCCAATGAAAAACATGGGCACGATAGTTACTACGAATATTTTGCTATAATTTAGGTATATCATAAACGTTTATTTACCTAGATGTAGGTACCTGAGGTCTATGTAGCCCAGTCAAAAAAAGGATTCTTGACCTAAATAGTTCCAATTGAAGGAATTATTTTATTCTATAATACCCCTATGTATTCGCTCATCAACAATTTTTTGGAATACCCCCACAAAATTTTGTCTTTTGTGTTTCAAGGTGCGCAGATACATAAAATGCAGTGTCCGCCTGCCGCATCGTCCATTTATCTACCTTTATTTTCGGTCTCAATTTGGGCCCTAGTGGTGTCCCGAAACTTTGCAGCCCGATCGGAATATATCCAAGGGTTATCGATGAAAAATGGGTGTAAGATGGGGTTTTTGGTGTTTTAGTAACATGAGCTTGCGAGGTGTCGTTTTCCATGTTTTTTAGGGCAAGGAGACCGAATATGAAGTCGGTTTTGACCAAGAAGTGGAAAAGTGAGGTTCTAACGAAGTTTCAGCTCCCAAAATTCATTTTTTGTGAGTCAAAAACCTGGGGAAATCA
This sequence comes from Leptopterna dolabrata, assembly GCA_954871275.1. Classification (NCBI taxonomy): domain Eukaryota; kingdom Metazoa; phylum Arthropoda; class Insecta; order Hemiptera; family Miridae; genus Leptopterna; species Leptopterna dolabrata. The sequence continues at coordinate 17,941,531 of OX940987.1, read as the reverse complement.
CCGTAAATTTGTATAATTACACTAGAAGTAGTATAAACAGGTGAATCAAGACAACTAAATGTCACTATCAATTATCGAAGATGGTTTTCAAAAATAGCCTAACTCGAGTTTTTTGGGGCCGAAATTGGTGGAAACCATCAAAAGTCGCTATTTAAATTATTGCACATGAAAGAACTAATAAACTAACAGCCAAAATTTCTTTACGTATGTCCAACAGAATAATAAACCCACGTGACTACGACTTCGCAGCGTTTTTCGACTTGTGGGAGGGTGTCTGAGGATGACTTTACCAAAAGTCCTGATAAATAGGATAATAACATCATGATAGTCTAAAAACTGAACCAAATTCGGACTTTCTTTTTCTACAATACCTGTCTCAAAAAGTTGATAATAGTCGACAAAACCTGCAATATAAAATTTGCAGATGGTAAATTCTGCGTCAAATGACTTCCTTTAACATAAAATTTGGTTCAGTGGTTTGGTCGGAATCGGCACTCAAAAATGGGCAAATTTTTATATTTTGACTGAAAAGTGTGTTGTGCTCAGTTTGACACGCCTGTAACTATGGAAGATTTCATATAACTTAACTTATAGAGCATTAAATTTGCGTTTAAACCACCCCGTTTTTATTAAAATTTATTTTTAAAATTTGGTTTTATAATTAATTAACATTTTAAATATTTTTAAAATAAGAATAGGGGTGCACTGAACGCAGATTTCATGATCTACAACTTTGGTTACTACGTGACATTTTTCATTTGGAATAACCGATTTTTAGTTACAGGCGTGTGAGTCTGACCATAACACTACAATCGAAATCGGAAAATTTGCCTGTATTTGACTGCTGATCAAACCGTTGAACCAAAATTAACGTAAGTTAACCATTCAACGCAGAATTTGCCGCTCTACAATTCTTACATCGCATCGTTTGTCGATTCATCATCAACTTTTCGAGATATTGTCGAAAAACCAAGGGAAAAAAAATTCGATCCCCCCCCACAGCTTTTAGACTTTTAGACGTTAGGTCACGTCCTGTTTATCTGGATTTGTAGTCAAACCATTCCAAGACCTAGAAAATAATTCCTTCTGTGATAATTATTTATATCAGGAGGGGTTAATAATAGGTGGGTACCTGTTCACCTAAATCCTGCAATGTTCACCTAAATAGGTGAACGTGTCTACCAACTAGCGTATTAACCATAATTCTTTGGACAGCAACACTGATGAATTCAGGAAGAACACTATTTGTAGGTACCTGCTTCAGTTGGTAGGTATCAAAAATTATTGTGTCCCTTTGTATGAAACGATTAAAACTGACCACCCCGATTATTGCAAGGTAGGTAGGAGTAAAAAAAAAAAAATAATAATAATAATTATAGTTGGGTACTTCAAGTTTCGGCGCCTCACACCGCACTACTAACATGATTTCCATGGATGGAACAATTTGATCAACGAATATCCAATAAAGGTAGGTACACAGGTACATAATTATTCCGGTTATCAAAATGTCATTTTCATTCCATCCACTCTCACAACGGTACACAAGGGGAGGTACCGACACCTTGAAGCACCTTTCCACCTATCAAAATATAAATTACGCGATCAAGGACAATTTCATAAATATTTCCGTAACTTACTCATATTAGGTAATGTACAAAGGTAGTTAAAGCTGTACAAATATTCATGTACTACGTTTCGGTATTTCATGACGCTTACGCTACGTTTTTCTTTTCTTTTCGTGAAAATGGATCGGAAGAAAGTGAGGAATTTTGCGGAGATATCGTTTGTGGGCTTCATTGTTGCCCGAAATGAATAAAATAGGCAAAATTTTAGATAACTTCGAAAATTTTCGTGCGTGGAACGAACTAACAACAAAAGGATTTACAATCATGTTGTCAAATAATATAATGTCTAATCAAATTCATGCAATGAGAACACCACAAAAAGCCATAAAATTCAAATTAATTAACAGGACATATTTTATAGAGAGGACGCATAAATGCAGTTTTGGAAGGACGTTGTGCCTTTTTTTTGTCACAAAACATAATTGCAACGTACACTGCACGTACGTGCACTTGGAAGTATTTTACTTAAATATAAATAACTTATCGGTAAAAGTTAGATTTTTTTTAATATGATGGTAACAAATTTTGTCGTTTTCATACATATAACATTTACTTAATGAACATTACAGAATGTATGTGAAATAAAACAGTAATATATTATATTATTTACATTAAAATAACTCGTTTCTTACCTACGATTTTTGTAACAGTACGAGCATTTTGATCTTGTTTTTTTTTTAAAGTATAAAATTGTAATTTCAAAAAGGCTGGAAATCGAATCTGTGTCGGCACTCCTTTCAATGCTCTGTAGCTCAGTATGCTAACAATTTGAGTGTAGGTAGTCATTTCCAAGTCCTGTGGATGGTCATAAACATCAAAATGCTATTCAAATCAAATAAATTGGTAGTCGTAAAATTCAAATTCAACATTTTCCGTCGAATTCAAATTGAATTTGTTTTCGAAACCAAACAGGACTTTGACTTGGAAATGCGTGATTATACCAATATAATTATGTATCGCCTTTCATAATGATATAATTATATATTTGGTCGATTGACAAGTTTGTCGTTTTTTTCTCACACCTCAGGATGAGATCCTGGCCTGTTGTGGGTACTCGATCGAGCCCCTCGAAACAGTTTACAGCCACAACCCGAGCTCGAAACCCCTCCAATGTGAGGCCTGAGGTCAGCAGCCCTGTGAGGGCTCTCCGCGGCTGATGGAGTCAGCTGGTAAGAGCGCTTACGACGTCCGGGTCTCGCAGGTCTCGTGGACTTTGGCCGGAGGCGGGAGGGCGTCGAACTCGACGGAGCTGCCGCGCTTGGTGACGGAGCCGCGTTTGGTGCCGACGGAGTCCCTCCGGGAGGCGGTGCCGGAGGCGACGCCGAGGTTAGGCGCCTCCGGTATGTGGACGACGGGTTCAGGTCGACCTTTCCAGGGGAGGAGGCAGCAGCGGACGACCGCCAGCGCGACGCCGACGACAAGGAGGAACGCGCCGCTTCCCAGGAGTACGTACCTGCACCAATAAACAATCGAGTTGATATTCAATTTTCAAACTATCAGATTTTGTAGATAGCTTTTCCAAATTGCATTCAACATTTTCCAAATAGAGTTCAACATTTTCCTATTTGAATTCAACATTTTCCGATTTGAATTCAACATTTTCCAAATTGAATTCAACATTTTCCAAATTGAATTCAACATCTTCCAAATTGAATTCAGTTTCTTATTTGAATTCAATATTTTCAAATTTGAATTCAACATTTTCCAAATAGGATTCAACATTGTCCAATTTGAATTCAGCGTTTTCCTATTTGAATTCAACATTTTCCAAATAGGATTCAACATTTTCCAATTTGAATTCAGCGTTTTCCTATTTGAATTCAACATTTTCCAAATAGGATTCAACATTGTCCTATTTGAATTCAGCATTTTCCAAATTGAATTCAGCGTTTTCCTATTTGAATTCAAAATTTTCCGATTTGAATTAAACATTTTCCAAATTGAAGTCAACTTTCCAAATTGAATTCAAAATTTTCCAAATTGAATTCAGCAGTTTCTTATTTGAATTCAACGTTTCAAATTTGAATTCAACATTTTCCAAATAGAATTGAACAGTTTCCTATTTGAATTCAGCATTTTCCAAATTGAATTCAACATTTTCCTATTTGAATTCAATATTTTCCAAATAGAGTTCAACATTATCCAATTTCAATTCAGCATATTCAAATTGAATTCAACATTTCCCAAATAAAATTCAACATTTCCCTATTTCAATTCAAAATTTTCAAAATTTAATTCAACATTTTGGTTTATTATTCTGTGAATAATACACCTATGTATTCGCTCAGCAAAAAATTTTTATAACACCCCCTCAAACTTTTTTCTTTTACGTTTCAAGGTGCATAGATTCCAAAAATGCAATGTCCGTCCGCCGTACGCCGTCCGCCGTCCGCCGTATCACGTGTACAGGCTTCATTTTCGGTCTAAAAAAATCGTTCTTTCGCACACATGCTCCATTTGGGCCCTAGTTGTGTCCCGAAACTTTTCAGCCCGATCGGAATATACCCAGGGGTGTTATGAGTGAAAATGTGTGTAAAAATAGGTACTTTTTACGTTTTAGCAACATATTGGTAACATGGGCTTCTGAGATATCGTTTTCTATGTTTTAGCGAATTTTCAAAGAAAATGAAGCTATTGCAATGGCTTCGAAATTTAAATAATATAAATTTTTGGAAATTTTCTTCATAGAAATCCGTTTCAGACCATTCTAAAACGATTCCTGAAATTTAACACTTTTTTATATGTATATATATATATATATTTATTTATTTATATATGTGTCACTCCAGACGATAACTCTCGATAGAATTGAGATAAACAGCTCAAATTTGCACAAAAAATCTATCTTGGCAATCGAAAGGCTAAGTTCGAAGATGGGCGAAATTGGCCTACTCTAAGGAGGGTTTTGGCGCATTTAAAGTGCGCAAAAATTACCCAAAAATCCCCAAAATGTTATTTTCCAACAAGTGACCCCTCATTTTAAAGGTTTTTGCACGCTGAACACGATGGTGGAATCGGATTTTAGATATCTTGATCCGTTCTCAAATTAGAGCATTTAAAGTGCGCAATAATTACCCAAAAATCCCCAAAATGTTATTTTCTAACAAGTGACCCCTCATTTTAAAGTTTTTTGCACGCTGAACACGATGGTGGAATCGGATTTTAGATATCTTGATCCGTTCTCAAATTAGAGCATTTAAAGTGCGCAAAAATTACCCAAAAATCCCCAAAATGTTATTTTCCAACAAGTGACCCCTCATTTTAAAGGTTTTTGCACGCTGAACACGATGGTGGAATCGGATTTTAGATATCTTGATCCGTTCTCAAATTAGAGCATTTAAAGTGCGCAAAAATTACCCAAAACTAGGATAATCTTTAAACTCTTACCCCCCCCCCCCCCCCACCCCCTTAGAGTGGTCAGATTGAAATATGTGAGAAGTATTAATTGAAGACGAGAGTTCGAAGCAAAAAAGGGGGAGGCAAACGATTAGTACAACTCCTTGAATTTACCCACAGCGATCAAATAAATAAGCACTTAGTACAATTACGTAATAAACAAACGGTAGAATCAGGATGGACAAAACGTACAAATTAAAATAAATACGAAGAGAATATACATAGAAAACCAAATTTTAGACCGAAGTTTTCCTTTATTCAAAACCATAGCCATTAATTCGAATATTTCTTTGAAAATTCGCTCATTAAGTCATGCTGCATGACTGGTGTTTTTTTGGGGACGAGAAGACCGAATATGAAGTCGATTTTGACCAAAGAGTGGAAAATTGAGTTCTACCAAATGTTCAGCTCCCAGAATTGATTTTTTATGAGCGAAAAACCTGGGAAATCGTCTGAAACCACCATCAATTTGTATAATAACACTGGAAAAAGTGTCAAGACGTGGTTCAGGACGATTAAATGGCACTACCAATGATCAAAGATAGTTAAAAAAAAAAAAAGAAAAAAAAGAGCGTACCTAATTTGTGTTTTGGGGGCCAAAATTAATGGAAACCATCAGAAGTAGCTATTTCGATTATTAGGCATGAAAGAAACAATTAATGAACAGCCAACGTTTCTGTAGGTAAGTCCAATAGAATAATAAACCCATGTGACAAGGACTTTGCAGCGTTTTCCTATTTGAATTCAACATTTTCCAATATGAATTCTACATTTCCCAAATAGAGTTCAGCCTCATCCAATTTCAATTCAGCATATTCAAATTGAATTCAACATTCTCCAAAAATAGAATCCAACGTTTTCCGATTTGAATGAAACATTTTCCAATTTGAATTCAACATTTTCCAAATAGAATTGAACAGTTTCCTATTTGAATTCAGCATTTTCCAAATTTAATTCATTTTTACAAATTGAATTCAACATTTTCCAAATAGAATACAACATTATCCAATTTGAATTCAATATTCTCCGAACAGAATTCAACGTTTTTCGATTTGAATTCAACATGTTTGAAACTGAGTTCAACATGTTCCAGGTTCTGCCTTCTGCGCACAACCTACTGTGCACAGAAACCGTGTTCCAACCAAATTGAGTGTTGGAACTGTTCACTATTATAGGTTTTATCGATAGTGTTCCAACCGCGTCAGGTCCTAGAACTGAGTTTTCCGAGTTTCGAAACTTTCGCACCCTATCGGGGATTTTTTTTTTTTTCAGAAGTGAAGGTAAACCCCGCTGGAACCTTCCCAAAATCTCATTTCTATCCAACCGTCATGTTAAACGGATCTTTGGTATCTGTGGTACCTACTCAGCTGTTCTTTTGGCCCTAAAGTCATCGCAGTTGTTTGGCGAGTTTCCAAGGTGTTCCAGCCGATGAGTTCTCGAACTGAAACAGTACTAAAACACGTCCCCACCTTTCGGAAAAACTTAGGTTCTGGTTTTGAAACGTTTAAAATCCAGTTCTGGTGGCTGGAACATATCGCGTGGATGGATCGGAAACAACCATTCAGGAAAGGTTGGGTATTTAAAAAAGTCCGTAAAAATAAAATCCTCCCTTCGGAACATAGAAATGCTGAATTCAACTTGGAAAATGTTGAGATCTATCTGGAAAGTGTTCGGTAATTCGATTCAGACCAACCAAGACCAAGACTCACATGGCCCACTGGACATTTTCCAAACCATGGTAGCCTTTTGCAAAATATTATATCTAGATATATCTATAACGGTAACATTCTTTCTGTAAATTTTCTGTTAAGGGGACCCAAAGATCACTTCGAGCGGCAAAGCATTTTCAGGGATTTGAACTATATCCTGTAAACCGCTTGACCAATCGTGTTGACATTTTGAACACCGTCTTACATAATTAGTATACCACAAAAAATACTTTCAATAATCTGGAATAAAATATAGCCTTAAATTAATTTTTTTAAGGTAATGACCTTTTTTCCTCTACCTAAGTTGTAGTGAAGATGTTACGCTTCAGGACGATTATAACCTATTGTGGTAAATTTATTATTTAGGATGAGCAAAATTTTTATAAAACGATGGGGAGGGCAAAATTTTCGATTTTTATATTTTATAACAAAATTTGATGATTGGAGATGGTTGATCTCTTGGCGCTTCTTGAATTATATTGAGGTTTTTGTGGACATCCCAGAACCTTCTAAAAGTACAGTCACGTGGCATCAGATCCTGCTCCGACTACAATTATTATTGTTGGACTATATTGAAAAAGGTACGCTATTTCATTATATTAATATTTTATCGAATAAGTTGAGTAAGAAATAGGTAGTATACGCTACAAGCGTTCTACATACTTACAAGCTTGTAGGAACATTTCATAGGGCGCTTATAGGGATTGCAATGGGAGCGCTTAAGTTTACATTTCATTTTGGAGCACTTCCAAATCAAAAATAGGTACGGTAGTTCTCAAATTTCTTATTGCAACTGATTCAGTATTTAAGTACCTACATTCTAGTTTCAAAATCGGGCAAAATAGGTTTTTTTCATGATTTCTACCAAAAACGACCTTTGTGTCCCTTAGATTATTTGGCATCAAAAATACTTTATATATACAGAAAAGAGGGGAAATTAAAAATTAACACAGCTTACCTACGAAAGATGTAAATAAAAATACAAATGGACAAATAATTCTAATAACAAAAGTAAAACTATGTATGAAGAAGCCCACCGAAAAGTTCATAAGTGCTATCCGATGGGAGTCGCGATGTAAGGCGCAGCCGAACACAATGCAGAAAAAGAAAAACTATTTCAATAAAAGTACGATACTTTTGTCCTACGTATATAATCTTATAAATGGTCTATATTCTTTCGAGGATGCGAAAAATGTGGCAAGAACATTCAAAAACTGGTTAGCCATGAAACTGCAACAGGAAGATTTCATAAAAAGGTTGGAGGGTGAGCTTTCAATTTAAGAAACTTGCCTGGATAGGTAGTTTATCAGTTCATTACGGTTATCGTAATAACAGGGTGCATTTAATTTAAATTGAATGGGCAACTTTCGAGGGTTACAAACTCTACTTTTTTTGCCAAATTCTCTTTAGTAACAGAAATTAACACTTATTGACCACATTATGAGGTGTTTACGCCGGAATGTGTAGGCAAAAAAGGGGGTGTGAAATCTGAATTTCTGATTCCCCGCTAGACATCAGGTAAACTGCCGAGTAGTTCTACTCAAATCCTGCTTAGTGCGCCAGTGCATCACCTAAAATGATGTATACAGAACCGCAACGTATGGATGGATGTAACTGCAAATTTATAAATAAATTTAAAAATTGCCCTCAAAATCAAATCGGGGGAAAGGTCCCAGCAAAGGTTCTTGAAGGTTGCCAAAGGTTTGCCGTTTCTAATGTTGGTTTGTTGGCAGCACTGAGAACCTCTCCGAGGCTTCACTCCGCCTCCTAGGGCCAACAGCCAATCAGATGTCAGATAGACCTGTACGTCATTTACTGCCGCATTTATACTTCTAATCACCCTCTTTTGAGAAATAATGCCAATTTTTTTGAAAACTGGCTTAAAATACCATTTTTTCAAGAGTTCTGAATAATTGTTTAAAGAAATTTTTTTACGAAAATTCCTCATTGTAATCGCCCAATAGAGTTCAGAGGTGAAGTTTGCAACGATTTTGTTCTGGAATGTAAATAGGTTGGTAATAATTATGTATCTCGACTTTTTTTGTACTATAACATAAATCATACATGTCTATGACGAAGAGCTTGGTTTTATTTTATTTATGAAATTATTTGTATATAATTTTTTAAATATATTTGTATTTCAAATAAAAAAATAAAAAATAGAAAAAAGGAGGTACTGTACGTAGGTATCTACTGTACAGAGTCACCTACTTCATTATCGTACAGTGGTTAGGTTGGTAGGTACTGGGGGCGTACCTGTGTTGTGAGGCGTCAGCTCCGGGCTTGAGCTGCACGAGACCGACAATGAGAAGGACAGCCCCCAGGAGCAGCGACACGACCACGATGTGGAGAACGGATACCTGTTAAAAGGAACCAAATGATCACAAAAAAGCTATTATAGGCAAAGAATATGATAACTATGGATTTAGCTTGACCTACACGAGGATTGTTAATTAATTATAGTTCTGGATTTGGTTTTCCTAGCTGGTACATATATATCTGCTTTAGACAATGTGTGAAATTATGCATTCTATCTAATGACTAGCCACGAACAGCCTGTCATTCTACTCAAAGAATAGTCAGTATAGAATAGTGCCTGGACTTAAGTAAAATTACCTATGTGGTAAATATAAGTATAGTCGTTCCAGGCTGGTCTCAACGACCAACAGGCCTAGTGGACTAATGGGTCCGGGTAGTATAGTTCCAAAAAAAAAATTAACTGCATTTCTGAGAGAAATCAGAATAAGTATATCTACTTATATATATGCTCAATGCTATACCCCTCTTATGAGCAACAAGCTCGTGCTGAGGGGCGGAGTTCAGAAAGCAGACGAATCACCGATATGATGTAGAAAACATACCTAAGTGAAGTAAAAAATAAACAAAAACCGTACAGAAGCACTTGAGTGAACTGTAACAGCACTTGAGTGAAAAAAACCTACTTACGAAAAGAACTGAAAGCCTCTCAACCTAAGTGTTGAAAGGAAATAAAAATATTGGTAAGTACCTAATTTTCTACTTGAAGTACAGTGAAGAGTATGGTATAGGTATTAAATAGCAAACTAATGTAGGAAAAATACGTTATGGGTCAGAAAAAATTGGTGAATTACTTAATGAAACTTGGAAAAAATCTCTTTTGGCACGAGGTTTACGGAACTGAAGGGTCTGTAAAAGTTTAGGCGAGGGAAGTGGTATTTTGGGGTCGTGGGAGGGGGAAAAATACCCTTAATTTCAATTTGACATGTTCTGATCATGTGGGGTATAATTTTCCAATGGATTTTCAATGCTGAATCGAATGAGACCACTCCCATATCGGTAGAATTAACCGTTTTCGAGATCAATGCAACACGGAAAACAGTCAATTTCAAGGTTTTCTGACATGTTTTTCAGCATTTTAACAACAGTTAACCTCATCAGGGTTAATACTACCGACTTGGCGATGATATATTTCAATTTAGCAAGCAAAAACCTTTAGAAAATGATAAAATCTATCACAACTAGATAAAATTCTCGGCATTTCTCCCTATTTTTGGCGTTTTACATGCAATTATTGGACCTAAATCGCACGTTAGGGGTTAATCCTTCCAGCATGGGAGTGGCTTCGTTCTATTCAGCATTGAAAATTCATTCGAAAATGACACCTCCCCATGATCAGAACATGGATAATTGAAAGTAAGGGTATTTTCCTCCTTCCTACCCCCCAAAAAACCCTCCTCCTCCTAAATTTTTACAGACTCTTCAGTTCCATAAATCTCATGCTAAAAGGGATTTTACCATGAAGTTTTATTAATTTACAAATTTTTTTCTGATTCAGGTTAATTTTTCGTGCACTAAAAGACCACCCGTTATGGAAAAGGGCATTTCAAAGAGCAGCCAACAGTAAGTATAGAGAAGGTCTTATCTCATTGTGATGAAGTTATAAATGATCGAAAAAGGAAAGCCGCGACAGAGTTTTCAATAAAGTTGCTTTTTCTACTCCTTGAGAGAAAGAGGATTCCTTCGGAATGGAGTAGACTGTACAGCGGAGAGGAAAAAGCGAGCGGCTATGAGATTACTGGAAGAAAACACGGACGGACGCTCTGTAGAGACCTTTTCCAACATAAATAATTCGGGAATACCATCAAAAGTATAAAAAGAAAGTCAAGAGAATATCCGGGGTGTTTTATTAACGGAGGATTTCGATTTAGAGACGAAGCTGGTGCTCGTTGAGATGGCACATTCCCTAGGGAGATAACAATGAAGATGCCTTGGCGAGTTGAAGGGAAAGTATCGTTTGAGGGAAGCCGTTGCGATGGGAATGCGTTAAGTTTATCTGACTCCATATGCCTTTGTCTCGCGAAAAGAAATATTTTAGGAGTTTTTAGCGAAAAAAACAGATAAATCCTTACAAGTTTCTCCATCTTGGTTTCGTCAAAGAAGTCCGACACTCCTTTAGAGTACTGATGGTATGATAGTACGATATTAGCTGCTTGTATCCAAAATATTGACTGCAGCACAGATACGAAATTGTTCATACTTCGCTCTCTCCCAAGCTCTGATGTATGCAAACCTAAAGAATTTTCGTTTTTTTTCTAAGTAGATATCCTTGATTTTGGTTTATTATTCTGTGAATAATAGGTACACCTATGTATTCGCTCAGCAAGCAATTTTTATAACGCCCCCTCAACATTTTTTCTTTTCCATTTCAAGGTGCGTAGATTCCAAAAACGCTGCAAAATTCTTGTCACATGGGTTTATTATTCTATTGGACATACCTACAGACATGTTGGCTGTTCATTTATTGTTTCTTTCATGTGAAATAATTGAAATAGCTATTTCTGATGGTTTCCACCAATTTTGGCCCCCAAAACACAAATTAGGTAAGTAAGTACGCTCCTTTTAATTTTTTTTCTTTTTCAAATTATCTTTGATCATTGGTAGTGCCATTTAATCGTCTTGATCGACGTGTCGACAATTTTTCTAGTGTTATTATACAAATTGATGGTGATTTCAGACGATTTTCCAGGTTTTTGCCTCATAAAAAATCAATTTTGGGAGCTGAATATTTGGTAGAACTCAATTTTCCACTCTTTGGTCAAAATCGACTTCATATTCGGTCTTCTCGTCACCAAAAACATGGAAAAAGATACCTCAACAGCTCGTGTTACTAACATGTTACTAAAACACAAAAAGTACCTATTTTTATACACATTTTCACTCGTAACACCCCTGGGTATATTCCGATCGGGCTGCAAAGTTTCGGGACACAACTAGGGCCCAAATGGAGCATGTGTGCGAAAGAAAGACTTTTTTAGACCGAAAATGAAGCGGTACGGCGGACGGACATTGCATTTTTGGAATCTACGCACCTTGAAACGGAAAGGAAAAAATTTTGGGGGGGTGTTATAAAAATTTACATGTTCAGCTCCCGAAATTGATTTTTTATGAGTCAAAAACCTGGGAAATCGTCTGAAATCACCATCAATTTGTGGAATAACACTAGAAAAAGTGTCAACAGATGGATCAAGACGATTAAATGGTACTATCAATGATCAAAGATAATTTGAAAAAAAAAACAAAGGAGCGTACCTACCTAATTCGCGTTTTGGGTGCCAAAATTGGCGGAAACCACCAGAAATAGCTATTTCAATTATTTTATATGAAAGAAACAATAAATAAACAGCCAACATTTCTGTGGGTATGTCCAATAGAATAATAAACCCATGTGACAAGGGCTTTGCAGCGTTTTTAGCGGGAACTCGGAAATTCAGATTTCACACTCGTTCTCTGCCTAGACGTTCCGATATAAACACCTCATTATGCAAAGAAAAATGGAGTTATTGAAAAGCTGTCTATTTCCATTTGTCTATTTCGGTGATCAAACCATCGTGATAGTTTCATCACCAAAACCGATATAACAGTGTATTTTTCGCGTTTTTTCGTGAATTACTTAGTGGACATGGAAAACTTTTCAACAACTCGGGTTTTCTTCGAAATGGATTTCCACGATTTCTTCGCGAGTGACTTAGTTGGTTCTAGTTCACCTCATTATGTGGTAAAGAAGTGTCAATTACTGTTTTTTAATACGATTTGGCCTACAAAGGATAATAATGTAGCACAAGAAAATTGACGAAAATTACACAAGAAAATTATTCGAAATGCTGGCCAAGTAAGGAAGTGGCTTCATTGACCAACTCTCAAAAACCCTAATTGTGTAATTAAAAAAACGCTGCAAATCCCTGCACAGTGGTTTATTATTTTGTATAGAATACCCTTCTGTTATAGATCACAGCTCTCTGTATAGATAACACGTCTAAGTAATATAATATGTACTATTATATACATATTATGTAGATCGCAGACCCTCCGTTGGTTAGTACCTAACCCCGTCCTCGTTACTAGGTGCCTACCTAAATCACGAGTTAAATATTGCTAAAATAATTCTGTCAATGACAAGCAGTAACTAAAACGGCAAAAAGAAACGCAAATGATGAAGTTCTGAAGGAAAATGGTTGATGTGGAGAGAAAGAGATGCCCCTTCTCAGTAGATCACTGTTTTCTGTGGTCAATACCTACCCTCATGGTCAAGTATAATGAACCGTTGTGTAATAACTTGCCCATCAATAATACTTCAACGGTTGTTCAAGTTGCAAAAGTCTTCTTGGTTGATGAACCGTTGTGTAATAATTTACCGTTCTGTAATACTTTGCCGTTGTGTAATAATTTACCATTGTGTAATAATTTATCCATCAACAATACTTCAACATTTGTTCAAGTTGCAAAAGTACCGATCAACAAAATCCAGCCCCTTCTTGGTAGATGAACCGTTGTGTAATAATTTACCGTTGTGTCTACGGGAGTAGAGTCAATATGGGGATTCTGGGACATTCCTGTTTGAACATGCTCGTCAGTCTAACCAGCTGCCTCCTGCCTTAGCGGGCGAGTCCACCTTCTCACCCACCCCTTACCAACCACCCCCCCCCCCCACCCCCTCACTTCCCCTCACCCCCTCACTCCCCACTCCCCCCTCACTCCCCACTCCCCCCTCACTCCCCCCCCCACCCCCGTCACCCCTCACCCACTCACACCCCTCACTCCCCTCACCCCCTCACACCCCCCTCACACCCCCTCACTCCCTCACACCCCTCACCCCCCTAGCCCTCATTCCCCCTCACCCCTCACCCCCCTCACCACCTCCTACCCCTCCGCCCACAAACCTTCACCCATCCCCCCCCCCCCCCACCCATCATCCATCATCACCCATCAACCTCCTACCACCCTCACAAGCCCACAATCCACAATACCACAATCACCCAGGCCACTCACCCACCTTGGAAGGACTTGTGTAAACAGATCTAATCAAGTTTGGAAAGGTCTGGACAATCACCCAGGCCACTGAACCACCTGCCTCAGCAGGTCTGAACAGGCACTCCCCTTCACCCCTATATAAGGAGCCGGAGTCCCTCAGCAGCCACACTTCGTTCTGAGTTCTCAACACAGAAAGTCCTCCTGCCTGCCACTGCTCCCATCTCCTCAACTACGGAAGATTAAATAGGTAATCCCTAATTAATATTCATTGTTAGGATCATTGGTTCTAGTAGCATCCCAAACCCTTTGCGTTTTTTTTTTCTCTCTTTCTTTCTTCATCCTTCTTTTAGGTTAAATTACCTCGTTTTTTTTTTTTTTTCTTCTCCCATCTCAGTTATTATTATTCAATTTATTTTCCCCCTATTTTTTTCCCATATCCCGCAATAGTTTTTATCTCACTAGCTGAGACCCAAACTTTGAAGAAGTATTCATTTAGTTTACCCCTACAACATTTTTTTTCGCCCTTTCCCCCTCCCTTGCTATCAATTTATTTTCTTATCCAGTTAATTTTTCATTTTTTCTTTTTCACACATATCTCGCAATAGTTTTTCCCACTCGCTGAGATCCAACATTCAAGAAGATTACATTTAATTTACCCCCATCACCTTTTTCTTTCTTAGATCCGGTTTCGTTCGACTTTATTTTTGTTTTCTCGTTTCTCGTTCAGAGTTCCTTTCTCGTTCCTTGAAAGAGGTTTTTTTTTTGTTATTGCATTAATTTGATAGAAGAGCGTTCGTTAATTTTCGTAGAAGAGTACTTAACTTTATATTTTGGAGTTCAATAGTTTATTTTGATTAATTACCAACTTGTACAATGGCATCGTCTTCTAAAACTTGCTCTTTTTGCCATTCAACGTTCCCATGCTATTATTTACTGACACAGCACGAGGCCAATTGCGGGCGAAGAATGTTCGAAGTTGAAGATTTTGTTTTGTGCGACCGATGTGGTAATAATTTGAATGCAGCCGATCACAATATGAGCTGTGACGCGCCCCCGCTTAAAAAAACAAGGTTTTCTTCCCCACCCCCACCACCACCAGAAGATGTAGATATTTTCCAGTGTATTTGCCAGTATTGTGGGGAAGCGTGTAATAGTCCGTCTGATCGAATGAGTCATGAAATTTTACACACTAGGATTTCTTATTGCGCGAAATGTGGGGAAGTTTTTCAAGATATATTAGAAAAAATAAGACACGAACTAGCCTGTAAAGCTGATTTGTTATGCGATACGTGTGGTGGACAGTTCGCTAGTGCAGCCCTATTTCATGCCCATATACAATTATGTAGTACAGTGCCATCAATTAGCAACAATTGTAGAAGGTCCACTGATCCTCACGTAAGAAACTTACTAGCCACCCAACCTAATATTGATTTTATCTTACCGTACGAAACAGCTTTTACGAATCGAATCGCATCATATTTTATACAATCAAATTTTACATTGGATCTGCCATTATTTTTACATGATGTGAGGCACAAAATAACTAGGATTTTAGTACAAAACCTCTCTGATCACGGCCCCATCAAATTTAATATATTCGTGGACTGCCGCATGGTGAACATTTTAAATGAAAACCTAGAGACCAACATTAAAGTGAAGAATGAAATTTTATTAGATCATCCAGAAATTGACAATATTTTAAACAACATGTTCATAAAGCTGAATGATGAACTAACAGAATTAGAACTGAAGAAGAGCGGATGGAAATTGGAATTAATTTATGGGCTGCGTTTAAAAATAAACAAGTACTCCCCCCTACGTGGAGGGGCTGGTCCCTTCAAACTACCCAAGATAATCGCTGATAGAAAAGCTTGTCTAAATGTCCCAAATGACGACAACCGCTGCTTCTATTTCGCTATTTTAGCCAAGTTCGTTCCCCATCATTCAATGAGGCCATCACAATATCGGAATATCCCTCACCGCTACGATTTCAGCTGCGTTTCTTTTCCCACCTCCCTACACGACATCAAAATATTCGAAGCTAAAAACAATATTTCTATCAATGTATTTACTCTGAACGAAAAGAATATTGTGTGCCCAACGAAGGTCGTGGATAGGGAGTTGGATGACCACAGGGACCTCCTAATGCTAGAAGAAGGGGACAATAGGCACTACGTTTACATTAAGGATTTTAACAGATTAGTTCGCAGTCAAATAACAAAACATAAAGAAAGAATAAATATATGTAAGCGTTGTTTGTGGTATAAGAAAATCCAAGTTCTCATTGTTCAAAAGGGTATTCAACTGCGCAGTGCCACATCTGCCTGACGAAATAAAGTACCAAGCACTTCTCAATCAACTTAGCCCTGAAGTGCAATCATCATTCCGTCGATCTGGTTCGAGGTATTCCGAAATGTGCAAAGCACTGTGCACTGAAAATTCGGGCAAGTATAGATTAGCACGCCAACCGTAGACTCATCCCAAGGTTGCAGCAGCTGGATGATTGACAGATTTCTCTCATCTGCCTGGAGCTGGGTGAGTTCAATGGAGGGACTTCCACTAATGAACTGGCATCCTTCCTTCTGTTCGAAGATCTTCTCAGTAAGTGGATCCGGCTATTAAGGACAAGTTCCACCAGGGGGGAGATGGAAGACGAGATCTTCTCATATAAGCAGCTCCTCGAAATAGCTCAAATTTGCCCAGATGATTCCCCAGGGGTCACGACCTAGATCAAGTTCTGAGGAAAGGGGTTCCAGTAAGCAGCGAAAACCCAGGCCCCCTCCCACTCCTCGCACAACAGATCGACCACCCTCGCTCGGTCAGTCACAAGGGAGCGGTTCAAATGTCATCACTGCTCAGGACCTCACTTCCCTATACCACTGCGAAGAGTTCCGGTAGTTCAGCGTCGAGGGTTCATCAGATCAACTGGACTCTGCATTCATTGCTTTTTGTGGAAGCACAACTCCGCTCAGAACTGTACTTCACTCCAACAGTGCCATTGCGGAGGATCACACGACCTCCTACTCCATGTCGACGAGAAATCCGGACGATCTGCCATCAAAAACAGTAAGGTATACGGGGAAACCAAAACCTTAGGCTCCCAGGCCCCGGCCCTCAAGTTTCCAGTTCAGGGGTACCCACTGTGCTAGTAGTCCTCCACGACGGTCTTGATGTCCGGTCAACTTTGATTCTTGTTCAGATTGCTCTCAGAATGCATTAGAGTACGACACTAACCCCCCCACTCACCAAACAGGTGAGGGCTCCCGTTCGTCTAGTTAGGACCTTGCTGGCAGTCGTTGTGGATGCCCATCATCTGAAATTCCTGCCAGAGCCAGTACTCGCAAAGTAAAGCTCGATGGTTCAGGTTCTAACTCAATGTTCAAGCTCAGCTCCTGGCAGGGAGTGAAAAGTAGACTCTAAGGCTCCTGATGGTTCTAATTTGCGCTTCCCTTTCAGCTCTCATAACGTTACCGATCCCGTAAGTGAGAACCAACATCAGGGCTGACCGTAGATTCCGGTAGAGCGGTAAGGGGACTCTGCACCAGGAGATGACAGGGCGTATGAATTAGCAGATCATTGGGCGAAGTAGACTGAAACACCAAAGGCCTACTGTTTGGAACTGCCTCAGGTGTTGAAGGACCCTTCTCTGCTGAAATCTAATGGTGCCATACACAGGAGAAGTGGGATTCATTGCATTACTCTTTTGATTAGTTATAGAGTAGATGTTATTAACCCTATTGAACCCGTTGTGCCACCAACCGCCCTAGGTCATAGGCCTGGCCCACGTTATCTGTGAATGTCTAGCGAGCCCCACCGATCGATCATTGCGAGTAACTTCGGTTCTCATACGTCCACTAGTAGGAATGTTTATGGGGATCATTCTAAGTATCGATCAGTTCGCTCAAAGAAAAGGTCTTCTTTTCATTTCCCACGGTCAAAGGGGGAACTACTTCCCACTGCTATAGTTCGGGTGTTCTCAGACGTTACCTCTTCTGGTGAAGTCTGCAGGGCTTTGCTGACATGGCGTCTGAAATCCAATTCATCTACCACAAATTAATTGACTCTTGTGGCCAGTTTACTCGTGACGCCGATCAATCATGTAGTGTTGGGTGTGGGAGCCCAGCCACAGACAGTATGATGTCACTTTTTCGGCATACTCGAACTGGGCACAGATTGCCCTTTTTAGCCTATGATGTAGATCAGGTCACAGCTCCCCCCTTGACCTCCTCTAGTTTATCGTTAAATCGTTGGCCTCATACATGGAGCGTGGAATCCAAGCTTGGGGACTCTTTGTTGAGTGAGCGGGATGACATCGATCTTTCTTCTGGCGTACATCCTTATATGCAGCTAGTTCTGCCTCAAACAATTCCCTCAGAAGGGAACTCTCCTTGGCTCCTTAGTTCTGAACTGGGGTGGCTCGTGATGGGCCACTTGCATCGGGAGTGTGTTCAGTTTAGTCCACTCGCCGAACTGCAAACCTTCAACTCGGATGAACCAGTCCTCTCCATCACACACCACGCTCTTTGCCCTACCTCTGCACCAGGAAATTACCGGGCATAGGAACTAGCAAATCATTAGGCGAAGTAGACTGAAACACCAAAGGCCTACTGTTCGGAACTGCCTGAGGTGCTGATGGTTTGGTAATTTCACCTTAATGAGCCTTTTGGCTTACCTGACCACGGCCTCCCAAGGACCGCCAAAGTGGGGCACTCGAGGCGGTATGAATTCCTACTGTACCCCTAGAGCTGCTAATCTGTCAGCAAGGGCCAGAGAGCCTCCATTCTCGGGTAAGATTCTGAGCCTTCGGAGAAAGTTGGCTGAGCCAAGGAAGTTCTGACCATTGCCCGACCAAATGACAGAGGGACCCCCCTGCGATCTATGAAGCGTTCGAGAAACTGTACAAACTCATCAGTACTGAGGTCCATAACCACCTCCAGATTGACAGCCTTGGAGACCATACTGCCAAGTACATCATCAAAATCCGAGCGCCTCGCAATCCCTCCACCGAAACCGTGAAGGGACAGGTCACCTGAACAATGGCATAAGAGCGCTGCACTTGTCCGGCAGGAAGTTGGCCCATCTCGGGCTGTAAGTGCTCAGGTATAATGGAACAACAGCAGGTACAGCCCGGACAGCACTTTAGTCACCACAGATCTCCCCAGTCACTATCCTGAACCTAATGCACAAATATGCTAGTGTAGCGTGAGGTCCCACGTGCAGACAGCTCTCGTGAGCCTGCCGAACGAGCAACATGGTAAAGACGTCCTGTGCTGGAATCAAAGTGGGGTGCTGGGTGTCGTACAGATTAGAGCTATGCACCAATCTGCCTCCCACGTGGAGAACCCCATCCGTTAAACGAAAAAGAGCTAACTGCCTCATCAGCTTGGTCCTAGGGCCTGACTTGACAAGTACCACCATGATATTGTGGAAGTGGCGTTTCTGGACGGGCCTGACTAAAACCATATCTGCTGCTTTCAACTCCTCTGTGCTGAGTGGAGCTATTTGAACCAAAAGTTCAGTGATTGAGAGCCTTTTCTTGGAACAGGAACCGCTTCACCTTACTAGGGATGGCCTACAATTCTCTTTGGACTGAAGAATCCAAGCAAACACGCGTCTAAGGCGAGCCTGTGAACTAAAGTCCTTCTCTAGCAAATCTGCTCAACAACAACACAATGAGCGCCCGCAGCACGGATCTCTCCAGCTATGGACTCCTGGGCTAAATCGGGACGGATATGCCGAATTGGCCAGTGAACTCTCTCTAACTGCAACCATGTGGGTCCAGTCCACCGCAATGAGTCACGGAATAACTGACTCGGAGTTTGCCTCCAGAGGGCACATTTGCGGGGTTGTGCCTAGTCAACATGAAACCAGTACTCAACGGGCAGATCTGCCAGTGTTTTGGCTACCCTGTTTCCTACAAAGACCTTCCACTGTGGAGCAGGGTTGGCAGTGAGCCACGAGAGCACCATTGAACTATCGGAACATGCCACAATATTACTGTCCAGGATCTGAGCAAAATAAGGGACATACCTTTCTCACGATTTTTCTGAGTGGTTCTGCTGACAAAAGCTCGAGACGAGGTATCATCTCTTGTTTTAATGGAGCGATCCTTGCTCAGAACATGATCAAGTGAGTTACGAATGAAGAACTCTGAAGAGAAACATGATACACCACAGTGAAGTAGGCTCGCTCAGACGCGTCGGCAAAGCCTACAAGCCACTGATTAGAACTGATCAGATTTATGTACCTGGGAATTTGTAGGTCTGCCAACATTCCCATGGAACCGGCTGAACCAATCATGAACCAAGGAACTAGGCAACCGATCATCCCATCCAAACTTAGCAAACTTCACGGTGAATGCACCGAGCAAAGATCGACACTGGCATGACCCACCCCTCGACCTACTGGACTGGCCAACTCCCGCTTGGGGGCCTGATATGGGGGGTAGTGAGGACTCTGAAGAATAAACAGTCAGATCTGGGATTCCACGCAATAGTTTTAACGGCTTTTCATCCTCTACGCCGAGGTCAACAGCCTCCGCAACATGCAGGCAGTACTCTGCAGGACCGTATGATCATTGGAGGCCCACTTTAGAAGCTCGGAACCAGCCGTCTGCAGAAGATCAATCAGTTCATCTCGAGCCTGCAGAGCCAACTGAACGGTTTCTCCCCCACCATAAGCATAATCTACGTACTTGTCATTGGATAATATTTCCATGGCCACTGGGTGAGTCTCCTTACCAGAGGCAGCCAGATCCACAAGTACTTGTATGTCCAAGAAAGGGGCAGGGGCCGTTGCATATTTAGTGTACAAAGAGCGTAGTCCTCTACCTCATTTGAAGGGGAATCTCTCCAAACTATACGCAGCATGCCCTGATCCTCATGGACATGCTTTATTTGTCTGAACATTTGACGAATGTCAGCAATGAACACAAAACGGAACAACCGAGACCGAAGCACTACAAGACATATATGTCCTGTTGGAGCTTGGGACCTACTTCTAAGATTTAGTGGAAGGCCATTTGATGTGCGTTGCGAGGCACTGAATACCACTCAGATATTGTTTGGGGGGTCGCCAGAACGTGCACAGCATGATGCCGTATATAATAATGGGGTAAGTCCAAAGGCACATGCGACCCGAATCTCTATACTCGTGAATGAACTACCGGTAAGACTGAGCTAGAAAGGGATCCTTTCTGAACTTGGACTCGAGTCGGTAGAACTGTTGAAGAGTGATCGCGCGAGAAGCACCTAAAACAGTATGGTCCTGGGCAATGGGCAAAGGAACTACATAACGCCCACTCTCGTCATGGCGAGTTTGACTAACAAAGAGCTGCTCCGCCTCTAATTCAACTGTGGTGCATCAAGACTCAATCACGAGCATTTGACGAAGAAGCTGATCTGTCTCGCACATCAACAGAGACGGGCGTGGCTGCCACGTCGAAACGAGCGGGGTTCTGAGAGAAAGGAACAATGGAGGGAGAATCCACCAAGTGACCAATTAGGATTTGAGAACAAGATGGGATAATATTGAAGCACAGGGGCTATGGAGAACAAGTTTCGCACAGCCATCCGAGCAGCCTTGGACAGAGATGCCTGGACCTTAGGAAAGAACAAGGGTTTACGGGAATGGGGCAGCTTGGTATGCTGGGGACAAGAATCCTTGATTTCACGCTGGGGAGGGTCCGAATAATCACCAGGCGCAACACCTGAATATCTTCTTTTAAGGCCTTGGGGAGGTGCAATCTGTATTTTCGAGTCCATTCAGGACAAGACAATTTTTTGATCTAAATGCAACATGAGACTCGTGTCCCAAAGAGCGTGGTGTCTGATGGAGAGGACTGGTTCATCCGAGTTGAAGGTTTGCAGTTCAGCGAGTGGACTAAATTGAACAAACTCCGGATGCAAGTGGCCCACCACAAGCCACCCCAGTTCAGAACTAAGAAGCCAAGGAGAGTTCCCTTTTTGAGGGAATTGTTTGAGACAGAACTAGCTGCATATAAGGATCTACGCCAGAAGAAAGATCGATGTCATTCCGCTCACTCAACAAAGAGTCCGCAAGCTTAGATCCCACGCTTCAGGTATGAGACCAACGATTTAACGAGAAACTAGAGGAGGTCAAGGGAGCTGTGACCTGATCTACATCATAGGCTAAAAAGGGCAACCTGTGCCCAGTTCAAGTATGCCGAAAAAGTGATGACATGCTGTCTGCGGCTGGGCTCCCACGCCCAAGACTACATAGTTGATCGGCGTCACCAGTAAACTGGCGCAAGAGCCAATTTGTGGTAGATCAATTGGATTTCAGACCCCGTGTCAGCAAAGCCCTGCAGACTTCACCAGGAGAGGTAACGTCTGAGAACACCCGAACTATAGCAGTGGGAAGTAGTTCCCCCTTTGACCGTGGGAAATGAAAGGAAGACCTTTTCTTTGAGAGAAGTGAGCTAGACTTAGAATGATCCCCATAAACATTCCTACTAGTGGACGTATGAGAACCGAAGTTACTCGCTATGATCGATCGGTGGGGCTCGCTAGACTTCGCAGATAACGTGGGCCAGGCCTATGACCTAGGGCGGTTGGTGGCACAACAGGTCCAATAGGGTTATTAAGATCTACTCTATTACTAACCAAAAGAGTAATGCAATGAATCCCACTTCTCCTGTGTATGGCACCATTAGGTTTCAGCAGAGAAGGGTCCTTCAACACCTGAGGCAGTTCCAAACAGTAGGCCTTTGGTGTTTCAGTCTAATTCGCCCAATGATCTGCTAGTTCTTACGCCCTGTCATCTCCTGGTGCAGAGGCCCCCTACCGCTCTACCGGAAGCTACGGTCAGCCCTGATGTTGGTTCTCACTTACGGGATTGGTAACGTTATGAGAGCTGAAAGGGAAGCGCAAATTAGAAAACAGGAGCCTTGGACTCTACCCCGCCACTTATCACTCCCTGCCAAGAGCTGAGCTTGAACATTGAGGTAGAACCTGAACCATTGAGCTTTACTTTGCGAGTACTGGCTCTGGCAGGAATTTCAGATGATAGGCATCCACAACGACCGCCAGCAAGGTCCTAACTAGACAAACGGGAGCCCTCCTTGGGAGCTGGGGCCTGGGAGCCTAGGGTTTTGTTTTCCCCGTATACCCTTTTAATGTTTTGATGGTGAAGGCAGATCGTCCGGATTCCTCGTCGACATGGAGTAGGATGTGGTGTGATCCTCCGCAATGGTGCTGTTGGAGTGAAGTACAGTTCTGAGCGGGGTTGTGCTTCCACAAAAAGCAATGAATGGGGAGTCCAGTTGATCTGATGAACTCTCGACGCTGAACTACCGGAACTCTTCGCAGTGGTATAGGGAAGTGAGGTCCTGAGCAGTGATGACATTTGAACCGCTCCCTCGTGACTGACCGAGCGAGGGTGGTCGATCTGTTGTGCGAGGAGTGGGAGGGGGCCTGGGTTTTCGCTGCTTACTGGAACCCCTTTCCTCAGAACTTGATCTAGGTCGTGACCCCTGGGGAATCATCTGGGAAAATGTGAGCTATTTCGAGGAGCTGCTTATATGAGAAGATCTCGTCTTCCAACTCCCCCCTGGTTGAACTTGTTCTTAATAGCCGGATCCAATTACTGAGAAGATCTTCGAACAGAAGGAAGCATGCCAGTTCATTAGTGGAAGTCCCTCCATTGAACTCACCCAGCTCCAGGCAGATGAGAGAAATCTGTCAATCATCCAGCTGCTGCAACCTTGGGATGAGTCTACGGTTGGCGAGCTAACCTATACTTGCCCAAATTTTCAGCGCACAGTGCTTCATACAGTTCGGGATACCTGTAACCAGATCGACGGAATGATGATTGCACTTCAGGGCTAAGTTGAATGAGAAGTGCTTGGTACTTTATTTCATCAGGCCATGGACCCAGAGCTGCCCTTAGGTTCCAAAGGAGATAGGACGGAACGGGTTTCGGGACCAAAGTCAAGCGGACAATCAGTTTGCTTACCTTAACAATGAGGATCTCCTCCATGGCATCCTCAAAACCCGCCTGAGCCACATCGTTTGTAAGAGATCGACCCTGAACTACAAACTGCTGTACTAGATTTTAGAGGGCCATTGATCTGCAGTTAGAGCTGGGCCCACCTGAAGGCTCCAGGTTTGTAAGGCCTTGTAGATCCTCTTTTGATCCGTGTTCAGCAGAGCTAAAATGGCTTACGTCGAGGATAATTTTCAAAGATCTTGGGCTCATTATGACGTCCAATGACAGCCTGACTACTGATTAAAAACTACAAGTTAGGCGAATGACCGCAGTTGAGCTTAACCTCACACGCTGGATAGTCACTCAGCCATGGGGCAGAACTTCCCGGGTTTCGGCACCAATGAAAAGTTCTCAGGATAAGCACAAGCTCTAGATCGATCATGAACACTACTTTATATTCGACAAAATACAGATCTGTTTAGGTACAAGTTCGGACTATTTAATATACTAATTTCGCAAAGTCAGAAATTCACATGTTTGTGGTGGCGTCTTAATAATATTCACACAATGAATCACAATATTAGAACTCACCCCGGGCCCAGTGCTGCCTACCCAGGCACGAGATTGCCCCGTTCATTCCTATATTTTCTCGCTCTTAAGATCAGTTCAAATTGCACACCCAATCAGCTCGATGATCCTAGAACAATGTCCCGCTCGATTGAATAATGATTCTAAAAGAATAATCTCAAGATGAGCTACTGAGCATGGATCAAGAGTTCCGTTCATGACCGAATCATGGCCTCATTTGACGGTATCCTTATATGGCGGTCAAACATTTTGAATTTATGTATGTTTGAAGTATTGTGGTTTGAATAAAATGAAAAAGAAAACGCTGCAAATCCCTGCACAACGGTTTATTTTGTACAGAATACCCTTCTGTTACAGATCAGAGCTCTCTGTATAGATAACCCGTCTATATAATATATTATGTGAATCGCAGACCCTACGTAGGTTAGTACCTAACCCCGTACTCGTTACTAGGTACCTACCTAAATCACGAGTCAAATGTTGCTAAAATAATACAGCCTAAAGGAAAATTGTTTATGTGGAGTGAAATAGATGCCCCTTCTGCGTTGATCACTGTTTTCTGTGGTCAATACCTGTAATGAACCGTTGTGTAATAACTTGCCCATCAATAATACTTCAACGGTTGTTCAATTTGCAAAAGTACCGATCAACAAAATCCAGACCCTTCTTGGTAGATGAACCGTTGTGTGATAATTTACCCTTGTGTAATAATTGCCGTTATGTATAATTTACCGTTGTTTAATAATTTACCATTGTATAATAATTTACCCATCAATAATACATCAATAATACAAATACTTCAACGTTTGTTCAAGTTTCACAAGTACCTAGTACCTACCAACAAAATCCAGTATAGTCCGTCACTCATATCGCAGAACAACCAACTCGACTTCATACAGCCATCCTTGATTATAATCAGGTGCTCCCTTGTGATGATATCCCGGCCGGATTTATACCGTTTGATTCACGATCGTGTTGACGAAGCTTTTTGGTGCACAGGAACGGCTGGACATACTAATGCTCCGGGTGGCCTCAAAAAAATTGTTTAGCTCAAGACAAATATAATAACGAGACACGCTGGCTCCTGTCTGGTTGGAGATGATCATTTTAAATTACAATCATAATGAAATATTTTCATAGGTAGATTAATATCTCCCCATTATGCTTGGGTGAGAATCAACATTTCGAACATTCACCTTAATATTATTTGCATAAGTTAATAATAAGTCCACTGTTTGGAGTTTCAAGTAGGTGGGTAGGTATTCATGGTCAAACAGGATTTCCAGTAATTCCGAGGGACTTTATTATGCTTACCTGATACAATTAAGTAGGTAGGTATTCATAATCAAAACGGAATTCCAGGAATTTCAAGATGGTGGAAGGGGGTCTTCATTATGGTTATCTGATGGAATTAAGTAGGTAGGTATTCATAATTAAAACGGAATTCCAGAAATTCCAAGATGGCGGGAGGGGGTGGGTGACGTCATTATGATTACCTGATACAATTAATTAGGTAGGTATTCATAGTCAAAACGGTATTCCAGAAATTCCAAGATGGTGGGAACCATCCCTAACCATCCCTAACCATCCCTAACCATCCCTGACCATCCCTGACCATCCCTAACCATCCCTAACCATCCCTAACCACCCCTAACCACCCCTAACCACCCCTAACCACCCCTAACCACCCCTAACCACCCCTAACCACCCCTAACCACCCCTAACCATCCCTAACCATCCCTAACCATCCCTAACCACCCCTAACCACCCCTAACCACCCCTAACCACCCCTAACCACCCCTAACCATCCCTAACCATCCCTAACCACCCCTAACCACCCCTAACCACCCCTAACCACCCCTAACCACCCCTAACCACCCCTAACCACCCCTAACCACCCCTAACCACCCCTAACCACCCCTAACCATCCCTAACCATCCCTAACCATCCCTAACCACCCCTAACCACCCCTAACCACCCCTAACCACCCCTAACCACCCCTAACCACCCCTAACCATCCCTAACCATCCCTAACCATCCCTAACCATCCCTAACCACCCCTAACCACCCCTAACCACCCCTAACCACCCCTAACCACCCCTAACCACCCCTAACCATCCCTAACCACCCCTAACCACCCCTAACCACCCCTAACCACCCCTAACCACCCCTAACCACCCCTAACCACCCCTAACCACCCCTAACCACCCCTAACCACCCCTAACCACCCCTAACCACCCTAACCACCCCTAACCACCCCTAACCACCCCTAACCACCCCTAACCACCCCTAACCACCCCTAACCACCCCTAACCACCCCTAACCACCCCTAACCACCCCTAACCACCCCTAACCATCCCTAACCATCCCTAACCATCCCTAACCACCCCTAACCACCCCTAACCACCCCTAACCATCCCTAACCATCCCTAACCATCCCTAACCACCCCTAACCACCCCTAACCACCCCTAACCACCCCTAACCACCCCTAACCACCCCTAACCACCCCTAACCATCCCTAACCACCCCTAACCACCCCTAACCACCCCTAACCATCCCTAACCATCCCTAACCACCCCTAACCACCCCTAACCACCCCTAACCACCCCTAACCACCCCTAACCACCCCTAACCATCCCTAACCATCCCTAACCATCCCTAACCATCCCTAACCATCCCTAACCATCCCTAACCATCCCTAACCATTCCTAACCATCCCTAACCACCCCTAACCACCCCTAACCATCCCTAACCATCCCTAACCATCCCTAACCATCCCTAACCATCCCTAACCATCCCTAACCATCCCAAAACATACATAACCATCCCTAAACATACATAAATTCAAAATGTTTGACCGCCATATAAGGATGTAGGCGCTTAGGAGATGATTTTTGTTGTTAGTTTTTCTACCTCGTTTTTATATTTCCGCGCCACATGTTTTCCTCCCAACGTAGTTACCTCTGATAAATAATAAAATTCATTCGAGTCCAGAAATTGATCAAGCGAGTTCGTCATATCAAAAGATTTGTACAAACGTACAAGGATACCGTCAAATGAGGACATGATTCGGTCATGAACGGAACTCTTGATCCATGCTCAGTAGCTCTTAATCTTGAGATTATTCTTTTAGGATCATTATTCAATCGAGCGGGACATTGTTCAGGATCATCGAGCTGATTGGGTGTGCAATTTGAACTGATCTTAAGAGCGAGAAAATATAGGAATGAACGGGGCAATCTCGTGCCTGGGTAGGCAGCACTGGGCCCGAGGTGAGTTCTAATATTGTGATTCATTGTGTGAATATTACTAAGACGCCACTACATACATGTGAATTTCTGACTTTGCGAAATTAGTATATTAAATAGTCCGAACTTGTACTAAAAAGATCTGTATTTTGTCGAATATAAAGTTGTGTTCATGATCGATCCAGAGCTTGTGCTTATCCCGAGAACTTTTCATTGGTGCCGAAACCCGGGAAGTTCTGCCCCATGGCTGAGTGACTATCCAGCGTGTGAGGTTAAGCTCAACTGCGGTCATTCGCCTAACTTGTAGTTTTTTGTTGGATCTCAGCGAGTGGGAAAAACTATTGCGAGATATGTGTGAAAAAGAAAAAATGAAAAATTAACTGGATAAGAAAATAAATTGATAGCAAGGGAGGGGGAAAGGGCGAAAAAAAATGTTGTAGGGGTAAACTAAATGAATACTTCTTCAAAGTTTGGGTCTCAGCTAGTGAGATAAAAACTATTGCGGGATATGGGAAAAAAAAAATAGGGGGAAAATAAATTGAATAATAATAACTGAGATGGGAGAAGAAAAAAAAAAAAAAAAACGAGGTAATTTAACCTAAAAGAAGGATGAAGAAAGAAAGAGAGAAAAAAAAAAAAAACGCAAAGGGTTTGGGATGCTACTAGAACCAATGATCCTAACAATGAATATTAATTAGGGATTACCTATTTAATCTTCCGTAGTTGAGGAGATGGGAGCAGTGGCAGGCAGGAGGACTTTCTGTGTTGAGAACTCAGAACGAAGTGTGGCTGCTGAGGGACTCCGGCTCCTTATATAGGGGTGAAGGGGAGTGCCTGTTCAGACCTGCTGAGGCAGGTGGTTCAGTGGCCTGGGTGATTGTCCAGACCTTTCCAAACTTGATTAGATCTGTTTACACAAGTCCTTCCAAGGTGGGTGAGTGGCCTGGGTGATTGTGGTATTGTGGATTGTGGGCTTGTGAGGGTGGTAGGAGGTTGATGGGTGATGATGGATGATGGGTGGGGGGGGGGGGGGTGATGGGTGAAGGTTTGTGGGCGGAGGGGTAGGAGGTGGTGAGGGGGTTAAGGAGGAGGGTGGGGTGGGTGGAGGTCTGGAGGCGGCAGGTGGCGGGGTGGGTGGAGGTCTGGAGGCGGCAGAGGGCGGAGTGGGTGGAGTCTGGAGGTGGCAGAGGGCGGGGTGGGTGGAGGTCTGGAGGCGGCAGGGGGCGGTTGTAGGCGGCAGGGGGCGATAGGACAACGTCCAGGGGGGGGGGGGGATGGGGTGGATGAGGGTATGGGCGAGTGGGGGAGGGGGGTGAGGGGAGTGAGGGGGTGAGGGGTGAGGGGGAATGAGGGCTAGGGGGGTGAGGGGTGTGAGGGGGTGTGAGGGGGGAGTGAGGGGGGGGTGAGGGGAGTGAGGGGTGTGAGTGGGTGAGGGGGTGAGGGGTGAGGGGGGTGGGGGGGTGAGGGGGGAGTGGGGAGTGAGGGGGTGAGGGGGAGTGAGGGGGTGGGGGGGGGGGGGTTGGTAGGGGGTGGGTGAGAAGGTGGACTCGCCCGCTAAGGCAGGAGGCAGCTGGTTAGACTGACGAGCATGTTCAAACAGGAATGTCCCAGAATCCCCATATTGACTCTACTTACGGGTGGTCTCAAAAAATTGTTTAGCTCAAGACAAATTTAATAACGTAAAAAAAACCATACCATTTCATAGAAAGTTTTCGAGCTACGGCGTTCTGAAAATGTCAACCCCTATTTTGAACCCCTTAGAGATGACTGACAGTAACGCCGAGCTTCGAGGACCAACTAGACCCCGAACGGAACCTATAACCCGAATTTCATCAATTTTGTTTCATGGTAACTAAGAAAAGTGGCCCGTACGGCGTACGGCGGACAGACAGAAATTTTTTTATTGCAGTTTTGGATTCTACATAATTATTACCTTGAAACGTAAACCATCAAATTTTGAGGGGGGGTAAGCATTTTTTTTCATGCTCGACTCCAATGGTTCATTATTGCAAATAATAAACCAATATAAATACAATCGACTTGAGGCTGAAATGACAGTGCAGAACGTACTTTGCCGCACACATATATCTCAGGAGGGAACTGATGAGACGCTGGAGGGCTCTGGAGGGGCGAGGGGGTCGCTGATCTGCTGTGAGGCGACTGAAGGTACAGCAGGCTCGGCCGCTTGTTCCGCTTCTCCTGTCTTCGCCTTTCGTGGCGCACGGCCACTGCTGGCATCGCCCCGATCATCGCCGCTTCGTCTGCAATAGCCAATCACCGGTTGTGATAAGTCAACGTTCGGGTTCACATACGAAACCGAGGTAGTGTTATACAGCATTTCCAAGTCGAATTGGGCAGTTTCCAGACAGATTTGGCCATTTTCCAAACCAAGTTGGACATTTTCTAAACCAAATTCAACATTTAATAAATCAAACTGGACATTTTCCTAACAAATTTGGACACTAAAAAATTTTGTATTTTGTTCAATTAAATAAATAATTTTTGAATTTATTATTCTGTGAATGATACACCTATGTCCTCGCTCAGCATACAATTTTCGTAAAAACCCCTCAACGTTTCAAGGCGCATAGATTCCAAAAGCGCTGCAAAGTTCTTGTCACATGAGTTTATTATTCTACTGGACGTACGTACAGAATTTATGGCTGTTCATTTATTGTTTCTTTCATGTACAATTATTGAAATGGCTATTTTTGATGGTTTCCACCAGTTTTGGCCCCCCAAAAACACGAATTAGGCTCGGCTTTTCCTTTCAACAGATTATTTTTGATCATTTATTTGTCTTGGTTCACCTGTTGATACTACTTCTAGTGTTATTATACAAATTGATGGTGATTTCAAACAATTTCCCATGTTTTTGACTCATAAAAAATGAATTTCGGGAGCTTAACCTTCGTTACAACCTCAATTCTTCACTCTTCGGTCAAAATCAACCAAATATTCGGTCTTTTCGCCCTAAAAAACATGGAAAACGATGTATCACAAGCTCATGTTCACTAAAACCTCAAAAATTCCTATTTTTACACTCGTTTTTCTCCCATATCACCCCTGGGTGTATGCCGATCGGTCTGTTGTGCTTCGGACCACAACTAGGACCCAAATGGGGAACCAAACTGTGTGCGGAAGAACGACGATTTTAGACCAAAATTTAACGTAAATTTAAGGCTTAAACTTCGTTAGAACCTCAATTTTCCACTCTTTGGTCAAAATCGACTTCATATTCGGTCTTCTCGTCCCAAAAACATGGAAAACAATACCTCAACAGCTCATGTTACTAACATGTTACTAAAACACATAAAGTACATATTTATATCATATTTTCACTCTTAACTCCCCTGGGTATATTCCGATCGGGCTACAAAGTTTCGGGACACAACTAGGGCCCAAATGGAGCATGTGTGCGAAACAACGCCTGTTTCACCGAAAATGAAGCGGTACGGCGGACGGACATTGCATTTTTGGAATCTACGCACCTTAAAACGGAAAAGAAAAAATTTTGAGGGGGTGCTATAAAAAGCGATTACATAGGTGTATTATTCACAGAATAATAAACCAAAATGCAATGTCCGTACACCGTATCATGCATATCTACTTCAAAATTCGCACGCAGACTCGATTTGGGCCCTAGTTGTGTCCCGAAACTTTGCAGCCCGATCGGAATATACCCAAGGGAGTTATAGGTGAAAAATAGGGGTAAACATGGGGTTTTTTGGTGTTTTAGCAATATGAGCTTTTGAAGTATCATTTTCCATGTTTTTTAGGACGAGGAGACCGAATATGAAGTCGATTTTGACCAAAGAGTGGAAAATTGAGGTTCTAACGAAGTTTCAGCCTTAAATTTATGTTGAAATTTGGTATAAAATCGTCGGTCTTCCGCACACAGTTTGGGTCCCCATTTGGGAACACATTTGTATCCTTGTTGTGCTCCGAAGCTCGGCAGCCCGATCAAAATACAGCCAGGGGTGTTATGGGTGAAAAACGGGTGTAAAAATAAGGGTTTTCGAGTTTTTTTTTAGGTTTTAGTAACATGAGCTTTTGAGGTATCGTTTTCCATTTTTTTAGGGCGAGAAGACCGAATATGAAGTTGATGTTGACCAAATAGTGAAGAATTGGGGTTGTAACGAAGGTTCAGCTCCAAAATTCATTTTTTGTGAGTCAAAAACCAATCACCATAAACTTGTATAATAACTCTAGAAGTGGTGAATCAAGAAAATTAAATGGCACTATCAATGATCAAAAATAATTTGTCAAAAAAGGAGCTTATATCGTGTTTTTGGGGGGCCAAAATTGATGACAAGGACTTTGCAGCGTTTTTTAAAATAACCAATATAAGAATAACTGCCTGCGTTGACATAACAGTAATATTATTGAACAGATATTAAGTAGATACTATATTATTCATAGAAAATACAGAAAGAATGTTCTTTTAAATTGTTTTATTTGGCATTAATTTCTTATACCTACAGCCTAGTAAATAATACGGCCAAACGCTAAATTACTGTCTTTCACAAATCAAAGCACTTCTCTGTAAATAAAAGGCTCTTTCTTAATCTGCATAATTGTCTGATACCTAATTAAAAGGACTGACCACTTTCTTGTTGACACTGAAGAACATTTCTTTCCTCTGGTCAAAATTCGGACATTCCTTAATTTAAATGCTTTAAATTCCCGTTGGGACGTCCACGTGTCACAGGTTGCATGCTACATAAATCTAGATAGGTACCGACCTGTATGATTTTGGAAAAGGCTGCCACAGTTCGAGAAATATCCAGCTTGATTTGGAAAATGTTGAAATTTGTTTGGAAATTTCTACATTGGTTTGAAATGTCCGAATGGGCAAAGGAATTTCGGTAATACACTGGAAGGATAATTAAGCAAGTGTGCAGCGCTCAGTGTGCTTGACCCGATATTCGTTTTCCCACACCATTCATATTTTGAACTACAAAATCTGTAAAAATACCAACTCTTTCTAACGGCCAAGATCCAGCAGTGAAACTGAGGACCATTGTGAATGAACACCTGAAAATCCTTCACAATCGTTGGATAGTACCTACTTAGGTACGAAGTGCTACAACCTAAATTAATAACAAAGTACCTCGGAACTGGTTTTATTCATTTTAAGAAAAGTACATAGTAGGTAACTAAAATAACACTGGTAGGTAGGTATATCAATATCACCTAATGAAACTGAAAAAATATCAGGAGGGTGGTACCAAATTATGCTGTAATCATACTTTGAATAATATTATATGCTAGGTTGTGAGAAAGAAAAACGCCGGACCGCACTAATAGTTTTATTGAAAATTGCAGGGCGAGAGACTGAATACGTACCTACAGCTCAATGATATAAGGTGACGCAACAGGTTCAGGTCGTATAATGAAGGTGTTCCAATTTACCTACGGATAGCTAAAAAGTCTAACCAGAACTGCATTCTTACATTACAGAAAGTCGAGTGTTGGGACGCAGGCATTTCTTTCAAAACGCACAAAATAAATAAGCATAACGCTACCAAGTCACCAAATAATATGCATTTCAATATTTTTTGAGGAGAACCTGAAGGGTCTCCCACACCAAATAAATTGCCAACGTAACATTGTGGTAATTTGGTCAACAAATTATCAACCATGATGTTACCGCAGCGCCTCTCAAAATCGAAGGAATGACACGCCCGTAGTTACATTTACTCTTTTACCCCAATGAGCTAGGATATTAAAAACACTGCATACTACTCTTATTATTATTATTATCCGCATGTCTTATGCTTCATTTGGTTTCCTACAAAAATTGGAAAAAGGTATTTTTCTCTAATGTGCATAATAAGAACGTACGGCAAAAGGGCAATATTGATACTTATCATTATTGGGAAAACATCGATACTATCGAAATTTTAAAATATCGATGACGTGTGACGAGCTTTCTATTTTCTGTGCGTTTTCCCAGTTTTTTTCGCGTGTTGGCTTAGGTCAGTACAGTCAGTTACTCGGAGTTGCTTGGTTTTTGCCATTTAGTGAGCCACTGTTGATATCCCTCTCGATAAAACAATGGAAACGAATGGGTTTGAAATCCTGCGAATCGGTTACCTGTCAACGAGGCGCGATCACTGTCGAACAAAGGCATTAAAAATAGGCGACATCGAGTTCTTTCTTTCATCTGTAGCGATTACCTGGGCGGGAAAAGATTTTATTGATCTAGGTATGTACCTGTCTTTTTATCTGAATTACTATTATTTTTATTTTACTGGGGTTTCGACAAGAATTTTTTCTTCGGTTTAGTAATTCAATTTACGTACGTTTTTAAGGCTGTGCCCTCTCAGATGTTGCCGTTTACACAATCGATAAAAAAGCTGTCTATCTCGCTCACTGGACCACATTTTTCGAGAAACTCCTTTCGTATTAAGCCAACTTGAGGTAAGTGCTATTCGGTTTGAAATTATATATCGGTATTATGAGGAGCTTTGATTTAAACGAAAAATAATCCGTTGGAATGTATTTCGATTGATACCGAAGTTTTTTCTTCGCTCACAACAAGGGTAAAAACGTTGTTATTGAAAGGTTGTCTATTTCAGTGTAAAAAAGTGTTAACGATTTAGCGGATTTCCTTCAGTTCTCGAAGAAGCCAGAGATGAGGGAAAAGTTGGAATGGAGCTAGAAGATGGATGAACCAGCTTCAAACTACGTGAGGGTACAACTGCTTCTGCAGGAAATACAGGCTACTCATGACACAGAAATGAAAAAGTTGGCCCTGGGCTGTTGGCACTGATCGTGTTATTGAGTTGATGGTCAAAAGCTGTGTGAGCTGTGCGCTGCTGCGCAAAAATCCTCCCCAAGTTGTGGTCGGTCCTTCCATGGGACGTCCTTTCATGCAAATGGGAGCAAATGTATTTGGATTACGCAGGACCGTATGAGGGGCATCATTTTCTAATTTGCACAGATGCAAGGACGAAATGGCTTGAGGCGAGAATTCTTAAGGATGCTCCTACTTCCAGCTCCACACCAAGCTGCTTGAAGACATCTTTTCTCCCTATGGATACCCAAGTATCGTTGTTTCAGACAAAGCCACATGTAACCGCTAATTTCCAGACTTACTGTGACTCTCGTCGTATTTCACAAAAACTGATGGCCTGCAGGCTTAGCAGGCTTAGCAGAACGGAGTGTCCAAACCTTCAATCAAAAATTGAACTACTAAGTGAGAAAGTCAGGAGAGTGGTGTTCCGCCATGGTGAAAGTAACAATGGTGGGCCATTCCCGGAATGCGCAGAAGGCCCTCTGGAAATGTGATGTCAGTGCGGGTCAGAACGCTCACCAACTACACAGGATGCAATGAGGAAGGTCGTGGTTTCGACCGTGTTAGGCTTAAATCTCGAAATCTATCAACCTGAGTGAAATTACCATCCTGAATCTGAGTAAATTTGAGACATAACTGTCCGCTACATAAGCATTTTTGAGTAGACAGATCCCCTTTGCAACTTTCCTTCCCTTGACACCTGCCAAATCTTTATTTTGGTAAAATATCGTTCCTTGGTGTTTCTTCCTTTCTCCAATAAATCTAACGAACAATGTTCATCAACAGTACCCCGTTTTGGTTTATTATTCCGTGAATAATACACCAATGTATTCGCTCAGCAAAAAATTTTTATAACACCCCCTCAAAATTTTTTCTTTTCCGTTTCAAGGTGCGTAGATTCCAAAAATGCAATGTCCGTCCGCCGTCCGCCGTACGCCGTCCGCCGTCCGCCGTACGCCGTCCGCCGTATCATGTGTACAGGCTTCATTTTCGGTCTAAAAAAATCGTTCTTTCGCACACATGCTCCATTTGGGCCCTAGTTGTGTCCCGAAACTTTTCAGCCCGATCGGAATATACCCAGGGGTGTTATGAGTGAAAATGTGTGTAAAAATAGGTACTTTTTGCGTTTTAGCAACATGTTGGTAACATGAGCTTTTAATGTATCGTTTTTCATGCTTTTGGGGACGAGAAGACCGAATATGAAGTCGATTTTGACCAAAGAGTAGAAAATTGAGGTTCTACCAGATGTTCAGCTCCCGAAATTGATTTTTTATTAGTCAAAAACCTGGGAAATCGTCTGAAATCACCATCAATTTGTAGAATAACACTGGAAAAAGTGGCAACAGGTGGATCAAGACGATTAAATGGTACTATCAATGATCAAAGACAATTTATTAAAAAAAAAGGAGCGTACCTCATTCGTGTTTTGGGGCCAAAATTGGTGGAAACCACCAGAAATGGGTATTTCAATTATTTTATTATGAAAGAAACAATAAATAAACAGCCAAAATGTCTGTAGGTATGTCCAATAGAATAATAAAACCATGTGACAAGGACTTTGCAGCGTTTTTACTCTGAATCGGACTCAACCACCAGGAAAACCTCTGTATCCCAATTTTCAGCTCTGAAAACACTCACTCCGTTCCCATGTGCGGGAGCGATAGGGCAGTACATAACAGATGACGTCGCACGCTTTTCCTTCCCCCTTTTCACCCACTTCCGTTCATTTTGGACCCATCATGTACCACCTTTTTGGAAAGCTCTCCGTTACACCTACAATTTAAATGAATTAGGCCGAGAAGTTGACTTTGACCAAAGAGTGAAGAACTGAAGCGGTCACAAAGGTTCAGCTCCCGAAATTGATTTTTTATGAGTCAAAAACCTGGGAAATCGTCTGAAATCACTATCAATTTGTATAATAACACTGGAAAAAGTGTCAACAGGTGGATCAAGACGATTAAATGACACTATCAATGATCAGAAATAATTTATAAAAAAAAGGAGCGTACCTTATTCGTGTTTTGGGGGCCAAAATTGGTGGAACCACCAGAAATAGCTATTTCAATTATTTTATATGAAAGAAACAATAAATAAACAGCCAACATCTCTGTAGGTATGTCCAATAGAATAATAAACCCATGTGACAAGGACTTTGCAGCGTTTTTCTGATTTGACTACTTTTTCTAGGAAGTGATTTCTGACTAATTTTGTCAAATGGAGGTCATAGCTGTGAAAAAAACACTTGGCGAGTGTTCCTTCCATGGATTCAGGAAGCAAAATTTCGATGGTCATTTTCTGTTCCATTCGGGAAGTAACATTAGTACCCCATTCTCCATCCAATGGTGCGTCCCTGTAATGTGTGCATTTCTAAACAACACGTTTTTATAATATTATTGAGTCCTTAGTTCGTCTTGAAAAACGTGACATCCTGTATTACTTGCAATATTAGGTATCTGCTCGTATTGTAAATTCAGTTCAATTATTTCCTTGGAGTGAGGAAGGGACGTTATGGAGGGAGATTTCCTTGGTACCTAGGTATTATGGGACGGGAAGTTGTCTACTCATTACTCGTTTATTGCCTCATTACTCGAAATATGGTGGATTTAGGGGAAAATTGTAGAGGACAATTACGTCGCAAATTTACGCGGCTCCATCATTCACCAGGATGTTAATTTCACTCAGGCTGATAAATTTCGAGATATAAGACAAAAACCAAGACCTTTTCATTGCATCCTGTGTAGTTGGTGAGTGTTCTGTCCCACACTGACCTCACAGCCGATGGGTGCGGGGTGGAGAACCTGCGCAATGGCACACACTTGTTACTCAGGCCACTCCAAATGCATATGAAGTATCTATCACCTGCTGAGTCTTACGTTGGTCGCAAATTGAGAATTGAGCTTAAAGCCCCTTTTCCACCTAATCGTTCAAAATCATCTTCCACCCCGGCACCAGTGCGCTCCTTAATGGTGGGGGAGTCCAGGTGGGGCTGTAGCAAAACCTTTCAAAAATACGGCAATTCAGAGTTTTGACCCGAGTCACTTGGTTCACGGCATTCTGGATTCCGGAAGCACAGTTTAAACGCCATATCAACCATTATTGTTCATCCAAGGTACCAACTCCGCAGAAATCAAGTTAACTACTGACTGATCCTTCAAAACGCGGCGATAATCAATCGGTTGTGTTTGATACTCGTATTACCAGTAATCACGTAACAAATGCAACAATCAGATACCTGCTCCAGTGGAGCCTCTGCCAGGACCTTCGCTTCAAGATAACAGCTCCTGTCGCCTCCTAAAGAAGAACAACAACGTACAATCGAACATCCAGAAAACCTCCTGGCTACCTCCAGGTTTATGCTGAGTGAAACCTCATAATGCACTTTTAAGTTACTCATAAGTTTCACATTGGTTCTCATTAATGTACCTACTTACTTTCTTATTCTTATTTTCTGTATAACTTACATATATTACTAATATCTGTGGTATCCCACCAAGTAGGGTGGCGCACCTGATCTTATCACTCTTTTCAATTTTGCGTAGGTTGTCTGTTGTTCTCAGGTTTGTTATCTGGGTGCTTTCAATAAATTCAAATTTTGTACACCTAATACATCGTTATTCCGATAAATTCCCGGTCCCAGTCTTTCAACCCTCAACCAAACTGTAGCCCTCAGACTGGCATTCAGGAGCTCTACATCTTCTCCCGTCGGTGAGACAAAAGCCGGTAGGGGTTTACATTAAAGATCTAAATCAGTGAAAATATTCATAAGCGATCATAGTAAGAATAAAAGCGAAACACCGCACTTGACAGCCTAAGTCACGCCCTAAGCACTCGTTAATCCTCATCCCATAGGATTAAGGATTCATCTGTTCGCCACTTGGATCGCTGGGGAGAATCGTTTTGGTTCACCAATATTTTATGATTCATTGTTACGATAAGTTGTACACTTACCCATCCATGAAGACGATTTTTGGGCTGGTGAAGTTGAAAAATGATGGAATGCATTAGTGAAAATGTTGAAAACAATAGCTATCACAACCCTAACATGAATTAATGGCTTATACATAGGTTCGGAACTCAGAAGAAAGCGAAATTTCCATCTCTCACAGCAGTAGGTATAAGCAACAGAACAAGTTAGTGATGAAGAACAAAAAGGTAGGTACTTGTTTTCAGAGGTTGCGCAGAAAGTTCTCTCGTAACGTCTTGGATCGCTCGAGTTTTACTTTCCTTACACTTTTACAGCATTCGTCACCTGACAAAATGATTAGGTAACAAAATTAACGATGGGATTTGAAGGAGATACCAGCCATTAGAGAGTTGATCAATAAATGATTATCTCGTTTCGAGGCTACTAGGTCAGCCCTGGGATGTAGTTCGTCCATCAAATACTGAAAATAACGTTGATCAAGCCAGGGATAATTTGATTGCTGACCAAAAAAAAACCTACTTCAAAAAAGCTGTATACAACTAAAAAGAAAGAATAATTTGTATGCTGAACAAACATACATAATTTATTCAAAGCCGATACACGTAAATTTTTGAAGTCAGCGCCAAATTTCAAATAAAATGTATAAAAACCATGTAGACTGCGCCAATTAAGTCGGGGACTTGATGTTTCGGTTTGTAAAAAACGTTTTATTACTACAATGAATTTCCACAAACACTGAAATTTACAACACTTGAAAATGTTCACAAAGGAAAGAAATTGAAGGTTCCGCGAAGTCCCGGCAAATCTGTTCTCAAGAGGGGGGAAAATGCAACGTTTACAATGAAATTGATAGGTCAGTAAAAAGTGATCCTATAATTTTTATATATATAAGTTATATCAGCAATTGTGCTGATATCCAGCTTTTCTGCTGAAACAGCACACCGAGCTCATGACGAGTTAAAAACATCTTTCTCTCGGCACCCAACATAACTTATATGTATATGTAAAATGTATCTATATATTATATATAGTGTTTGTTAAAATCTAGGGATGAAATCATGATGCTCCGGACGTGTCTATACAAAAATTGAAAAATTCATGTTCTGAAAATATTGAAACCATTGCAACAGCTCCATTTTCTTCGCAAATTCCCTAAAAGGGTCATTTTGTTTCTAGATTATCGTGGTCCATGGCAGGGAAGCACTTGGCCTTGTTCATCACGCTGGTGGCTGTGGTATCTTCGGAGAACTCAGCGGAAGAAAAGGTGAGCCCAATGAAGACGTAATTTTGGGTTTTTTTTTTGCTCGACTCGATGAGGCTGAGACGTACCAGTTCTGAATTTTGCACCTCTCGTGAGAAACGGTCAGCTTCCAGAGGTATGTCGGAACCTCAATCAACCAATCAACCAGTTAGTTTAA
Organism: Leptopterna dolabrata; assembly: GCA_954871275.1. NCBI lineage: Eukaryota > Metazoa > Arthropoda > Insecta > Hemiptera > Miridae > Leptopterna > Leptopterna dolabrata. The sequence goes on along the minus strand of OX940987.1, from coordinate 17,901,584 downwards.
CAAATCAGGCAGATTTTTCGGGATACGCCGATCAGTTGATTTATAACTCCATGTCTACCTCTGGCATGTGGGGTGGTATTGTTGGGAACGATAACGCACTACGGATGTGAAGGAAATAACGAAGCAGCTGTTGTCACGAAAGTAGAAAAAACAGTTGTAAAATAACAGCTCTACACTACAGACGACAGTAGAACAAACCTCAACGCTCAAAACAGCTAAACTATTATTTTCGCATTTTCTAATACCTTCGTTCCAATTCGATTCGATTTCCACCGTTGTTCCTTGTCATCTTGTTCTGTTGACCCTGGAAGCAGCACCACTAGCCCAGTCAAACTAACCCCAAAAAAGAGCCGTGTTTCCCGAAAATTGGAGAAAAGCAACAGTGATGTTTTTAAACCACTTTGGGCATCCCAAATAAGAGTAATCTGAGTTCGTCCTGTTTTCTGACAGCAGCATCAGGCGCAATGAACAAAAAACCACGAAATGACTCGACTTCTTTCAGTTTTTTACATATATCTCGAAAACTAGCGTTTTCCGGCAAACCCTCCTTTTCAAATTAAAGAAAATTAAATTCTGCGCCGACTGAGTGACAAAAAGTTGAAATTCGAGTAGGAGGTATGGGCTGAATTGGTAGTCAAAAATGGGTAAATTTTACCATTCTGGAATGTTTTGGAGGAATTTCGCGTTTTTCACTTCTGTAACTTCTGAAACCTTTCATACTTTTTGAATTTATTTTTTCGATGTTTTAAGAATTTTCACTATTTTCTTCAATTATTAGGATAATCAAAGAATACAACTAATTTTAGATTTTGGAAAAAACTCCATGTGAACAGTCACTAGCGCCTATTTTGTCTTAGGGGGTCGAATAACAGGCCAACCTGTCAACATCCCCGATTCCCTCATAACACCTGTGACCTAATATACCTACATTCAGTTAATTAGCATGCAAAATATCTTTAATTAAAATGCGCTCCGACCCTCACTAATAATATATTATTACAGGTATTTGAGGTACGTTTTCCTAGTCCTCCCCAGAAGGAACAACATTACCCGGATGGATCCATTAATGGAGTAGGTATATATATACATATAATATATAATATATATACTGGTTTACAGGTCATCATAGTATGCGTCACATTCCTATAAAACTGGCGTAGGTACGTAAAGATAGTTGTAAGCTTGGAAACCTCGCTCGACTTGACAAAGTGAATTCTTGAAAGACTTGAAGAATTCCCGAAACTATTGGAATCCCGCCGTTCAGGACGTTTTGCTGTGCTCAAACAGGACTTTCTGTATATCAGTGGGAAATAACATGTTGACGTGGACTTGGACAACCCGTTTTCAGAACAAAACACATCGCCGTCTGACCGGGAAAGTTTCCCTAAACGTTACATCGGAGGTTTTCCTAAAAATACAGAAAAACGTGGAAGTCCTTGTCACATGGGTTTATTATTATTTATTCTCGACTGAATACGGCACGATTGGGATCTCAGTGAAGAGATACACAAAGCTATATTTGACGGTTTTAAACTCGAATATTAGGTTACTATTTCCGACAAATTATTTTCGACCAGTGAAATTGTAATTAAATTGTCTTGATTCACCTGTTTTTACTACCTCCTGTGTTACTATACAAATTTCTGGGGATTACAGCCATTTTAACAGGTTTTTGACCCATACTTAAAAATATTGAATTTTGAGAGTTAAAACTTCATTAGAACCTCAATCCTTCACTCAGTGGTCAAAATCAACTTCATATAATTTGACCTTAAAAAACATGAAATACCCAAGTTCACTAAAACCTCAAAAATAACTTATTTTACACCAATTTTTCACCTATAACACACCTGGGTGTTTTCCGATCGGGCTGCCGAGATAGGGCCCAAATGGAGCCCGTGTGCGAAAGAACGATTTTTATAGACCGAAAATTAAGGTAGATATCGATGGCGAGCTGTGGACGGACACTGCATTTTGTAATCTACACACGTTGAAACTTAAAAGAAAAAAATGTCGAGGGGGTGTTCCAAAAACATTTCCCGAACTGAATATATGTATATTATTCGGAAATACAAACCAGAATGGACTCTCACTCTTGAAATCGTGGAATGTTTTGACGCTAGGATTCTGAATCAACAAGATTTGTTTCAGGTTTTTATTTACGGGAATTTCTGTATTGAAATTTTAAGGTTTCCAGTATTTATTAAATTAAGACTTGTAAAAACGTAACTTGCCTACTCCTAATTTTTTTTTCAATTTCGCGAACGAAGTCTCAAATAACCTAGAAGAAATTGATATAACAGGAAACCTAGAATTGGAATAAGACCTAGCGGTGAAGAATTTTGTGTTTGTTAATCTTTCATTTTATTGTAAGATATCCCAGCTTAACCTCCTTTGTAATACCATAATTATTGTTAATCAAAATTAATAAACACCTAAGCCTTCTTGCAGGACCACTTCTCTAATCATCCCATGTTTTGAGAACCTGCCTCAATTCGCCGCGAGTTTATAGACTATAAGGGATCCATGCAAAACCTTCAAGAAAAAAAAAACAAAAAAAAAAAACCAGTCATGCAGCATGACTTAATGAGCGAATTTTCAAAGAAATATTCGAATTAATGGCTATGGTTTTGAATAAAGGAAAACTTCGGTCTAAAATTTGGTTTTCTATGTATATTCTCTTCGTATTTATTTTAATTTGTACGTTTTGTCCATCCTGATTCTACCGTTTGTTTATTACGTAATTGTACTAAGTGCTTATTTATTTGATCGCTGTGGGTAAATTCAAGGAGTTGTACTAATCGTTTGCCTCCCCCTTTTTTGCTTCGAACTCTCGTCTTCAATTAATACTTCTCACATATTTCAATCTGACCACTCTAAGGGGGTGGGGGGGGGGGGGGGGGGGTAAGAGTTTAAAGATTATCCTAGTTTTGGGTAATTTTTGCGCACTTTAAATGCTCTAATTTAAGAACGGATTTAGATATCTAAAATCCGATTTCACTATCGTGTTCAGCGTGCAAAAACCTTTAAAATGAGGGGTCACTTGTTAGAAAATAACATTTTGGGGATTTTTGGGTAATTTTTGCGCACTTTAAATGCTCTAATTTGAGAACGGATCAAGATATCTAAAATCCGATTCCACCATCGTGTTCAGCGTGCAAAAACCTTTAAAATGAGGGGTCACTTGTTGGAAAATAACATTTTGGGGATTTTTGGGTAATTTTTGCGCACTTTAAATGCTCTAATTTGAGAACGGATCAAGATATCTAAAATCCGATTCCACCATCGTGTTCAGCGTGCAAAAACCTTTAAAATGAGGGGTCACTTGTTAGAAAATAACATTTTGGGGATTTTTGGGTAATTATTGCGCACTTTAAATGCTCTAATTTGAGAACGGATCAAGATATCTAAAATCCGATTCCACCATCGTGTTCAGCGTGCAAAAACCTTTAAAATGATGGGTCACTTGTTGGAAAATAACATTTTGGGGATTTTTGGGTAATTTTTGCGCACTTTAAATGCGCCAAAACCCTCCTTAGAGTAGGCCAATTTCGCCCATCTTCGAACTTAGCCTTTCGATTGCCAAGATAGATTTTTTGTGCAAATTTGAGCTGTTTATCTCAATTCTATCGAGAGTTATCGTCTGGAGTGACACATATATAAATAAATATATAAATATATATATATATATATACATATAAAAAAGTGTTAAATTTCAGGAATCGTTTAAGAATGGTCTGAAACGGATTTCTATGAAGAAAATTTCCAAAAATTTATATTATTTAAATTTCGAAGCCATTGCAATAGCTTCATTTTCTTTGAAAATTCGCTAAAACGAGTTAGCGCAGATTTCTTGTTCCTTGTGATTACTTTTTAAACATTTTAAATTTTATTTTTTAAAGTAAAATTTGAGCACCACAGAAGCCATTTAAATAATACCGTAGATTCTTGCAGCTCAGTCCAGTGGATCGCGCAGAAATACCCCACTTGTCCAAGCAACATAGGTACCACGCATACCAATTAATAGGCTCAGACACCACGGCACTCCCGTCACGTGACTTCCACCATGTCTCGAACCCTGTGACGTTTGACCAGTTTACCAACTGTACATTCGTCAGTAAATGTTTGTTGATTTTGATTAAATTCATAAGTTAGTGTGATAGTGACAGTGGGATGGATGGTGCAGTAACGACTACAAAGCTCAGTTCCCGCGAAGGTTGAAGAAATTAGAAGACTGGGTCGTGACTAGGTACTGAAAGATCCTAAAAGTCTGGGAAATTGTTTGCTGAAATTGGAAACGATTAGTTGCAGCAAAAGGATAATATATGAAAGAATAAAAACAATAGTGGGACAACCTGAAGTCACTGTGAAGCGGAACGAGTTAGTTCTACAGATGCGAACCAGTTCTTCAAAGTTATCAGCTTCTTAAGAGGGGACTTTTCATTTATCATCATGCAACAGAGAAATACTGGGGAAGACAATCAAGTGTCCAGTCTCCTGCCCTTTCAGTTCAACCCCATAGTCAGTTACTCATACAAGTTACAGCCAGTTGTAATTAATTATTTACAAAAATTTGTCATGTGTAGGAGCAAGACCAGACATTTTACGAACACCTTTCGATATTTTCAGATCCACTATGTGACGTTTGAGAAATCCATGAAAGATGCGGTGGACGATACCGTCGACGTTTTCAACGTATTCATAAGACCAGTCGATGACCGCATCATTTACGACGCCGTTAAGGTTCAATTCACAATGAAACGAGTGAGCTAATAAGACATTTAGCCATCATGTAGCAAAAGTATTTAGGCAAGTCTTTATCTATATGTGATGGCGAACAGAAGTTGATGGTAACGATGAAACCGAATTTTTTAAAGAATGATATTAAAATTTAAGAATGTTTAATATAATACTAAACACATATTTAATTTAAGAATGAAATTTTTCAAGTTTAAATTGTTTCACTTTCATCATCACCATAAACTGTTCACCATTCAACTTCTGTTATCATCATAATCTCTAAGTCCTGAAGATGCAGAATAAACTCAACGAAACTTTAGCGTAAAGAAAGACGTTTCACTGACCGAAACTCAAGAACCTTCAAACTGTCGTTTATCTATATACGTATAAATAGTGCTTGTTTACAACCCCAGGGTTACGTAGGAAATCAACAACAGACAATAATTTATTAGCGACATGAGTGCTCCTACTAATTTCAAGTCGTCTTAATATTTAGATGGAAGACTCCTGGTTTTACGATCGCATAGATATGGATCTGCTCAAAACCAACTGCAGCAAAGACAACGTGACATCCTTTGCAGACTGCGTCCTTGAACCGGTAATTGTTTGAAGTCATTGAAAATTAACTTACTACAATTAATAAATCCCTATCCATGTTTATTTTGAATACGAGCTGAGTAGAATCTGACAATGAATCACTTGTAAATAATTGCCCCAATTTCCAGGTTGAAACAGGCACCTCTACTGATCCAACCCAACCTAAAGAACCGCTCCACTTCGGTATATCGTTAATATCGGTGAGATTGATCATGATTTTCATAGTCCAACACGCAGTCGGTTTCATTCATTTTTCACATTTTTCCTATCTTACTAGGAGTGCTACAAGTACAAACTGGAAAAACCCAGAAACAAAATCGGTCGCATAGGTACCGCAGAAAAGGGATATAAGCATAAGAAAATGTTGTTTAGAGAAAAACGCTTCACTCTGAAGAAAAACTTTTTTTTTAACATGGATATGTTTTTGCCCTGGGGGGTCATTCTAAAATTTGCGACCGAAAAAAATGCAACGCTGCAACCGATAAACAATTTGGAGATGTGCGTGTGTAGTTACCGACAATACCCAGCGAAACAATAATGAAATGAGCACAAACCATTTTATTGAACGAATTGGAAGGTAGCGATCTCACATTGATCATCTCGAAACGAAACTATATATTTCTTACTTTAGTTATCATCGTCCGTTATTGTCTATTACTGACCCAATTTCTGTACAATAAATTTTACCAATTGCACTTTTTTCATTATCAATCAATTCAAAAATTTATATCATTTTTCCACTTCATGGAAAAACATTGAAAAGTGGATGTGAAAATATTTTAAAATGAAAGTAGATTCCATCCTGAGAATTCGACGCCAACCGCACTGTAAGGCCCTGAAGTTGATGATAGGTAATAATCATGCATGGCTGTATGAAATCGAGTTGGTTGTTCTGCGATATTATTTCATTTGGTGAATGAGCACAAACCATTTTATTGAACGAATTGGAAGGTAGCGATTGGAAGGTAGCACCTAAAAATGTGCCTTCTAATAATGAAATGATGATGATGATGTTGGAATTTGTTAGATCCGAATAGTGGTCGTCTACGTGCAGCTACATAAAGTAAGTACCTAGTGAACGAAAATACAGCGCCCAAAAACATATCCATGATTCAATGTTTTTCCATGAAGTGGAAAAATTTTCTTGAATTTTAGCCGTAGGCTCTAAGCAGTAAGCATCCGGGGGTCCAGGGGGCTTGCCCCCTGGCGTTTCCCTCTCCTACTTCTGCTACCCAGAAGTATGTCATGTAGGGAGGGGTGTAACAGTGTTTGATCTGGGATTCATTTTAGCTTGATGCTTCTACGCCACCAAGCGTTCTAACTTGGCATTCTTGGGTTAAACCTTCTCGTTCTAAATTCAGTGAAACCCACCAACGAAATGCTCTAATTAGTTCTTATTGCTTTCGTATAGGGTGAACCCCTTTTTTGTCTTTGCAGTAATCTCCTATCTTTAAAAGAAATGTACGGATATGGAAGAGGTTTGAAATTATTAGGAAACGTTTTTTTTCCATTTGGCATTAGCCAGTAGCCATAGCCATGAAAAAAGTGTTATTCAGAATTATGAGGAAAAGTTACATACTACAATATCACCATTTCACTTCTGTGTTCTTAAGGAACATCTGGAGGCAAAGTTCGAACAATTTCTTGAAGATTCCATCGACTTGGGGATCAGCACTTTCAACTTTAACAGCAATGATTACAGACTTTACGAGGCTGTAAAAATAAACACAACTGTCAAACGGGTATGAATCTTAACTATATTTTCATTAATGTCAGTCGTAATACCCGTGATTTCAATCAAATTCTTAGTTTATTTCATTAACTTAGCTTGAGGCGTAACGGTTTTGTGTTTCATGGTTCCATAGGCCTTCAGCCTATTCAAATAGAAGAAAGCTATATTATCAAAAGCACCAACGGCATCAATTTAATGAACGAATTCTATTTTGTACATATTCACAATTTATTGTCACCGTAAATTGAAACTATATTATGTATAAAATCATTGGAAAATGGTGGTTAATGAAGCCGTTAGCTGAGAGTGCGCTGACTGGTTGTAGTTGGTACCGAGTATCAGCCTAAATCCATGCTAACTAGATCCCTACGCTCTGTAATAAATCTTCACGACTCTGGGGTAATGCAAATGAAGATGACATAGCCATTATTTTTTGAAGCATAGGCGGTTTGGAAGAACTGTTTTCTCTGCTAGAAACAGAGACTGAATTGGCACGGTGGTAATCACCAACAAGACCAAGTACAAGCGAATATCCACCATAAGGATTTTACCCTAAATGGTCTTTGAACGTGTTGAAAAGTTCAAGTCCTTGGGTACACTCATTAACAAAGAGAATAGAGCAAGCGATGACATTTGCTGGAGGGAAAGCTTACTCTGCTTCTGTAAAATTGATTAGACCCCGACTCCTGCCCAGGAGAACCAAGCTTAGCCTCTACCACTCCCTGATACGTCCCGTAGTAACCTGCGGATGCGAAGCTTGGACGCTAAACACCAGGGACAAGAACGCTCTGCTAGTTTTTCTGTGACGAATCTGAGGAGCCACATGTATTAATGACGTTTGACAGATTCGTAAAAACATTAGTCTTCGTGTCTTGACAAACGAACCGCACTAAGGTGGATTGGTCATGGGCAGTAGATGCCTGAAAACAGGGTTCCTTCGAAAGGCCTAGAAGACGATGTCTGTGTGATATCGAGGACGATTAAGGACCATACAAGTGCAGAACTGGAGTAGAGCGATGGAAGACTGAGTACGATGGAGAGGGATTGTTTGGAAGGCCAGAGCCGTCAGTGGGCTGTAAAGCGAAGAAGAAGGACAGGTTGAATATAAAATAGATCAATCATAATATTCTTGATGTTGCTACTTGTGCCTGCAATATTTTCAAATTACTCTTATTCAAATTAATATAGAATATGTTCTAGTTTCCTGTAGAAAATGCATAGTTACTACATTTTGGCTCAGACAGTACGAGCGAGGTTCTCCCGGTCACATGAGTAATTTTCACTTCACACTTATTTATAATTGAAGGAGTAACTGATCCAAACATATTGACTTGTCCTCTTCTGCAGGCAAGCACAAGGTATGATGACATTTTTAAAATTTGCCATCGTATGCAAAGCCGGACACTGGAAATTGTAACTACTTTGTTGGAAAATTCAAGTACCAATGACTCTTCCTGAGTTTGATGGCCAAAATACAAAGGAGTGGCTGTACTTGTATGAGCGAGCATGTCTTCATAATCATTGGACTTCCGATGAATAAAAGTCACCAACTTGTTCCCTTCACCAAATGGAAGGTGCTACTCTGGGATCATTCCTAAGGATAATAGTAGCTGGTGTGTTTGGAAGGAAGCCTTTCTGAGTGCATTCGGATAGAACCCTTTTCTGTTGGCTCACCAGGCAATGGACTACACGTAAAAAAGTGGACCGCCAATTACTGGTATGAAAAGCAGCTAGCCTTTGGGGATCTTCCCGATTCGTTGCTGTGGGCACCATAACCGTCATAGGCCTTCCCGAAAATATAAGATTGCCGTGGCTTCCTCCCAGAACCACAACCTCTGCATATTGTAAACTTAAGTTCTCGCCAAATAAACTCGCAGAAGTGGGGACGGAAGTCACAAGGGAGTCGATGCACAACCTGGGTCCCCACCATCCTCTACTAGCTAGAGGATGGAGGGAGACGGCTTCCAGGCCTATATATACTCGCCTCCTGCGCCTTTCTAACCATTCTACACTCTCCTTAAGACGCTGTCTTATCTCTCTCTCTCCTCACCTAATCTCTCTCCTATCCTAAAAGATCTTGAGCATGGTGGAGGTTCGCCCTTAACCAAATCAAGCAAACACTCCTAAAAGGTCTCGAGCCTGGTGGAGGTCCGCCCTTAACCAAATCGAGCACACTATCCAAAAAGATCCTGGGCATGGTGGAGGTCCGCCCTTAACCAAACCAGGCAACAACCCTCAAAAGATCTCGGGCACGGTGGAGGTCCGCCCTTAACCAAACCGAGCAAAACTATCCAAAAAGAACCCGGGCATGGTGGAGGTCCGCCCTACACCAGAGCCAGGCACCTCCCCCCTCACACCGCTCGTGATGGATGCGCCAATTTAAAACCATCACAAATATCATCTTGTTTTTGTCCATCCTAGTTCGCATGGAGTCAGGTTGAATTGCGTATGACGTATCACGTAATGCTAGCATTACAACCTGACTCCCTGCGAACTATGTCCCGGCTACGCCCGAATATCTTCCGTACCGATGTCTTATGTTCTGGTAGGTTCCCTTCCCAAGTAAAGTTATCGTTAGATTATACTGTTTGTACGAGTCCTTACTGCCTTCGTATTACCTATGACTTATATTTTTCATGGCCATAAACCATTGTTTCCAGACTGACAATGACGTGTGGATTTACGACCATTTAGAGTTGGTGCTGCGACCAACCGATTGTTTGGCATACGATTCACTGGATGGATGCGCCGTCATCGAAGAATGAACCGGTAACTTGTCAATGTTGATGCAACATATTCCTAACTTATTTCTCCATTATTTCGAAAATTTCAAGAACTAATACCTATCTACACAGTGGTAACAGGTAAAAATTTAAATGTAGGTGACCCAACTGTGTTAATAATGTCTAAAGTTATAGGGGTCAACTATCAGGCAATTATCAAGTATCCGCTGATCAAATCAATCGAAAGCAGATTCCTCGTTGTTCAGTAGCAAATAATGTCCAAGAAGATGACTGTTGTTCGAGCTCAAACAAGAAAATGAAGAAACTAAAATGAACAAACAATTCCTTATACTAGTAATCTTTGTTTTGGTTTCGGGGTGAGAATTTTACATTTAGTAGTGGATGAGAGGAGACAGTGCTTATTTGGTTATATCATATATTTGGTTGCTACGAGTATTTTGGCCGTTCACGCATAATTACTGAGTGGATTTTGAATTGAAGCTGGAAGTTTTGACGACGGCACAGGCCGATTTCAACGGATAGTCGAAGTGTATGATCCATGACTCGATAGAACCAGCGTTTCTCTTTGCGTCACCTTTGCTTTCAGGTAAACAGTACGATCCGAGTAGAAGTAAATATCTGTTGTTCCGTCCCATTAATTGAATTTTATCCGTCAATCCAAAATTACTGTCGAAAACAACAGCCAATACATAGTGGTGAGAACATGGCTGTTTTAAAATAAATTCACAACACTTTCATTGTGAAATCTCATATATATTTTGTTATTCAATCTGTTTACATTGCAAAAAACGATAAAAGGTCGCCAACAAATCGTTTCCCTCTCGAAAATCACAAAATCGAGTGAGCTGTTCACTCATACGAGTGGATTCGTCGACTGAGTGGAGTGTAGCCAATAAAAAGAATTGATTCCTTACGAAATGGTTTCTTTTCTTGGGGAAATTTAATAGAAAAACGCTGCAGAACGGTTTATTATTTACCAGTATAGATGTCCCTTCTGCGCAGATCACTATTTTCTGTGGTCAATACCCTCGAGCTCCCCCCAGGAAAGCCCTAAGTGGAGTACTGGAGCCGGCCTGGGAATTAAAGTTTCATATAAAAATGCGCGGTAATCAATAATTCAATAATTAATTATTTGTAGTTATTCATGGAGCATAAGTTAAATAATAAACCGCTGTGTAATAATTTATCTGTATAGATGCCCCTTCTGGGTAGATAGTATAATAAACTGTTGTGTAATAATTTACCGCTGTGTACCGTATTTTCAAGTTGCAAAAATACCTATAAACAAAACCAAAAAGATCCATCATTTTTCAAATGAAATAATATCACAGAACAACCAACTTGACTTCATACAGCCATCCGTGATTATAATCAGGTGCTTCCTAGCAATGATATCTGGGCCGAATTTATACCGTTTGATTCACAATCATGTTGACGAAGCTTTTCGGTGCAAACGAACGGCTGGTCGTTCAGTACTCCGGATAGTCTCAAAAAATTCTTTAGTTCAAGATCAATTTAAAAATCTGGAAAAAATTATACTGTTCCAGTGAAAGTTTTCGAGCTATGGCGTTCTGAAAATTTCAACCCCTATTTTTCACTCCTTACAGATGACTGACAGTAACGCCGACCTTCGAGGACCAACTAGACCCCAAACCAAACCAAATTTCATTAATTTTGGTTCATGCTATCTAAGAAAAGTGCGAAGTACGGCGGACGGAAAGAAATTGTTTTATTATATTTTCGGATTCTACATAGTACCTTCAAACGGAAACCATTAAATTTTGAGGGGGTGTTAAAATTTTTTTTCATGCTCGATTCCAAAGGTTCATTATTTCAAATAATAAACCAAAAGATGCATGCAAGCTTAGCTAATGTGCACACAACATTTTGGATAATGTAAAAATCCAAACTAAACTATTGGTGCGATGATGTTACAAGTATTAACAATTTCTCTTTGTTTTTGAGTATTAATCGAAAATCTTTGAAACGATGGTAGGCAGCGCAGTTTGTCTGTAGCTTGTCATTAGAGGTACTGTTATGGCATCGGACGCGGACACCATTTGATCTCTTGAAGCCTTCAATTGGGCAGAATGTGGAAGGCTCTCTGGTGAACTAAAAAGTAAATCGAGACAAGGGAACCAAGTGGAGAGAATTCGAAGAGAGGCAGGAAGTGAGCAAGACATCGGGCTGGGTTCGAGTTCAGGTAACGCGCCGAACTGCTGGGGACTTTTCCTATCATGTTCTTGTGAATGGGAAAGAAGTAGATTGAAGAGGCAGAGAGGGGGGGGGGGGTGTAAGATTCGTTCCTACTGGATTTTTCTGATTCTGACTCAGAGAAAACCGTAAGAAACCTTCCAATGGATGGTAGAATCATTGATGGCATCCATGATCCTATGACATCTTGATAAGCGTTTGAGAAGGGCTTTAGTTTGATAATGGAATCGAGAAGGCAGTGCATAGTCAGTTCCTCATCCGCCCTATTTTCTGTGTACTGGAATGACGACCAGAAAACTGGCTGGTAAACACTGCGAACAACCGGCCATGGATACTATACAGTCCGAGACCCAGTGCGAACGGCCAAACGCCTTTCTGACGGTCTGATAACCGTCAGATGGCCACTGCAAACAAACCTATTGAATCACTATAGTATGGTAGAGTTGTCAACAACACAAGTTGATGTTAACAATATAATTTCAAAATATAATTATTTCAGTCTTCAACTAAATGTGAATGCTAGCCTGTACATTAACAGGCGATAACAGACCGAGGATCCGCAATGAGTCTGTGGATTTGCCCTCCTACAAAAACCGTTTGTGCGTGGCCAGCTAAAGGGTTAGGAGATTGAAACCCGTGCATGCTTATTATTAATTATCCACCTATCTTCTTAAAATCCTACAGTCGCGCTTTTTGAGTCCTACAAAAATCTGAATTTTTTCCCACTCATGTGCGTAATAAAAACGTACGGTAAAAAGGGAAAAATACTTACCAATAAAGTGGAAATATCGATATTATCGGAATTTTAATACCGATATCCAATCCCTACGTTGTGACCATAGATGTATATGTATACTACTGGATAGACCGATGTAGGGAACCTGAAACGGTCGAGCACTCTGGGTGTTCCTCAACAGCGGTCTCAAAATTGAGGGCAAAAGCGATTTACAGGCAGGCGTTCATCCACTGCACATCAAATAAAACCTGCTGCTAACAGCGATGGAGCTAAAAATTATCCATTCATTGATGGTATCTTAATATCATACATTATATTAGATTCTTCATTATTTGGTTGTCGTTGGATTTCTCATGGTATAAGAGGACCAAAACAGCTATTGGAATCGAACTTTAACTGTTTGTGATCTCCATCGTTTGTAAATCTCACCACTTGAAATTTCGTAATGCTTACACACCCACAGACCTCTAATTTCAAGGCCAAATGAATAGATAACAAATATAAGAGAAGTAGTCAAGAGATACTTAGATATCATACTCATTTTTGTAACATATTTTAGTTTCATTCGTGATGAGGTGGTGAGAAAGAGAAACACTGGAATTCTGGTCGAATAAAATGTTTGTTATAATTAATCCAAATACTGGTAATAAAAAATATACAAATCCTATAGTTACTAAATTGAACATCTTTAAAAAACTACACAGGACTACGAAACGACTAGTGATATAAAGATGAGACAGTGACTATTATGTAACTAGGACTTGTTAGCAGAACTTGAAGTAAATCAATTTAAAAAACATCAAACATGATTAAACAAAACAGTGTTCTTCAATTTTAGCCTTAGCCCAAGTTGATCTTTCGTTGCATTAATTTTCAGGTGCTTAGCTTGGAAATTACACAAAGTTTTAAGAAACTTCGACACAACCAGTTTGATTAAAATAATGTCATGGGAATTGTCGCTTAAGTGAGTGAATATTTCCTACCCCACTGCCCTTTGTAAACTGTCCCAGTGAAATGGGACAGCCACAACTAAGATTTCGGATCTACAGGGAACGTACAACGTAACAATGCAGAAATAAGTGCTATATCAGGAATCTGAACAATACGAAGAAATATCTAATGATCTTAGTTGACAGCTAAGTGAAATACTATTTTTTATGAAAACGGTTGTAAAGTAATAAATTAATTAAAAACGTACATGTGAAACTTGATGTCATTTCCTTTTGCACAGTTATAGGCAGAGCAGGAGATAACAATGGTGGTATTTCACTGTTCATGCGAAATTGGAAATTAACTCAAGTACCCAGGAAGGAGGGAAAAGAAAAGGGTAGGGATTTTTCCCCTGCCCTTTCTCAATGAGTCAAAAGTATAAAATTCCATTGTTCTTTAGAAGAAATTACCAAAGTACAAGGAAGTAGGTAGTGGTGGGTAAGAGTAGTTCATTTGAGGGAGTCTACTTCGGTTAGTTCACTCCTTGAAAGGAGCAGTTATTTTGAGTCAGTTCAGTAGTTCACTCCAGTTCCTTTTTGTTTCCAATTACACAAGAACAATAAATTCCTAATGAAGTAAAGGAACTATCATCAGTGGCTACTATCAACTCCTCATGTAGTGTCCACCGTTCCTATGAACTGCAAGAACTAAAGAACTAACTCAGCCGCCTTTTGAGTTACTAGTTCTTCAGTTCTCAGTTCATAATGCACAGAATGATAGTTCTTTAGTTCCCCCTTCCTACATCTATCTTTAGCAACTGGGTTCTTGATTCTTTTACTCTGTGGTCCGAGTTCAGTGAAGTGAACTACTTCGAGGAGTAGTTCAGTTGGCAGAGTTAGCTCTTCAAGAGCAGTTCATTCAGGAACTACCCACCTCTACAAGGAAGAGCAGCAAAGAAGAACGGCAGTGGTTTACGGCCTCGAACACTAATAAAAACGAAGCCGAAATAACATTAGAGGATAGGGAAATGCACGGCTTGCGAAGTTCTTGCTTTCAGTTCTTCGATCGCGTCTGGGTTTTCCTCAGCTAGGCGGCTCGGAAACTGGCAAGTAAAGGTAGCGGCAGTGGTCTATCAAGTAGTATACATATACATAATCATGTATATAGTACACAACCATAGATGTATACCTACTACGTCTATGTTGTGACTAGCTCGACTGTAGGCTACGCCCGCTAACAAAGAGCTTTCTATTTTCAGTGATATGAAATTGGATGTAGTATTCAATTTTCATCAATATCCACTTCAACCTAACATCCAAGGTGGTGGAAATGATATGAACGAAGGAACACAGCTGAATTAAAACGACCAAAATAAAGAGCTCCTACTTATCCCCTTTGAATACCTGTTCTAAAATTCTAGTAATTGTAAGCCTTTCGGAGTTCGAAATATAACCATAGAAGAATGGTATGTAGTAAAAAATCTCTATATGTATTTACAGAGGGCCAAGATCACAGTAACAGTAAATAAAAGTCTTTCAAAAAAATGAAAATGAAATAAATAAAAGCGCTTGTTGGGGCCCAGATGATGTCGTCGGTGAATTTCAATCAGAGTGATGAGGTGAGACAGAGATTGTGGTTTTCAATATGGTCAGCTGTTACAGAGTTAGGCAGTGGTTGGCGACGGCTTCTCCTCCAAGGAACAGCACGAACAGCGGAATTGGGTCACAATTTACGATGAAGTTCGTCCGTCCAGCAACTCAACTGGCGGAGAACTGACCCAAGCACCGATTTCGCGAGCTTTCCGCGCGCGAGACCGATGTGAATTTGATTCGCACGATCAAATTTACGCATTGCAGGTGCAGGAGAAGGCGAAAATTTCCAGCGGAGGTTTGGCTGGGTTGTGATAGCAGAGCACTGAGCTGTGAGGTGGTTGGGAAATCGCGGCGATGGTTCTTGCTTGTAACTGTTGGAACGGTGCTGCCTAATCGAAAGGCTTCCTGATAGGAGTGTTGAAATTTATGTTCACCTAACCTGAACTTTATCCACGTTGTCCAAGCTTTTTTCGTGTGTTACCTGAGGACTCGAGGTCACTGTTGATATATATTTATTTTTATTTTTATTTTTTTGTCAATGTACAGGAGACTATTCTCTCAACGAGGAACATGGTAGAAGAATCGATAATATGCAATCATAAATGACAGCGAAACATAAAATAAAGCAAATTACAAGAAGAAAAAAAGTATAAGGAGAGAAATAGCATAAAAATAAGTGGGAAAAAAGAAAAATCGTAAGGAAGAGCAAAAGGGTACCGGCTAGGTAACAAAATCGTTCGATTTGATCAGGTCAAAAAGACGAGATCTAAAAGAGGTCAGGGATTTGGAAGACCTAAGGGAGTTTAAGAGGGTAAGAGACGTCCAAAACCTTACCCCCTCCACAGAAAGGGACCGGCTCATGAATCTAGTTCTATGCTCGGGCACGGAAAAGGTGTTGGTTGGCTCTGGAGGATCGGCTAGATTCAAACAAGTCAAGGATGTAATGCACTGTCCTGTTCGAAATCTTTGACAGGAAGCAGCCCGGTCTAAAATTAACCTGGTGTGAAAAGGGGTAATGAAGCTGTTTCAGAAGACGGAAATATAAATATCCATCTCGATGAAACAGTGGAAATAAATGAGTTCGAAATCCTGCGAATCGCCTACTGACGTTGAGTTCTTTGATCTCTAGCGATTACCTGGGCGGGAAAAGATTTTATTGATCTTTTTATTTGAATTATTATTATTTTTATGTTACTGAGGTTTCGAAAAGAAATCCGTCTTTGATTTAGCAATTCAATTTACGTACGTTTTTAAGGCTGTGCCCCCCTCAGAAGTTGCCGGTTACACGATCGATAAAAAAGCGGTCTTTCTAGCTCGATGGTCCACATTTTTCGAGAAACTCCTCAGGTTATAACCTGCCGTAAAACCCATCGAACATTAACGCGAGTTTTTATCGAGTTAATTTTGACATAGTTAAACAGGTACTTATATCAACTTTTCAATACGTATCCATATCCATTGGACCTTTAGAATCAAGGGTAGGTAGAATCCGAAAACGAACTAAACATTTTTTGTCCGTCCGCCGTACTTCGCACTTTCCTTTGTTACCAAGAACCGAACTTCGGTTTGTAGGTCCCATTTGGGGTCTAGTTGGTTCGCGAAGCTCGGCGTTAGTGTCAGTCATCTCTAAGGGGTTCAAAATAGGGGTTGCTGTTTCCCCAACGCCAGCTCGAAAACTTTCAATGGAAGGGTACAGGTTCTTTTTTTGCGTTTTTAAACTGTTGTCGAACTTGAGAATTTTTTGAGACCACTCGGAGCAATGCACGTCCAGCCGTTCGTTTTCAGCGAAAAGCTTCGTCAACATGACCGTGAATGAAACGGTGTACACCCAGCCCAGATACCATTGCTAGGGAACACCTGATTATAATCACGCATGGCTGTATGAGGTCGAGTTGGTTGTTCCATTTGAAGAATGATGGCATTTTTGGTATTCGTTGATAGGCAGGTACTTTCTTAATTTTAACTAATGTTATGCTTCATGAATAACAACATATATAATTTATCAATGATAGAATTCTTGAAACCACCGCATATTTATGAAATGAAACCGCCCGGGAGGTTCCAGCACCTACAAGATTTAGGGCTCTCTTGAGGGACGCAAAAGGGTAGGTACAGAAATCAGTGATCTACGCAGAAAGCATCTATACAGGTAAATAATAAACCGTTGTGTAATAATTTGCAGCGTTTTGTTGTTGTTGTGATACATACGGGATTACAGTACTAAGTGCATTTGGCGGTCTCAATCGTGAGTAACTACTTAACTAAAGAGTTGATAGAGAGTGCACCACGTAATTGTCGTAATACAACAATTTGTTTTCAGAGGTTGCGCAGAAAGTTCTCACGTAAGATCTTGGATCATTCAAGTTTTAATTTCCTTTCTGTCTAAATAATGTCTGAAGTTATTTATAAATTCTGATGACTGTTACAAAATTTTTAGTGTGATTTCATAATCTTTACCAGTGGAAATATAGGTGAGTTCTGGAGGTGCAGTTCTTAGCTCCCGAACGTAATTTCTCTGATGCTCGGCTCTAAAAATAGTAAAAATAGTATTTTATAAGTAGGGAGGTCTCAAGTTTCAATCCCCTTGAAAGTTTTTAATTCGCGGTTAATTTTATCGATTCTGAGAGGGTCATCAGCTCGTAATTATATCTCGTAACGAAAAGTGTCGTTTTGTTTCTAGATTATCGTGGTCCATGGCAGGGAAGCACTTGGCCTTGTTCATCACGCTGGTGGCTGTGATGTGTTCGGAGAACTCAGCGGAAGAAAAGGTGAGCCCATTGAAGACGTAATTTCGAAGTACCCGTTGAACGTACGAGGCTGAGAAGTACCCGTCTGAATTTTGCACCTCTCGTGAGAAACGGTCAGCTTCCAGGGGTATGTCGCAAGGAAAAACGGGTCAATCAAAATTGACCATTTTCTCAACCAGTCAACTAGTTAATTTAACA
The DNA here is from genome assembly GCA_954871275.1 of Leptopterna dolabrata. Taxonomy (NCBI): domain Eukaryota; kingdom Metazoa; phylum Arthropoda; class Insecta; order Hemiptera; family Miridae; genus Leptopterna; species Leptopterna dolabrata. Next base: position 17,883,354 of record OX940987.1, on the reverse strand, counting down.
AATCAGTGTGATTATTCGGGATACGCGGGTCTGTTGATGTAGGCAGACATCCATGTCTACCTCTGGCATATGGGGTGGTCGTGATGGGAAGGATAAGGCACAACAGTGTTGCTACAACAGTTGTGAAGAAATTAGGTGAGCAACTGTTGTCACAAAAGTAGAAAAACTGTTGTAAAACAACTGCTCCGCTCATCCGGTGGCAGAATAAACGACAACACTCACAACAGCTGAACTGTTACCTATTGATCGTTAACTAATGCATTGCGCACTTTTGAATCAATTCATCAGTTCTGTTTACCAAAATTAGTGATAGTGGGATGGATGGTGCAGTAATAGTGAGAGTTGGCAGTGAAGGTACCTAGGTGCAAGAAGGATTACAAAGATCAGTTCGCGCGAGCTCGGGAAGGTTGGAGAAATTAGAAGACGGGGTCGTGACTGGGTACTGAAAGATCCTAAAAGTCTGGGAAATTGTTTGCTGAAATTGGAAAAGATTAGCTGCAGCAAACGGATAATAACTGCAGAATAATAACAAGAGTGGGACCACATAAAGTCACTGTGAAGCGGAACGAGTTCTACAGGTGCGAACCAGTTCTTCAAAGTTATCAGCTTCTTAAGAGGGGACTTCAAATTATCACCTTGCAACGGAGAAATACTGGGCAATACAATCAAGTTTCCAGTCTCCTGCCTTTTCAGTTCAACCCCATAGTCTCAACCATGGGTGTATAACCTGGATAGCACGCTCAGGGATCTTCAGCGGCAGGCAGGAGGAATTCTGACCTCCCCCCACCATGGCAATAAGAGAACCTTTCACTTAATACCCAACAGTTCTGTTCCAGTGCTGTTTGTCAATCCTGTGTTCTGATTCTGTGTTACAATGGTGAAATCTTGTTTGGCACATAATTGTTGCAACAACCATACATTTTAAAGGGAGTGGAGTATCATTTCATAAGCACAGTAAAAATTAATAGTAAGTACACCGTGGACTTCACTTGAATTGCTCATAGATAAAAATCAGATCCTATTTCGTAGAAACAAAAATACTCTTGATTCGTCAGTTGACTTCGATTCTGTCAGCAATATGTTTAATTTTTCTAGGAAGAAATCGGGAAAACAACGAATGCAATGATGAGAATCCAAGTGCTTGTGATTTAGAAATTTCAGTGGCTGATTCTGTGCTCTGGATATAAAGAATATACATATTTTTTACTACGTAAGTGGATTCAACGTCGACACGTTGAGAGAAAAAATTGATTGTCCACAATGTTGTGAGCCACTGAAAACGAGTGATTCAGATCTAAGCCGGTGTACACATTTTACTGATTTTGTATTGCAAAGCAAATTAATTAGGCCCTCTCAATACGTTCTCGAAGGGGTTAAATTTTTATATTTGTATTGTATGTGTCGAACCAGTCCTCTTATAATCTTAATACTGATGCAATAATAATAAAAGCCTGTAATGTCTTTGGGGACCGTTTGTTCAAAGATGTTTCCTGTAACGGTAGCAAATTGTTCTTAAAAATAATTTGTCACAGTATTTTATGAAGAAATCCATGGATGCCCATTCACGTAAACTTGGCCTCCGCCAAAAGCTTACAAAAATAATGACTTTTAGTCATGTTTGATTGGCAACCTAGTTTTTAAAATTTCCTGTACCTGTATACATGTAAATACTGTTCCATAATAATAATAATAATTGTATTCTTATGATATTAATAATTATTATAGCGCTATTGCCAACAATGTAAAGCATTTTATATAGTCTATCTCCAATATCCCTCACCTTCGTCCAAATATCACTAATATTTGATGCTATGTACCTAAATGTTAGAAATAACTACCCGAATGCGTGGATAAAGAAAAGTGCTAATACGAATGAATAGGTCGATGAAAATCCATTCAGTTCTATCCAGGGAAAGGGCAAGTTAACGAAACTTGTTGACCGGTAAAGGGGAATGGAGTCTGGCCAGGGGTTCGTGCCCTGTTGGGGTGGGGGAAGGGCTCGTCTCTTGACTAATGGCCTCAACATACTCCTGCAAGTTATAGCCAGTTGTGGTTATTATTTAAGAAATTTGACATGCGCAGGAGCACGACCGGAAATTTTACAAACGCCTTGGACATTTTCAGGTCCACCATCTGACGTTCGAGAAATTTCTTAAAGATGCGGTGGACATTACTGTCGACACTTTCAACCGAGTGGGAAGACCACCAGATGACGTCAGCATTTACGACGTCGTCTCACTTCAAATCACAAACAAACGAGTGAGCTAGTTACATGATTAGCAAAATGGAATTGGAATGAACATTCATCCAGTTAATGAGCTGCAATGTCAGGAAATGAAAAACTTTTGACTAGGTATTTCTCACGTAGGTATATATCATTTTTCTGGATTATTTCTTGTACGATTTGCTACCGTTTTTTGGTTATTTACCAATTTATTTGGCGAATGTAACTTAAATCACTTGCGGCGGAGTAGTGGAAATCCATAGCAAAAAACTACAGGATAAAAATAGAAATAGTCTATTTCCACGTAAAATAACAAACTGTAGACCGGTGTCGGTTGTTACACCATCATGTACTGATGATGGTGTAACAACCGAAACCGGTCTTCAGTTTGTTATTTTACGTGGAAATCGACCATTTCTATTTTTATCCTGTAGTTTTTTGCTATGGATTTTTGGATGGATCAGTACACGATGGTGTACTGATGATGGTGTAACAACCGAAACCGGTCTACAGTTTGTTATTTTACGTGGAAATAGACTATTTATATTTTTATCCTTTAGTTTTTTTTGGCGAAATTTGGATTATTTAAATATGTAGAAGAGGACTGTTAAACAGTGGGATTGATTTTCTTGTACATACTTGAATCTTCAATGATTGTAGTACCGTTTATTTAAAAAAATGCGATGTTTACGAATTATAATGAAATAATTGTAATTATAATTAATATGTGTTAAGGAATAGGCTCAACATTCCTGTTGAGACTCTCCTGGATTGCCTAATATCAACATTTCATATTAAAATTTGTTAAGCGCCTCAGTCGAAAGGAAACAGAGGAAAGGATTTTCGAAAGGAAACTAAAAGTTTCGATTCAACTCTAGAACCAATGATATCAAAAACAGATGAGATCCCGGTGTTAATCATGTTTAGTTGAGTACTGTGTTGGAGATTGCACATGAAACGTAATCAATAACAAACAATATTAGCGACGTGATTGCTCCCACTAATATAATTTCATTATTTAGATGAAAGACTCCTGGTGGTACGATCACATTGATATGGATATGCTCGAAACCAATTGCACCAAAATCAACGTGACAAGCATTGCAGACTGCGTCGTCGAACCGGTAACTGTTTGAAGTCCTTGAAATCAACTTACTACAATTAATGAATCCCTAGTTTTGCTCATTTCATCAATCCATATTTATCCTCCGCTAACCCCACGCCCACAACCATCCCCTTCCTAGCCAATCCTTACCACCACTCCCCCCTCCACATGGCCCCACTCTTCCCCTCTGCATCAGCGACAGGTGAAAAAGCTCTCCCCCATCATCTACCCCCTTCCACTTCCCCCTCCATTAAGATTTTGCAAATTTGAGAAAATTTACTTTTCAACCCAATGTTTCACCTATTGAATTCGCTATAAAAACGTTTGTATTGCATCAGGGAGATGGGAAATTTAACGCTCTTTCCAACGGTATTATCAATTTTAATTGTGCACTGTTCGTTAAGGATATTATGACAGTTTTTGTGATAAAACGTCGAGAACACGAACAAATCTTAACTCAAAATAACTCGGAAAATAAGCATTTTTTTGAAAAAATTCTCTGAGGCACTTTTTGTTGCAAATTTAAGTTGTAGAATCGATCCCTGAAGGTTCCAGAAGTGGGACACCCTGTATACGAAGTCCTCAGTAGAATCTGATAGCTACTAAAGAAGTGTGGATTTGAAAATGGTTTTACCCGATTCAAACGAATTCTTATGAGATTGAACAACAGCCTTTTCATTGGAAGAGTTAATTAAATTGCGAGAAGGGAAGATTTCATTTTACTGACTAAACACTTCCTTAACTGGTTCCCTGGAAACGGTAAACTGACGCAAGAAAATTAATTAAGTTGATGGAAAATTAATCTATTTCGCATGAAGCGCTTGTAAATGATTGGTCTAATTTCCAGGTTGAAACAGGCACCTCTACTGATCCATCCAAACCCGTTAAAAAATCACACCGCTTCGGCACATCGTTAGCTTCGGTGAGACTGATCATAATATTTTCATAGTTCAACACATAGTCGGTTTAATTTATTTTTCAACGTTTTCCTATACTACGAGCGCTATACTGAAAGGGAGAGTTGAATTTTCTTTTGTAAGTCAGTCCTAAAAATGGTTTTTTTTTCAAACTCTTCTTCAACTTTCTTCAACTCTTTTCAACTTTTTCTTCAAACTTTCATCTTGTTTAAAACGCAGCAGAAAAATTAAGAATTACGAATATAAGAATGGTTAATATATTAATAGTGGAAGTTGATTAAAAAAAAATCAAAATTGATCATCTAGGTACTACGTCCATCATTTAAGACTATCGACAGACATGGGATTTTTTAATTTTCAACACTATTATCATTATTATTATTATTATTATTTCAATGAAATAAAAATTCGGGTTTTTGGTAGCAGACAGTTTTCTAATCGCAAACTCTTAGAATCAGAGTTCTGCCCAGCCCTCGTGTCTAGCGATGCAATAGCAACGTGTAAACAGAATATTTTGAAGGGGGAAAAGAAAAACGCGCCATTCTGAAGAACACTGTTCGGGCATGACGCTTCTACGTCACCACGCGTTCTAACTTGGTTTTCTAAATACAGTTTCTAATTTTACGTTTTATGTATAAATGATATCCGCATTTTTCCGCCTGTGTAAAGTGAACTCAGTGAACGTCGGTTCCAACGCTGAAATCCCATTTTTTAGGGCTTCCATACTCAGAACTATCAAGTATTATTATACCAAACTGTTCAAAATAGATCAGAAAATGATGATATTTAAAAAAAAAAAATTAATTTTTTTCTCGGACTGACCCCCCAGATTTCAGATTTTCTGAAAACTCCGACACTGTCTGCTATGAAACAAGTTAAAATTTTAAGGTTGTTGATTTGTTAACTAATACTTGATTGAACAGGATTTCATTGCAGGTAGACAATAACAAAACTTCAAATTATAACGGTGCATTAGACAGAATGGGGTATGTGTATGGGTTACAAAAGCGGTTTATATTATTTTTTCAATGAAACTAGATTCCATTCTGAGAACATTGACACCAACTGCACTGTCCTACGATAAGTACCAAGTTCGTCTTCTATGATTTTTCAATGTTTCAACCAAATCTGACGTCACAACTGGCAGGGTGGTCCCGCCCAGGCGAGAGGGGTGAAGGACCTCAAAATTGGTGAAAAATTTCAAAAATCATAGAATAAGAACTGCTTATTGTTGGTGTTAAAAATTCTCAGGATGGAATCTACTTTCATTAAAAAATAAATAAATAAATAAATACATGCACATAACGGCTAATGATATGAAATTAATTTAGTAGAAAATGCAAGTTATTAACTTGTAAATGTAAACCGTTCTCTTATCAGTGTGGTGATTACGAGTTTTCAACAGATAATGCAGAAGTTCACTTTCATGTTGCCATTTAAACACTACTAATGTTAGAAACATGCACGTGATTAGCCGTAACATTTCAATAAATCATTGTTCATTAATTTCCTTTTGTCATGTTTCTACAAAAATACGTCAATCAACATTAACCTTAGAATACAATGCTCCTCAGTGGAACGTTTCCGGCAAGGCCGTGTCATATATATAAATACACAACTTACGGCTTTTTTCTTCATTTGAACGCTCTCCAGTTCTCCATTTTTGTATTTATTCGCATTTTGAACAAATATAATTATGCAATTGATCAAATGAAATAAAAAACATACTGAGATACCTACCTATATTGCAGTATAGAAAACGTGTCATACTTCTATCTTCGTTTCCTACGTACCAAACTTTTCATCTAGGTATCACAAAAATAGATAAATGCCTATACCTACGTAGCCTATACGTAGCCTAGATAAGTAGGTACGAATTATGTAGGTATAATACGTAGGCATCTGGAATTGGCATAACCAGATTTATCACCATAACCATGATGTGGCAGAATAGCGTCTTCGACGTCCAAAGTCACTGCTACTATCGTCCGACTGTCTCTGAAGTTCATTTCTGACCGAAATTCATCTTTGGAAGACAGCCAAAAATTGTTACTTTAACCACAAGACAGCGTCATATAATAATAATAATAATAATAATAATAATAATAATAATAATTATTATTATTATTATTATTATTATAAACCAGTTATTGTGGAAAGGCCCAGTGACTCATTTTACACTCGCGAATTACAACTGACAAAATTACAAAGAATGAAAGAAAACATACATAATTAATAACATTGTCAGAAACTTAGTTACAAAATAAAAATGCCACACTGCGAAGAGAAAGATAAAATATAATAAAATTCATACAACGAAATAGGAAACAGACTGGTGGAGGAGGGGCACTGTTCACCATTTTTATGCTAAATTTGACGTCACCTAACTTGAATTGGCTAATCGCAGGGACCTGACGAGGAGTGGAAGGGCATTCCACAGCCTTGCCCCTACAACACCAAAGGAATTTGCAAAGGTTTCTGTGGTGTGCCGAACTGTCACGAGTGCGTTGGAGAGGAAGAAGAAGCTTTATTAAAGACGGAATTTAAATAACTGGGGACAGAACAATTTAAGATTTTAAATATGCGGAGATCAAAATATTTCTTCGAGGGAAGAGAAAAAAGGTTGACGTGTTGTACTGAAACGGATACAGGTATTATACGACACGCAAGCGCTAAAAAAGCAATTTAAGATAAACTTTTAAACAACACCCGGTTTGAAAACGACTGTGGGGGGTAATCAAGAGGTGTATATATATGACACCGCCTTGTCATTCTTGGGTTAAGCCTTCCAAATTCATTAAAACTCAACAACGAAATGAAAACTTACTCGTTTGTTCTTATCGCTATAGGATGAAACCCTTTTTTGTCGTTGCAGTAATCTCTTATCTTTAAAAGAAATGTACAGATAAGGAAGAGGTTTGAAATTATGAGGATAAAGTTACATACTAATATATCATTTCACTGATGTGTTCTTAAGAATCAACACGAGGCAAAGTTCGACAAATATCTTCAAGATGCCATCAACTTGGCGATCGACACTTTTAACGAAGAGTGCGACTATGACAAACTTTACGACGTTGTAACGATAAAAACAACTGTCAAACGGGTATGAATCTTAACATTTTCATTGATTTCAGTCGAATTCTTAGTTTATTTCACTAACGAAAACTGGGCATAATGGTCTTGTTTCATGATTAAAATAGCCTTCAGCCATTTCAGATTATTGTAATTTATTAATGTAATTGATTATAGCCAAATGAACTTGAAAAAGACTTCTATTTTGCACATATTCACAATTTATTGTCAGCGTGAATTAAAACTAAGTACATGAATATAAAATCATTGGAAAAAGTTGGTTTTATGGCCCTAAACGATTGTTTCCAGGTGGCCACGACTGACTTGTGGATTTACGATCGCCTAGAGTTGATTCTGCGAGAAACAGATTGCGAGAAAAAAGGTGGTTCAGTTTCTCTGGAAGGATGCGTCGTAATTGAAGATAAGGAACCGATCACTGTTCGAAAGGAATATTTCTAACTTATTTGTACATTATTTCGGAAATTTCGGAAACATTTAGCTTCTATCGGTAATATACCTACTTACATATACCTTATACTACTCGAAGTATGAGCTAAATCACTGCAAGATCCAGAGATCAATAGGTTTCGACGATTGAAGGGTTCTGAGTTTTGAGTGCAAATTGATGTAGAATAGGTAGGTACCTATTCTAAAAATGGTGTGTAGAGTTTAGGCACATTTAAGGATCACTATTTAAGCTTATAAACATAATTACCTATACGGTATATTATTATTGTTATTATTTCGGCCACTTTGATGAAAATAGTAGGTAAATACAGATTCGTTTCTGAATTACTTACGTCTCATGTTATTTTAGGAAAAAAGAAATAAAATAAAATCTGTGAATACAATTGAAAATTGATTTACCTACTGCACGCATCACCTCAATTCCACTATTATGAGTACCTGATAGCAATCCCTCCCACTGTCTCTTTAACCTTTCTGTAAAGGAAAGGTGACCCAATTGTGTTGATCATGTGTAATGTTATAGGACCAGTCATGCATCTATCAAGTTTCCGCTGGTCAAATCAACGGGCAGCATATTCTTCGTTGCTCACGAGTCGAGAAGACGAAAGTTCAAATTCAAACAAGAAACAAAATAAGTTATCTTCACAAGGGTATACTAAAATGAATAAACAATTACTTTCTCCTGGTAATTTTGTCTTGATTTCGGGGTGAGAATTTTTCATTTAATAATATGAGCTAAATCACTGCAAGATTCAGAGATCAATATCGATGATTGAAGGATTCTAAGTTTTGAGTGCAAATTGATGTAGGATATCTATTCTAAAAATGGTGTGCAGATTTTAGGCACATTTAAGGATCACTGTTTATGCTTATAAACATAATTACCTATACGGTACATTATTATTATTACTATTATTATTATTATTATTTCGGCCACTTTGAAGAAAATAGTCGGTACATACAGATTCGCTTCTGAATTACATCTCACGTAATTTTTGGAAAAAAAATGAAATCTGTGAACACAATTGAAAATTGATTCAACTGCTATAACCATCAACTCAATTCCAATATTATCAGTACCTGATAGCAATCCCGCCCACTGTCTCTTTAACCTTTCTGTAAAGGTAAGGTGACCCAATTGTGTTAATCATGTGTAATGTTATAGGACCAGTCATGCAACTATCAGCTGGTCAAATCAACGGGCAGCATATTCCTCGTTGCTCACGAGTCGAGAAGACGAAAGTTCAGATTCAAACAAGAAACTAAATAAGTTATCTTCACAAGGGTAAACTAAAATGAATAAATAATTACTTATCCTAGTAATTTTGTTTTGATTTTGGGGTGAGAATTTTTCATTTAATAATTAGGATGAGAGGGGACGACGCTTGTTTGGTTATATCTCGTAGGTAGCTGCAAGTTGAAGGTGGAAGTTTTGATGACGGCCGATTTCTATGGATAATCGAGGTGCATGACCACGAGTCAATAGAATCAGCGTTGGTGACCTCAGTACGTCACCTCTGCTTTCAGGTAATTGTGCGAACCTAGTACATATTATAAGTAAATATCTATGTTATTCCGTCCCACTAATTGAATTTTACCCGCCAATCCAAAATTAATGACGAAAACAACAAACATAATATATCGTGATGAGAATAGGGTTGTTTCAAAACAAATTCACAACAGTTTCAGAGTGAAATCTCGTATATTTTGTTATTCATTCAAGCTGTTTACATTGTAAAAACGATAAAAGGTCGCCAACAAATCGTTCCATTTCGAAAATCACAAAGTCGAGTGAGCTCTTCACATTTATACGAGTAGATTCGACAACGGAGCGTAGCCAATAAAAAGAATTGATTCCTAACAAAAGGTTTCTTTTTTTTTGGAATTTGTTATAAAAAGATGTATAAAAGTTTAACTAATGTGCACACAACGTTTTGGAAAATGTAAAAATCTAAACTAAACTTTTGGTGCGATGATGTTATTAACAATTTCTTTTTGTTTTTAACTATTAATCGAAAAACTCTGAAACGATGATAGGCAGCGTGTAGATTATCTTGCGAAGTTATTTGTTTCTCTCTACATTTTCCCCCAAAAAGATCAGCAACTTCAACCGTTTTACATCAAATCTCCTCAACAAAATCGAACTTCTATCGCGCACCCTCGTGGAAACGATGAACAACAAACCGCTAAATGAGTTGGACCTAATCACGAAAAACAACGTTACAATGAGGATTTAACGTTTTCAATACATTTATTTCAACATTGAGACAAAATTCAGTCTTTGAAACGGGTAAGCGGGTTGGAGCGTGAAGCATAATACATAATTATTTTATATTATCACATACCAAATCATTATCAATCACACAGCGAAAACATGTACGTAAATCAACTGAAAATACACGAACAACAGTGCGAGATCAAAATTGAGTTATTTCTGTTCCAAATATCCATATACGCATATTTTAAAGACTGATTCTAACTTGCCTCAAAGCAATTCGAACTGATTTGGCGTTTTTCCGCTAGCTATCATTGGTTTTTTTAATTTAAATGTTTATTTGCTAACAAAGCAACTACGAGAAAATCGAAGTAAAAATTCCAGTATTTTTCAAAACTAATGTTAAAAGTGTGAAAATTATACAAAATGAACTTAATGCAGTTTAAACGAACATTATAAAAAATTCTGTTTGGTATACCTCATTTCAAGTAATACGGAAAATACCCCCCTTGGGTAGGGGTTACTTGGATAATAATATAGGCAACCTTAATAACACATTACCTACCTATGCAAAATGTGGTGAACATCATATCGTTGCACCCAACACACACAATGAAAATATAATTGTAATGCGAACTGGGTAATTATTCGTTTGAATAATCGAGTGTCAATTCGACAAAATCCAATGAAAACCCAAACAATAATCTTATAACTCATAAAATTCGTGAGTCAGTTAACTTGAGTTCCACTTAACTGTAAAAAGGCTAGACGAATCGAGTAAAGTGATTGTTAACTGGTACAAAAAGGCAAATTGTATGTTCAACATGGTTTAATTTTTTTAAATCTGAAAAAGGCATAATTTTTTCGTTAGTATTATTTACACTGAAAAGGCTTGAGGTATAATTTATGTACAGAATACCACGCTGGCTTTAATATATTATTTATGTAAATTCAATATTATAGATAATTATACGGTCCACTTTTCCAAAGAAAATATGTATACCGGTAAGTACGAAGAAAATGTAAACTAGTGATAAGGTCGTCGTAGGGATGTTGCGGATGTAACCCGATAATCGATATAGTATCCAGTGGGACCTGGGGCACATGATATCGATATCATCTTCGATAGGTACGTTTTATTCAATAGCGGTATCGCTAGCACATATAGGTGTTGGTGTTTGCTCACTGCAGGCCCCAAAACACGCAATTTTCAATGACTAGAACAAGGTAAATTTTAAAGACCAATGGGGAATTTTCGTCATAATTTTTTATTGAAAAAATATTCAGAACTCCTGAAAAAATGGTAGTAAGTAGGTAGTTTGAAGCCCGTTTTCAAAAATAAGCGTTATTTTTTTAATGAGGGTGATTAGAAGTAACAATGCGGTAAAAGATGACGTATCAGGTCTACTGACATCTGATTGGCTGTTCCCATGGAGGCGAAGCAAAGCCTCGGAGGCGAAGGTTCTCACTGCTGCCAACAATGCAATATTAGAAATGGCGAACCTTGGTGGCAACTGTCGTGAACGTTTGCAGTGACCTCCCCTCAGTCTGATTATGAGGACGTGCTTTTTAAAAATGTATTCATAAATTTGCGGTTCCATTCATCCATCCATTGCTGTTGTGTACATTGTTTAAAGTGATGCACTAGCGCTCTAAGTGGGATTTGAGTTGAACTAGTCTGGAATTTACCTGATACGTCATTTCTAGCAGGAACTCGGAAATTCAAATTTCACACTCGTTTTCCGCCCAGACTCCCCAACGTAAACACCTCATTATTTGGTTAATAAGTGCTAATTTCCGTTACCAATCAGAATTTGACCAAAAAAATTAGAATTTTTAACCCATGAAAATTGCCCATTGAGGAGTGGATTCTGAAAGTGTCTACATTCATTTTAGGAAGATCGGGGTGGCATTGGATTCTGAAGATTCATCCCACGCTCCATAGATAAATGGCATCAGAATCGAGGTAAACGGGCTCCTTACCAGTGTATTTTGCTTTTAAACGTTGTGGTTTATTCCAAAACTCTCTCCTTTTACGGGTCACTGTATTCCAAAACTCTTGTTGAAGTGACAATCAAATGGGTCAAAGCAAAACTCTCTATCAGTTTGCACAAAAACTTTCTACATTCATTTTTCACTCTTAAATTTACTGGATTCCCCATTAATTCAATTAGTTTGAATTTCTCCCACTTATTCAGTGTTCCCAAATGCGAAAGGAATCCACGTACCCCGCATCACTGGTAGAGTTGTGGCGCATTTTTCGATTTTCCTGAAAATTTGCGAAATCAGGCACAGTTTTGGAATCCACCACCTCAGTTGAGTCAAACATTGCAAAATCTTTACCGTCTATTTACATACGATACAACATAGGGAGAGGATTTATGTAACGGGGACCAAATGGGCAGAGCAGGCAGGCCAGCGCTTTTTCTCTGTGTCGATCGACTGAAAGTATCAAATGATGATATCGATTCTAATAACGCATCAGTGCCAAACTACATGGTATCGAAAGAAAATGATTGATTCCGGAATTATGTCAGTAGAATCGCAACATCCCTAGGTGAAGAAACTCGAGAAATGGTCCGTTGGTTTTCGTTTCTAAAAAATTGGGTCTGATATAGCTCCTTGTAAAACCTTTCCAATTTTATTTTAATTTATCGAATTTGCTAATTGCTTTAAAGCACGAACGGGCTATTTCTCGTAGTTGACTAGTGTAAAATTTATTTAATTTTAATTGAAAACACGATCTGTTCCATTTCAATAACCTACTCGACTGGGAGGTTTAAAAAAATAGGTGTTTGTCTCTTTCCGTGATTCTGATGTTGTAATTGACTTTTTTTCCCGCGATTTAACTGATCAAAATAAATGCATGAAAAAATTAATGAATCAGGTAGGTACCTGATTGAAAACAAACTACGGTAGGTACTTGTCGCGCCAAATTAAATACAAGCGGAACAAAATTGAACAACAATATATAAGCGAGGGATCGTAAAACGGTGGGGAAACAAGATAGAGGACTGAAACAATATTACAGCCCGTACCACTGGATTTGATCTCGTCCTCTCTGATAAATACAAGCACTTCACCATTCAGCTGATTTATGAAACAAAGCGGTAGGAAAGTTATCAATCACAATAAATAATGTTATATTAATTTAACTTATAAAAAAATCGTTTACATTAATTTCGTGTTGAGCATGGTGTTAACTTTTGCAGCACTGTATTCATGCATTGCCAAAATACTAATCTGAACAACCGCAACGCAAGCTGTATGTATTTTGTGATAGCTTCGTTATATTCGATCAGTATTCATTTAAGAACTATCTGCCTACAGTTCTATTATTGTGGCCTGCACGCTTTGAAAAATCACATTTGGCCGCTAACAAAATCTTAAATTACTGAATCAATAAAATCTACCAACAAATTTTAAACAAGCATTCGTTTTTGTTATTCAGGCGCTTCGAGTTGGTAAATACCTACTTATCTATATAGCGGTATCTAGTTAGTTATAGAGGTTCATCTGAATTGCTTTTCCTCAAAATTTCTCTATCTCAATGTGGAGGGAAGGTTCCATACGGTTATCAAAAATGAAAGCTCAAACTGCTATTTTTTTTCGTGCTGAATGGTTTGTTTGCAGTATTTGAGCGACTGATTTGTTATAAATCTATTTATAATTTTATAAACAGTTGTAAGTAGGTAACTACTTAGGTACTTGATTTTTGTTTTGTTATTTCACATTAGGTAGGTACTTAAATAGGAGAGATCCATTCACACGATTGCGCTCGATCGGCAAACGTTGGAATAACTAAAAATCATCCAACCAGTTTTTCGCACGTATACAAAAACTGTTTCAACCAGATCTTTGTAGGTACATTCTAGTCGTTGAAATTCAAGCTTATCATCGAACAAACTATTATGTACTTGATAAGGCTATTCGAAAAAGGATATGTGTCAATGGTGAAAGCTGTTGGGAGAACTGCAGCCAAAAGTAATCAATTTCCAAGAAGATGAAGCGGAACCAGAAACTAAGCCGAAATGAAGAATTTGCAACACACCTAATCTTAGCAATAGTTTTCCCTTTCCAAAATATGATTTGAAAAGATTGGAATGTTTTTAATTGTAGCTGTGGCCACACAGCTGTGGCATTGCAGCTGTGGTATACATTTTATAACAGACAACATCTTAGTTTATACCTTGAACTCCAAGTTGTACATATGACAAGTCAGTGGATCTTTGTTAAATCCATACGAACAATAACAAAAAATTCGTTTAGATAATACCTATATAGGTACCTACAATTTACTTGAGTATTCATTTTGAAACGAGCTGAACATCTTCAGTTCCACTAAACCACCGCATTTCATAAATAATGCAGCAAATATGCAGGTTTCGTTCTCAAACTTTGCCCATTGCAAATTCACTATTAATTTAAATGTTTAGCTTTTAACTGGACAGTTATTTTATGATATGTTAGTAAGCGAATGTTTTACACAATTTCGGAGGGCTTCACATTAAAGCGATGTCACCATAAATTTTCATTCACCTGATGATTTATAATTCCACCAATCGAAGAACGTTCATCGTCTTCTTTCCAACCGATCTATTCAAGCTTGAAACAGACTCACGCAGTTAGGCCCAGTATGGCTGAACATTTCATCATTCTCCTTTGATTTTAATTTTTGTTTAATCTTATATTTTTGGCCCAGAAGCTGATCAAATCTAACTAGTGCTGATACAAAAATAACTTCTTTCCCACCTTTCACCGGTAACTAAGCTATAAGCTATGTATTCGATCGTAAATATGTACGTAGAATCATAATATTCATATAGGTACTATAATTTTTAAGATAAATTCAATTATGCATAATTATGCTATTAAAAATGCCAATAAAATGTTGAAAAAGCCTACCTATATAGAACTGATGAAGTAGAATGTCCTTGACAATCATAAGTTGATTTTCAATTTTTTGAAAATGCGCCTTTTTCAATCCACAATGAATGATGGTAGAGTTTTGTGAGATTTGTTTTAAATAAGAAAACATCAAATTCTCGGGACAGCGAATACGGAGCTTGGTAATATCGTTGAAATTTGTAGGTATGTAAAGTTAATCATAAAAACCATAACCAGATTGAGCGTGATGATAGAATTCAATGCATCAAGTAATGTTTGAACACCTAAAGCTGTTTTAAACATTTGGAAAATACAAGCAATGGATTCGATGAAAAATGTTACAGAAAATAATGTTGATATAAATATAATATTAAAATGTCTGTTATGTAGAGGGGAGTTTGTTCATGAAGTGGTCGATAATGAGAGATGAACTTCTATGGATTAGAAGCTGCCATGGGAGAGAATGGTTTCTTTTTTTAGTGGACTCTGTCACATTTATTCTCGTAGGATAAATAATTTGGACTTACTTCGTCCAAATGCAGTTCTTCGAGTGATGGGAGACCTTCGAGTGTACTCAAACCGACGTCATGAGTCATGTGAAAGTGACTTTTGCCACTAGGATGTCGACTGTGGGGTTTGAAATAGGTTTTATGGAGTTAGTGTATGAATAATCAAGAGCCGCGTTGTGCGGACGACACCGCCATTTATTTTCTTTCGCAGAACTCCAGATTGTCGTAGTACCGAGCCGTAATAAGTTCGCGACCCTCGGGACTCGGCGAGGAGCTCATGACGGGCTCGCGGTGAGTTTGGTGGTAGCGGTCGATGGCAGGAGGAAGGTCGCCTTTTTCAGAAATCTCTTCCTCGAGGATCCTCTCCAGGTCTGAGCGTGGAGTCGACACCGACAATGCAGGCGGTGATTTGAGTGTTGGCGAGAAATGCACCGGAGTTACCATATCCAGATCGGATTCGAGCAGCCGATCCGGTTTTGAAGCCGATCTCGAAGGCTTGTCCGAAGTCATGTTGCCCGTTTCCACATCCCTGACGAGCCGATGTCCCGATCTCGACCGAGTCAACTGCCTCTGCACGTACTCGGTTAAATCATCCTCTTCTTTCTTTGTGATGATTTTGTTGAGTATGATGAAAAATATCCCGACGACGATGCAAGCGATGCCGGACACGAAGAGCTCGTTGAACCACCTGTAGTTGTCCCAGGTCTCGCTGTCTTCGGGTATGAGACCTGACCCAAGCAGGAAGAGGCCCAGGACGAGAAAGACGACGCCGATGTGGAGCATCCCGACGGAGGAAACGACCTTGTCCGACTCCACAGTCCGCGGCCTCCGGAACCTCCGTCTCCGGTCGAGGCTTCCAGTGCTGTTTCTGGGGCTGGCAACTGAACTTCTGGATTCTCCAAGACCAGATTCCGTCGACTGAGAGCTGAATCTCCTCTCTCGGGCCTTCTTCTGCTCCTCCCGCCTCTTGCGCTGCCGCTTGATGGCAAGCGCCGAGTGGAGTCCCATTGAGTGCATCCTGCAACATCCATCTTTCATTTAACATCACAACAATCTTACTAGTAAGATGAGCAAGTAAACGGTTTGGAATATCACTGAACAGAGAATCTGATAAGCTCCAAATTTACTGTAACACTAAGGATTTACGGTATATATCTGTTCTGCATGACAGTTACCAAAAGCATCTACTAATTGCCAGGCTTTAACAGAAAGAAAGTACACTACATATGAAATATATGCCAAAATATATTTTAATTAGAAAACACAGCTTTGGCAACTACGCCATCCAGATCAATGACGAGGGGATCATTATAAATGATATATTATGTACCTCTGAAATGATTACATAATTAATAATTTCAAATGATAGATTATTAATAAAATAGTACAAATTGATATAAACGCATAATGTGTGACTGTTGCTGCATGATTGGAAAGCTCGTGAGAGGTTTTTGTCAATGCGATCTCACTAACGAAGTTAGAAGCCTAGAGAACAGAGAGAATAGATAGAATAATACGCCAAAGGTTGAGGCTAAATGGGCTCCTCTAGTGATGGGTTGGAGTTGAGTTTACAAAAGCGTGGGTTACGGCCCACGTATAAGGGCAAAGGGCATAGTATCAAAACGTATTTTCATGAATTCGGGCAGGAACGCAGCTAAGTAGTTACAACGTATTTAAGTATTTATATACAATCCTCAGTAAAGTTAGACCACATGGAAAGCACCCTCCATGATGAGGGTAAGTACGGTGCCTTTTTCAAATCGAATTAAACTTCTTCGAAATTCAGTGAAACCTAATACCTACTAATCGTTGAAGTCAATTATGTAACGTTGTGAATTTTACGAATATCATCGTGAAGCAAACTAAAAAATACAAAAAGATGCAAGCTGGATAGCAACAGATAGAAAGCTGAAAAATGCGGAATCTCGAAAATCCTGATAGGCCCTATATAACTGGCATGCTCTGGGGCTTTTGAACAGAAATTATTTTAATAAGGTGAAGTGGTGGAATTGGGGGGGGGGGGGCTGCAAATAAGGAAAATCAGCGAAGGTTGAGTCAACTTAGCACGTTTCCACCTTTTGCCTTTGGCAAAACGTCCGCATATCTGCTTTGTACACTAAGTTCCGTGACTTCTGTTGAAGAGGAAACACGCGTTTCAGAGTAATGTACTCTTACAATAAATTACACAGTATATGGATGGACCTCCCACAACCGTGGATGAGTTCTCTGGATTATTAATCCTTTTAGGGAAATATATATTAGAGGGGAGTACATATATTACCATTTCATTTAAATAATCGTTAGAGCACTCAGATAATCACTCCGGAGTATTACGATGCGCTAATTTACCAAATTCTTTGCAGCCCGACGAAGGGATCTCGTGAGTTCCTGGAGGTCCTGTCCATACAAATTCAGTATGGCCTTCTTCTTAGAACCGAACTGAATTCTTCCATATTTACGTTCAGATTTTTCAAAAGCTGATAAAGGGACTAATTATCAAAGTCAAACTGACACTCGGATTATTCTCACTTTCAGTTTTGGTTTATTATTTTCAATAATGAACCATTGGAATCGAGCATGAAAAAAAAAATTCTTACCCCCCCTCAAAATTTGATGGTTTACGTTTCAAGGTATGTAGAATCCAAAACTGCAATAAAAATATTTCTGTCTGTCCGCCGTACGCCGTACGCCGTACGCCGTACACCGTACGCCGTACGGGCCACTTTTCTTAGTTACCATGAAAAAAAATTGATGAAATTCGGGTTATAGGTTCCGTTCGGCGTCTAGTTGGTCCTCGAAGCTCGACGTTACTGTGAGTCATCTCTAAGGGGTTCAAAATAGGGGTTGAAATTTTCAAAACGCCTATACCATTTTTTTTACGTAAATATTTTTACGGTTTTAAATAATTCTTGAACTTGCGAGTTTTTTAAGACCATCCGGAGCATCGTACGTCCAGCCGTTCGTTCACAGTAAGGCCCCGAAGTTTGCACCGACAGGCATTTTCGACTCCAGTGTGAATGAAATTGTATACAATTCAAACCAAATCTCGTAACCAGAGACGCGCCCACAATAGGAATTTGTGAATACGGCCAATCATTGGTAGGGATCACCTGATTATATTGGCGGAGTGTGAAGTCGAGTTGGTTGTTCTGTGATATTATTTAATTTGAAAAATGATGGCTCTTTTGGAGTTTTTTGGTAGGTAGTGAAACTTGAACAAACGTTGAAGTATTATTGATGGGTAAATTAGGTATTACTACGGTAAATCATTACTCAACGGTAAATTATTACACAACGGTTCATTATACCATCTACGTAGAAGGGGCTGGAGTTTGTTGGTAGGTACGTTTGCAACTTTTTTCACTCCTCATCAACAATTTCTTTTCAGAACTTCATTATGTGTGTTTCTTTTTGTTAGGTACTGTTTGTCATCGGCAGAATTATTTTAGCAACATTTAACTCGTGATTTAGGTAGGTACCTAGTAACGAGTACGGGGTTAGGTACTAACCTACGGAGGGTCTGCGATCTACATAATATGCATAGAATAGTACATATTATATTATATAGACGGGTTATCTATACATAGAGCTGTGATCTGTAACAGAAGGGTATTCTATACAAAATAATAAACCGTTGTGCAGGGATTTGCAGCGTTTTTTCAGTACTACGCCAACTTGGTGAAAAACCCTCAGGAAAAATAACCTACAGAATAATGATACTTAGGAATAAAAGTCGCAGATATTTCAATTTATATTATTTAGCTGTTTTCAACAAAAGGCTCAATCTAAACATGGACAACAGCTAATATGATAACAATCTGAACAATCTAAATCTGGGAGAAATCACAGGCGCTTCTTTGATCGCGTTGACAAAACCATACATTTCAAAATAATTTTATTCCGTTTGATGATACATAAAAAGTGAATACTAGAGCAGCGAAGGCGACATGGGTATTTTACTGTGAACCAAACCAACACATCTATTATACTGCTCTCTATCAGCTCCGCATGAATTAACGATAAAACAAAATAGGCAAAATTAAGCGCAACGAGGCAGCAGTGCTGGTAAATGGAAATGTTCTTGGCGGCTAAAAAGCCCGACAAGACGGCTGGTGAGGAAAAAAGGCGCTAAATTCTTCTGTACGGACCAGGCAGAGGGCAGGCAACTTTAGCTTCAAAGGAATCGATTTTTTTGTTCGCATTCATTAAAACACTTGTTTTTATGACCTGGAGGAAATGAGTGTCGGATCTAAGCACTTCTGGAACGACGGTTTGAAACGGAGGGAGATTTTTGAAGAGACCAAAATGGAAGTTGGTCGGTACCGTAAAAAAAGGTAGGCATTAGGGGTCGGAAAGGTTATTTGCCGAAAAACGTCCATTTCACCATAATTTATAATGAAAAATGAAAATAAACTGCATTGAGGAAACTAGATGAATTCTTAAATAACGATTTGTGTAGGTATCTGTCAAGGTTAAATTTGAGAAAGTGGGTAAAAATTGCTCGTCAAGAAGCGCTGTCAAAAATTGTGACGTACGAAATGATAATTTCTATGACCAAAAATAGCTCGTTATAATAAATGCTAAAAGTCAACAAAATAGGAAAAGATTATGATTTTATAAAATAAATAACTACGAGTATTATAGTAACAAAATTATTTAGATGGCAGAAAACTGTTGAAATTTGTATTATACGATAAAATATAAATGGAAAATGACCTATTTAGCTTTTTAGGTGTATGACTTGTTTTTGAATTGTAGGTATACATAGTTTTCTTTGCCAAAACCTTCGAAATGCTTACGAAACACTATGATTCTGAAGTTCTACGCTGAAACCAATGGGACACATAAGTTGAATAGAATGAAATTCGCTAAAAGAACCATGGAAATCGTTGGACTAACTGTTGCGGCATGAAAAATGTATTACACCTATAGAAAATTCTGACGATCAGTAAAGAGACCCTCACAAGGTCAAATCGTAGAACTCAAAGGTAGCAGTTTTGAGAATTTTGTGGCACCATACTTCCCTGTTTCGGTGCCGTTCTGGTAAATTATAGAGCGAATTCTGGCAGTTCGACGATTAGAACCTCAAAGTTTCTTATCGTCTGACCAAAAATTAGTTTTTTCTGCGTTCTGCCTCGCCGTGGTGCCACTTCTTGGCTCCAACAAACTGTATTCTGTGTTTCTGCAAGTCAATAAAATGCCACGACAAATCGCAAATATATCAAATTGGAGTCGCAAACTTCGTCGAAGCGCGTTTAGAATGCCATATAGGGGAATCCACAAACTCTAACTCAAGTTTGAACAACAGTTTTGGCCGTGATCCAACTCCCTCGTGACCCTGTTACACCTTAATATTCCTCTCACGCGTCAACCATCGATTGAGTATCCACCTCGCTGAGCTGTTCACCATTATCTGCTTTCCATTATCCGTAGCTCAAATGAGTTCATTCTACCGCAAGTTTTTTTTTCATAGGGCTTTCACTCCAGATTTCATATCCGCCCCCCTTCGACGGAGGAAATGAATTTTCATTCAGAGCCCTTTGTGACGGACAAATCGGAGAACCTCTTCCACCGTTTGAATTGAAGCCGTAATCAAATAAAATCGGTCCTTGGAAATAAACAATTTTTCGTTCTATTTGAAAATGAAGATTCGTGACAAAATAATGCTTGGTGGAGTGACGTTTTATCTAAGTTCAAAAGATGATTGAAAAAGCCACTTACCGACACAGTGGGGCAAATGGACAATCTAGAAGGGAGATTTAAATATTTGTGGGCTATTCTCGCGGGAGTTAATTGCTTTAGCTCTAAATATACCCCCACCTGGAGTCGCTTATAAGCAGCTGAAACCTAGAAAAACCCTCGAAAATGATAGTTTTTTACCAATTAAATCAACCGAATTAGTTTCCATAAAACAACAAGATTTGTAAATAATCAAATTCCGGGTCGAATGAGGGGAACTGCAGCTCTCCAGCTACATATGTAAAAACCACCATTTTTAGAAATTTTTTTCTAGCGTCATCTGACTTGAAATTTCATGTTCCGCAACTTTCCTACGGTTCGGACTGCGGAAACCAGTTTGGTTGGTTCCAAAAATTATTTAAAAAACTAAACCTTTTTTTTTTCAATTTAAGTATAAGGACCTGGGTTCACCGACTCTGCGAACTTTACCGTAAAATTAGCCAGGAAAATATTTTATATTCTCCTTAGCAACGAGTCGGAATGTTCTGCGCAAGACAAATATTGCAATGCAAGGTTGAAATTTTCTCCAGATTTCCATGGTTACCTATCTTTTACATTAAACTCATTTTATTGCGTTGTTTAGACCGTAAAACTTCAGGAACATAAAGTTGCGTATACGTTTCGGGAGTTAAGGTAGGTAGGTACCTAATAGGCAGTAGAACAAATCAAACATTTCTCATATACATATTTCTGATTTGTTTTTAGTCATTTCTCAGCCAGACACCTACCAGGACACAATACTCCTGCTCTGGTGAGGGGGAACTTGAAACAATTAATCAAATCGAAGTTGCAACTGAACAACAAAGACATAACATACTCGAACATTTATCATTCAAAGAAGCATGCGTAACCTGGCCCTCAGAAGCGCTATCAACTAAAAGTGCAGCTGGCTAAATGCTAAACCATTTTATTTTTGTTTTTCTTTACTTACATAGTGCTATAATACTTGTCTCGGCGAGTTTAGCTGAAGGAAGGAAAAATATGATAAAGGAAACTAAATCAAAGAACTAACAAGCAGATGACGGTGTTCAGATTCATCAGGTTGCGAAGTGCGAAGGGAGAGTCTTGTACTTACCGACAAGACAATCGTTCTTTTTGTTACTATGAATTTGTCCAAATAGGTAACATGCTGGTTGAGACATTAATGTAAAGAAATGAGAAAGAAATACGACGGATACAACCTTTAGGAATGCATTTTTGTCGCTCTATGCCATGGAGAGGTAACATAGGTAGGTAACAAATGGTGGACATCAAGTAGGAATACACATTCTTTTAAAAGTCACCACAAAATCTATATCACTCTACAAATTAGATGTGGGATTTGCTGTTTTAATTAACCAAAACCACCCATATCAAATTCTGAATTTTATGTACGGAACACGCGGAAGGAATAAACTCACTACCTATATTTATTTATTTTTTTTGGCTGCATGACCATAAATATTACGCCTAGCCACACAATCAAGTAAGTCGTGGAGACACATGTCATGTATCTGTTTTATGAGCGACAAGAAGACATCAGATGACGGTACCTACAAGTTTTTTTTGTCAGATCACTGCATCCTGCTATTCCTTCTGTGTGTTTTATGGAGCTATGAATTAGGGCATTCATATTTCATAAGTTGTAAATCCAGTGGTATCTATAACGTGGTGTGTTATCGATTGGCCATGACACCCAGAAGTGATTGGTAATGTATTCCTATTTGATGTTCTCCTTCTGTTACCTCATACCTCTCTCCGTGTTCTGCTGACCGTTGGCGTTAGTAGTGGGTAGTGGCCATGTTTCATCGTTTATCGTATTAATCGTCCTATTACTTAAAACAAGGAATAGCTTCTTCATTTCTGCTGCTCATAAGAGTTTGTTTGAAAGATTCTTGTATACCTAAGTTTGTACTGGTGAACAATTGCTGGTGAGAGAGAGAAGTTCTTCTTTTTATTATTATTTTTTGTGAGAATAGATTCAAGATTTTTTCTCAAGGTTATGAATGGAGCTAGGGGTTCAGTACAGAATTAACTTTAACATCAGTCCTAAATAACATATTTTCACAAAAGAAAGACTCATTATTTAACTTTATTCGAAGCTCTCGCTGTTCATCAATCAAAGTCAAATTACATAGAATCCTCTAAGAATAACGTTTTGAAACGTGTTGAAAAACTCTCAAAACGCAGTTTTCTCTCGCGGGCCTTGCCCTACATTCTAGCTCGATTTTCTCATTTCATGAGCTCCTTTTCATGTTGTGAATGGCCATCCGAGAGCATTTATCTTCCACCTTTTAGGGGTCGCTTTTTCAAAAGAATTTACCTGGCTGGCAGAGAAAATAACTCGGGGGGAAAATGGCGTATCCAACGGATATACACGGGAAATGAATCTTTTATTGTCAGGTCTCTTGAAAATATAGAGGGCTGTAGGTTTTTTTTGGTGTTAGAAAACCAAGCGGTAGGGATTAGTTTTGGTCCTTGATGTTGATTTTCCACTCAGCGACAGTGTAAAAAGTTATTCACATGGGTAGCTCCAGTGTTTAGGTACCTATCTGTCCTCACCTCTTTTGTCACCTTTCGATGTTCCGTTCTGTTCTCACCTAATTGGCTGTTTTTTTATGTTTTACAACACTTGCCTAAATCAAAATCCTCGGATCTACTAATTATGAACGAATCTGATTATAAAACGAAAATTATTAGGAGGGCCATGATGAGATTCGATATTAATTTAATAGTAATATACCTGAATCGCTGGTTATGACAATGGTGTGCTATATAAATAATAATGACTGGAGTGTAGGATCTACCACTTTACAGTGTTGTGTGTCGATCTGTAAAATGTCAAGTTACAGAGCGGGTTGACATCTAATCGTCGTTGAGTGCATTTATAAAGGTCAAACGTCCTATACGTGCAGGAGAGCCGTTGCAGTCGGCTGGGACCACTTAAAAGTTCGCTAATGACAAGGCGTTCTAACTAATGATGAAGCTTTTCAAGTACTCCGTAAGTTCTCGAAGTCAGTAAGCAGTTGGTAAGCGCACACGCCCCTTGTTGCCTCCTCACCCAATTACATAATATACATCACGGGAATCGGCCAAATCCAACACTGGCACCTGCTGATGAATCTGAACACTTTCAACTAGGTAATAAGAACAATAAAAGATTGATGTCAGAAAACCGAAAACAGTTTTCTGAGAGCTACTTATTTGCTACCTATCATAATCTGAAGAACGATTCAACTACTATGTAAAATATCTAGATAGGTCCTAGAAAGTGGGATTAGATTTATTGAGACACAACTACTAACATGAAAACTGCTATTCAACGAGCTCTGCTGCTTTTCAGGCTAACGCTAGCGTAAATACCGTTCGCCAAGTGAAGGCTAAATTGAAAGCTACCAGAAATAACGTAGCATAACTTTGTAGTGGGAATTTCAATGAATTTATGTACTCGTATGTCTGTTGATATTGTAATGTCGATGCTTCATATTTTGTGCTGTGTATGTATGCATTGCCTTAGATTAAGTTAAGGGCAGAATAGATAATACCGGACTTGGAAATATTCCTAACTTATTTCTTATAACTTATAACTCTTGCTTATTCCACAGGATCAGTAAGTACATAATAATTATGATCTGCATTAAATGCGATCATAATTATTGTGATGATAATGAATATTGTTCATTTGAGTTCTTCAATGCTATTATTGACATTTATAGAATAACGCATAGATTCAACCATTTTTTTGCACATGAGATAATTTTATAACGTTGACGGGATTTTTATTTTGTAACTTCAAATCATCGTTATGAGAGGATGAAAATAGAAATGAAGGGCGGAGTTTTGACTGAAGCGGAATTAATTTGAATTATCAGTGACGTGAGCTGGTAGGCAGGCGACGTGAAAAAAAAATCAGTCTGTGGTCTTCAGTGTTATTAGCAAACATTGATGCGTCACAGCAAGTGATTAAATTGCTTGGGTACTATTTGCGTACGTTTTTGGTGTTTCTGAAGAAAATTACTTCATTGATGCTTGAGGTGAATATGGATGACGAAAATACACGAATGAGTTGGGAGAATGCCATTTCGGTTAAATACACATCAAGAAATTTGATCCTTAGATTCAGAAGACGTCAAAGTTTTTAGCTTCTTGAATAGATAAATAAAATTGTCCCATAGACACAAAGGTAACAAAACCACGTATTATCATGAAAATTTACAGCACCGATTAGGCGTTGCCTCCATATTTTGTGTTGATGTATAAGCTGTGTACCAGTGTATGATATAATATCAGGTGTGTCTTCAGAGAACTATTGCCTCCCTAGAGCGACAGCATATGGATCGAGTCTTGGCAGCTTATGAATGGCAGTTCAAATAAAACTATCGTCGTGAAAGACGGGGGGAATAAAGAGTTAATCGAAACGTGTGAGTGATAGAATTGGGAAAGAACGGCAGAGAAAAATAAATAAAAGCTCCCTCACCTTTGGCCTTTTAAGGTTGCTGGGGCGTTGAGGTTGTCAGCTCCTCGCTTCACATTATTGGGAAGTTTCGCCTTGCCGATAGCTTCAAGTCGGTTTTTCCAGCCGGATCAGATAGCTGGAGTCTTCACATTCAAAAGGGATCGTAGCGTAGGGTGTCCTTCTCGATGAAGATCTAGACATCACCATACAATTATAATCTCCAGTGTTGTGAGATAGAACGTGTATTTATCAGGTCGGACCGGGCTTTATTGACTCCATTTCAAAAGGGTTACGGTATTTTTGTGTAACTGCGACGTGTTTTGTAGAAGTTTTGTTGTGTCTGGTTGAGATTTTCTCTGCCTGAAGATAGAGAAGAACCAACCTGCCTCTGTACTCAAGTACTCTGAAGATAGAGAAGTACTCTGCCTGAAGATAGAGAAGTATGGTATTACCATACACAACGAACCTATTTATGTATTTGTGTGTGTATAAATATATGATCGTATTTGTGTGTGATACCTTACGTTGTAATTACCAATTTTGCTTGCTTATGTGAGTATTTGTGCTTAATTCATGCTCGAACGGCTGCACAGATTTCTACGTATTTTGGTTCTTATTTGAGAGTTTACATTAAAATGAATTTGGTTCATTTCACGACAATCCCCGAGTTGGAACTATCCGTAAACAGGAACTGCTTCTGCGAATTGCTGTGTAGTTAGTTCGTGTAATAGGCCTGTTACTGTTCCATTCACGATGGACACGACGCTTACGTCTTCGACCAAGTTCAAATTGATCAATGATTAAATTTAGTGGAAGCGAAGGCCCCATTACCCTTTAGCATGATCGTATGCAAACTAGCTTTCTGTAGTCCTACTCAGCGAGACCCCGAACCTCCTCTGATCCCGAATTTCAATTGTACAGGCATAACAACATGTACCTAGTAAGTACATGTACGAAGGCAAATATTGTAATAATCCCAACTACACAATTACGAAGCAGGTTTTTAGAAGTGTGGTTCATCTCACCAACCGTAATATCATCGCAGTGATCATATATTAAAATTAGAATGTCTATTTTTAGAAGTTTCTGCATTTCAAGTCAACAATATCGTTCTCAATAAGGCAGAGAATTCGCTTAATTAGTCACCAGTTTTTAAGCCGGAGTAAAGAGAATTGCACCGCTACCGCTCCCGTGATTTCACTGAGCGCCCTTTACGTACGTAGAGTGAGGTTCTCTGGAACGCCTGTTTCATGGATGTAGGTAGTAAAGGGAAAACCTTTTTTGTGAAATTTGGAAACTTTGAGATTCGAAAAAACTTCACGATAATAAAATAGACAACATGAGTAGGTAAGCATCATAGGATAGATGGCTACCATATTATGTATAATAAAGATAACAAACATGGGTACAAAAAAAGTAATTTTAGACTTCTCTCAAACATAGGTACAAAATAATAACATGATAAAGATAACGTAGGTACAAAAAAGTAGTTTTAGACTTCTCTCTACGTTTTCTTAGAGTAGATCTATCTTAAAGAAAGACAGAGAGAAGAAGAATACATAACTATATCACATATATATCGAGAGAAGTGAAGGTTTGCAACCAGATATTTTCGATATTTTTCTTCGAGTACTCGAAGAAACTTAGATACTTAACTCGACGAAATCCAACTCGAAGAACATATTATTTTCTTCAAGAATTATCAGCTCGAGGAAAGCTTTGAGTTACCTCCGTGAGTCTTTTTTCTTAGAGCTAATTCGATGAAATTTCTTCAAGTTTATGCCTCTAAAATTTTTCAGTGCAGGGAGCTTACGAAAATCGGTGGTTGAGTATTCGTACTTTTACTCTAACGTTATCAACTTGCGTAATGATTACGTCTGTACTTAACAGGTTCTACTGGCCCTCATCCAAGGCGATATTTTTAACACTTCATCTCTAAGTCCATCAGCTAACCGCATTACAACCTCCTCATGAACTCTGTTTTGGTTGTAGCGGCGACAAAAAAAAAGAAGAAAAAAAAGGTTTTTCGTTCCGAGTGCTGCAGATGGGAAGGAGTCTTCTTCACCGGTTACAAGAGGTTGAGTCAGAAGAAGTCGACGGCGGCTAATCGAACAAAAACCGACCACTTCCCTTCCCGTGACCCCGTTTAACCCATTACCCGAGTAGTTGGTTATTAGAGGTTGATCCGGATAAGGCAACGTTCTATGACAAGATGAATGAACGCGGTAAAAAATTAAACGGTAAATTGAGTCGTTCAGTGAAGAGTACTACCAGGAAATGCCTACTACTATACAGTCCTATTTACGTCTAGATACCTTCTTCATTTGTGTTCTAGAATGCTCCACGAGAGATACAAAAGGCTGGAAGGTGTGGCGCCTACCTCTACTTCCACAGCACCGTAATTCGGTGAAAAAACGAGTTTTAAGGTACCTTCCTACTTAGGTAAGTAGTTTAATGTTTAGTTTTAGTTTAGGGATCTAGAACCAATTCAAGTTTCACGTATGTCGGACGATTCGTTTAGCCATGGTGTGCGAACAGAGAGACAAAAGGAATTGACATAATAGTTTTCAAATGTCGTGGTATCCTCCCAGAACCACTCCCTGTAAACTTAAGATCTCGCAAATAAACTCAGAAGTGGGGACGAAAGACGCAGGAGAGCTGAGGGACAACCTGGGGATCCCCACCATCCTCCACTACCTAGAGGATGGAGGGAGATGGCTTCCAGGCCTATAAATACTCGCCTCCTTCGCCTTTCTAACCATTCTACGCTCTCCTCTAGTCGCTGACTATACTCTCTCTCCTCCTTACCTCGTCTCTCTCCTTTACCTAAAAGATCTTGGGCATGGTGGTGATTCGCTCATAACCAAACCAAGCAAACTCTCCCTAAAAGATCTTGGGCATGGTGGTGATTCGCTCATAATCAAACCAAGCAACTCATCCAAAAAGATCCTGGGCATGGTGGTGGTCCGCCCATAACCAAACCAGGCAACGGACCCGAAAAGATTCCGGGCAAGGTGGTGATTCGCTCATAACCAAACCGGACAAAACTCTCCAAAAAGATCCCAGGCATGGTGGTGGTCCGCCCATAACCAAACCGGGCACATCCCCCCTCGACGCCACTCGTTGTGGATGTGCGTCAAATTTACATTCACTACATCAAATATAATGAAACTGTAAGGAAACATAGAATTTCGTTTTTCTGATCAACATACAGACAGAATACGACTGCATTATCTCTCGTAGTCTCGTAGTCTTATAAATGCACTATCTCTTCCTTCCTTCTTCTTTTTCCAGACTGCAAGAGGTAGTTGAGCACCCGCATGTGGTCGAGGGGGCTCCTCTTGATAGGCGGGTGCTGACGCGCGATCTTGGTGTTCTTCTTGACCAGAAGCTCACGGTCAACAACCATGTGTAGAGGCTGTCGCGTCGAGAGCTCTGAGAGCCCTGGGTTTCCTTAAGAGATGTACCCGAGATTTCACATCGATAGAGGCCACTGTGCTCCTATATAAGTCTCTGGTCCGACCGGCCGATCATGGAGTATGCCAGTCCTGTATGGTCTCCGTACTACGATGTACATAAGGATTGCTTGGAGAGGGGCCAACGAAGATTCCTAGGATATGGTGCCTACAAGCTGAGGATGCCAGTTGATGGGATTGATTACTTGGCTCTCGCAAATGAGTATGGACTTCCCAGATTAGAGGCTCGAAGGTTGACGGCGGATAATTTTATATTACAAGCTGGTTAATGGAGGTCAGCACTGCCCCTTTCTCCTATCCATAGGGTAAAACTCGATGTGCCAAATTATGGTACGCGCCATGGCTCTCTTCAACGTACCGTTCGCCGCTCATAATTACCTATGCATCGTCCTGCCTACTGTTTGCCTTCATCCAAGCCACCGACTTCGACTTCTTTTTGGTTTATTATTTTCAATAATGAACCATTGGAATCGAGCATGAAAAAAAAAATTCTTACCCCCCCTCAAAATTTGATGGTTTACGTTTCAAGGTATGTAGAATCCAAATCTGCAATAAAAATATTTCTGTCTGTCCGCCGTACGCCGTACGCCGTACGCCGTACGCCGTACGGGCCACTTTTCTTAGTTACCATGAAAAAAAATTGATGAAATTCGGGTTATAGGTTCCGTTCGGCGTCTAGTTGGTCCTCGAAGCTCGACGTTACTGTGAGTCATCTCTAAGGGGTTCAAAATAGGGGTTGAAATTTTCAAAACGCTTATACCATTTTTTTACGTAAATATTTTTACGGTTTTAAATAGTTCTTGAACTTGCGAGTTTTTTAAGACCATCCGGAGCATCGTACGTCCAGCCGTTCGTTCACAGTAAGGCCCCGAAGTTTGCACCGACAGGCATTTTCGACTCCAGTGTGAATGAAATTGTATACAATTCAAACCAAATCTCGTAACCAGAGACGCGCCCACAATAGGAATTTGTGAATACGGCCAATCATTGGTAGGGATCACCTGATTATATTGGCGGAGTATGAAGTCGAGTTGGTTGTTCTGTGATATTATTTCGCTTGAAAAATGATGGCTCTTTTGGAGTTTGTTGGTAGGTAGTGAAACTTGAACAAACGTTGAAGTATTATTGATGGGTAAATTATTACTACGGTAAATCATTACTCAACGGTAAATTATTACACAACGGTTCATTATACCATCTACGTAGAAGGGGCTGCAGTTTGTGGGTAGGTACTTTTGCAACTTTTTTCACTCCTCATCAACAATTTCTTTTCAGAACTTCATTATGTGTGTTTCTTTTTGTTAGGTACTGTTTGTCATCGGCAGAATTATTTTAGCAACATTTAACTCGTGATTTAGGTAGGTACCTAGTAACGTGTACGGGGTTAGGTACTAACCTACGGAGGGTCTGCGATCTACATAATATGTATAGAATAGTACATATTATATTATATAGACGGGTTATCTATACATAGAGCTGTGATCTGTAACGGAAGGGTATTCTATACAAAATAATAAACCGTTGTGCAGGGATTTGCAGCGTTTTGGTTTTTGAACCTCTCACCAGCCCCCAACTTCTATTTTGTGCCCATGTGAATTTACAACTCTAAATTTTTATACGTATTGGCGTCAGCCGTACTATCAAATAAATAAATAAATAAAAATTAATATAAGTTTCCTCAGATCAGAGTCCTAAATATTGTCTTCACAAATTTGCTAGAACATACCTCTCCAATGTCCCTAATGTCAATACCAGATTTACAGTTGGGACTGGACTTGATTAGAGTTGTTTTGGACTGGATTTATATAGTCTGGAAAATTCATTTCAGGATGAGGAGAAAAATGCATAAATATGAAGTATATTATTCGCGGAAATCAGATCGAGTGGGAAGACCGAATGGTAGACAAATATGAATATGGAGGCAAAAAAAAAGATCCAGAGAGATGCGGGACTGACGTTTGCTGAGTGGGCACTGCGTTTGTATGTGTGTGTTGATACGGATGCGTATCACTGTGTGTCTGTGTACTGTTGACATGTATGTGTGTCAGGGGGGTTCTGCAGGTTGATGAGGTCACGTTATCTGGTGACGTGGAATGGCCTTTTAAAGAGGATGCCAGCACCAGACCCCGTCGAACGCCTCTCTGCCTCTACCCTGACTCCTGCCTTCCCCTGCTCAGATTCCGACCCTATATCTGTCCTGAACCCCCAGCTGCCCAAAGGGATCAGCGGTTCCGGGGTATTTTCGCTGACAAACAGATAATTTTTTGATGTGGACAGATGCTTACTGAATGTGCTTATCATTCACATACAGGGATGCTCCAGATTGACTGTTAATACTCATTCGTATAGGAAACGCTTATCTGCCACTGTACCTACCTATAGGTTGCTGAATGGCAAAAACTAATTTTTTTTAAGGTACACCCACAGAAACTACACTCCTAGCCTGAGAGGTGCCATAGTATTTTCAATTTTAATGGAAGTAGATATGGATGTGTGACAATGTGTGCCTAAGTGGTTCACGGTTGTTTTTGCAATCGACTCAGTCAATGGTTTAGTTGTACGAAGAGTTTCGGGATTGTCAATATTTATATCGGAGAAGGGAGGGTGGGGTAAATTGAACACGTTCTTTGATTTGTTATTCCACACTACAATAGTTTTTTTTATTGACACAGTTTTGGTCTAATTATTATATACCTTGGCGAAACTAATATGAATACCCTATAATGCATTAATGCATTTACTCAACAATAATATGTTTTTCAGTTTAAAAAAATTTTTGTTGGCTAAAAACCTTCAACTGTCGCGCTCAATCGGAACTTACCTTGCATTTATAGCAAACATGGAACAGTCACCAAAACCACAAAAACATGGCGATTTAGGAGTAATAAATTTATGATGTGATTATCACTTTATCATGAACTAACAAATCGTTTTAAAAGGATTTGCAACGTTTTTTCACGTTTGTTCCACCTACAGCTAAACGCGAACTATTGAATCTAATAATTTGACTTCTTTCGGATTTAATGAAAAGGTTTGTCTCTATTTTCGTATCCGGACTGAATGAGACCGAGTTGAGGGCCGTGATAGTCGATAGGAAATCGAATTTGGTCGCCCTAGATGTAAATTCGCGGGTCGAGCTTCGTTTTAATGGGGAGGGGGGTCCTAGTCGAAGAGGTTTTCATTATTCTCTAGGGGCCCTTCGTAATTTATTTTTACGACCGCATTTACTTTTTCCAGTAATCGCCGGTAAACCATTTCTGAGGTCACGCCTGGGTGCGAAAAATGAGCCAAGCTTTCCAAATGC
Organism: Leptopterna dolabrata; assembly: GCA_954871275.1. Classification (NCBI taxonomy): domain Eukaryota; kingdom Metazoa; phylum Arthropoda; class Insecta; order Hemiptera; family Miridae; genus Leptopterna; species Leptopterna dolabrata. The sequence goes on along the minus strand of OX940987.1, from coordinate 17,851,000 downwards.
TCGACCGCCATTTTTACTAACAGGGAAGCGAAACATTCGCTCAGAAAGTCTCAAAATGACTGCATAAAAATGGGAATGACCTTTGCAAAGGCAAAAGATTCAGTCATGCAGCATAATCTAATGAACGAACTTTTGAAGTACCTAACGCTGACTAACTTGATACTCAACGCTCAAACTCCTACTACATAGACCCTATCAAATATTTTCTACCTTTTCTATAAATATAATAAAACAGTGTCTGTTTGTTTGTTTGTTTGTCTCGGCATCAATTGAGAACGGCTGAACGTAGAAAGTTGCGGCTGGTACCATTTGACGCAGAATTTATCTGGGAAGGTTTATGAAAAATCCGCATTTGAATCTGTCCATCCGTTGAAACGCTATGAATGAAATACTACTAAAAAACGTGTTATAATCACTTCTATGAGGACGTTTATGCTTATAATAACTTTGAATGGTTGGACGTAAATCCGATTGTAATTAGATTCTGGATTCAGCTCGACGAGTACATTCAAGTGGTACTTCAATCAGGATGTTAGTGGGAGGGGGGTACAGGTTATGAGAGGGGGGGGGGGGGGTCTACAGAAATTTCAAAACTACTTGACCAATTGGAGTGCAACTTTGGGAATTTGTTGTGTGAACATTGAGGAATGTTTCTAACCAGGTAGGGAGGGTTCATAGGATACGGGGGGGGGGGGGGGGGGGGTTAAAGGCAGTTAGGGTTGGCATTGGGGAAGGTTTCTGATCAGTTGAGGAGGTGGTATCTGTTATGAGTGGGGTCTGTTCTACCGTTGCGAAGCGCGGGTACACAGCTAGTTTAGCTATAAAATTCAAAATTTGAATAACTATTGATCGCCCTCCACACTTAAATAATTTTGCACGCTGCGGGACTTTTCAGGTTCGGGTTTTCTTCCATCACGCTGAAATTACGAGAGTGATACTGATGACGAAATGGAGAGCGTATCTTGTTGAATTCTTGTTCTACAATATTATTATGGTACTTTTAAACCCTGCTTCACACACGCGGTTTTCGCTGAGCACCAAGCAAATGTTCGCCGAATGTCTAGTAGTGTGGAGACGAATATCCGCCAAGTAGCGAGCATCAGCCCCATCTTCACATTCGGCTTCACGGCTTCGGATTTACCTACCTTGAGATGATATGAATTGAGTCAATTTATAAATGAAACTGCTACTGCTGTTGTTGAATTGATGGAATTGAAAATTTTCTGCTGTTACAAGTAAAAGGGTATTTTACGGAATAGTTATTAAGAATTTTCAGTAAAATTTAAATAATAATCCAATAATTTTAGAAAACAATAGAATAAAACCATCAAAATCATATTTTGAAGTCAAATGCCGAAAGTTTTGGTTTTGGAGAACTTTTTGTAAAAACAATCGCAAAATACCTAGCGTAATTTTATTTGAAAATTTAAAAAAATTCACATGAGTTAGGTACTCTTTAGTTTGGCATACAAATGATGTCCGATACCTGCCTAAACGTCATATTCTGGGAGGCTCAGGGTTCCCTAAAATTCGTTTGAAACTGAGATTTTCATGCTTTGTGGGTGTCTGTGTTTGTGTGTGGGGGGGGGGGGGGGGGGGGCAAATTCAATAATTTTGCTAGAATTTATATATGAGTTACTCTTCACGTGAGTAAGAATTGCATATGATACCTCCCTATCCCCTAAAACTACTCAACACAGCAATTTTCATGGGTTTTTCCCCCCAAACGATTCCAACAAATTTGATAAGTGTTGGTGATAATCGTTGACACTACCAACAGGTGATTAAAGTTGCTGGTAGCGTCCCGTTGTTTGGGAAAATACCATTCCTATGTTTTATGTGCTTGAAAATACACGTTTGAGATTACGCTGGAAGATTCTGATTATAACAAGGGTTATGGGCCTTAAAACGATTCCACTGCGCCTGAATCATGGACGAGGAGCAAGGGAGCAAGTCTAGAACAAGTAACATTGTAAAGCTACACAGAAAGAATTACAAGACATGGTCCTTCAATGTACGGCTTGAGCTTGAAGACCAAGATTTGTGGGAAGTAGTCACTACCAATGATGAAGAGGTGTTTGCGAGGATCTCACAAGATAAGAAGAGGAAGGCATTTAGACTGATAGCTAGGGCTATTACTGAAGATATTCAGCAGGACATTCTAGACATAACTTGTCCTAAGATACTTTGGGATAAGCTCTCTTCAAGGTTTCAGCCAATGACGAGACTGAGACGACTGCAGGCTTCGAAGTGTCTTTTCTCGTCAAAGATGTCTCCACATGAAGACATGGAAACTTACGTGAACCGAGTCGTGGGATATGCTTCTGAAGTTGTCAAAGCTGGCAGCACAAAGATCGATGACGAGCAAATTTGTAACGTTCTGGTTAATGGATTGCCCGAAGAATACGAAACTACTGTGAGTATGGTATGCACTTTCAAGGACGAGGACTATACACCTGAGAGGCTAGAGAGTCTTTTATGTGGTGAATTCAAAAGAAAATTGCTGAAGAAAGAGGAATCAACCACTTCCATGGATAATGCCTTGTTGGCCAACAAGTTTTCAGAAGATGCTATATTTGTGATAAAGAAGGTCATATTGCTAGGTATTGCAAAGAAAAAAAGGGCTTGAGTAAAAACCAACATAAGGAAGAGAAAAATGAAAGATCAATGAATGCAGTATGTCTCAATGTTGCAAGTTCATCACGCAATGACGAATGGCTGATTGATAGTGGGGCGAGCAGCCATTTTACTCCATACAGAGAGGATTTCTGCTCCTATCAAGCTCTTGATAATCCAAAAGACGTCACACTGGCGTCCGACATTAGCTGTAAGATCATGGGCATTGGAGTAGTCTCCATAATATCAACAACTACGCATGGTGAATTCATTCTGCACCTCAAAGAAGTTCTCCACGTTCCCGACTTCTGCTTTAGGCTGCTGTCCATTGCGAAAATTGAAATTAATGGCTACAACATAGTGATTAAGGAAGGATCATGTAATGTGTATGATGGAAGCGATTTGATCATAAATGCAAAACGTGGGTACTCAAATATGTATTCAATCAAAAACGTCGTTTTTGTAAAACGAACAAAGAAAATTGGCACGAACGTTTCTGTCACGTTAATATGGACTCAATCAAAACTATGTATAGAAAAGAAATGGTCAAAGGGCTGAATAGTGCAGTGCTGAGGGACCAGAATGAACTTTGTGACCCCTGTGTCAAAGGAAAATCTACCCGAAAGCCCTTCCCAAAATCATGTAATCAAGAAACGAAGGATCTGCTGCAACTCGTCCGCACGGACATATGTGGCCCAATGCCAGTGGAATCAAACTCAAGGTACAAATACTTCGTTTCATTCATTGACGATTTTTCTAGAAGAGCGTGTGTATTTTTCCTGAGAAGTAGAGATGAGGTCTTGCCTTGTTTCAAAAAGTTCAGAACAATGGCAGAAAAGCAAACTAATAAGGCCATAAAATGTTTGAGAAGCGACAATGGGAGGGAGTACGTTAGCAAAGAGTTCAACAGTTTCTTAGAAGATAATGGGATAGTGCATCAGTTGACCACACCTTACAGCCCTCAACAGAATGGCGTAGCTGAACGCTACAATAGAACTCTTCTTGACCTCACGAGGTCCATGCTGATAGCGGCGAATATGCCAAAAGTTTATGGGCAGAAGCAATTAGCACGGCTTGCTACATACGCAATCGATGCCTCACGGGAAATGATAGCAGAATTCCGGAGGAAAGATGGACTGGTAGAAAACCAAGTGTCAGACACTTTAAGCCATTTGGATGCAGAGGCTACGTTCATGTTCCAAGCGTGCAAAGAAGAAAACTTGATGCTAGAGCGAAGGATTGCATCATGCTTGGCTATGCTGGAGTTTCAAAAGGTTATCGGTTATGGGATACAAAAGGACAAAAAATCCTTATAAGCAGGGATGTAGATTTTGAGGAAAATAAGTTTCCCTTTTTTGAATCAGCTAAATTGGATTATTCAGATTTTTCACAGATCAACAATGACAGTAAAGATAAGGAGGAACACAGGAGACAAGCCCACGAAACTCCTCGTCCTCCCAACCGAGAAGTGGAGATCGCCATAACACACGAAAGCTCGGGGGAGCAGGGGGAATTTGAAGAGAATCCAGCATCACCATTGAATGAACAAAGAAACGCAATAACTATGAGAGCAGAAAACGAAGAATGTGAGGACGGAAACTGTAATGGACAAGATGAGGGTGAAGGTAGTGGTGACGATGATGATGACGACGAAGAAGATTCAAAAAGCAACAGCGAAAACGGAGAGGCCTCAGCGTACGGGGGAGACGAAGAACAGGAAGGCAATTCAAAGAACAGCGAAGAGATCACAGGAGGAAGGGCTGAAGACGCTGGCATGCAGTTGAGAAATAGGGGTGCTATCAAGAAACCTGATTTTTTACAATGCCTGCCTGAGTGTTTCGAAAAACCCAGAACCCAGATCTTTCAAGCAGGCAATGGAAGGACCTGACCGAAATATGTGGGCAGCAGCCATCGAAGAAGAATTGTCTTCCCTTGAGGTTATGAAAGTTTGGGAACTTACCGATCTGCCACCCGGTAAAACTGCCATCGGCTGCAAGTGGGTTTTCAGGAAGAAGTACTTAGCTGATGGAAGCTTCGAAAGATTCAAAGCCAGGCTCGTAGCTCAAGGATTTACTCAAAAACCTGGTGTTGACTATGATGAGACGTACAGCCCTGTTTATCAGCTTACCATCAGTTAGACTCGTTCTGAAACTAGCGGTTGACAAAAATTGGATTATCCATCAGATGGATGTGAAAACAGCTTATTTGAATGATGAATTAAAGGAGGAAATATATATGAAACAACCGGAAGGAGCAATAAACCCCGGATCAGAAAGGAAGGTATGTAAGTTAATGAAGAGCCTGTATGGTTTGAAGCAGTCAGGTCGATCTTGGTATGAGACTTTGGACGAGAAGTTGAGGGAGGGGGGAATGAAGAGATGTAAGGCTGAACCTTGCATTTACCTTCAAAACAAGAATGGTCAAGTCAGAATAATATTAGTATATGTGGACGATTTGATTCTGATATCTTCGAGCCAAACTGCCATGGACGAAACAAAAGAAATGCTTAGGAAAAACTTTGAAATGAAAGATATGGGAGAACTCCACTATATTCTCGGTATTGAGGTGACGAAAATGGAAGACGGCTCATTAACGCTCAATCAGACGAAGTACATAAAAGAAATCTTGAGTGAATTCTGCATGACAGAATGCAAACCTGTAAGAACACCTATGGAGCCTAATCAGTGTTTAAGCAAAGCTAATTGTCCCAAAACAAAACTAGAAAAGGAAGAGATGTCGATCATTCCGTACAGAAGACTTGTGGGTAAGTTGATGTACCTCTCCCAAGCAACACGTCCAGACCTCTCCTTTACTGTTTCCAAGTTGGGACAATTTTCGTCCAATCCTGGCAACGCCCATTGGTTAGCGGCTAAACGGGTATTGAGATACTTGAAGGGTACCATGAATCATGGATTCAAGATAGCGAAAATGGCGGAGAAGAAGGAAATTGAAGGTTTTTCTGATTCAGATTGGGCTGGAGACAGAGATGACCGAAGATCAACAACTGGTTTTATCATCCAATTAAATGGAACGGCAATTGTCTGGAAATCAAATAAACAAAGTTCAGTCGCTCTGTCAACAATGGAGTCGGAATTTGTGGCTCTTACGACATGCAGCGTTGAAATGCTATGACTCACACAAATCCTGCACGAATTGGGAAGTACAAATCCAATGCAAAAGGAACCGGTGATATTCTGCGATAACCAGTCCGCTTTAAACTTTGCGAAGGGGAATAGCGTGACCGCACATTCCCGGCACATTGATATAAAGTATCACTTTATGCGAGACCTGGTAAAGGATCAAAAGTTGTCACTAGAGTACGTCCCAACGAGAGACAACATTTCGGACATCCTCACCAAACCTTTGTCAAGGCCTCGTAACGAAGAGATCCTAAGCAAGATAGGAATAGAAGAGAAGAAAGGAGGTGAATATGTTGGTGATAATCGTTGACACTACCAACAGGTGATTAAAGTTGCTGGTAGCGTCCCGTTGTTTGGGAAAATACCATTCCTATGTTTTATGTGCTTGAAAATACACGTTTGAGATTACGCTGGAAGATTCTGATTATAACAATAAGAATCGCATGAGTTGAGCCGCCTCCACGCCTGCGGGATTCGCCGAACACCAAGCAAAAGTTCGCCGAATACCTAGCAGTGTTGATGGATGTTCGCGATTCGCCAAACCCCGAATGTTCGATGCTGGATGCTCCGACCAGAGTCGGTAAGTAGCCCACTTCAAAGGAGTAATAATGTTCGATGTTCGCCAAACATCGAGCATCAGCCGGGCAAAGCCCCATCTACAGATGCGGGTTCAAAGCTCCCCGAATCGAGAAGCATTTCTCTGTGAATCACATAATTCTTCCGTCGTTTACACCAATTTTCACCCCTCGACGCAGCAATTTTCATGTTTCTTTTTTGGCCGTCTCCCAAACGACTCGAACGATTTTGATGAAATTCACATGAGTTGCTCTTCAGGTGGGCACTACAAATCATATCCGATCCTTCCATCCCCGTCGCTTTAGGTACTCTGAGGCGCCACCTCCATGAAACCGCGATCGCCAACTGTACGAATATTCTTCGTTCCTGAGACGAGCACGATGCTTGGAGAACGCCGCATGTGTGTAGGGATGGCGAATGCCAAGGCAAATACCAATCCGAGCAGCGAGGGGTTCGCCAAACATTCGGCGCTCGGCGAATACCGTAAGTGTGGAGCCGGATTTAGATGGTTAGGTTTAGCCGGCTACGATGTACATGAACGTACAGCACTTTTCTATGTTGAGACTGGTGTGATAAGCCACAACGCCTCAAGAAGCCTCAACGCACGCGTAGCGTGGAATCCTTAGATAATAATTATGCTTTTAATTGAACACACAAAGTGTACATAGTCTACACAGCTTGGGTTTCTCGCCAAAACCATGTCAACTATCCCCACAAAATGTGGCTTTCGGCCTTTTGGCAAAACAAACGAATTATGTTTCGAGGATTCGAAAATTATCATGTCCGCACTCACGCTTTTCAAACGAAACGCATCTACGCGGGGGGAAATGGGAGAGATGGATTCGTTTTGGAGAGACTCCAACGATTTTCCGTCTGGAATGGAGGAAGTCCCTTGTTGGACCGGTTGGAGCAATAGACTGGGTGAAGGGTGATGCTGAAACGAGGAAGAGCTTTTTGGAGTTCGGCCAGGGGTTATGTTATGCGGCGAAACCGAGAAATAGTGCGCCCATATAAACAGCGCAACGGAGAAATATAATGTACTTAGTACTTCAATAAAAAGCAAGCTGATTTATACATAAAAAAAAAAAAAATTAAATGACTGACTTGACTGACTCCCGGGTGACCTCCTCGGTGTAAAATACGCCTCAGTTGTTGCTGACGGGTTTAAGCGTTTCTTGACCCCCCAAAACTCGATTGTGACCCACTTTTTCTTGAAACAAACCTATTTTTGACTATTTTAAACAGCATTTTCAAGTCTTGAGTCACCATTCTGCCTATACCACTTTTGGTAAATACCCATCTATTTACCATGGTTTCAATCCATAAATATTATAGATACACATTTACAGATATATATATCTGTAAAAAATATCAATTTACCAGATTAATATCAGTTTATTATTTCAATAATCGAGTATGGGGAACCCCCCCTCCCCATTCAAAATTTGTTGGTTTGTGTTTCAAGGTATCTGCCTACCTACGTAGAATCCAAAAATGGAGTAAAATGGTCGGTCCGTCGACGCCGTACGCGGCACTTTCGTTAGCTACCAAAATTCGTTATGAACCAAAATTAAAGGATTTGGTTTTGTGGAGCCCATTTGGGTCTACTTGGCCATCAAAGCTCGGCGATACTATCAGCCATCTCTAAAGGGTGAAAAACAGGGGTTTAAATTTTCAAAAGGCTCGTATAGCTACTCATTAGAAGGAGTGTGGTTTTTATTACGTTTTTTAAATTGATTCGATCTTTAGCTTTTTTACGCTGCATTGTATGTCCAGCCGCTCGTTTACGTAGTAAAGCCCTGAAGTTTGAACCGAAAGGCTTCGTCAACATGGTGTGCTGGTTGTAATCACTCATGCCTTTATGCCATGTCAAGATTTTTCCCTCGTTGTTGTGGACAGACACGGAAACTAATTTGTTCATTGATTTCTGAAACGCAAAACGCGAGTGGAAACTTTGATTTTGGTGGAAATAAATTTGTCTCGACTCTTTCACTAAAACTTCCCTACCTCCGGTAACATGAAAGCGAAAAATCCCACAAAGCATCAAGAATTCCCACATGTAAACGTCCCATTATAAAAATGATTCCATTCGATTTCACGAAAAATGTAGCTGAGATTCCATTAAGTCACCGACTGACCTCAAGCCAGTGGCCATATCGACCTCAACTGCAGCGGTGATTATATTGTGTCTGCATCCCTTCAATGTTTTCCTCCATTTTGGACAGCATTTCGAAAGGTCAAAGGGCAAGTTGCCACGCCCAGTGGAAAACGCCCGTTTCCTCCTTTGAACCTCATATTTCATTTCGGGCTTGATGTTTTCTACGGTGAATTACTCGCAATAAAACTACGGGATTACACGTAATAAAATTCAACCTATAATTTAAAAATGAACTGCCTATATGAGTAGAGTGAATTTTTCATTCCAATTGTTAACCTCTAGCCTGTCAACTTCTTCTTTCGGGTTGAGTTTAGCATACAACGTTGCCTACCGTATACAATCCGTGGATTTCTTTTTGGGCCTACAGTCATTTCTATCAGGAGCCGGTTCCCTAAAACAAACCACAACTTTACCAATAGAGTGACCAAGTATGTAGTATCCAAGTTCATGTTTAACGAAAATGTATACGTGATAAGAAGTATATAGGACAAGCCCAGGCTAGCGGCCATTCACCATTATTATCACCTAACTGTTACAAAATCTGCAAGGGAATACAAAAGTTCTTGTCATGCAGCATGACCATATTAACCAATTTTGCAGTCTGTTTTTTCCCCAACTTTTTACCATTTTCAAAAGTTGAAGCCTAAAATAAATGCCTGTTTTATTTTTTACTTGAGTAGAATTCAAAAATGAAAACTTCTGATCACTGAAAGAAATCAAGTCATGGTTCATTTCTCCATGAAATTTTACGCAGAATCCAATTTTGCAAATGAAACCTAGGAGGTCTCATTGTAAAAAAACAAAGTTAGTGCGCGTTGCGCACGTTTTGCGCATTCACACAATGCTGGAAAATGTCATATTTTTTTTTGGGTTTTATGGGAAAATTCATGGCGACTATTAAACTTTTCTTTCTAGCCGAATCTGATGCAGGCCCATCAAATTTTGGATTTACATGGATAATATTACATCATAATATATAATCGAATTATATATTATATAATATAATTATAATTATATAACGCTCTCCTATTTTATTAGTTCACATGTACACGCCCTTCTGGTCGACCCGGTGACCTCACAACGCCTCCCACTACCTCTCCAGATGCCTCCTGTCCTAAACCGACAAATCCTGTTTACCGTTTCCTCAACCGAGTAAAACCAATCTTCAATCCAACTCAATCAAATAACTCAATCTTCATTCGTCTATCGGATTTATTTAAAAAAATAAAAAATAAAGCTGCAAACACAATGGTTACACAATGGTTTATTATTTACCTGTATAGATGCCTCTTCTGCGTAGATCACTGCTTTCTGTAGTCAATACCTACCCTCGAGCTCCCCCCAGGAAAGCCCTAAATCGAGTATTGGAGCCGGCCCGGGAATTAGCATTTCATAAAAATGCGCAGGATTCAATAATTCAACGATTAATTATTTGTTCTTATTCATGAAGCATAACGCTAGTAGTTCAAGATACAAAGAGTACCTATCAACAAAATCCAAACGAGCTCCATTCTTCAAATGAAATAATATCACAGAACAACCAACTCGTTTTCAGACAGCCATTCGTTATTATAATCAGGTGCTCCCTGGCAACGACATAGGTATACCGTTTCATTCACGATCATGTTGAAGAAGCTTTTTGGTGCAAACGAACGGCTGGACTTGAAATGCTCCGGGTGGTTCCCATTGAAGTTTCCGAGCTACGGCGTTCTGGAAATTTCAGTCCCTATTTTTCACCCCTTAAGAGATGGCTGGCAGTAACGCCGAGCTTCGCGGACCAAATACACCCCATGTTAGACCTACAAACCAAATTTCATTAATTTTGGTTCATGGTGACTAAGGAAAGTAGAGTACGGCTGAAACAGTAGGTACCTTTTTTCTGTCTCGTCATGAATTTTCAATTGGTGGCGTTTAGCTACTTCTGATGAGTTTCAGAGATTTTCGGCCCTCTCCGATGCCCCAAAACTGAATTTTACCCTCTTTTTTAAGGAAGAATAATTTTTACGATAAACTGAAACAGCCTTCCTAGGTACTGATCTATCAATTTTGTTATTCGGTTCAAAAATGCCCTAAAAGGTTTTGCACACAATGAATCCTTGGAGTTATACATTATCTACTTGTATAGAAGACGGTAGATGTACATTTTTCTGTATGAATAAACGTGTATTCTTACACCCGATCGGGTCGTTGTTCAATGTCGTGGATTTGAAGTTAGTGTCGTCGAGATGCATCACTTCCACTCTCCCGGACAAATAGTAACCATTGGGTTTCCTCAACATAATATATCGATATTTGACGTTGATATTAGAAACCCTGTTGACAAAAAGAGCCCATTGGTCTGTGTAGGAGTGAGGGTGGGCAATAGGTACGCATACGTGGGTTCATTTTTTCAAAGACGGGATATAAATCATGTGCAGGCCTGCCAGGCATATTTCTACGCTGTCATTTATATGGACATCCCATTTCAAATTGACAGTTTTACGATAAGGAACTATAATTATTATGGATGGGCATGTCGGAAAAAGTTCACTGAACAAATTGCATGAAACAAGTCCATGCAGCATGACCATCAGAGCGAACTTTCATCAAACCAATATAACAAATATAACATCGATGTTTGAGCCCACATAAACTCGAATTTGATCAACCCTGCTGAGAAAAACAATGTACGTCTAAAGAAGTATAGGTACGGTGTCTATCTGAAAAGCATAAAATTGGTTGTTGTTTAAACCAAATCTGAATCCAAAGCAAGCGTACATCACAGTAGTGTGCAAGTACGAAATATTCACCACGTTTTCTATTTCGTAGTTTGGGAAAAATTTTCAAAATGCCATAATACATATACAGTGTAGCACTCAAATAATCATCTACTTTTATGTAGGTACTAGTGAAGTAAAATAGAACTCCCAATTGTAAAATAATACCTATGACTTGATCTTCATAAATCTAGTATTTGTCTTCTCTCTGGATCTTGATAAATATAGTACTTGTCTCCTATAATGATCGTGCCAGCGAAATAGGTGGTACCTAATATTAGTATAATTTCAAAATTTCGTAGAAGTTTTGTTCTACGTATGTGTTCTATCGAACATAACCTAATTGTTATGAATTTAGAGCTGGCAACAAAATTATAGTCAATGATAAATTGCAATTATTGATAAGTGGTAATTATTGTAGGCTTGTGTTATATATGAGTTGGTTTGTTATTTTCACCTATCTTTGGATTTTTATTGAATATGAAATGGATGTATTGGTTGCATTACTGTGCAATATGCAATTTATTGTCGACTAGGGTTTTTTTACAGTACATACACGGTTGACATGAATGAATATACCTATATTAATGAAATCCTCTCAATTTTGATGTGTCATGGATGAGGGAGGTAAAACTAGCCGCCCATACAGCGTGCCTTTCCCCGCCTCTCCCGAAAGGTAGGGATGAAGTGTGACAGCTGCCCCTGGAGAAACATTAGGTTAATCATATTTACGCAACCCTTCCAGGAATAACTAATCGTTTTCGCGAACCGACCACGGCATTAGCCGCGTGTCAAAAAGATCGGGAAAGAGCACGGATCCAATATAAACTAGGACGGGATTTCATACCGTCACACTCATCCCCTTGAAAACATTTTCAATAATAAGTAAGTAGAATGAATGTAGCGACGAAAGGAACTGAAACATGCGTTGCAAACAACACAAAAACATAGTAAATGTAATGCATATTAAGTGTATAATGTATAATCACACCAGCAAAATGCTGGAGAATAGCGCAGTTTTACAATTTAGTAAAGGCTTTGTTGTAAATGTTATATTCATTATTAATTGTAAACTGCAGGTGTAGGTAAGTGGTTAGGTGGTAAGTGGTAGGGATTAAGAATTGGTTCAGCATTATCAGAGGAAATTTTGGATTTTCATTTCGACAAGAATCAGGTGTTTTTGGGATTTTGTACAGTACATGAAATTCAGCCATTATTGTAAGCTTGAGGAATATAGATTGGTTTGTTTTTTTAGGGTGAAACTTTCGATTACGACTTGGACAAGTTTGGGACATTTTTGAAATTTCGCACAACATTTGAAATGCATCTTCTTGCATTGTGCAACTATTTTGTGAGACGATGTGAAGTTTTGGAATTTTCGAAAAGTACCAACGTGAAGTGCATCTAGATTTCCTGCATTTAATTTATCTAGATCGTGTACTAGTACAAAATGAAACAAAAACCCGCATTGCACAATTATCACAATGGAAATAGTACAAACAATCACACCAGTGAAATACATAACAACTGCACAATTTCATAAAGTATAATTTGCTGACGGTGTTTTATTCAATATTAAACAAACACTGCAGTAAAGGTTTTCTGTTAATTATTATTAAACAGCTCATTATTGAAAATAAAATAAATTATCATCAATACAGTACGTAACATATATTTACACCAGCAAAATGCAAAATTGCACAATTTTAAAATCTGGTGGGTGTAGGTAGCTGATTTCTGTTGTAGGCTGGAGCATTAAGAATTGGCTTGTTGTTTTCATGTCGAAAAGTGTGGATTTCTGACAATGGACGAGGTGTATTTCGGAATGTCTTATTACCACAAGAAATGGAGTAAAAACCCTTAAAAATCGGTAAAATTTGGAATAGAAAAATTATTATTGATATACCTAATAGGTAAAAAGTGTACAATTACACCATCAAAATACATAAGAACTGTACAAATCTGAAAACTGGTGGATGATTATTGTTAACTGTTTATTGCAGGCCAAGGTAGATAGATGGCTATTATCGTAGCTTGGGAAAATATGGATTGGTTTGTTATTTTTACGTGGCAAATGTTTGAATTTTGAATTTTTACGAGCTAGAAAGACTCCTTAAGGGTTTCGTATTATCACACGAAATGGAGTAAAAAACCCGGTTTTAAAAATCGGTCGAATTTGGTAAATAAATCAAAATACATAACAATTGCAATAACAATACAATAACAATGCAATAAAAATACAATAATTACACCAGTCAACTAGATACAATTGCACAATGTCATACATTTGCACAATTTGTTTATTCAATATTAATCAAACATTACAGTAAAGGTTTTCTGTTCATTATTAAAAATTCATTATTAAACAGCGCATTATTGAAAATAAAATAAATTATCACCAATAAAGTACATAATATATAATTAAACTAGCAAAATACATAAGAACTGCACAAACCTGAAATTTGGTGGATGTTTATTGTTAGTAACTGTTTACTGCAGGTGTAGTTAGGTGCTTATTATCGTAGGTTGGGGCAATATGAATCCGTTTGTTGTTTTTACGTGGCAAATTGTGGAATTTTTATTTGTACGAGTTGTAAAGAGTTTCGTATTATCACATGAAATGGGAGTACACAAAACGGTTTAAAAAAAAAGGTCAAACTTGGTAAATAAATTATAATACATAGAAATTCCAACAGTAATGCAACAATCACACCAGTGACATACATAAAAATTGCACAATTTCATACAGTTGCACTATTTATTGTCGGTGTTTTATTCAATATTCAAAAAACATTAAATGGAGTAAAGTTTTTCTGTTAGTTATTAACAATGAAATTCATTATTGAACAGCTCATTACTAAAATTACCATAATATATATCATCATTCACGAAATTATCGTGAATATAGTGCACAATATATAATCACGCCTGCAAAATCCATAACTGCACAATAATTTTAAAATTTGGAGGGTGTTATTGTTAGCTGGGTATTGCAGGCGTAGGTAGGTGGTTATTGTTGTAGGCTGGAGCAATGAGAATTGGCTTGTTGTTTTCATATGGAAAAGTGTGGAATTCCTTTGGACGAGGTAGATTTCGGAAATTCGTATCATCACAAGAAATGGAGAAAAACCCGGTTTTATAAAATCGGTAAAATTTGGAGAAGAAAAAAAAAAAAATAATTATCGATACAGTACATATTGTATAATTACACCAGCACAATACACAAGGAGTACACAAATCTGAAGTTCGGTGGATGTTTATTGTAGGTAATTGTATACTGCAGGTGTTGGTAGGTGGTTATTATAGTGGGTTTGGGCAATATGAATTGGTTTGTTGTTTTTACGTGGCAAATTGTGGAATTTCGAATTTGTACGAGGCAGACAGACTCCTAAAGAGTTTCGTTGAAATGGAGTCAAAAAACCGGTTTTAAAAATCGGTCAAATTTAGTAAATAAATGAAAATACTGACCTGATTTGTGCGTTGAAAAAACAGCTTTGGCGCCACTGCGGATCACAAGACTCACACTGGGGGGGACGTTCTGTTTACTGGAACTGTGCTATTGATTGTGGGCCGGTCCCAGTTGAAAGGGGGGCAGGGGGCATGCGCCCCTGGAGCTCCCTCACACCCCTGGAACAGACCTCGTACTCGGGGTCTCCCTTGTATCCCCTCTCGCCCCTTGACGACGGCAGCCTCCTCGCCTTCATCAAGAGGTTCTTCCCGAAAGATCCGGTGGTTACCATATACCCCCCCTCCGCCACTTGTTCTTCATTTCGCTCGGAAACCCTCTTCCTGTAAACTCACCGACGTTCATCTCTCGGAGGGTTTACTGAAGGAGGAAATGAGAGAAAACCTCTTCAGATACCCCCACCTTCGTATCACCTCTGGGTTCGCCCCTTCACATCGCTTCATCTTCAGCTGTCACTTCACCCCCCACAAGCCACGAGTGTCAAGTGTCAGATGTGTCAACAGGTGAAATATTCGTGCCGTTCTCTAAATACTTTCGTGGAGGGTTCAACGTGCTCGAACAAGCTACATAGCTAATTCCCCAAGAAAGCCGGCAGGATCCAACACCTCTAGAATGATCCAATTTCGGTTTCAACCCCGTGTACGTGTACAATCCGCCAAAATAACAAAACTTATACAAACGATAGGCGAATCTGGGCCTCTAGAACGCTTCAAACCCTTACAATAAACCTCACACCTTGGAATAAACCTAATAACCTTGCAACAGACCTCACACTATTTTTTGTATTTTTTTATATATAAGGGAAACAATTACCTACAGTGTGAAAGAAAATATACAATCAACAGCTGTCGTGGCCATAACTTTAAAACATTAAATACAAGGCAAAGTACACTGACAAATAATAAGTGAAAAAGTTCCAGTCGTGCAGCATGGCTATAAGAGCGAATTTTCAAAGGAATATTCTTACTGTTGCGTAAAAAGATGATATAGCGAGAAACCATACAACTTTCTGTAAAATTATATAATTTTTCGAGATTTTAGCCATTTTTTAAACCGATTTTTGACCCTGATAAAGTCAAAGCTGACCAACTATTTTTTGAGAAAAATATCGAAATAGTCACTCTGTCTGCCATGAATCGCCATACCACAAAAGTCAGGTGAATTAATGTTTATTGATTTTAGCCCTTAATACCAATGTTTACCCCCCCCCCCCCTCCAAATTTGACCCCTATTCTGTAAGAAAAACAACTGAAATTGTCTTTTTCTGTCTTTACTCAACCTTCCATACCACTGATAGTGATTTCTTATCAACTGGTCGAATTCAGCCGTTTTTACCGATTTTTGACCCCTATAAGAACTCGAATTTGACCCTCTTACAGTTTTTGAAAGTTCCTCATCTTCGAAATCATCCTTTTGTTTGGCAATACGAACATTTTGGAGAAATTTGGAATTATTATCATGTAACCAACGTCAGTTATCTAAATCTAGGGATAAGTTCAGGGTGCTCTGAAACGGATTTGCCTGCAAGAAAATTTCAATTTCAACCATTCTTGTTCTGAAAATTTTAGACCCGCTGCAATAGTTTCATTTTTTTTGTTGAAATTCGCCAAAAGATCAGCTACCTAGCCCTGAATCATCATAGACGTACTTCAAAGTGAGAAGAGAAAAAATATCGTTCACGTAAGGCACAGACACGCGTTATCATTTACTAGAAACTACGTAATAATGCGTGTGAAAAGTTTCGATACTTTTCCTCCTAAAACCAGTAGGTACCTTGGAAAAAGCTATAAAAATCATGAATATATAGTTAAGACATGCGCCATAATTTAATAGAAATGTTTCGGTAATAATGCGTTATCGGTTATTAGTGAATTTTGGGGAGAAAATTAAACAGGTATCAGTCTAAAAATTAAATAAAGTCGTTTCCAATAATGGAAATGAAGTATTGATTCTCAGGTGCTTTTTAAGAAAAAGAGGAATCGAAAATACTCTTCTGTGACAGCGGCTGTTCTCGAGTCATTTATTGTTCCGGTGAAGACGGGGTTGTTTTGGTGGAAGCCCAATCGATGATAATCGTTATCGGTGATAATCTCACTGGTCTATGAGGGGGACTCTCGAGGGTCCACTGCCCACACTCAGAAAATGGTAGCAGAGCGTGGTTTGGTGGTATGCGCTGAGTAATTCACCATAGTCCATCCACCTCTGCGGGCTTTCCGGAAAGATAAACCCAAAGGTTTCCAGAAGGATTCCTTCACAAACATCCTGTCCCTTTGATAATACATACATCTATTGGCTTCCCCACCCCCTTTCTCCCTTAAGAGTGTCAGTATAATTAAAATATATTGAGCTCTTTTGAAGGGAATTAATGCCGTGTCCCAGTTTACAAGTCCCAACAGATGTTCCATACTAACGATGGATCCCTACAGGTTGCCCTGATGAGCAACGTTCACCGGTCAACATCTACCAACATTTTTCTCCGCCAATACTTCGGAGGAGTGTGACAGTGGCTGTTCTCGAGTCGTTTATTGTTCCGGTGAAGATGGGGTAGTTTTGGTGGAAGCCTAATCGATATCCCTTTTTAACGAGCAGCAACACAAGTTCTGTCTTGACTACTTCGGAAAGATTATCGTTTGCGTAACGGCTAATGACAGTTGGCTGTGACGTCGTCTAATCCTCGTGAAATTAATCGATTAGCTTTCCCCGTCCCTCTAAAACGAACGAGCTTCTCTCCAGGGTTAACTTCTCTCAGGGGGAAACTCTAGTTATTCGAAAACCACCGGAACCTGGAGGAAACTGACCTGAGAGCCTCGTCGGATCATATTGCGGCTTGAGGTCAGCATCTCCGCTGACCAATATTGCTGATATTGTTCAAGTTGAACAAGAGGCGTCGATCACTAGGTTCTTACAGGATTGGAGAACGATGGTCCCGGTCATGAAGCATGACCGCATTGAGCGGATTTTCGAAGTAAAATATGGTTAACACAGAATGTGGGGTCCTTGGCCTGAATGAATCGAACAGTTCATTTACCAAAAATGGCAGGTCCAATGCAATAGCTTTATTTCTTCGAAAATTTACTGAAAAAAATTTGTTCTATCTTTCAACTGATTTTTTTCGACTACTGATCAACTGGCCTTAAGTCAGGTTCAGCAAAATAGAGAAGACGCAGCAAAATTCTTCCATAGCGGTCCACTATTTCCTTGTAGATGACCCTTCTTTCTGAGCACGGTGCAAACAAACAGAAATTAGGCTGTTTCCTTTCCTTTCATTCAAGATCCCAGAAAGAACAACAAAGTAGCAAATTCGAAGCTCGAACTCGATGTCATAAACATGTGTGATTTAAATCAGCTGCTCCCTGGGGAACATAACTGGGCCTGGAGTATTACCGTTTGATTCATAACACTCTGAATTCCACTAAAGTGCTTACCCTTTGAAAGGGGCTTGGACTTATTTGCATAAAGAATAACTGCAGCTGAACCAGCCCCCACACAGCTGGGCTGACAACAAACTTTAGGGGCCAATTCATGAACTTGGTTTTCTCATGTTTCTGTACTTATATTCTTCATTATGCACTACATAATTATGTTATTGAATAAATAATTTAACTGAATTGAAAGTTACCTAAACATTGCAGCTTGATTAGCAGCAATTCGACGTAAGTGTCTGATTTCCTGTAAGTAGGTATGTGTAATTGTTATAACTTATTGTTGCGGTTTTGTTATATTGCTGTTATGTTGTGGTTGTTAGGTTGCTGTTAAGGTGCTGTTATTGATGCGCAGGATATTTTCTAGTAAACACGATTTTGACCTTCCAATGAGCGGGCCTCGGAAAACGCATCGCCGCGATAAGACTATGAAATACCGCTCAATTCATCGCCTCGATTCGCCAACGGTACGAATTGACGTAAAGCTGAAGATACACGCGTTCACACGAGCACCGAAAAATCGCTTGGAACGATACCAATCCGGGAAGAGGGATGGCCTCGGGCCTCGCCTCTAATATTCCCTCAACCAATAGACTTCATTCCAGCAATAATTCTTCAGCCCGTTTCGTTTTTCTGGCTCGGCCCCTCAAAAGCGGTTGGTTTCATTTTTTTCCGATTTTGGCGCTTTTCAGATAAACCACGTTTATGATACATAAATCATGAATCCCCCTTATCTCTACTACTCTGAACACGAATCCTACGGTAAAAACATTAAATGTTGGCACCTTTAATACTTCGGCCACTTAAATACCTACTTTTATTATGGTCGCAATTAGCTGATATTGGGGCGTAGGTGAGGATGGGTCCACAGACTCCTATGTCCATTCCATCATTCCTGACCAATGATCATAAATAATAATATTATGCTCAATTGTGTTTTCTGTGGGAAATCATTCAACTCTAAATTTTTGAATTACAGGTATCTACATTTTATCAACAGCAAACTAAATGTAGTGATTTAATAAAGTAAACAATGATTCGGCTCGAAATATTTTCCTTTCGTCCTCCTTATCATTTTCAGACCCTAAAATATAATTTCCACAATTTCTAGGTTAATAAGCGAAATTTCAATTCGAATTCAATAGAGTTCAGCTGGGTAATTATAATTATGTTGGCATAAGGGAGTTAGACGAACAAGATTCCTACTCGACAATACTAGTTAACGGGAACATCAAGCTGCGCTTTTCTGTATGTACGTGTAGAGATGGGTAAACAATTAACACCATTAAGGATGAATACAGTCTGTGAAAATTAAGATGTCCAGGTAACGCCAACTGGTTCTCTGTTCGTGGAATATGTGGACTGAATAAGTCGGCCAATATATCCACCTGCTATCTCTGAAAGGTTAGAATATCATATTTTTATCCAGAACATTCACATGCAGATACAACAGTAGGTAAATACAACATAGGGAAAGTAGGTAGTGTCCTTGTTCCTATCTCATTCTACTCGATATTATGCTCGTGTCGTCGAGCTTCGAGTCTCTAAATTCCTTCATTTTCTCCTGGTTTAATGAGCCCTGGTAGCCCTACGTTATAAATATATCATAGGACTTAGGATTTTTCTTAATTATAACTATACCCTATTTATCAAGTTACCAGTACTTTCCGTGCCTTTCTGCACCATCTACGACAAAATTCCAGTTTATATTTTGTTAGTAGTTTTTGTGCTGTTTGGGCTCAAGTATGTTTCCATGGATTATAATTACTGTACAGTATATTACTGTATGTACCTACGTTTGGCTATGTGTCGTAAGAATCAGTCGAGGTCTGGGAGAATAATGTTTCAATCTGTCATAAAACGAGTTTGGTAGTCCGGTATTCTTGCGTTGCTTATGTGTGGATGTTTATGATAAAAGAGGTACAAAACCTTCAAACACCGCTTCCATAGTGAATCCATACTGAGGCTTCAACATGCTGCTAGATGGACGTTGGCAAAGGGATACGAACAACCGAATTTCTACAACATTAACCAAGTGGGAAACATTCAGAGCCAAGCTTTCCTGTACGTGGTGTTGGTGGATAGACCAAACTATGGCCATCCTGCAGCCGAATTTGAACTGAGCAACAACTAGCCAAATAAGTACACGTTAGGTAATTTAGTTTTCAAGTTGGTTCAACGGCCTTGCAAGGTTTCCTTAGGACTGGCCGAAGATTATTTGAAATATTTGAAAAATATACCAACCAGGTTCCTATTCACCCTTCTTTCCTAAACTTTCAGCCCGTCAAGAGTATTTCGTTGCTGAAATACAATCCTGGAAAATGAAGATATCCAGGTCACCGAGAAACTCGAATTTCCCCTTCTATGAAAAGCCCCGGAGTGCGGGTAATGGATGATGGAAGAGGTTCGTGGCCTACTCTTGTCGCTCCTTGGAAATGCGTCATCCTGACTCCTTACTAACAGGTCCTACACTCACGTCATTAAATAACACACACAGACACACGCTGAAAAATACACACACACACACCTTGGCCATTCGGGCCCCACTCGATGTGCCCCCCTTGTTTAGCGATTCAGGCCCGCTGATGTTTCCTCCTGCCTTCTCTAATGATTTAGCTAAACCAGTTACTCAGTTGTCTACCTTCAAAAGAGAAAACGCTCAAGTATTCTCCACCCCAGAGCATCCGAAAAGGGAAACTCGTCGGTGAAAAGCCTAACTTGAGGTTTATCCTTGGTGAAAACTTGGATAATTAATTTCCTCTTACCCTTCGATTCACCTCTGAGCCGAAATACTATTAATTAATTAAACCAGAATCCAACCTCGGTTTATTTTATACTCTTCTTCTTTCATCGCTCAGCTTTTTAGAGGTAAGAGATTGCCTAACTACATACAGCCTTAATGGCCAAAGTGATATTGATATACCAGTGTTATTAAGAGAATTGACATAAATAGAAATACACTTACAACACCAATATGAGCAATATAAGTTGCAATAAAAATAAAAATGTAGGTATAAATTGCGGTTACATTACCAACTTGAGAATACGAGTAGCAGGGACCACTTACCTGAAAACGAAAAACAATCATGCAAGTCAAGTTATATGTATAGCAACGAGGCAAATTTAAATGATTAAAATATACGGACATTGCTGGAGGGAGGGGGGGGATTTGAATTCAAATGTTACTACTATCTAAAACAAACGAAATAAATTATAATGTTGAATGGTACCTATCTATTGGGGTAGGTACGCCTTTTTTTTTTGAATGAAATTAGGTTGCATGCTGAAAATTTTGGCACCATCCGCACGCGTATTGTATACAGTTATCAAGGATGTTCGGTTCCGAGTCGTTTGTTGCATTTTTGTTGCACATTACTGAGCCACATTTAAAGTAATGGATACTGTAATTATTATCCATTAAAATGTTCTAACATCTGTAATGACACAGAAAACTCATTTCTGCCCTCTAAAATAACCGGTTTTCACTAAAATAAAATGTTTATGACTCTACCACTATAGGTGCATAAATATTGACAGTTTATTTCAAGTTTTTCTTGTCCACATTTACTATGGGATATGCCGGCATATTAAACGAGTCCGGGAGATGAAGCACTTTTTATACGATACAACCCACAGTAGGTAACTACGCGAAATGATGTTTGCTGCAGAGCTTCCGATAAGTTTGCACATTCACTTAAGCCAAGGACGCAATGCATAGATGGAAACTTTTGTAACATTTATGAATTTTGACAACACTCAGGAAGCCTAGTTATGATATCTTTTAAAAACGTGGCAAGCAGCATTTCGAAGTCGAATTGGACATTTTACAAACCGAACTGGACATTTTACAAACCGATTTGGACATATTCCAAACCGATTTGATTTTCCAACCCGATTTGGACATTTTCCAAACCAATTCGGACACTTTCCGAACAAAATTCAACATTTTCCCAATCTAACTGGACATTTTTCAAACGATAGGAGCTTTTTCGAAATCCTATATATATAATTATGTAACGTAACGTTCTTCCTGTACAATTTCCTTGAATACCCCGATGCCTAATATCTGTTCAATTGTTACCTCAACGCAGTTATTATTATACTGGTTAAATTTAAAAAAATATATTATGTACTTAACTGAACAAAATACAATATTGTTTAGTGTCCAATTCGGTATGGAAAACGTCCAAATTTGTTTGGAAAACGTCCAATTTGACCTGAAAATGCTGTAACTTCTTCCTGGAATGGATGACTTTCTAAAGTGGAGTACGTGTTCCAGGTGGGATAACAGGAGGAGAGGTTACCGTCGTTACAGGAATATCGTGTACTTGCGGAGGCTCAACGACCCGAATGTTAGGAGAGGGAGAGGGTTAAACCGAGAAAAGGTTTATTGTGGGCGAAGAAGGGGCTTGTGCGAGGCTGGGCGGGTTTTTATCGATCG
Organism: Leptopterna dolabrata; assembly: GCA_954871275.1. NCBI lineage: Eukaryota > Metazoa > Arthropoda > Insecta > Hemiptera > Miridae > Leptopterna > Leptopterna dolabrata. Next base: position 17,828,425 of record OX940987.1, on the reverse strand, counting down.
CGGACAGTTAAGCTGAAAGGAAGGATGCCAAAACGACGTCGTTGACGCACAACGGGATGAGGCGTTGAGTGATGATCGCCTTTGTTCGCCTGTGAATACAGTATGGACAAGCAGGCCATCTTACGGATTGGTGTAATGGATTAGGGATTAATGACGAAACTGGAGGACTCCGTGCGACTATTCCTGAGAAAAGGCTCCGTTGAATGGACGGATTCATCCTATCCATTACGGGTTTATTATGCAATTCGATTCTGGTGACGGACTGCAATATTTTATAGCACTATCACAATACATAATTCCGTGTCAGAAGGGCAGCTGCTAATGAATTTCTATTAGTAGCTTAGTTTGGTGAGAAAAAAGTTTTGAAACTTCAGGTTTTTATTCTGAAACGAAAACGCTGCAAATCGCTGCAAACAGCTCTCTGTATAGATAACCCGTCTATATAATATGTACTAGTCTATACATATTATGTAGATCGCAGACCCTCCGTACCTAACCCCGTACTCGTTACTAGGTACCTACCTAAATCACGAGTTAACTGTTGCTAAAATAATTCTTTCGATGGCAAACAGTAACTAAAATGAGGAAAAGAAATGCAAATAATGAATTTTTGAGGGAAAATTGTTGATGTGGAGTGAAATAGATGTCCTTTCTGCGTAGATCACTGTTTTCTGTGGTCAAGTATAAGGAACCGTTGTGTAATAACTTGCCCATCAATAATACTTCAACGGTTGGTCAAGTTGCAAAAGTACCGATCAACAAAATCCAGCCTCTTCTTGGTAGATGAACCGTTGTGTAATAATTTACCGTTATGTAATAATTTACGGTGTGTAATAATTTGCCGTTGTGGAATAATTTACCCACCAATAATACTTCAAAGTTTGTTCAAGTTTCAGAAGTACCTACCAACAAAATCCAGTAGTCCATCACTTATCAAATGAAATAATATCCCACAACAACCAACTCGACTTCATACAGCCATCCTTGATTATAATCAGGTGCTCCTTAGTGATGATATCCCGGCCGGATTTATACCGTTTGATTCACGATCGTGTTGACGAAGCTTTTTGGTGCACACGAACGGCTGGACGTACAGTGCTCTGGGTGGTCTCAAAATTTTTTTTAGCTCAAGACAAATTTAATAGCGTTAAAAAAACCATACCCTTCAATCGAAAGTTTTCGAGCTACGGCGTTCTGAAAATTTCAACCCGTATTTTGAACCCCTTAGAGATGACTGACAGTAACGCCGAGCTTCGAGGACCAACTAGACCCCGAACGGAACCTATTACCCGAATTTCATCAATTTTTATTCATGGTAACTAAGAAAAGTGGCCCGTACGGCGTACGGTGGACAGACAGAAATATTTTTATTGCATTTTCGGATTCTACGTACCTTGAAAGGTAAACCATCAAATTTTGAAGGGGGTGGGTTAGAATTTTTTTTCATGCTCGATTCCAATGGTTCATTATTGAAAATAATAAACCAAAATCAATGCTGAAACTCTGTCTATTTAGACTGTTGATTTCCGTTCCCCTAAACACTATTGAACTGATGATTACGAAGATAATTTCGGTTTATTTTACTGAATAATATACCTATATTATTCGTCAAAAAACTATTACACGCTAAAAATCCATCAGTAGGTATAAATACAAAGAATTCAGTTACGAAATTCGTAAAATTCCGTATTTTGGAGTTGACTCTTATAACGTGAAATAACGTTACTGCTCTCAAGTTTTCTTATTAAAAAAAATATATAAAAAAATAAAAAATATTCTATTTTCATCTAAGGATATTATGCTGAATAATTGAGTTATTAGAGGGCGATTTTTGTTTTGTTTTAAATAATGGATCAATTTTTAGCCAGAATGTGTTGAAAGAGTTTTGGCAGGTTGATTTTTGACAATTTTCATATATTTTATATATTTCCATAATCAATAATCGTGTGGATGATATGGGCCATAATATTTCATCATTCGAGGTCATGATCTTCGACCCCCCCCCCCCCCAGTTTTTCATGTCTAGAACTATCACTGCCAGTAGGTACCAAATTACTGCACTTAGCCTAAAACGCGAACGTGGCCCTGATGTGCTTTGCTCTGATTCGAACCAGCCATGCTGCTGTTGGCTTACGAATTTCAACAATGTCAACTCATTTACTAATTAGTATCATTTACACATTTCAAATGGTTAATTTACAGTAAGGCAGCAATCAGGCGATGTGCCGCTAGGTCTCAAAGGCCCACTTGTCACCAAAGTCGAAACTAACCCTTAACCCTTAAATCACTGTGGACGACTTCACCTACTACAACAATCACACATTGGGCGACATTGTGTGGGCTTGGAAGACGTATGTATTACAGAGAAATTGATCTTTGAATTAGGTTATCTACATTAGGCTGGCATCGGCCACATATATGAAGGGCTAACCGATCACCAAAAGTTAATTAAAGACTGAAAATGTTATCAAAATCTGAGTGGAGAGAGCTAAGGCAAAGCTATAAAGATATAAATTGATAATTTGCTGTTTTCTATTTTGTACTAGAACGTTGCATAACAAACCTTCATATTTTATGTGAGCGTAGAGTTCAAATTGGCAACAAAACTGCACGTAAAAATGGAAGTAACTGCATCTGAATTTTATCGGATTTACTTGAAGAATAAAGGTGTATATCGGGGTATTTAAATTTCGTTTTAATTGGCGTGAAAATTGGCGGTTCTGAGGTGAAAATGGGTTATCTTGATGGTATTTTAATCACGATGGCGGCTGAGGCACCCTTTAACGTGAAATGGCTCGGTACCGTGAAATCAAAATACTTCCTCCTCACCCCGTTTGACACCATTTATCATCCAACAGGTAATTGGTATGCCAAGAAGCGGGCTTTGACTTATACCACCCCCCTTCACAGATATTTGCTTTTCTTCTCTCGATCAAAAGGCGCCCACCTTTCCGTTTACCTTGCTGGTTTACTGACGTTTTATACGCTTTATCGACCATCCTAACGATTCATTTGCGACACCGTTCTTACTAGTCGAGGGTACTCTGTCGTATTGGCTTTTATGCCGCATACTCACGCTCTACTGTAAACAGAGACTCTATATTGTAAATAGGGACGCTATCACTACTCAATTCGAGACAATGTCCTTAGTAGTTTGGCACCACTCATATTATAATCAAAACTCTCCGCTCCACAAAAAATCGCTCAACAAAATCACGAATCACGGAACAAGTTCAACGAAATCACACGTCGGATTAGCGTATCTTGGATAGCACGATGCTGCTGCTAGATCAACCATGCGTTGCACAATGTAAAAATTCGATGAATACTGAAAAATTTTTAAAAATCACACAGAAAACGCAAGGATTTTTTTCATTGATTCATTGACAAAGACCAAATTGGTTCTATAATTAATCAAATGCCCTTTGTCCAAACTGGAATTTTTATAACATTTACATGGAACTTGGGTTCCGTGTTACTGTCATCTTTAACGGGAGAAAAATAGGGGTTACAATTTTCAGAACGCCGTAGCTGGAAAACTTGAATGGAAGGGATGGATTTTTTGACATTTTTTAATTGATTCCAAGCTTCAGGGTTTTTTCTAGACCTCCCGCAGCACCGTACGACCAGCCGTTCGTTCACCGTAAGGAACCGAAAATCTTCGTCAACATGAGTGTGAATCTTACGATATACATCCAGCCCAGAGGAACAGCTGATTGTAATCAATCACGCATGGTCATTATGAACTCGTGTTGGTTTTTCCGTGATAATATTTCATTTTGAAGAATGATGTTATATTATGGATTTTTTTTATAGGTGCCTACAACTTTTACAACGTGAACAAATTTGATTCGGTGTCTGTCCGTCTGTGTGTCCGCAATTCCTTGCCGCATGCATAACTTCCTTAATTCGAATCCGATTTTGTTGAAATTTGAATTTTGCAAATTTTGTTGAAACATGCGGGTTGGGCTTCAGGTAGTCACCAGTGAAATTACAGAACAATCGGATCACTGGTCCACCACTGCTTATGCGCAAACGTATTTTCTCTCGAATCAATGGCCTGATTTTGCTCAAATTCGGGGTAGTGGAGCTTCTAGATGGTCTACTGTCTACTCGGTCAAAACTCTCGGATCATTGGTGGCATTTACTCGATTTAAGGCTTTCCTGGGCGAAGCACAACGGTTAGTAGTCACCACAGGAAACAGAGCCATCTATGCATCAGGAGGGGCATCTATACAGGAGAACTGTAAACTGCTGTGTGAAAATTGGCAGTTTTTAAATTTGGCACCCAAAAAAAGTACAAAAAATTTAGTGGTTTGCTAGATGGTGGAGAGGGGTAGGTATTTAAAGCTCAAGTATATATATGTACATACTCATCACACCGAGGTGGACTGTCGAGACAGTTGCTATCATCCATCTCATTCATTTGCCCCAGGTGTAACGAGTTCGATATATTTGGCCCGAACAAATCCCAGGTTTGACACTAAAAACAACCAGTTCCCGTTCGATCCCCATTCCGCCTTAAGAATCCAGGAAGTCAAATAATCCCGCTGAGCAGCAACAGTTGGTCCAACTTCTAAAACCCTTGCCAGCCATATATTTTCCCTACCGCTCCCACAAACCTCTCCCACTCTTCACAGCCCTTAACCCTCACCACATTACTCTCGTAATCCAAACGGATACGTAGATTAATCTGAATACCACACTTTACTCGTTCTAAAGGGTTCCGCCAATCCGCACTAAAAATCTGCGACGTCTTTCTCGTGTGATTAGTATGGTATTTATTACCCCAGGAATGATTTTTTAGCACTACGGTATTGCTGTACCAATTAATAACAACGCAAAAACAGTAATACTTACCAGGGATCAGCTTACGCTAGGAGTGAGCGAACAGAACAAGTTATTGTTTGTTACTGACTACGGTTTGATCACAGAAACCGGCATAACAGTTTTTCTGTGTGTATTAGTGGAAATGGACAACCTTTCAATAAATCCGTTTTTTGTGTGAACAGAACAAACTAAATCTTAAACCTCTCATCATATTATCGTGCTTGGAATCGAAGGGTTTCGTATAAATGGTGAGGTTGACTAGAAAAGAGAGAGAGTAAATCGCGAGAGAGTGACAACGGCACAACAATAAGTCCAAAGCTTTTAGAGCGTGCATTTTTTACCAGTTTCCTAAAATACTCGTAGTAACGAAGTGAGAACAGTTCTCTTTCGACGTGAAATAATTCGTTCAATGGCCGATCCGGACAGGTGGTGACCTCACTAAATGTTCTGACACTGCATACTGTGAATAAATGATAAACGCACGAATATAACGTAATTAACAACTTTGCTGGAAAAAATTAAGTATAAAATAGACAAAAAATAAATCAACGAATGAAATTTAAAACAAAACAAAACAAAAAAACGCTGCAAAGAACTTGTCACATGGGTTAATTATTATTGGAAATACCTGCAGAACTGTTGGCTGTTCATTTATTGCTTCTTTCATGTGCAATTGAAAAAACAATTTTTGATGGTTTCCACTAATTTTGGCCCCCAGAAATTCGAATTACGCTCCTGTTTTTGACAAAAAAATTATCTTTGATCACCGACAGCGCCATTTAATTGTCTTGATTCACCCGTTGATGCTACATCATCCAATTTATCATACTTTATCATACAAATTTATGGTGATTTCAGACAATTTCCAAGGTTTTTGACTCATAAAAAATAAATTTTGGGAGCTGAAACGTCGTTAGAACTTGAATTTTCCACTCTTTCGTAAAAATCGACTTCATATTCGGTCTCACCGCCCTAAAAAACATGGAAAACGATACCTCACAAGCTCATGTTAGTACTAGAAACACGCACACAACAAAAAAAATCTATTTTTACTCCCACTTTTCATTCACAACACCCTTGGGTATATTCTGATCGGGCTGGAAAGTTTCGGGGCAAAACTAGGGCCCAAATGGAGCCTGTGTCCGAAAGAACGATTTTTTTTTTAGACCGAAAATAAAGGTAGATATTGATGAAACGGCGGACGGACACTGCATTTTTGGAATCTACGCACCTTGAAACGTAAATGAAATACGCTGCTAATTATTACACAACGGTTTATTATTTACCTGTATACAGGGTGTTCACACTTAAGACTGTTAACCTTCTAGGGATCGATTCTGCAGCTAATTTGCAACAAAAAGTTCCTCATGAAAAATTTTCGAAAACCCCTTTATTTTTCGAGTTTTATCACTATTAAGATTTTTCTCGTGTTTTAAACCTCGCTCAGTAAAACGGCCATAACTCCCTCAATTTTTGGAGTAAACAAAAAATTGAGAACACCGTTGGAAAGAACGTTAAATTTCGCATCTCCCTGAGGTATTTGGATTTTTTTACAGTAGGTCAAGTAGGCGAAATAATGGACTAAACACGAGAATTTCTCACTTTTTTAAAATTACTGTTTTTTTATGGTGCGTTACGTATTGAAACAAAATGGTAAAAAACCGTACGCGTTACAGGAAAAACTTGCCCAAAATCTCAGCTTTCTAACGGTATAATCAATTTTGATTTTAATCTGCTAATTAGAGGAGAAAACGACGTTTGAATGCAAAACAACGGGATTTTTCGTTGAAAACCCTGTTTTTTGGGGTTCAACACCATCAGATCAAGTCAGGATGGGTTTATTATCGTTCCCTCGTAATTTTTCACGCTGAATGCAATGATGACACTCTCCATCCTCCACGGACCGTCTCAAAACTGGGTGGCCGAAGGTTGAGGTTGACCCGTTGACCCTAAGCCCCATTAGGGTAGGTAATTGGTCCATCAAATCCTCCGTCGCCACAACCTCCATCCATTTCACCTGATGCCGGTACAAAGCCTCTTGCCTCGTGACGCTATACCGCGAATGCAATTCGCTCAATGGTTTGTTAATCAAGGACAGGGTTTTTCGTCCCAAGTAATTTGGACGGACGAGGCTACTTTCACGCGAGCGGGAATTTTCAATTTCTACAATATATATTTCTACATGTAAGTTTTTGCATCAATCTGGATTAGATAAGTACATACCCACCTTCTTGGATAATTGTCGGAGGCGCCAGTTCAAAGCCCAACTTCAATAAAATACACTAGAATGGATTAATTTGAAAAAAGCAAAACAGGGCTCAAGGGGGCGGGGGAGGGGGGGGGGGCTTAGGGTCAACGGGCCAATCTCAACCTTCGGAAACCCAGTTTTGAGACGGTCCGTCGGACGGATGGAGAGTGTCACCATTGCATTCAGCGTGAAAAATTACGAGGGAACGATAATAAACCCATCCTGACTTGATCTGATGGTGTTGAACCCCAAAAAACAGGGTTTTCAACGAAAAATCCCGTTGTTTTGCATTCAAACGTCGTTTTCTCCTCTAATTAGCAGAGTAAAATCAAAATTGATTATACCGTTGGAAAGCTGAGATTTTGGGCAAATTTTTCCTGTAACGCGTACGGTTTTTTACCATTTTGTTTCAATACGTAACGCACCATAAAAAACAGCAATTTTAAAAAAGTGAGAAATTCTCATGTTTAGTCCATTATTTCGCCTACTTGACATACTGTAAAAAAATCCAAATACCCCAGGGAGATGGGAAATTTAACGCCCTTTCTAACGATGTCCTCAATTTTTTGTTTACTCCAAAAATTAAGGAAGTTATGGCCGTTTTACTGAGTCGAGGTTGAAAATACGAAAAAAATCTTAATAGTGAAAAAACTCGAAAAATAAAGGGGTTTTCGAAAAATTTTCAGGAGGAAGTTTTTGTTGCAAATTAGCTGCAGAATCAATCCCTAGAAGGTTAACAGTCTTAAGTGTGAACACGCTGTAGATGCCCCTTCTGCGTAGATCACTGTTTTCTGTGGTCGATACCCTCGAACTCCCCCCAGGAAAGCCCTAAATGGAGTAATGGAGCCGCTCCGGGAATTAAAGTTTCATACAAATGCGCGAGAACCAATAATTCAATAATTAATTGTTTGTAGTTATTCATCGAGCATAAAGTAAATAATAAACCATTGTGTAATAATTTACCTATATAGATGCCCCTTCTGCGTAGATCATCAATACCGTACATCATAACCAGTTGTGTAATAATTTACCGTTGTGTAACAATTTACCCAATAATTCTTCAACGTTTGTTCAAGTTGCAAAAGTACTTACCAACAAAATCCAAAAGATCCATCATTTTTCAAATGAGATAATATCACAGAACAACCATCTCGACTTCATCCAGCCATCCCAGATTATAATCAGGTGCCCCCTAGCGATGGTATCTGGACCGGATTTAAACCATTTGATTCACGATCATGTTGACGAAGCCTTTCGGGGCAAACGAAAGGCTGTTCGTACAATGCTCCGGGAGGTCTCAAAAAATTGTTTAGCTCAAGACAAATTTAATAACGTAAAAAAAACCATACCCTTCTATTGGAAGTTTTCGAGCTACGGCGTTCTGAAAATGTCAACCCCTATTTTGAACCTCTTAGAGATGACTGACAGTAACGCCGAGCTTCGAGGACCAAGTACACCCCGAACGGAACCTATAAACCGAATTTCATCAATTTTGTTTCATGGTAACTAAGAAAAGTGGCCAGTACGTCGTACGGTGTACGGCGTACGGCGGACAGACAGAAATTTTTTTATTGCATTTTCGGATGCTACATACCGTGAAACGTAAACCATCAAATTTTGAGGGGGGTTAAAATTTTTTTGTTCATGCTCGATTCCAAAGGTTCATTATTGAAAATAATAAACTAAAAATTTTGAGGGGGGGTTCCAAAAATATTTTGCTGAGCGATACATCACAGGATAATAAAACAAAATGAAAATCACAAAAGGGGAACTTGCCGATGGTGCATAGGCCTGAATCTATAATAGATATCTATAAGAGGGCTCCTCTGCTGAATTTGACCAAAATGTTCATTTCATGTTATAAACATAATTATGGGATGGAAACCGGTTTCAGGCCGTTATGCCCATCAACAGTCCTTCAAAAAGAATTAATAGATTGATACCTAAATCTGTGACAGTTGCCACAAAACAATATAAACTATCTAAATAAACTAGAGAACATCAAAGATAAGAAATCTATTCAATTTAATTTCAACTATTATTTGAGCGAATCCTGTAGTCGTGTAGTCCGTAGCAACTGAATTTGGCTGTGGTCATGTAGTAATAATTTCCTTCTGCAAATCTGGTTGCAGATTTCAGCCATCTGGCAACAATTTAGAATTTAGAATCTAGGCTTTCTTAAATTTGTCAATTATGTAAAATTGTCCAATAAAATAATGTGTGTACTTCACCGGTTAACTTTATTTTTAATTAATTATTTTTAATGTTTTATTCAGCCAAATAATAGTAGATTTTAAAACTAAATAGGTTCATTGTCTCTACTGTGTATTTATATAGTTTCTATTGTTATGTGGGAACTGTTACAGATGTATTTACACTTTTTGTAGAATTGAGGCATAAGAGCCTAAAACCTCCCTCCGTTCCATGTTTATACCTTGAAATAAACATTTTGGACAAACTCAGCAGAGGAGACAATTCATCCCGATCTTCTACAAATGAAAATCGTTGGGAAGCTACAAGGTAATGTCTAAAGTGGATGAAACACATGATGTCCCAAGGTACTAAGAATGCCGTGTCACATTTTTCTGTTGACTGCCTCACATTGAGGAAGGGCAGTGCCTCAAACTAAATTAAGGGCAGCATCCCCAACCTTGTCACTGATGGGATGGAGTGTCCCCGACGGTTTGAACGTATCAAACTATTGAGTATTTCGGTATGTATGGGGTATACCTACATAACGTTGAGGCTGAAGTTATGATGAAATTATTATGAAAGTCAATCGAAAAACGAAACAAAGGAGGCACTTGTGTTGTTTTTTCACACAACCACAACTAGGGCTTAGTTTGTTAAGAAAAATCCAAGTAGATGGGAAAAAAAATTCATAATCTAAGCTAAATGTTAATGTGTCACTTGGTATGGAAGGAACAAAAAAAGTCATTGTAACTTTCAAAAAAAAAAAATCAAATGAATAAGAAATCAAAACAATGCTGTGAACTGAAAATCAAATTCAAAATTGTGTCACTCGGCACTCAGTTATGGTTCACCCGATTTTACCTGTCCATAGCGACTCTCTCGACCTCGAGAGAGCAAATGGGGGTTCGTCTAAATGTAGCTCGGAAGGGCATTGTCTCATGGGGTGAGACCATCCTGCGAAATACAAGTCCGTAAGTGTAAGAATTTCAGACCATTTGCAAAACAAATTTATCGTACAATTTAAGGAAATCGTCAAGAACAAGGTGGAACACAATAATTATTGATATGGATATCCAGTGCAGCTGTGCACAGAGGTCAACAGTCATGGAGAGCGAGGGAATAAGTACACAACCACACATGTCCATTGTACCCATAAGTACGTAGTACCAAACTATTTCAACAAACTCTTGTGATATTTCACGTATTTCATAAATATTATGAGAAGTTTCGTTTTCAGTATCTCCATTAAAATGCGAAGTTTTGACCATCACCAGAGTGATCTATGAATGTAACTTCTTGTAGTTCACCCTAACTTATTTGTATTTGATTTTTTTTGCTTGCTGATATGACACATTGTCCGATCTAATTATCCGACAACGAAAAATCTATGAATTAACTACCCGCGATGTTAAATATCGTTGAAAACATCGTTTATACATCCTGAAAATCGCGAAAATTACGAAAGGCCACTCTTCTTATTCATCAAATACTAAGGGGTGTGGAGGACTCAATAGGTACAGTTTGTACGGGTCTTTTTGCTACAGTAATCGTATGGAACATATTTAAAAACGCTGCAAAGTCCTTGTCACATGGTTTATTATTCTATTGGAGTTCTAGAGATTTTTGTTGGCTGTTAAATGTATTGTTTCTTTCATGTGGAATGATTGAAATAGCTATTTCTAATGATTTCCACCAATTTTGGCCCCCAAAACATGAAATAAATACGCTTTTTTTTTTTTAAGATCATCTTTGATCATTGGTAGTGGCATTTAATGGTCTTGATTCACCTGTTTACACTTTTTCCAATGTTATTGTACACATTGATGGTGATTTCAGACAGTTTTCCAGGTTTTTGACTCATAAAAAACCAATTTTGGGAGCTGAACCTTTGGTAAAACCTCAATTTCCGCGTCTTTGGTCAAAATCGACTTCATATTCGGTCTTCTCGTCCTCAAAAACATGGAAAAAGATACCTCAAAAGCTCATGTTACTAACATGTTGTTAAAGCGCAAAAAGTACCTATTTTTATACACATTTTCACTCATAACACCCCTGGGTATATTCCGATCGGGCTGAAAAGTTTCGGGACACAACTAGGGCCCAAATGGAGCATGTGTGCGAAAGAACGACTTTTTTAGACCGAAAATGAAGCCTGTACACGTGATACGGCGTACGGCGGACGGACATTGCATTTTTGGAATCTACGCACCTTGAAACGGAAAAGAAAAAATTTTGAGGGGGTGTTATAAAAATTTTTTGCTGAGCGAATACATAGGTGTATTATTCACAGAATAATAAACCAAAATTCATTAGAGCCATAGGATTCGAGCAGACTGTGCAGGTTACTTCATTATGCAGTGAACATGATTTTATCATCATTTACAGCAAAAATGTACTTTTTTTAATCTAAAAAAGATGATGAGAAAGTGATTTAATTCAAGAAAACTTTTAACAGTTCGGACCGATCAGGGGGGTTTGATGCGGCTCTAGAGAAGAGAAATTAGCAAAAACAGGGTCTACACTGCAACCAATAATATGTAAATATTTGCTGTTCTTCTGTGACAACTACTGAACAGTAAAAACATGAATGAAAAGAAAGAACTTGGAATAAAACCAACAAAACTATTTACCACGATTTATAATATGAAACGCCTGTTAATCCTGATGACGGAAAATTCATGTTTCGAAATGTTGGCGTAAGATGGACCTGTTATTCGCTTGACTGCCACTCAAGGACTCCATGAAATTTTTTTTTTTAATGTTACTGCTTTTGTATTATGCTACTGTGCTACCTGACTATTTACCACGAGAGTAATACCTAATGAATGGAAAAACTCTAGATTTTCAAATGCTACACAGGGTTAGGAAGGATAAAGTTGGAAGGGAATGTTGGAAGCAAGGATAATATTATTGTTATCCTTGACAGCAAGACACTGCAGCCAAAGACAGATTTTTGGACCCGCAGGACGGCGGCAATTGTTTCGCCACTCATTACGATTCATCACATCTTTTTTCTTACCTTTTCTTACCTGGTGAATGGTTAGGAGTATGGTGGAGTATAAGTGTGATAAATCGATTGACGCCCCCGCAGGAATCCTTCACCCGCCCACACGCACGTCTACCAACCGGATTTATGACATCTCGTTTATTAACGTGCTTTATTTTCCTCCCGTATACCTACAATGGCGGAAAAATTAGCTTCAGTTCCACTCAACGAGAGGGGAAAATAGTTTAGAAAACCCCCGCATTTTCATACTGAGAGAGTTTTGGATGCTAAACACGAACCGCTGGGTGGCTTCGGTGTCACATTCGACCCGGATAATTATTCATCGCGGTAGTTGGGTAAAGTCGGGTAGGTCAGGGGTGGGCTGGCCCGGCTGCGCGGGCTCATTTGCAATTGAGATGGGCATAGGAATTCATATAGGGATTCTCAGCGTGAAGCCCGAGCAGATCTCGACGCTTTGAAAACTGCTATCGAATTTTTTTTGTCTTCATTCGAAGCTAGAGAGAAAATTTCTGATCAAATTAAATTCCTGAGAAATTTTCCTCAGCCTAAAAACTGAGCGGAATTCGTATGGCTACCTAAGCAAAACTATTAACCCCTCCAGTCAAAATGGGATAATCCACGTTTCACGGATTGCGAACTAGGCAGGTGACTATGCTGGTGAAAAACTGAATAATTTTAATTGAAAAGTTGAAATTTAAAATTAACTTGTTGTAGGTAAATCATAAAAATAGAGCAGTGGTTTTCAAATTGGGGGGCGCGAGTGATTTTCAGGGAGGGGCGTGTAGACCTCCGTTCAGATGAAGTTTACTGGGACTCGAATTTAAACACATATCTAGTGTTTTCAATAGTCTGTGTATAAGACAGACCTTCGATCGATGTTTGACGGTCGATTTTTGATGTTGGCGGTCATCAAGACAAAATCAGAAATCGTTTGGACGTCGAATTTGATGTAAGATGTTCACTCTCAACATTGCAGCCCGATATCAAGAATCTGATGTTAACTCAAATGAGCCGGTACCATCCATCACACATAGTTTTCGTACGTCTGTCGTTCTTACTTTGTGTAATAAATTCAGAAGTTTATTTTTATTAATAATTTTGTTTGTAATATAAGATGAAATTCAGTAAAAACTATATAAATTGCTAGGCAACGATATTTTCTCCTATTTGTTAACACAAATACCTTGGTTTGGGAATTTTGGAGGAGGACTGATGGAAGGGGGGCGCCAAGATGCCTCGATACTCGCAAGGGGGGCGCGACCCAAAACAATTTGAAAACCACTGACAGAGTTTAGCCAACAAGCATCCCATAATGACCGGTTCGATGCAAACATCAAATTTTTTTACTCTACAATTGCCTGAAAATTCACAACTGCACGTCCTTACTATTGCAATTTTACAAAATTTTGGACTTGCTGCACGAAAAAATGGGATAAGAAGAAAATTAATAGAGATGGCCCTAGGTGTTCAACTTGCAATTTCTGCTTCATGCACGAACGCTGTGACCGACTGAGCTCATGTCAGCTGGCTAGATGTGTTGCAGTCTAATCCAAAATCATTAATAACGGTCTGCATTAGTTTGTTGAAATTTGATTCAGTAGATGTGGATAATTATGATGTCCCTGAGGGGTTGTCAGAAACACGAATTGTCCAACCAGCTGGCATCACAGCTCGGTTAGTGTCTGGCCATGAACGTTGCAGGTTCGAGCCCCGCTGTTGTCACATTTTTTGTTTTGTCAACTTATATGAATATTATGTCACTGATGAATACTTTAACTGACTCTACTTTTCATCACCCCTGCAACTCAGGAATCGTCAACTGTTTCAATACAACAAAATTCGATTTCAGTAAAAATACCTAGGCAAACCTTATTTATCGTTCATTCATTTTGTTCACAAGTGTTGGTTTGTTGTTCACAATGGAAGTACCAAAACTAAGTAATTACCATTTGGTAGTAATTCTGTTTTTTTTCTTACTAAAATTGGTGACGATACGAATTGAATAAGTATTATTCAGTTTTCAGTCAATACGGGAGTCGGTTACTTAAACTAAGGTTTACCTAATGGTGTAACTCACTACCACATTTTGAGTGACGCCTGTATGTTATGAATGATTGTATATGAATATGTGTGGAGAATCACTTTGGTATATTTTTTTATCAACAGAGCCATGAACAACAATGAACACAATGTGGCTTAACTTACGCACATAAGACTTCTAACTTTATTGTTCATAGTAAGAATGCATGAACAGGTTCTTTTTATTGTCGGTGCGTTTGGTCTTGTTTGATTAAGAAAACTGTGTACCTCGCTATATTTTCCATGTTTCACAGTTTTTACGTTTTCTACTCGTTGGTTTACCGGATTCTTTTTACGATTTAAAACATAATCAAATCGATAGTTCTAGGCGACCATGCACATTCGCGATTTTATGCAGTAGGGACTTTCTCAGTACAGTAGGTATGGTCCGTGCAAAAGCCATTTAATAATAGAAAATGAAATAAATAAAAATCAGTAACTTCTATTCTAATCAACATCCATGTATTTGAGGTCTGTCATGGCATCCTTTTTTGGATGCCTTGTACGATTATCTCTAGATATTCTAACTAGTTATCAATAGCTAGCTAATATACTTGTATGAACATTACAACGGCTTCAGGATTATTCATAAAACTGAAAAATGTCACAAAAGTTCAGTGGGAATAATTTGTTTTATTCCTACAACAATCGAGCAATAATTCGCTAGAAATAGCTAGAAAAGAAAAATACCATTCCAAGGCAAGCCGTTGATTCTCCACACTATTCATAACCACTAAAATATATTTTTGGAGTCGTGCAATCGTCTGAGATACGTAGTTTCACCCTTACATGTTCTGATCATTCAACAACCACATTTAAATAAATTTATATTTAGGTGCGTGGGGCACATTGGGGAGACATTCAAAAGTTCATTTCTGCACCTCACAAAGTTAAAGAAGTCAATTAACGCTCACAATAATTTATTTATTGCAGTAATGTTAAATAAACTGCGAAAAGGTGAAGATGGTAAAGTAGTGAAGAAGTTGTTTTCGGCTTTTCATTATGTTACCTAACTATTGCTAGGTGCGAAAATGTAGTAACAGTTTTCTCTTAAATTTATCAGGTTCAATGAAAGTGTCAGGTTTCAGCCCTGAAAAACAATGTATCCTCAATGGGAATCGAACCTGGGAATCTTGTAGCATATAGTCAACTTCAGGTCTCACGCTCTATATAGATAACATTCGGCCAGGAGGGACGCCTAGTTAATCACGACTACCCCTGTTGATAGCATCAGGCCCTCCGAGAAAACAGATGATCGTCATTAACCATCAGGATCGATCATGTTAATCAGCAGAGTTGCTAAATGACTACTGTACGGCCTCCAAGTTTGGTCTCACACACAGCTGGTCTAATTTTTCAGAAAAAAACGTTTCAGGAGTAAAAGTTTAGCTCCTGTGTCTACAGCACGGCGTGATAAAATTAACTTGAAATTTTAAAAATCCATCCATAAATTTTGTTTTTAATAAAGTATACCATAGTTGTTCATATTTGCAGCATTTACACTTTCATGTTCATTCGATAATTATGAAAGTCAAGGTTCGTCAAGGATTAAAAACTGCTCTAACTTACTCAAACCTAGCAGTATCGGGCAAACGCCATATCCCAATAATCTATAGTCAAAAATATGGAACTAGGCGGCAGAGAAAAAATGCACTGTTGCAATGTTGTTGCTTCAAAAAACGTAAGATCTGAAAACGTTGACCCGCTCTGTTGCCGGATCGTGCACTTTACCTGTTGAATCTAGAAAGCCCTTCAGCCCCTCAAATTTTATATTCGTGAAATTAGTTCATCATTGATCTCAGTAAAATCGTTCTGATCACCAGAACAGCGAAAAGAACACCCAGAATGGACAAAATTCAGATTTTATCTAATCTATTACGGTAATTGCATAAACTAAGTTGACAACCTTCTTCACAGTCACTGCATTCAATGTGTATACCTACTTCACATAGCATGATCGATCTGGGTGGTTTTACAGAGTTGCGGCGATTGATATGAATCCTTTGTTCTAGTGTTAAGTGATGTTTAGTCCGTGAAAACAAAATTAACAACAAAGAGAGATATTGGCCAAAATGTCATTAGCCCAATACTGTACCCTATCTAATATCACATACCTACTCCATCATGAATACTCAAGTATGTATTTTTTCACGTGGTTGTAGATGAAAAAACAAAAAATTCAAAAAATCTATCTAAGTAATTCGTTTCTCCACTACGAGACAGTCCGAATGCAAAAATAACACCGATATCCTCTAAATAGACACCTAAACCATTCCGACAATTTACTCACGTATCACCAGCTGGTTGAGCATCTGTGAACAGAAAGCCATAGGAATATTATCACTTTAGTTGGTTTTCGGAGGGAATTGGGGATAACTACGATCATGCGATGTTCTTATAGGTAGTCGATCGTCCTCTTGCAGTTAGTATCCGTTGTTTCACTGGGAGAAGTAACGTGATGATTAGCACGGGCACATATGGCTATTCGCAGATGGGAAATAACATCCAAATTTGCCGATGGATGATTTCTGACGAGTTAAAAGATTCGAACCCAGGACCTCCGCAATACTGATTCTCGATTTCACGTTTGAGCAACGTTCAGTTCAATAGCTGTGAGCTCATTTTAATGTTCTAGGTGTGCATCGTGTTCTGTCTACGATAAAAAAATAATATTATACAATTCTCGTTAATTCTCTTAGGTTGGACTTCGCTGTAAGAAAGCCCAACATTCTGCTTTTCGACAAGATAAAATTTGGTTGGTCGAATAGTAGCAATAGTAGAGATGTCAGTGTAACCGTACAGTCAGTCGCACCAAGTCGAAATTGTTGTGATAGGTAATAATAATTTAGGTAAGAATCGTAGGTAAACGAAGAACGAACTGATAATCCGCCAACCTGTGTGTTGGTTGTACTTTCAAATCATCCCAAGGCCAGTTCAACTGAACACTGTGTACAGTAAGACCTAGGTTGTAAAGAATCTCGAACTTCAACTCAGTTCTTTGAACAGAAACGTTCTATCGAACTCCCTTTTCTAAGTCACCAAGCTACGAGAAAGCCAGAAACTCTGAAGAGCTGAGTAGAGATCTTGTAGAGCTCTGTGTTGAAACCCTTTTGTCCTTCTTCTACTGAATTCCATTAGGGATTGAACGACGTACCTACCCCACGAAATTCTTCTTTTGAACGCGTACACTAGTTTTTCGTATAGCTTATTCTCGGCGTAAGCTCCAAGACAATACCTACCATGTTTTTTGCATTCCTCAATTTTGTATTTAGTTAAATTATGCGTCATTTCATCAATTTTCATGCTGTCTTAAATTTCTGTAAAAACTATATTTTTTGGCTATTTCCGGGGCTTACATGAGTACACGTTTCCCCTTGATATGAGTAATATTGCATCAGCCTGAATTCCCCTTACGTTGTCTCCAAGAACTATGACCTTCTAGGAAGAACTTTCAAATCCCTTTGATTGTAGACTCAAGTTTTCATTTTGACGGTCCCATCTGCTACTTCATCGACCCTTGGTCAAGAGAGTACCTTGTAAATAAAACTACACGTTTTTCATACCTCCACGACACCCTACACTTCTTCTTTATCCCTCATGGTCTGTGAGTATTCATCAGTGTCAGCCGGCGCACAAATAAACTGGGGCCACAGAAAACAGTGAGTTACTCAGAAGGGACATCTACACTGGTAAATAATAAACCGCTGTGTAATAATTTGCATGTTTTTTTTCTCTTCTTTTGTTTTCAAAACGAATTAGGTGGGAAATTCAACATCGAGAGATACCTATATGGACAGTCATTTGGCTCCTCAAGCCACAAGTTCATTATTTGTGTTACGGAATTCGCACACTTTGTTTTGGAATGGACAGAATGGATTTGTACTTTGTTAGCATCGCTTCTGAGTATCCCCTATAAAGTAGCGCACTGGGGGAAAAGTCACGTTTTAATCTTCTCCAATTCAACGCCGTCAAGAAATAACGATATCCAAACAATAAGATGGGACGAGAGATGATTCTTCTGTTTATCCCCATTTCCTCTACAGAAATAAACCGCTTGAATGCAAACAATGGCGGGGAAAAACGGAGTCCGATACTTGACCCTGTTTCGGTTCTAAACAGAGGAAGTACTTTCTGCTGGTGACGATAACCGGAGATCAACCCCGGTTAGTGAAACCCTTTGGTTTGAAGAACCTTCGCCGAGAAATTGGGGTCAAGTGTAGGGACACAGAGGTGGCAGTAAAAAGCGAGCGGTTGCTGCGCCTCACAGAGACGGGGTAAACAAATGGATTTTGTGACGGTCACGGGACTGTTTTGTGTAGATAAGGGACTTTTTTCTGCAGTTGCTGAGTTGGATCAATGTGAAGGGAGACGGCGAAATTCGAAATTATTTCGCCTGGCAGAGAATCCAGTCTTTCAAACTGGTGGAGTCGTCGCAGCAACAGCGTTATTCAGATGAATTTGTTCTCGTACTTGCACAAAAATATTCATGTTGAAGGTTCAGTCGCAGTCACATCTGCGTTGGACCGTTGGGGAACAGAAGGTGAAAAATGTGAAGGCCTCACACAAGACAAATGGGGCAAAAATGACGAGCTTCTGGCCAGCCCAAGCCGCCGAAACCTACCGACGGTGTTCGGCCGTTTACGGCTGCAGCGGGCTGCCTAGCCACTATTTCGCACATAACTTAGTGCTATCACTAACCACCATACTGAATGTTAGGAAGGCCAGCGAAAATGTCATATTCTTCAACATGCTAGATCGATAATTCGCGGCTCAGTTATTAACATTACCCCCCCCCCCCCCCTTCACACCACACTTTTGAAAGTTTAGTTTTTGTTGCGTTACGGCTTCGAAATCATGATTTTCTAGATTGGTAATTTACACAACTACTATAATAATATTTTAATGAACGATTGACGATTGATCTACGTTCTTAATTTTATTAGCGAGTAGGTACCTACCTACAGTGAAATTCGAAATTATCCCGTCAGTAATAGACTGAGGTGAATGAATGGTTTACAAATTGCCGCAGTCGTTAAAACAACAAACGATTTATCTAAATTCAAATATGCCCTCCTCTTTATGCCATCGCTTTGATCTCATTGGACTGGTAGTCGGAAACTGGCTAAAAAACTAAAGGATAAAAATAGAAATAGTATATTTCCACGTAAACTAACAAACTGTAGACCGCTTTCGGTTTTTACAGCATCATCAGTACACGATAGAACGGTTCTATCGTGTACTGATGATGGTGTAACAACCGAAACCGGTCTACAGTTTGCTAGTTTACGTGGAAATAGACTATTTCTATATTTATCCTGTAGTTTTTTGCTATGGATTTCCACTACTCCGCCGTAAGTGATTTAAGTTATACGGAAACTGGCTCAAGAAAGGTCACGACAGGATTTCAACGATATAATTATTATTCTGGGCAGCCATGCAATCTATGAGTATTATAAGATGAATTAACCTCTTTCTAGCCTACTACTTGAAGGTAGGTAGGTTAAGAAGGTAGAATCGCAAAATTCAACATGTGTAGGAGGTCATGCAACGTGACCATTATCAGCAAATTTTCGAAGTAACGCATATTTAATCTACTCTTCAATTTAAGACACTATCAAACGTTAATTGCCGTCTACAATATGAAGATTTAAAGTGAGTTCATATTAGTTTTAGATGAATTTAAGCTGCTCCTGACGATATTAGCCATTTTCTGTCATAAAACCTCAGATTTGATTCCATACATATATATTTTTTTTAATTGCTAAATTTTATGTCATCCTTGAATGTCCACAAATCCGAGAGCAACACAGACCAGACGGACTGCCCTAAAAATAGTGCATCAACCCCCGAAATTCACCTCAATCAACTACCTACTGCTAATACCCAACCTCGTCTCCTTCGACTGCAAACTTCATCTTCCACAAATTTGCCAACCAGAAAGGAAAGTAGTTTGGCCCTTCCTTCCCATCAGTTTCATCCCCCTTCCGCTCTTCATCTTCTCTTGTTCTTCCCTCCGCCTCTTAAGTTAGCGGACGTCTCTCTTCTCTCATCTCCGATAGTAATTTGCGCCGGGAAAGTTGGTAGGGAAAATGGGTTTCTCCGAGGGCGCCCGACATGTTCTAGATGGGAAGACAGATTGTCGGCCAGAGACGGTGGGCCAACTCCTCTGGGATCAAATACGTTGGAACTGACCTAAAATGAGGTCTAAACCGAGATTAGAACATTTAATTGGGAGCCTAAATAGGATTTTGAAACATCCTCCAAATCTCTTGGCTTATGACTTCCTTTTTACTTTCCTTACTCAAACCGAAGGGAACAGTTTATGAAAGTACTCCAGTCGCCCAAGATTGATATATTTTCTGAACTCACCCATTTGTGGGTGATCATAAAATATGATACCATATCTACAGGTTTCGGAAAAATTGGCTGGTCACGACAGAAGAACACCAGAGATGCTAAAATACATGGAGAGGAAACGTTGATTTTCCCGGATTTTGGTTTTTTCGACTTGTTAAGAATCTATCAGGCCTACGGAGGTCCTTCTGAGCCCAAATTATTCTTCTGATGGCTAATGTTTTCCTGCTACAAGGTATCCCAATAAGCATTAGCCGATGCTGGAGAGGAAGGCTTCGGTCGCCTTAAATGAGGGTGACGAACAGAATAAAAATCCAAATCAACTCCGGTATTGGAAAAAAACCGCTGCAAAGTCCTTGTCACATGGGTTTATTATTCTACTGGACATACCTACAGAAATGCTGGCTGTTCATTTATTGTTTCTTTCATGAGTAATAATCGAAATAGCTATTTCTGGTGGTTTCCACCAATTTCGGCCCCCAAAACTTGAATTAGGTAGGTACGCTCCCTGTTTTTTTTTTTTTTCAAATTGTCCTTGATCATTGGTAGTACCATTTAATCGTCTTGATCCACGTGTTGACACTTTTTCTAGTGTTATTATACAAATTGATGGTGATTTCAGGCGATTTCGCAAGTTTTTGACTCATAAAAAATCAATTTTGGGAGCTGAACATCTGGTACAATCTCAATTCTCCACTCCTTGGTCAAAATTGACTTCATATTCGGTTTTCTCGTCCCCAAAAACATGGAAAACGATACCTCAAAAGCTCATTTTACTAACATGTTACTAAAACACAAAAAGTACCTATTTTTACACACATTTTCATTCATAACACCCTTGGATATATTCCGATCGGGCTGAAAAGTTTCGGGACACAACTAGGGCCCAAATGGAGCATGTGTGCGAAAGAACGACTTTTTTAGACCGAAAATGAAGCCTGCACACGTGATACGGCGGACGGCGTACGGCGGACGGACATTGCATTTTTGGAATCTAGGCACCTTGAAACGGAAAAGAAAAAATTTTGAGGGAGTGTTATAAAAATTTTTTGCTGAGCGAATACATAGGTGTATTATTCACAGAATAATAAACCAAAAGCGTTGCTGTATAGGGGGCGTCTAGCCGCCAGTGGTTTGAAGTTCATAACGGTACGTTTATTGTCGAATGAAATCTGGGGGACACCCCCAGATCCCCGGATTATACCAGTTTAGATCAAGGATCAAAGCAAGGAAACATGGAACATGTTTTTCGAATAGGTACATGATAACAGAGGATATGTAGAAAAACGTCTGCCAATTCGAGTAGGCACTATAGCTTCCTCCTTTGAATCACATGAACGTATAGACTAGTTGGGTAGGTTCGTCATGATACGGGACCATCTGCGATCCAACCCGCGTATACCCTCAAAATTTCATCTCTCTACGACTATTTTTCGCGTAGTTAAAAGCGTTATAAGGAAACGGTTAACATTTCATGTTAGCGCATGCGGAGAGGGAAATTACAGTAAGATTCCAATGAAGTTCATACGGAACTATCAAAGTATTATACTGATCGACCCTCCAAATGTGAACTCATTTCAACGATAATTAAGGTAGTTATGGGCACTCCAAGTATTTCACGTTTGCGCATGCGCAGTCAACGATTTTCATGATTTTGAAACGGGACCATCTACGATCCAACCCGCGTACACCCTCAGAATTTCAGCTCTCTACGACTATTAATCGCGTAGTTAGAAACGTTACAAGGAAATGGTCAACATTTCATGTTCGCGTAGGTATGCGTAGATCAAAGATACATTACCATTCCAATGAAATTGATTTGGAACTACCAAAGTATTATTCCTGACCGACCCTCCAAGTTTGAATTGATTTCAACGATATTTAGGGAAGTTATGGGTGTTACAATTATTTCACGTTTGCGCATGCGCAGGCAAATGTTAAGGTACTTTTTCAATGATTTTGTTATGGGACCATCTGTGACTCAACCCGCACCTACCCTCGAAATTTCAGCCCACTTCGACCATTATTTCGGGTAGTTATGGGTGTTGCAAGGAATTGACCACAGACAGACAGACACTGAACCAAATATGTTCCTCGATGTCTGAAACGGTAAATGGTATTGGAAATTTTCATTTTGGAGGACATGCACTTGTTTTTACTGAGTCACGAATCCAAGGCTTCCCTGCCTTCGATAGTGAGGAACGGACCAGCGACCTAACGCAATGTCATGTAATACACGTCCTCAGCTGCTTTTGGCGTTTTTCGGGTAGGTAGAACCCCCTCGGCAGTTTTCGGCGGAGTGGGGTCTCGCCATGCTCTCCTCGGAGTTGGGTGGCAGGAGTGGGGTAGAGGGAGAACTGCGTGGGCGACGGGGAGGGGATCCGAGTTCCCCTGGACTGGACGCGGACGTTTTGCAGCCCGGTTTACTCCCGTAAAAACATGTTCCATGTTTGAAAAAAAAAAATTTGGTTCGTTTGCCACCAACCGAAGAAGCAGCCCCCCACACATTTCTTCAGAAACTACCATCAAGTTCAAAAATGTTAAGGCGCGGAGAAAAATCAAACGGTTTGGAGCTCAACCCCAACCTCACCACGACGGATTTCGCCCCACAACACCTGCTCAATGAACTGTTTTGTGAATGCAAGAAGTGCGCTGGGGGGTACACCTGCCGGAAAGCTGGGTTGGCGTGCTCGCCCTTCTGCATGTATGCAGTGGCAAATCTTGCGAGAATCTGACCCGGGTTCTGATCTACGTAGAAGATCCACTTGCATTATTCGTTGCTCAGGAGGTGCAACACCAACCGCTACCCTCAAATTCTCGCTGAAGATCTTGGAGTACGAGGGCGAAAACGAGCAAGGCAATAAATAATATGACCTTCCATAACCATAATTTTTTGTATATTATTTTATTTCTTTTGTAGTACTATCGTGACCTTATTCACTATGGTTTATAACAAACAATGACTAATATTGCTTGTGAACAGTTTACTTCAATACTTAGCAGATTCCACTTCTCCCGAATTTGTTCATGATAAATATATAATCATAATAATAACGCGTCACGTACTAACTTACATTTCAAGCTCAAAAACGATTCTAGTGATCTCAAAATGGCTTAACTTCAATTTTCGGCCAAATCAACTTTTCCCGAGTTTTGGTTGTTTTTGCGATTTTTGAAGGAGGCCTAATGAGCCCAAATTAAGCTAAATACTCTTCCAACAACTTCATCCCTAACGACTTTCCTCGCATAATGAGTGGTTTTCTCACTGTTTGCTTGAAACGTGATCATGAGTAAAAATTTTCACTTTTTGGAAAAAATGCAATAGGTAGGTGTTTTTGGAAGACCTGTAAGTAATCAGGAACTATTTAACATACAGAGCTTGTTCTGTGAATAATAATACACCTATGCTCAGCAAAAAATGTTTATAACACCCCCTCAACATTTTTTCTTTTGCGTTTCAAGATGTGTACCTATATTCTAAAAATGCAATGTCCGTCCGCCGTACGCTTATCATCCACATCTACTTTAATTTCGGTCTAAACAAATTCGTTCTTTCGCACACAGGCTCCATTTGGGCCCTTGTTGTGTCCCGAAACTTTGCAGCCTGATTGGAATATACCCAAGGGTGCTATGGGTGAAAAATGGGGTAAAAATGTTTTTGGTGTTTTAGTAACATGAGATCGTGAGGCATTGTTTTCCAAGTTTTTTAGGACGAATATGAAGTCGGTTCTCACCAAAGAGTGAAGAACGGAGGTTGCAACGAAGGTTCAGCTCCCAAAATTCATTTTTTATGAGTCAAAAACCTGGGAAATTGTCTGAAATCACCATAAACTTGAATAATAACACTAGAATTAGTATCAACAGGTGAATAAAGACAATTAAATGGCACTATCAATGATCAAAGATAATTTGTCAAGAGTAGGAGCCAAATTCGTGTTTTATAGGTACGTCCAACAGAATAATAAACTGATTTGACAAGGACTGCGCATTTTTTGTATAGATTGACTGGAAGACTATACTGGTTGACGGCACACATTGTCGACCCCTCCTTCAAAACCGCTCAGTTATGCGGGCTCCTGTATACTCGTACGCCGGGGCCCACGAGTGATGGCAGTGGAAACCTCAGAATTAAACGCAGAATACTGAGTGTGTTCTCTATTCTGCGTAGAAGAGGTCTCAAATCTGTGTTCTGTTGTGGGAACGCCCCACTCAGATGCATATTTTTAAAACATGTTTTCTTTAGTAGGTAAAATTTATATGATATTGTAAAATAAGGTGCAGCATGGTCATATGAGCGAGTTTTTGATGGTATAAGATAGAAAATTTTTGATGATATGGTAGCCATTCTAGGAAATTATGGAATAATCAAACAAAAAATAAACCTTCAGCTTACTACCATTTTTTATTTAAAATAAAGCTTTTCGATCAAATTCTGAGCATCCTCAGGTACTCACATGAACACAGATTTTATTAAATTTGATGAACTGATAGGAAACTGTCTGAAATCGTCATAAATTCGTAAAATAACACTAAAAGTAGTATTAGCAGGTGAAGAAAATTAAAGAGACAGTTAAATGGCAGTATCACTGATCAAAGATAATTTGTTTAAAAAAAGGCTGATTCGTGTTTTTGAGGGCCAAAATTGGTGGATTCCATCAAAAATAGCTATTTCAATTATTGCACGTGAAACAAACAATAAATGAACAGCCAACATTTCTGTAGGTATGTCCGACAGAATAATAAACCCATGTGACTAGGACTTTGCTGTGTTTTTTCCCAATCATACCGGTTTTGGTGATCATGGCCGGTTTTGGACCCACCGTGAACGTACTTTTCTTCTTCGAAAATTCGTTTAAAAGGGAAGTGTTGAGAATCGTTTCTGAGGGGCCGCGCTTAAAAATGGGATTGAGCCCCTGGTGTTACAAGGGCTCAACAGACATCGATGCGCCGCTGTATTGGATCTAGCTGTAAAGATGTTTCGCCCGAGTTTATTATCATTATCTCTAGTTCCTAATTCCATTAGTACTATCAGCAGGTTCGGAACATTACCCCCACCAAACCAACTACTCCACCTGGGGCACTTGATATCGGCATCTTCGACCCCTCCCTCCCACATTCCTCGTGTATATATTTTACTCCTTCGCTTGAGGCCCATTCCGTGGCTTATTATGCTCCGTGTAGAGCTTCCCGTTCTCCCGCGCCTGAATAAATACAACGTTACGACTGAAGCCTTTACAAGGAGCTGGTAAAATAACAGGAGAAAATTGTTTCAAAATGCGGATCGCTTGTACGAGAAATTACGAAAATTATAAATAAAAGCTGCAGAGTTACACCATTCGACTTGCTCAGCATGCTACGTATTATTCTTACGAGTATCTTCGTAATTCCGAACGGCCTTTTGTTCTGGTTTTCCTTTTTCCTATTCTACTCGAAA
Source organism: Leptopterna dolabrata (assembly GCA_954871275.1). NCBI lineage: Eukaryota > Metazoa > Arthropoda > Insecta > Hemiptera > Miridae > Leptopterna > Leptopterna dolabrata. The sequence goes on along the minus strand of OX940987.1, from coordinate 17,802,280 downwards.
ATTCAGCCCCACTTCAAATCAACTTCAATTCGAAACAATACAAATCTGAGCCATAACGTTTGACTCTATCCCTATATTCATTATGCTGGATTATTACTTGATGAAAAAACTCAAATTTCGCCAGTGTTTGCAATATAACAAAAGAGAGGATGAGAAATAATTCTGTTAAATCAATAAAAAGAGGGTAGTAGTAATGAACAAGTATCTGAATACCAAAAACATTTTGAGAGCTAAAAATAGCTTACGTACATTTTCATAACTGAGGTAAAACGAAGGGAAAATAGTCAATAATGGAGTACATAGGTACAGTCATTAACATTACAGTCATCCTGCGTGCCTGGACTTTGACAGTTTGAACCAGTTCTTAGGCTCGATGGGGTCAACGTTTTTCTAATCTCGAGTGGGCACTTCGTACTACGGGCTAGTTCTAGTACTCTAGTCGGAATCCTTTGAACAGAACGTTGGAACCACCAATAAATTGTTCTTACATCGATAAATCAGGCAGTTTTCTACTGATAATTTTACCTAATGATGATGGTTTAGCCTTTAAAAATATTTTTGTTTAAAACAAAACTTGTAGTTTAACTATGGTCAGTAATACCTAATACCATATTACGTAGCAATAGTTTATTTCGTTAGTACAACCCTTTCAAGCTCAAAATAAGTGGATACCTGCTACTTCCACCTTTGACATGCCAGTGTGTCGAGAAAAGTTATTCAAACGATATGGCTGTGTAAATATTCTGAAGTGTTAGCTGGTAAACTCCGGTAAAACTATACCAGGAGTCTACAAAATCATCTAACTTTCATGCTCTATTTCAAACCACTGGTCGACCAGCGTTACTTCTCAAGGTCGTTACCATTCCGTGAATAATGAAGCACGGTTGAAATCTCCGGTAGGGATTCAGCTAAGAACAACTTCTAAAAATAATGTTATGGAACGGAGTCACACACGCTTCGTTCTATGGGTCACACTAACGCTATAAAGCTGGGTTACGTGTTAGTAAAACAAAAAACACCACGCCACACTTTGACTGACCAGTTGATTTGCTGTTGAACCACACAGCCCAGGCTCCCATGATTCGTTTATCCTTGAAAGAATAAGACATAATAAGAACAAAAGTGAGTTAATACAAAATTAGGTGGGTTTTTAAATTATAATCTAGACATAAGAATGAAAAGTCAATTAGCTAGCTAATTTTGGAAGTTTTTTATGTATGACCATACTTCCTGCACCATAGAAACTGACAACTTGGCTACCTGCACAGCTGAGCTAAAACTGATTAACTGGTGATGTTCACCCATTATTGAACGGCGACTTGACCCACCCATAACCCTTCTTAGTAATCACAGCAAAACTCAGACTTTTAGAATGAATTATGATGAAACCCAAATCACGTGTGCAGTCATTTTGCGACGTATAGAAAACCCATGACCTGAATATGGTCTACAAACTATGGTAAGCTGCTGCATCATTGATTATGAGCAGAGAGAACTTGCGAAAATTTAAAATATTTAGATTTAATTCCATATTATTATCTCTCAGTCAACGGATCTTCATCAGCGATTTAGCCGTCATATATTGAGAACGACCGCAGCGCCGCCATCGGTAGGGATAGGATTTTTATGTATTTAAAAATGCGAAATATGCAACTAAAATATGTATTTTTTAAAATATGCATAAAATATGTATTTTTTAAAATATGCATAAAATATGTGAAATGAAAAATATGTTCTGAAATATATGTAAAAATGGGTAAAAATTTTGGTCAATATAAATTGTGAAAATACGAAATACTAATATTTATAGAAAATATTTTTAATAATATAGAAAATGAAATTTAAAAAAACGTTAAAAAACATCTTCCGAAAACTTATGTTGATAGCAATCAATTATTCGTCTATTCGAGTGTGAATTTCGCGGCATTTCTAACCAGAAAACAGACTGTCCAAGCAAAAATGAGTTTTCCACAATGAAAAATGTAATACATACAAATGTTTTTTCACAACCATTCGCAAATTACGATGTTCTTCAGAACATCGGAAAACAATGAAACATAATATGATGTACATAATTATGCTCTGACACATATGATGCACATATGCATTAATTTATTGAAACACATATTTTCAAATATTTCATTACGAGGCACTTATTTTTCAATTTCAATCAATGAAATATTTGAAAATGTGTGTTGCAATCAATGAAATATTTGAAAATGTGTGTTTCAATCAATGAAATATTTGAAAATATGTATTAATAGCGAAATGTTTGAGAATATGTGAAAATAGAGTGTGTTAAAACGGTTCAAAAAGTGTCAGTATGAACACATCTAGTTGAACATCATGTATACATAGCCTAGAAAAAAATATCAGAATACATACGAATCCCTAGCCATCGGTAATGGAAAACGCGAATTACGCTTGAAACATCATTTAAGTACCTTCCGCAGAATCAGCCCAAGCCGATTTCACAAGAAGAATTGATAATATAATATAATGAAAAGGGCGAAACGATTGGTGAACTAATTTTCAAAATCAATTCCCATCGTGGAGATAAAAAGAACGAAATAAAATTCATTACGACGGCAGAAACCACCGGATAAAAACGAAATTACACTGGTATTAGATAGGGAATGAGACTACGCGTTTGGAATTGAAATGGGGGTTTTCAGCTCCAGACTCCCAGAAACCAAGTTAGTTAATTATAAAGCGGAAAAAAGACCTTTTGCTTCCTGAAAGTCACCAAAGTTTCACGAATACCTTGAAAAAAAGGCGAATGCTAACCTCTTGAACTCATAACTCGGCTACCAAAATATTTACTTATTTTTTTTATTTTTTGCTTTATGCTTCTTGTGTTCCTCTCTTCAAAAAAGTTTTTGCTCCCCGTTTTTCTGATTGGGCATCGGAAAAGAATACCGAAGGACATAATCCAATCCAACTTTGAAGGTTGTAGTGTTATGTTAAAAGTATTGACAACATCAAAAATATTACACAACTCAAGAACTGTTGGCCCCGACCTAAGAAATATTACCCAATCTTTCGGTCGACCCCAAACTCAGTTCGAAGTTTTCCTGTTTTCCGAACGAAACTTCACACATAGTTAACTAACTACATGCTTAGCTTACAATCTAAATGTGAAGTATTAGTAAAGCACTAGTCATGATATTTCAAAATCCTTTCCATTCCTTTATTTATTTTTCATTGATTCACCTCTAAGAATGCGCCTTATTTATATATCTATCCTCATCTCTTTCACATTACCCTTAATCATTATTATACTCGTACGAATATGCAACTCTACTGAGCTCTTACCTATCAAAATCTGTTTAATTGTTGAGCAAGTCAACCAAACCAATCATTCTTTACTGTGATCGCTCGCCGTCAATTTTATCGTAACTAACATCTGAATTTTAAACAATGCCATTATGAGTGGATTATTGATGTTTATCGGCACTTGAAGCACAATACCTCTTGCAGATTTTCAACATAATAATTTACCTCCTGTGCTATGGTCTACATATGTCAACGGATGATACCGCATTGGCTCCCGTGAAGTGATAATGAGTTCGTATTGACTCCGGATTATGAACCTTGCCATCTGTGTCATGTCCGTTTCGGTTCCCCTTCCCATATAACTGTACCTGTTTAGTTCACACGACCCTCCAGTCCTCGTCTATTAGTCTTTCCTATTCGTTCAATTCGCATGTGTCCATTTTTTCAGTAGCATGGAGTTTATGCTTGGAAAGGCCGGTAACGATTACGTTATAAATAATTACAAGTTTGGGTTCCACAAGCGTTTATAGGAAGGAGTAGCTCGGTTTAACTGTACAAAACGGGGGTATACCGCTTTCTTGAAACTTTTGAACAAAGTGATAATGGACCAGAATCTTACGAGATACTACTTTGGCACGTCAAAAAATCAGTAATTCATTGAAACTGAGAGCAGCATCGTTCAACAAAGATTATTAGAGGCGAAATTGCTAATAGTGGTAAAGATCTAACTGAAGAAGGCAAGATCAGACTTCGGAAACATTCAGCAGCTGCTAAACTTGGAATGTTTCCCGAACTGCCCACACAAACACCAGGAAAATAACAGAAAATCAGCGAAAAGTGTGCAACGTAATTCGAGGGTTCGTTGATTATTTTTAAAATGGACGTATTACGAGAATAGACTTTGCGAAAAAAAGTTTCGTTCAAGTTCAAGCCACAGTTTTAAATTTCATTGTAATTTTTTTTAAATATTTCAAACATTGCATGATCAACGAGTATTTGCTTCAAAAGAATTTTGAACCATGCCTACAGCAACTGTAGACAGTCCTAAGACTGTTGAATGGGAAGGGAAATATTGTTGACCGGGAGCCTAAGCGTCCTTCCTTACCTTTTGCTTCAGAAGGGAACCGAAACGGACCTGTACATTAGGGAGGTCGGAGCCGATACGGATACGTCGATGTCAACCACGTGCCCAAACTGTACAAATACACCCCTTCTCAAAATTGAAAACAACATGCCACCCCTTATCGAGAAGATAGCCGGCCAGGGCCGTCCCTAAAATCTACCCCACTCTGCCACTAAGGAAACGACGAAAACCCCCCAAAAAATACCGTAGGATTGAAAACTGTATAATATGCAGGATCCCTAACACTAAGCAGGACTACGCCGTCATAATCCTCCAATTAGTCGGAGACAATTTTTTTTTACGACTCCGAATTTGGAGTGGGCGACTTGTTTGTCTCGAGTTTCGCAACCAAAACTCATCCCGTTTCCTTTTTATGGCTCTCTCCCAACGCGTTACGGCCTCTTCGATACCGAGTTTTTATTGCCACGGCGTCCCGAAGGTTTTATGACCGAAGGTTGAGTAATATCGCCCTGTTCTCGAATAATACCCTTTTGTCCTCCCAGAAGTCGTTCTTCTTATTTACCTCGACGCTTTTTACGACTCTACTCCCCGAACTGTCTTTTCCTCTGTCGGCAATCAACATTTTAATTTGGTGAGCCCGTTATTAGGCAATTAAAACCTAATTGAACAACCGTTACATTCTCCACGATATGGATCAACCCTGGAAGCTTTTACTCAGGATGCCTTTCATAAGGGATTGTCACGTTTTTAAATGTTCGTATCATTAAGATATGTATACATACACGAAGCATGGATAGGTAGCCCTTCCTGGCGTATAGTCAACTACTGTTCATAACCATCCAAAGTCCCTTTTTCATAGTTCGACAATACGAGTGAGGGGCAAGGCAGTAATAAAGGGTTTTCAAGGGTGTTGCGTGCAGAACTGAAGGTTTCTATAAAGAACTGTAATAACTTATACCGTTGGAAGACTGCGTTTCTATTATTTCAAATTGTAAGCCCTTTGAATATAAATTTTAGAGAGGGAGTAAGGCAAAATTTTCTCACTGGGTCATTCCACTGGTTCTGGAAATAACAAAGCAGTAACAACAGTGACTCCCGGACAGTTTGCACGGTCACCGAACACGCTACTGTTGAACGCAGGTAAATAAGGTGAAACGTAGAATAACTAGATTATTCCGACGTTGTAGATCCATGGGTAAAGTCAATTTTCAACACCCAGTAGGTCTTCGAACCGTTCTGTGGTAAAAAGGAGGTGCTGTGCATACGAAGGTCAATAGATTCCTGCTCCTAACCCAAAGCCCTATGAATATTTTGATAGGGCTCAATCCCGGTTCCACCTGGAATAGGGAAACGATTCTCGCAATCCACCAGAAGGGAAACAAGACAAAAAAAGATTGTATCCACGGACCCCCGTCTAGCTAAGCGTTCTTTTCTATTTTCGGTTCCCTTCTGGGCTTACAGAGCGCAGCTCCGAAAATAAAAGTTCCGACACAAAAAACCCGGCACGTTCCACGATGGGGGATCCGGCCATTGTTAGTCAATGTCGAAACGAAGAAACTTCATTTCCAATTATGAACCGATAGGGACTGACGAAATGCCATTATTGCTCAACACAGTGCAATCATCTCAACGGAGGTTGTTCCAGAATAAGATATATTTCAACTTGTCTATCAAAATTTGACATCACTCAACTGAAGTCTCAATGGTCACTGTTACTTAGTAAACTGCCACCTTGAGCTACCAAGGTTCTCACAGCTCGTTCTCTTGCAATCTTCTTTGCCTCCAGTACACTCAGGAATATGAACTAAATGATGCAGTCGATGGGTAATCAGCAGGGGAGAAGTGTGGTGTTTGACAAGCAAAGCTCGCTCAAGTGTGAGCATAAATCTCTGGATGTACCTACAGTTAGACATAGTTTTTTTTTTAACATTTAGCCACGCAACGTACAATAAGCAACACATTGAAAGCAGATATTCAACACGTTATACATTATCTTCAGAATATTATAGTTATAGGTAGCTGGTACCTACCTATACATAAAATTGACTCGCAAATGAAAATAACAGCCATATGACTTTATTTGGATTTTGATTTCGTTTACAAATGAGTAATTTTTCTCCCACCGTTCTCCATTTTCCCTGCTCAGCAGGGTCTGAGAGTTAAAAGGTCTTATAATTATATTATTTACAGATTCATGTATTTTACTCAACATACCTTCTTTGGCGAAATTAACTTGTAGCCCGTTTTACTGAATAATAATTACCGTATCATAATATACGTCTTTGAAACAATGTGGGTGAAAATGGCACAGCAGCGTTTTCGAATTCAAATGGTGTCACAGCAAGTCCATAGGAACTGTCAAGTTGATCTACTAATTCTTCACAACATATAACATAGAAACATAGAGATTATAACTTTATTTAAAACCCCCCAATTTTTAATCAACTTTATCTATGTAAAAAATTGGGATGGAAGCAGCGAGTCTTCTAAACAGAGAAGAGCACAGTGATGTAATGTTATGGGAGTTGCGATGGAGTTAAGATTGCGGGTTACTTTGTGCCACTAGACGGCATTCCCTCAATTCATGGTCGCATGTCAAGGGCAAATAAATGCCTTATATTTATTTAGGCTCTCTCACCCCAATCCCAGCATTTAAAAACAAATTATAATAATAAACGAATGAAGAATAAGTGAAAACACATCGGTATACTCGTAGTACCACTGACTCAAACATTCTAGGTGGCCTCATGGTTGTATGTTTTGCCTCACTTATTGTTCCAATATGATTTCAAAGTGGCTACAAGGTATGAAATGCGGTTAAAGAGCGGAAACGGAGCATCCCGTGATGAAACCTCGGAAATTACTGAAGCTGACAGGCCGGGCCTGTCCCACACATCGCTTGTCAAAAGCATCGATCTTCATCCAGCTCAAGATCCGACAGACTTATGAGCGATGTTACTGAAATCGATTACACGACGGAGCCCCATGCAGTGAAATATTACTTTCAAGGGCATGTGAAAATTCACCAGTTGCAGGTACATATTTTACTGTCGACAATATTAAATTTTAAGTTTTAATGGAGGTTTAACCTTTTAAGGGTGTTATGGAGAAGGGTGTTTGAAATGACCAGTTACTACCATAAATTAGCACTCATTTTAATTTGCCAAGAAAAGCAGAAATATCAATGAACTTTATGTCGAACAGAAATAAAATGGACTGTATCTTCGAAAAAATAAAGAATAAGGAGCTCCTTTGACAAACCAAACCTAATTGGAATGAAAATTAATGTGCCGTTTTCTGGGCATGAGTATATATTAAAAATTGGTGTCTATGGCCGATTTGGAAGAAGGCAGTGATCCTGATTGTCCTGATGTCGGGGACAGAGACGAACGGGAGTAAAGGGGTTCCTGTGACGGGTCAATCAGCGACTGCAAAATGTAAGATCCCAAGTTTAATTAGTTTGTGATTCTAACGATGGTAAGAATGGGGAAATTCAGCCGATCGATGACGAAACAACTTACAAAGTTGATTTTCCAGAGAAGGTGTTCCAGTTTGTAGGGATGAAATCTTCTTACTGGGTGACAGCGACACGGAGGGAAGGGAATAGACGATATCGCTCTTACAGCAACGTGGTACCACAATAAGGGCGGCTGAATATAAGGTGTATTCGAAACAGTCGTACGACATCAACTTTCACCAGCAGACTGATTGACACGAGGCTAATGAGGATGGAAGGGTGAAGCATCAGGAAGCTCCATATCAATGTTGTGGAGAGGGAGATATCGGTCAGAGACACGCGTGAACATAAACAAAAGCACCTTGTGAAGCGGAAACAAAGGGTAATGTGTATTAGAGTCGTTAGATGATCCAATCAAATCGAACTGTCGTACACAATGATGAGACAGAAGAAGGTCTATTCGTTCAAATAAATAGATATATACACATATTTAAGGTGATGAAATTTGAGTTCTTGGTCGCTAAAAATCGCTCAAAACAAAGCGCATTTTTAAAAACCGTCAAAAACTTGTGGCACCAAAATCTCGAGACAGAAATATTTTATTCCAGCAACTATGTGTTGTTTCTCTAACAAGAACTGAAAAAAAATTATTAAAATTAACAGACACATGGGAAAGGTAGCAATTTTATGAAATGAACAATACTGCATAGCAAAATATTTTGGGGACAAAAGGGTGTTGAAATTCAGGGCAAAAAACCGAACAAAATAATCGGTAGGTAGGTTCGTCTATTCGAAAATTCGCTCATTATGGTCATATGACTGACAATTTTTCATGTGAAACGACCAAGCTGATGACATTTTTCACATGAAAACACTCATTAACCCTTTGATAGAACACACTGTGGAAACTAACACGGTGGTTTTGATTAAGCAGGAACCGATTTGAACACTGTTCTTAGTAGTTATTTGAAAACAGGACACAAATACACAATCGAGTGAGCGATTGTGCATTCGCGTTTCAACTCTGAGTTTCAATTGATTTGCAGCCATTGGGTGGCTAATGTAGTGTAACGTGCAACAAGAGATACCAACAGCTTCGGTTTAGCGCGTCATCCACTTGGTTAGTATGTGCAGATGGAAATCCAGCTTTACCTGTGGCTCATTTTAAGCAGCTTATCGTACAATACCACGATGAGGGAATTCTCTATGTATTTAGACGTAGTGCACCTACTAGCTGTCCGCTCTCACCTTGAATCGCGTTCCTAAAGCGTTTTACGGTGCCCATTTTGCACTTGACCTACTTCAATACCCGTCAGGGACTCCTTTATACCCCGCGGTTTCACATGGGTATTTTCAGGGTAGCTATAAATAAATCCTTTTTGTGAGCGCATAAACCACGGACGTTAACCGGGACGTAAGTGTCGAAGGCCCGCGTGATTCTGCTATAAACTCGGGGTGGAGGTTGAATGACTCTCTATTATGAAATCCCCCAGCAGACTAACTGGCCGACGTCGCATGATGTGTTTTGGCACAATTCCGAACACGGGCCCGTGTGACCTTTCAATTTTTCAAAGAATCATTCCGCCAGGATTGGTGTCGTGCCCATCCGTGTTCTCAGTCATTTACCACATTTTTTTCAGACCTGTGATTAGCTTAATCGTTCCACTGACTGTCCAACGATTATGTCAGTGAAAACGACAATAAATAGAGAAATTCGCCTACATTCGCTCAACATTTCGCAATGATGAGCTTATAATCGAAATGACAACTTATAGGTTTCACTGAGTTTTGACAGATTTGGCTCATCTACAAAATGCAAACAAATTATTAAGGAATTCATGGATTAAAGGGGACACCCCCTGGACGGCAGATAAATATGCAGAACTCGACACCTACGTAGTGAACCAGTTAAGGGGATATTTTTAACAAAGCTTGTTGGGTTTGAGAGTGGCTAAGAGACAGAATAGCAGCGTTCAACATCTCCTGATTATTCTGCTAATTATTTATACATTTACACATAGTACCTACCCAAATTCTCCTCAAAGTGGGGATCTAGAAAATACATTATTATGTGCCTGATGTTTTTCCATGAACGGGAGTGGACGCTTTTATAGGTCTCCACCAACTTTTTTCGTTGTACCGTGAAGGTCTCTATAAATCACTTCTATTGTCGCGGAAAAACGAAAAAATTTGAATTCAACCCCTTTTAATAATATCTATGAAACTTATTGGATCTGGAAAGACTGAAAAGAGCTGGAATAAGATAATTTGACAAAGGAATAATATATTTCACATTTCTACCACACTGACTGCTACTTTAGTAAAATTATAATGAAAACTTACTTTGGGCTTCCTTGTAGGTTCCACCAGCTAGCACAGCCTGAAGGATCAACCCAGCTCTCCTTTTCAGCATTCACACCTATCTGGAACCCAGAGGTAAACCTGTTTTTAGTTAGGATATAATCATAAAAACACTATCAGTGTTACCCTGAGTGCAACATGTTGATACGTTGGGTCTTATTTATAGTGGGGAGCCATCGAAGAAGCTAATGTAAATCTTGCTAATAATAACACGTGTAGGAACAACAACTGATAGCTATTTCCAAAAACATACGTCGCCTGAACATGGCCAAATGACTGAAATCAAAGTGCATAACGGGGAGGAAGAGATATCTTTAGCTGTTCATGCGCAAACCATATATCACTGAAAGGTTGGTATTCCATAAACAAGTTGCGTCAAAGTAGTTGGGGCTGCCCTGTGAGCGAAAAAATTTTCCCACGTTTTTGTCTGAGTTTGGAACGGGCAAGATCAAATTGAAACCTGCGGCTGATATAGGCCCAATTTCTCTAAACGTCGTGCCTAAAAACGGCTGAGTATAAAACAGATAGAGCACAAGTGAAAAACCTACTATTAATCCTATCACAGTGAAACTCGTCGAGGAACATCGGGGGTCACCCAAACTACTCGACACTGTAGTTAACAAGCTTCGTTTTCGCGCATACACAGACCCTACTCTTATTCCGATCACCCTAACCAACATACCTACTCCCTAACAATTTCCTAAAATTGTTTGAACAGAACTTGAGTTTTGATAATTTCATATTTGCGCATGTGCAGACAAATTTGGTTGTAGAAGTTTTATTAAATAGGTAAGAATTTGGCCGACCCGCTCATGACCTCAAAGCTTTCAGCTTGTTAGGATTGTTGATTCGATGAGATATGGTGGTTGCGAGGGACCGGATACAAACGTCACGTAAACAATTTTGCTCCTTGATGTCTAAAATGCAACTGAGTGGATGTACAGGGTGTCTCAAACACAGGTCTGGTAGAATCCAGGAATCGGGTTTTCAGGTTATTTCCGATCGAAAATGCCTCATGGCAATTGTTTTTTAAACCCTTACCTAGTTTTCGGCATATTAAGTTTTTTCTCGTAAATCACGTTTTTTCACATAGGTAAAACTCTGACTAGTGCACTTGTAGACATATCAACACCTCCTAACAGCCAGAATGAATCAGGAATGTAACCAGATGACTCAGCTTCAAAACGCTAAATTTCCTTTTTAAAAAATCATGTTTTCTTGTTTTCAAATGCAATTTTCTCCCACAATTAGAATAGTAAAATTGAAAATGAACCGTTTTTCGTATTCCTGAGATTTGTGAAATTCCTTTTTTCAAGCGAGAATTTCGGGGGTTCACACCACTGAAAAATTCTTAATTAGCGTATTCTGAAAGGAAATTGAACGAGCTTTTTGACGGTAGCTAGCAACTGTTTATTGTAATTTTAAAAATGTGTGTTAAGGACAGTTTTATGTGGAAAAATGTGGGAAGCCGCCTCGCTTGTTATCTACATGTCCGATGATCTCTGTTATCAACTTACTCATTCGGTTCTTTCCGTGCAAGTGTATCAACTCCTGTCACCGTTCTCTCTTTACCCATTGCTGATAAATGCTTGAAACTTAATTCCAATAATGAAAAGTGTTAAGGGATATATGATGAGTACTCGGAAACGGGATGTTGACGGTAATGTTGTTAAAGAAAAGTATTTACGATGCCAGAAAAGGGGGTGTCAAAAATTTTAAGTCTATTAGAAAACAAAATAAATTCATAAAATTTACGGGATAAAATCAGGGGGTTGCCTGCACCCTAAGTACCGAAAACTGATAGAAGAGTGGTTGCGTACCATCAATGCCTCAAAAAACATTTTCGATCAATTTTGGGAAGACATGAAAGACAGTTTCTTGATGTGAAATAACCTAATTTGCCAGACGACATCTACCTTAGATGGAAAAAACAGACGTCATCAACCTTCGATGGAAAAAAACATGCAAGAACTAAACCATAATTTCCTCGTGTAGATAGCACAGAACCGCGATTTATGTGTGGATATAACATACGAGGAGATCGGCAGGTCCTCGTACATACTGTGTTCTTGTAGATGACATACGAGGCGGCTTCCAAAATGTGATTAACGAAAAAATTGCTAGGAGGCATTTTGATCGGAAATGACCTGAAAATTCGATTCCTGGCTTCTTGCAGATCTGTTTTCAAGGCACTCTATATTGATTAGGAGTAACTACAATAATTTTTTCGGTTTCTATGAGGAATCAAAAGATCGCTTGATTTCAATTATATTGAATTGAAACATAAAGGTGAATCGTATGAACATTCTGCAGAGCAAGTCTAACGGCAATATTGAGAATCCACCTTCGTTAGACTCAAGCGGTTTAAACTAGTTCTGACTAGTTTAACGCGAGTTTTGGTGGGTGCAACCATATTGAATCACATGAGCTATGATATACGACAATAACTGGTACTGCGTGTCCAGAGGGGGCACTGCCCTCCCAAACAGTATGACAACTTTCCCTGACCGGCTGATAACGTTTGGGAAACGAAGGGTTTTGACGTGTTGGGAAGGAGAGTTGCGTCCCCCAGCAGGTGAGAGCTGTTGGGGCGTTGGTCGGGACGCATTGTGCTACTCGCAGAACTCGTCTAAGGGGCCTTCCCTTGCGTCGATCTGGGGGGAAACCTGTCAGATAAGTTGGCAGCCGATATTAGGTCTTCCAGCGTCGAGCCGTCTCGGTGGAGCCCTCGCCGGAAAGTTGTGCAGTTTCAGCAATAACGTATCGTGCAAAGGAAACGCAGCAGTTTTTCTTGAAATCCTTTTTACGTCGTTTCTCTACATTATCATCGCCCCTTACACAATATAAATTAGAGTATAAGGTAGAACCAACAATGTAGACCATAAAAACGCCCTGTTGTTTGAAACTGAGCCCGACTCCCGTCCTTCAGCTCCTGGACGTAATAACCATCAATTTGTGTTATCTACGACGGTCCATGGAAAGCAACAGCAAAAACTGCGCAGACTTTCATGGATGATGGAAATAAGGCCACGTTTTACGTAGCTGGATCACCCTTTTGTTCTTTGAAAGTGATGACATCCTAATCTCAACCACTAGATAGTCAAGTTTATTCCTTATTTCGTGGAACTGTAGGGAAGGAAGAAAGAGCATTTCACTCGACTGGTCCATACGCATACCTTACGCGTAATTCGCGGGTAATGATAACAGTAAATTTAGCTCAAACAAAAAGTATTAGGTACTAAGCTTTTTTTTCGGAAGGAAGAAGGTAATACTCATCAAAATTCAACCGTAAGATTCGCATAGGTACGCACCTGCAGAGCTCAAAGGCACCCGGAAATCTATTGCCGAGTCTCCACTAACAAACAGTGGCGTCCTCAGACCTTGCGGGACAACTCATACACTATTTGCAGAGCTAAATGAGGAATGAACGCTTTTTTAAATTTTTTATTTTATTTTTTTGATGCGGATATGTTTTATGGCTGGAGTGTTACCGGTTTTGATATAGTTTCTTCGTTTTTATGGCGGTTTACTCAGCATAACATTTTTGTATGAATGGAGAGCTTTCCGACAAGTGACGAACGAATTTCGTACAGAATTTCTGTACGACAAAAACTGACGGGGACTGTTATCTTCGAGGAAAAAACGCTGCAGTCCTTGTCACGTGGGTTTATTATTCTGTTGGGATTACCTACAGAAATATTGGCTGTTTATTGTTTTTTTCACGTTCAATAATTGAAATAGCTCCTTTTTTCTCCTTTTTTTTCAAATTACCTTTGATCATTGATAGTGCCATTTAATTGTCTTGATTCACCTGTTGACACTTTTTCTAGTGTTATTATGCAAATTGATGGTGGTTTCAGACAGTTGCCCAGGTTTCTGACTCATAAAAAATGAATTTTGGGAGCTGAACCTTCGTTACAACCACAATTCTTCATTCTTTGGTCAAAATTGACTTCATATTCGGTTTTATCTCCCTAAAAAACATGAAAAAAGATACATCACAAGCTCATTTTACTAAAACACAAAAAAACCCTATTTTTACACCCATTTTTCACCAGTAACACCCCTGGGTATATTTCGAACGGGCTGCAAAGTTTCGGGACACAACTAGGGCCCAAATGGAGCATGTGTGCGAAAGAACGGATTTTTTAGACCGAAAACGAAGTAGCTATGCATGATTCTCTACTCACCTTGAAACGTAAAAGAAAAAAAAGTTTGAGGGGGTGTTATAAAAATTGTTTGCTGAGCGAATAGGTACATAGGTGTATTATTCCCAGAACAATAAACCAAAAACGTGTGCATAAGCACCAAAAATGCTGCGGAAAAACTCGTAGCCGAATTACAGTAAAGACTGTATTCACTGTATAATAAATGTTACACTCACTTTATAATATTAACGAGTAATTTGTTGTACCTACCATGAATATCGACATACATACCAAAGCCGAGTACACACTGCGAGCATATCTGGGCGTTCGACCGACGTCATTCAAAATATCTGCCCTCGCTTCGTCTTACTCTGGATTCTTACCTTGCACCAGGCTAACCTGGTTAACGAGTATCCACTCTACAAGAGGTTACGTAGGAATGTGAACGGTTAAATTTTAACTTTACCCGGCCATAAGAGACATCCATATTCCTATGTATCCGCGTGTGAGTGGATACTCGTTGACCGGGTTTGCCTGGTTTCCTATACTTTCATGATTAATAATAGATGATTTTTTTTATTTCATTCAAATTGTAAGTGTAACGGAGAGCTTTCCAAAAAGGTGGTACATGATGGGTCCAAAATGAACGGAAGTGGGTGAAAAGGGGGAAGGAAAAGCGTGCGACGTCATCTGTTATGTACTGCCCTATCGCTCCCGCACATGGGAACGGAGTGAGTGTTTTCAGAGCTGAAAATTGGGATACAGAGGTTTTCCTGGTGGTTGAGTCCGATTCAGAGTAAAAACGCTGCAAAGTCCTTGTCACATGGTTTTATTATTCTATTGGACATACCTACAGACATTTTGGCTGTTTATTTATTGTTTCTTTCATATAAAATAATTGAAATACCCATTTCTGGTGGTTTCCACCAATTTTGGCCCCCAAAACACGAATGAGGTACGCTCCTTTTTTTTTTATAAATTGTCTTTGATCATTGATAGTACCATTTAATCGTCTTGATCCACGTTGCCACTTTTTCCAGTGTTATTCTACAAATTGATGGTGATTTCAGACGATTTCCCAGGTTTTTGACTAATAAAAAATCAATTTCGGGAGCTGAACATCTGGTAGAACCTCAATTTTCTACTCTTTGGTCAAAATCGACTTCATATTCGGTCTTCTCGTCCCCAAAAACATGAAAAACGATACATTAAAAGCTCATGTTACCAACATGTTGCTAAAACGCAAAAAGTACCTATTTTTACACACATTTTCACTCATAACACCCCTGGGTATATTCCAATCGGGCTGAAAAGTTTCGGGACACAACTAGGGCCCAAATGGAGCATGTGTGCGAAAGAACGATTTTTTTAGACCGAAAATGAAGCCTGTACACTGATGCGGCGGACGGCGGACTGCGTACGGCGGACGGACATTGGATTTTTGGAATCTACGCACCTTGAAACGAAAAAGAAAAAATTTTGAGGGGGGTTTTATAAAAATTTTTTGCTGAGCGAATACATAGGTGTATTATTCACAGAATAATAAACCAAAAGCAACGAGTTCCCACCCACGTCCAATCCTCATTGGGGGTCTGGGGGATAACCAGACTAAATCTGAGGGGGAGAGGCAGTCCGAAAATTAGAAAGAAAATATTTCTATCGATGCACACTGGTTTGATTTCAAATTCTTCTTTCTGGCTTCCAATCAACCTCGGGATTAGGTTGACCCTTCCCCTCAAATTCGAACCAATTAGACACCCTGTAATTACAGAAGCTTCAGTGATGTCAAACGACTTAACTAACCTACATAAGTAGTTGAAAATATTACCCAGGATTAATTATTCCGCCAACTCTTCCGTTTTATGAGTTCGTAGTCCGACGACGGATGCGATCGAAGCGAAACTGAAGGCTCGCAGAAGGGGAAGACGACTAATCGAGTTGATTGAAGCCGGACCAGCGACGGTCGATACCGGCAATCACTCTGACAGAATCTCTACGTAGTGGACCGCCCGGTTCTCGAACAACCTCCAATCTACGGTAATTTACTAGGTAACAGTTGAGTGGATTCCTCATTAATCGACCTATCGAATGATCGGGTAATAGGAAGCTGCCATCAAGTTCGCCATTACTTCACGGCTTGGATTATATCGGCTCGATCGGAAACATATTGTTGGGAAATGCTTGCAAGACCCTCGTAGTACAGCTACTCTCACTAGTGTCACCAAGTTTACTGCACAGACCAAAATCAGTCGATTACGGCTACAGTATCGCAAACGACTGATTACTAATTTCCTGTTGGATCTATGTCGGTGAAATCCTCCGGGAGCGAAGCCTGAATTTGACAATGAAGGGAGTCAGGGACAGGTGAGTGAGTACTTACACTAGAGAATTTCCATTTTTGCAAACCTGCTATGTGGAGCTATCTGGAAAAGAAATAATTGCTTAGATGCCAGATTTGCACTAAGGCTAACCTTTCAGCGGGGACCCTCGAGTGGTGGCTTACTTAGTCAATGCGGGACCTGTTGTATTGAAATCAACAGTCAGGAACAGAATAAATATACTGCTTGATTGTGGATCTCAATACAGTATTTCCAACCATACTGGACTATTCTTTGTTCTCACCTGTTCACCGAGTCGTCCAATCCTGTGGTGAGCCTGCTTTCCACGCTACCTGTCATTTATAAAAACTTTCTTTCCCAGTCAGGGAAACCCGGGCGAAAGAAAAATGAGCAAACGTTGGATCAAGACGTTCTATTCGAGGCGTAACATTTTCACATTTTTCGGAGCCGAGAAAAATCCAAGGGCACGTCTGGAGAGGCGGGGAAGGGGAAGACTCGGCTTTACAAGGAGTTGATTGATGCGTTCACTGATGGCAGCACCTCCGGAGAGGATTCTATTTTGGGTCAAAAGTCCAAAAAACCGATTCATCAGGGGCTATTCATCAACAGGCTAATAGATCCACCTAAATCCTACCAGGGATAAACCGGTTTAGTTCTGTCAGGCTACCAATATTTACGCTTCAAGTTCACAGTGTTTACCTTTCCAGCCCTTGTAGATGTCTTTCTTTTCTCGACGAGGCCAGGAACAATATACCGGTTGTTTGGATTGGATGATATAATAAAGAGTATAGAGTTACACAATATCAAACACTGAACCCTAACACTATAGAAATACCAGACGACAACACTGCCACGTCCTGCTGACTCCATTAACCTAAATTAATGGAAAATGATCTAGCAAGCCTTTTTTTCAAATATCCGAAGTACGGGCTTGAAAGATAAAATAAAAAATGTAGACGTATCACGGACGTAACTATGTCATCCAGCGGTATTTTCGAACCTTTATCAAGATCTAAAGCTTAGGTACCTAACATTAAAGTTACCTAGAATTAAAAAATTACCTAGCTCAAAAGATGCAGGCGCAAAACCATGTTTCCTAATATTTTAGCAACTCATGAAAGAAACGAGCGATTGCAATGAGTCCAAATTTAACTGAGCTCGTCTCGAGTCCTGATGTTGAACGATCATCCGATGATCAATTATAGGGCTCTACTGTACCAGGACTCATTACGAAGGATGGCCACGATCAATATGTGTAAATGTAATATGACGTATGCGCAATGTGTGAGCTAGCTAAATGATCGATGACTGAATGATTGATAACATAGCTTCAAGTATCGCCTCATTAAACCGGCCCTATCAAAATGGTTCTTCCGCTATTAACGGCATATTTCTCACTCTGCAATCGAACAGGACAATGAAAAAATAGGGATTATTGAGATTGATACATTCCATATACTCACAATAAACCAGACATCCACTTATCCGGGTATTTCCTACAGAATTAATTACTTTTTTTTTCTTTTTCGAAATCCATCACCACACCAAACATTTCGAAATGAATCACGTATAATAAGTAGGTAAGTACCTATTAGAGTGGGGTATGTACATGGGGCACAAAAGCCGTTTATGTATTTTTTTTTAAATAAAACTATATTCCATTCTGAGAACGTTGATACCAACCGCACTGTACTACCACACGTAGTCCTTTTTCAATGAATTTTCAAAGTGTCCACCAATTCTGACGTCACAGTGGGCAGAGAGGTCCCATCCAGGCGAGATCTGTTGAAAATTTGAAAAATTATAGACAAAGAACTAGGTTTTGTAGGACATAGCGGTTGGTGTCAAAATTCGCGGGATGGACTCCATATTTATTTTAAAAAATAAGTTAATAAATACGTGTGCTTACACTAGTATAAGGCTACCTTCCTGCACTCGAAACTCGATCATGAATGATTGTACATCAACATTATAATTATATGAAAAATCTATAAAAATTGCACAGCTTCACAACTCATTGACCTTAGAGAAGATGTAAGGCGCTTTAATTTGTCCTGATCCCATTTCGATATACGGCCCATATATACCGCAATCTCCTCCCTACCTACAAACTCAAATCCGAATTACTTCCGAACACCTTTAAATTGAGTTGTCAGGGCTATAATTTGATCGGCGTGACTAATCTCCAAGGCGCCGCAGGGGGATAAGCGACTGTCTTCATACAGAAGGAAAGTTCTGTCGATAACCTCACCAACATCTAATAACCTTCTGAACAGTAACGAACTGTAATCCGATCCCCGAAGATATTACCGGCAGTGTATCAGCTAACTAGGGGCGTTGCCGGAAGGACGGTGTACCAATCTACTGGACAAAAACGCAATAAAATATGGTTGACGTATAAAGCGAAGGTGGGTTAGCTTGTGTTGAAAGGTTGAAATGCTCGCTGAACAGGATTCAGATCCAATTATTCATGAACAAATTATGATACGCAGTTGAAATCTACTAAGTCTGAGTAACAATATTCGCACTTTTAAGCTCTCGTTATAAATTTGTCCTAAGGTCAATAGTTTAATTAAAAAAGTCTTGTTTAACCTTTCAAAATCCAAAATCCTACACCTAAAAATTTTTGACACAATATACGAAGCGCTGCGAAGTCCTTATCACATGGGGTTATTATTCTGGGCATACCTACAGAAATGGTGGCTGTTCATTTACAGTTTCTTTCATGTGCAACTGAAATGGCTATTTTTGATGATTTCCACAAATTTTGGCACCCAAAAACATGAATTAGGCTCGGTCTTTTTTTTACAGATTATCTTTGATCATTGATAGTACCATTCAATTGTATTGATTCACCTGTTGATACTACTTCTAGTGTTATTATACAAATTTATGGTGATTTCAGACAACTTCCCAAGTTTTTGACTCATAAAAAAATGAATTTAGGGAGCTGAACCTTCGTTACATCCTCAGCTCTTCGATAAAAATCAACTTAATATTCGGTCTTCTCACCCTAAAAAACATGGGAAACGATACATCACAAGCTCATGTTCACTAAAACCTCAAAAAAACCTCGAAAACCCCTATTTTTACCAATTCATCTAATTTCGTTATCTCCCATTTGTGGTAAGCCATCTTGTAATGTGGGATAAACACAAAATAAATGCACCTTTTTGCTTACCACTAATTTATTAAATACACAAAGCTTTTCACTCAACTTCTGAGCATCATCAGGTAAATGTGTTTATGTGAGTTTACCTGATGATGCTCAGAAGATGAGTGAAAAGCTTTGTGTATTTAATAAATTAGTGGTAAGCAAAAGGTGCATTTATTTTGTGTTTATCCCACATTACCCTATTTTTACATCAATTTTTCTCCCATAACACCCCTGGGTGTATGCCGAGCGGGCTGCCGAGCTTCAGAGCACAACTAGGTGTTGTGCCCCACATGTGTTCCAAAATTAGGACCCAAACTGTTTGCGGAAGAACGGCGATTTTACACCAAAATTTAACGTAAATTTAAGACTGAAACTTCGTTAGAACCTCTATTTTCCACTCTTTGGTCGAAATCGACTTCATATTCGGTCTTCTCGTCCCCAAAAACATGAAAAACGATACCTCAAAAGCTCCTGTTACAAAAACACATACCTATTTTTGTACCCATTTTCACTCATAAAACCCCTGGGTTTATTCCGTTTGGGCTGCAAAGTTTCGAGACACAACTAGGGCCCAAATGGAGCAAGTGAGCGAAAGAACGAATTTTTTAGACCAAAAATGAAGCCGGTATGCATGATACGGCGGACAGATATTGCATTTTGTGAATCTACGCACCTTGAAACGTAAAAGAAAAAATTTTGAGGGGGGTGCTATAAAAATATTTTGCTGAGCGAATACATAGGTGTATTATTCACAGAATAATAAACCAAAAGGTTGATAAACCACAGTCAAGAGAAAGAGGTGAAAATAAGGACTAAAATTTTAGTAGGGACGGAGTTTTTAAATTAATATTCCGACTCCCGCATCGATTGGTTTGGGGGGGGGGGATGCTGTAGCAACAAAGGTACTGATGAAATATCGCTACAATTAACAAAAACAAACGGGAAAAACTGGGAAACTTCTTATTTAATTCACTCATGACTGATGGTTGACTTTTCGTGTCCACTGAAAGGCCCCATCGCTTGTACGGGAGAAAATACACACTAGGTAATCATCTTACTCTCCCACCTGAAAACTGTCTCTTTGTTTGGTCGAGAAGAGCAGGATCTGTACGTTAGCTACGCGGTACGAACCAAGACAATTTATATGAGTTTCCAACGGACCTTTCTATTTATTACTTCGGCCGGAAGTTTATTGCTGGCGGTTCCCAAAGTTTTTCATTACGTGAATGGACAATGGGAAAGGGTTGGAAGTCATGGAGAACTCAGCTATGCTATTCTCATTCGGCGGTTACCGGAGTTCCGACCATTTTCGCTTTTAATGAGTTGCCGCCGGTATACAGTTGGCGGTTTTGCGGTGGAAAAGTATTTAGAACTAGATTTACTGCTAGAGAAGGTCCGCTGACAGGAGCCTCACGTCCTACTCATTAGAAAAAACTGCACCAAATAAGCACACATTTTTACTGGCATCAGCGGCACCATGTGGTGCCATAAACCACTGCAGCAACAACGTTATCTTATGAAATTCAACAAAACAATAGTTTATTACGAAATCCAGATGATAGGTACCTTCTTTGTTCTTCTTACTGGCGTCCTTTCTGGCACTAGTGGTGGCATCGAAAATCGTCAGGAGTATTTTAGAGTGACCCAAAATAAAGTAGCTGGTTTATTCGCATTTTGCGGCGCATACCCCAAAATTCTGAATGATAACACCTAAAATTAGCCGATTATTGGATTTTGAGGTCCCAATCCCGGTGGTCCAACGAGTTCCTATAACCTCAACATTTCACACCATAATGATATGGAGTGCCGTTTTTTGCGGAACAGAATTTCTGTTTCACACTGTCCTAGAATAAACCTTTCCTACGTTCGGAAACAAGGGCATTTCACGCAAATACTTGCAAAACTCAAACCAACACATAACATATCATATCATCATATCATATTATTATGACTCAGGGTGCGTCAAGTCCCCATCTACCACAATCGTCATACCAGACATCGACGAATTTCAAAACACACAAACCACAAATGACAACAAGAAAAGCGCATTTAAACTGCAAAATATCCGCCATTATTCTTTGTAAAAATATAACATATACAGCTCTGTCGGTGTATCCTTGAAATGTCCAAATAAATGAAAGAATTGTCCGAATGTATCAGCATGTTCGAACGATTCCTTCAAAAATCCCTTCTAGTGGGAGTCGAAAACTGGGTTCACGAATTTCGGAGCACTTGTGGGTTAGTAGAACTTGGATTTTTCTCAATACTGAACGCCAAGAACATACCTAATTGTCTGTCATCGATCTCTATCAAGAAGAACCTACTAACAGAAAATAATGACCGACATTATTGGTGAAAGTTAGGTTCTTGAAACAAAAGCTACTGATTTCAAAGGAACTGTTAGTGGAGCTGTTCACTTACGTTTTGTCACCTAGGAATAAATTTACATCTCAGTTGAAGTTTTATTCATAATAATACTATGCTGATGCAGGTGATGGAATTTGGTTCGATTTGCCATGAACAGATTGAAAATGTAATTACACCAGCTGCTTCGCAGGGAATTTATGTTCCACTTAGCCGATTGAAGGGATCAGCTCGCGTGACTCAAAGATCTTCAATTTGTTAGGGGGGCAGTCGCAAGAGAGAAAAGCGAGAGAAAACCATGGGGAAAGCAACAACCTTACAACTCCGGATGTCGGAAGGAGCTCAAACTTCTGGCAAGACTCAACGACGTTATAATTGACGTTAGTTGGAAACAAAGTTTTCCCTACCGCCTATACTACACCTCAACACACATTCTACGAGCAACGTATTACATAGCAAAAGGTCAAACAGCAGGAGAATGCATGGCGTGGTTTTAAAGACGGACGGAATCGTCAAAAGATCAGATGAATCGACAATAATTGTGAAAGCACTACACTAGATTTTGGTTTATTATTCTGTGAATAATACACCTATGTATTCGCTCAGCAAAAAATTTGTATAACACCCCCTCATTTCTTTTCCGTTTCAAGGTGCGTAGATTCCAAAAATGCAATGTCCGTCCGCCGTCCGCCATACGCCGTCCGCCGTATCACGTGTACAGGCTTCATTTTTGGTATAAAAAAGTCGTTCTTTCGCACACATGCTCCATTTGGGCTCTAGTTGTGTCCCGAAACTTTTCAGCCCGATCGGAATATACCCAGGGGTGTTATGAGTGAAAATGTGTATAAAAATAGGTACTTTTTGTGTTTTAGTAACATATTAGTAAAATGAGCTTTTGAGGTATCGTTTTTCATGTTTTTGGGGACGAGAAGACCGAATATGAAGTCGATTTTGACCAAAGACTGGAAAATTGAGGTTCTACCACATGTTCAGCTCCCGAAATTGATTTTTTATGAGTCAAAAACCTGGAAAATCGTCTGAAATCACCATCAACATGTAGAATAACACTAGAAAGTGTCAACAGGTGGATAAAGACGATTAAATGGTACTATAAATGATCAAAGATAATTAGAAAAAAAAGGTGCGTATCTAATTCGTGTTTTTGGGGCCAAATTTGGTGGAAACCACCAGAAATGGGTATTTCAATTATTTTATTATGAAAGAAACAATAAAGAAACAGCCAACATTTCTGTAGGTATGTCCAATAGAATAATAAACCCATGTGACAAGGACTTTGCAGCGTTTTGTATATAATAGTTTTACACAATAGTACGAATATTTCTTTGAAAATTCGCTTTTATAGCCATGCTGTATGAATGGCATTTTTTACGTTTTTAAATTGATCTCGAACTAAAGAATTTTTAGAGACCACTCAGAGCACTGTACGTCCAGCTGTTCGTTTGCACCCGAAAACATGACCGGGAATGAAACAACACTTCCTCCGCTCATCACAACAGACACACAAAAAAGCCTATTATTCCCCACAATAATCCCGAAGGGAACCTTTGTGAATAAACTGATTGACTGAAACTGAAATTGAATGAAGCGGTATAAATCCGGTCCAGATATCACCGCTAGGGAACACCTGATTATAATCTCGGATGGGTGTATGAAGTCGAGTTGGTTGTTCTGTGGAAAATGATGGATCTTTTGGATGTTGTTGATAGGTACTTTTTTAGTTTGAGCAAACGTTATGATTCATGAATAACAACAATTAATGATTAATGATGGAATTATTGAATCCCGCGCATTATTATGAAACTGTAATTCCCGGGCCGGCTCCAGTTCTCGATTTAGGGCTTTCCTGGGGGAAGCACGAGGGTTAGGTGGGTACTGACCACAGAAAAAAGTGACACTCAGAAGGGGCATCTATACATGTAAATAATAAACCGTTGTGTAATAATTTGCAGCGTTTTTATCACATCGGTGACCGAGCCAGAAAATACGTTTTCAACACCTCTTCAAAACGGAATTTATACTTTCAAAAAATCCACCCGATCGCCGTCGTATAGACAATTTGCCTACCTACGTATCATTGACCGAAATCAATGGCTTTCGGGGTACAGGTTAAATTTGGGGTCTCGGGATTACCGACATCAGTCATTTTTGCTCCCCACTACAATCTACAACAGTAAACCATAATATTTTATCAGTAAAATCTTTGCAGGCATACCTTAGAATCGGAATTCGATGAAGTGTATTACCGAACAAATGTACCCATTACATTTATCTGACTAATTTTGCATCCATTCTTCGTGGTTTTGCACGTTTGAGGGGTTGTGTTTAGAACAGTAATCTACATCCAAAAGCCAGCCATACAGTGTTTGCAAAGATTCCGTACATTTTTTTAAAAAACCGTACAGAATTTGGTTTTTGGGTGTAGTTCCGTATGTGTTCCCACTTTGAAACCAATGCATTAATTATGTCATAATTATCATGGAATTGGAAAAAGTGGGACTTGAGGAATTCTTACCACAGTCAACAAGTTCCGTATGTGCTCCCACGCTGTTTGTGAGTCAATAAGTGGAAAAATGAACCCTAAAACCCTTTTGTAGTTGAACTTTGATCAAACCGTAACAAAACGTACAAGAACATGTCAATTTAAATGATGAATACATACTTATTCACTTTACTTTCTCAATTTCATTTTATGATCCAGTAGTCCGATGTTGAATATAGCGTGGGGACACGTACGGAACTTTTTGACCAAGCAAATAGTTCCGCATGTGTCCCCACGTTTTTCAATACCCACATTCTCCTTTTTATCGTAGAAAACAAACGTTCATCATGAAACCATGGGAAAGAGGAGATTCTGAGGTTTCCGAAACGCTCGTCAAAGTCATTTTTTGATAGGATAATGACAGATTTACATTGGTTTGCAAGTGGGGACACACACGGAACTACACCCTGGTTTATAACTACTTTATTCACGATTTGCGCAAGGATGATTCCATAAACTTTCATACCTATCAACAGGAAGTGGTAAAAAATTAGGGCAGATATTTACAAAAAGAGCTCTGAAAAGTTTTTTGGAGCATATCAATCTATCTATTAGTAGAAGGAATAGTTTTTTGAAAGTTGTTGAATAGATTTTATTTAAACCCCAAATGGTTTTTTCCCGGATGTTGGACAACTAGCAGTTTACCTCCAATGATAAGGGCTCATGGTTTGAACCTGAAAAACTTACCAACACGAACATGAAGCTGTCAAACTCAATATTTCAGTGTGACCTCAATATTTTCATTGCGGGGAACTGATCGAAATTCTGAAGGAAGAAGGTACATACCTGGGAGCTACCAAGTACTTACTGATAGCGCTCGACGGATATAGACACTTGGTGTGTACTGCATCAAGAAAAATATCGTTCTAGTAGCGAAATCTACGATTTACTGCGCTAAGACCGGAATTAACTGTAAAATACGTGAGATAGTTCCTAATCAGTGTCTTATTTGAGCACAAATCGTCAATCGGATTTGGTATTTCCGAGTAGTAAGGGCACGCTCAGGCCTACCAGTATTCTATATAATTATGTTCTTCTGTCGTACATTTATCTCAAGTGGGGCAGACACGCAAACGCACTTTGGACAAGGAAAAAAAACGCTGCAAAGTCCTTGTCACATGGGTTTATTATTCTATTGGACATACCTACAGAAATGTTGGCTGTTCATTTATTGTTTCTTTCATGTGAAATAATTGAAATAGCTATTTCTGATGGTTTCCACCAATTTTGGCCTCCAAAACACAAATCAGGTAGGTGCGCTCCTTTTAATTTTTTTTTTTTTTCAAATTATCTTTGACCATTGGTACCTAGTGCCATTTAATCGTCTTGATCCACGTGTCCATATTTTTTCTAGTGTTATTATACAAACTGATGGTGATTTCAGACGATTTTCCAGGTTTTTGACTCATAAAAAATCAATTTTGGCAGCTGAACCTTTGGTAGAACCTCAATTTTCCACTCTTTGGTCAAATCGACTTCATATTCGGCCTTCTCGTCCCGCTCTCGTATGGAAAAAGATACCTCAAAAGCTCATTTTACTAACATGTTACTAAAACACAAAAGGTACCTATTTTTATCCACATTTTCACTCATAACATCCCTGGGTATATTCCTATCGGGCTGCAAAGTTTCGGGACGCAACTAGGGCCCAAATGGAGCATGTGTGCGAAAGAACGACTTTTTTAGACCGAAAATGAAGCCAGTACACGTGATACGGTGGACGGCGGACGGACATTGCATTTTTGGAATCTACGCACCTTGAAACGGAAAAGAAAAAATTTTGAGGGGGTGTTATAAAAATGTTTTGCTGACCGAATACATAGGTGTATATTCACAGAATAATAAACCAAAATCAGAACAGACTCGAATCTCCCCACGCTACTTGGGAAATGATGATTATATTTATGATATACCATAAATATATTATACAAGCCATACATTCAGATTTGGAGACAATAAAATCCTAGGGTATGAGAGGGATGAATCTAAACGTGAGATTAGCGAAATGATTTTAATAGAAAGGAACAGGGAATCTGCTGTAAATAAGAGATCAAATGTAAAAAAATTTAAGTAAGGTTTATAATAGTAATGCTATTCATACAGTTTTTAAGGAAAATCAGAGAAGGACCCCCTACTACCAACTAGTCCTTTATTGGCATATGTACCGTTAGCCCTGCAAACCCTTAATGTAAGCCGCTCAACTCTTCAGTTGCGTAGTGTAAGCCAAAGCAGAAAGCTGTGTAAAAACGATTTATTCACAAGTGTCTGCATTCTCAGCATAGACTGTGCTGTAAATTTTGCATTGTTGTTGTTTTTTGGAAGAAACTCACAGCTCTGTAAGTAGACATTTCCCATAGTTCTGTCACCTGAACCCTAAGATTGCCATTAGACACCATAAGTTATGATTTTTATTGTACACCAAAAAAATGTTGTAACTAGTCTTTTATTCTAAGTCCGAATTGTTTAATTTCTGTTGTAGCCCTTGACGGCTAAATAAATGGCCGAAACATTGGGACAATAAATCGCTTCAGACCGAACCTCAACAATTTCCATCACAATTTTTGATAATATTCCCTATCTTTTATTGTTTAGGTTGTATGGCGGGAAGGTACAAATTTGATGTAATAAATATAAATCATTGGGTAGCATATTGACGTTTATGCTATCGACATAATGCTCAAGTCCAGTCAGTGGCTCAATCTAATAGCACTTGAATTGATATTAATGAGGTAGCAGAGTATGTACATATTAATTCCAAGTGCGGCGACCTTTTCAAAGAAGGTTTTGGCGAAATCCAGGGCCCAACTGACTTAGTGGAATTGTTTGCTTTAATTTATGGATGAAGATATTTGTGTGCAATTTGAATTACCTGAGAGGGCGACGAAGGAGCAAGAAGGAAGAAGAAAGAAGAAGAGAGGGGAAGATCCCAGTTGTATTCGCCACGATTTTGTTCACTCACACACGCGAAATAAACTTCCCATTTGAACGCCTCGAGTCTCCGGTCCACCGCGAAAAATCGAAATGAATCGCCGATTTGATTCCGGAAGAGAACGAAAAAAATAAATTTACAGGTGACTGAACATGTCAGTTCGTCGGACTTCGGCAGCGCTGCAGGCTGTTGGGGCGCGGTTAGCGGCTGTTTGTTTACTAGCGAGTTGGACGGAGGTGTGGTTGTGATGGCTGGCTCCGCGTTGCGGGGAGGGGTCGGTGATGGTGGGGAAGTTGAGGGGCGGGGAAGGGGTAGATGGAGCATGCGTGGGAGTCTGGGGATGACTGCGAAGCTGCACAGCGGCACCGGCTGACGTCTGGAGTCCGACTGTGTATGATGAGAACTTCAGTAGTTTTCAGAGGTATTTTCACTTCCGCTATGTCCAGGGGGATCTAGAATTGACTGAAATCCCTCTAGAATACAGCCCGCCTGCCTGCGGCAACTAGCAATGCGTGCTTGAACATGTGGAAAACGAAATAGCTGATCGCCTCGCAGAAAAGCGCCATCGGGATTCTCCCCACACGGTCCCGAGCCACAGCTCGGGATCACCAAAAGAAGGAAAACGGAGGAAGACAAAGAATATGATTAGCTTTTCCAAAAACCAACTCAGCTCTTTTGACACTGCGCGAGGTAGGGTTGGTTTGGTAGGTCGCAGGAGAGAGGATGTGCTCCTTAGGAGTTTTTTAAGGGATGCTACCACCCCGCGGTTTTCACCACTGCGAGTGATAGTGGACGTGCCAGCACCCCAGGTTTTCACCACAATGAGTGCCGGATCTTTTCACGAAGCATATCCCAGGTTTTCACCACAATGAATATGCAAGGAAGAGGTTTGAGAGAGGAGGCGCAAGAGAGAAGTCGCTGGTAGGAGTCGGATCAGCAGAATGAAGAGCTGGCCAAGCCTATTTGCATTCAGTTTTTCAGACTCCGGAATGATAAGGAATACATGGAAAATAATTCCAGCTAAAATCCCAACCCAAGCAAGGTCCTCAATAAAAATGTCCCTTGTAAAGTTTGGATGCGAGCAGGTTCAGTCCTGATACGGAAGGCCACCGGTCATGGTTTACCCCCGTCAGGGTCCGTTTCTCCCGATGAAAGCTCAACCCGAATGCTGGGTGAAGCGTAGCCGAGCAGTCGGACGATGAAAAGCATCCCCTCGCTCAAAGCATTGCTGTGGTTACCGTCCATACCGGCGATACCACTCCCCAGGGAGCAGCGGTCACGAAGGGGACGGTAACGATATTGGGGAGTGATCGAACAGTTGCAATTTACAAGGACAACTATAAGTACGTCGGATTACATGTCAGCACTTAGGTAGGCAAGTACATAATATAATAACTGTAAGGAGCCATGAGACCATCAGTGGGCTAGTTCCAAATACTTTCTACATTTGGGCTCAAACTGCACTGATGGTTTTCCGAGGTTTTTTTTTTTCAAAAACCGAAAACCGAACTTGTTGGTTTATTATTCGCTCAGCAACAAATTTTTACAAAGCCCCCTCATATTTGTTTCTTTTACGTTTCAACGTGCGTAGATTCCAAAAACGCTTCAAAGTTCTTGTCGTCACATGGGTTTGTTATTCTATCGGATATACGTACAGAAATTTTGGCTGTTCATATCTATTGTTTCTTTCATGTGCAATAATTGAAATTGTTATTTTTGATGTTATTCACAAATTTTGGCCCCCCAAAACACGCATTAGGCTCCTTTAAAAAAATAAATAAATAAATAATCTTTGCCCATCGCTAGTGGCACTAGTGTAATTATACAAATTTATATTGATTTCAGACGATTTCCCAGCTTTTTTATTCATAAAAAATAAAGTTTGGGAGCTGAACCTTCTTTACAACCTCAATTCTTCACTCTTTGGTCAAAATCAACTTCATATTCGGTTTTCTCGCCCCTAAAAAACATGGAAAACCATACCTCACAAGCTCATGTTCACCAAAACCTCAAAAATCCCTCTAAAAAGCTTAGACTTTTATACCAAAATTTAACATAAATATAAGGCTGAAACTTCGTTAGAACCTCAATTTTCTAGACTGGTCCAAATCGACTTCATATTCTGTCTCCTCGATATAAAATCGCTGCGAAATCACATGGGTTTATTATTCTCGAATGAATACGAATACGCCACGATTGGGACCTCACTGAAGAGACCCACAAACATAATATATTTGACGGTTTTGAAGACGAATATTAGGTTGCTATTTCTGAAAAAATGATTTCCGATCACTGAAACTGTCAATAAATTGTCTTGATTCACCTGCTAATACTACCTCCTGTGTACTATACATTCTAGGGATTACAGCCATTTTCACAAGATTTTGACCCATAAATATTGAGTTTTGAGAGTTGAAAATTTGAAATAAGTCAACTTCATATTTGGTCTCCAAATATGAAATAAGTCAACTTCATATTTGGTCTCCAAATATGAAATAGTTCACTAAAACCTCAAAACTACCTCGAAAAGTACTATTTTTACACCTATACCCCCCCCCCCCCAACACCACTGGTGTATTCCGATCGGGCTACCGAGCTTTGGAGCACAACTACGACCCAAATAAATAAACCAAAACATGGAAAACGATACCTCAAAATCTCATGTTACTAAAACGCCAAACCCTATTTTTACACCCATTTTGGTTTATTATTCTGTGAATAATACACCTATGTATTCGCTCAGCAAAAAAAATTTTATACCACCACCTCAGAACTTTTTCTTTTACGTTTCCACGTGCGGCTTCGTTTTCTTAGCACCCAGGCTCCATTTGTGCCCTAGCTGGGTCCCGAAACTTTGTAGCCCGATCGGAATATACCCAAGGGTGTTATGGATGAAAAATGGGTATAATAATAGGTATTTTTTTTGTGTTTTAGTAACATGAGCTTTTGAGGTATCGTTTTCCATGTTTTACGGGACGAGAAGACCGAATATGAAGTCGGTTTTGACCAAAGAGTGGAAAATTGAGTTCTAACAAATTTTCAGCCTTAAATTTACGTTAAATTTTGGTCTAAAATCGTCGTGCTTCCGCCCACAGTTTGGGTCCCCATTTGGGAACACGTTTGGGTCCTAGTTGTGCTCCGAAACACGGCAGCCCGATCGGAATACACCCAGGGGTGTTATGGAAGAGAAATGGGTGTAAAAATAGGGGTTTTCGAGGGATTTTTGAGGTTTTAGTGAACATCACCTTGTGAGGTATCGTTTTCCATGTTATTTTAGGGCGAAAAGACCGAATATTAAGTTGATTTTGACCGAAGAGTGAAAAATTTAGGTTTCAACGACGGTTGAGCTCCCGAAATTCATTTTTTATGAGTCAAAAACAGGGAAATTGTCTGAAATCACCACACATTTGTATAATAACCCTAGAAGTAGTATTAGCAGGTGAATCAAGACAATTAAATGGCACTATCAATGATCAAAGATAATGTGGAAAACGCGGCGCTCCGCGCCTCGCCAGGGGGCAAGCCCCCTGGACCCCCGGATGCTTACTGCTTAGAGCCTACGGCTAAAATTCAAGAAACATGGAACATGTTTAGCCGCGTAGTTTACTACAACCAAGTGACAACCAAACAAGCGTCATTGTTTACTATCCATTTACAACATTCATTTATATAGTTCTATTATGAAACTAGGATACAAATACCAAGAACAAATACGAAATACATTCGTGATAAATCAAGAGCTTTCCAACGAATGGAAAACGATTTTTGTCCGATTAAAATGAAAGAAGTTTCATTTCCCTAGCAACTACTCGGTTGTAAGTGAAAATCATTGTTAAAATTTCGTTCCACTTCCGCGTTCCACTTCCGCGTCACCCATCCCGTGTAACGTTTTTCGGCTAGTTAGTCCAAGGCTAAAGCATGTTCCATGCTAAAACCGAGCCTAATTTGTGTTTTTGGGGGTTTCTCCCGAAAAATATAGGTAAGAAACTTAATTTACTTGAAAATGGCTCAAAATGGGAACGAATTCTATTATAATCAGCAGAACTAGGGGAAGGTGGTAATTTAATGCAATTGGCAATCATGAAGGGACCAAAAAAGGTTCACATTTTGATTTTTGTGGTTAAAAACCGTGAAAAATATTTGATAATGTAGGAGGCTATATAGGAGGCTATGTAGGAGGCGTTGCTTCAGAAATTCGTTGATTGGATCATGCTGCGTGACTGGAACCTTTTTCTTTTTTTCCCCTTCTTTTAATGAAAGAAATGAGGGAGAAGTGCCGGAGCGGGTCTACTGAGCGACCGCAAAATTAACGAACGACGAGAGGTTGCCTACTGTTCCATCTCAGGCCCTCCACAATTCCACTCCTAACCAATAACATCCCTCAACTCGATTATCAACAGGTTCCCCGTACTCCTGGCCATCCCGAGTAACCCAATGAGGTGCCAAGGGGGGGTTAGAGATCGATGCCCGTTTCTCGTTACCGCTCTCCGCCAGCTAGTTTCCCTTTACATCACGACACGGATCCTGAAAGGTCGGCAGGATCTACAACGCGACCAGATTTACAAGAGTTCCAACCGTCAAAATGACGTCTGACCGTGTTCTACGCCTGTTATCTGAATTATCCAACATCATTTGACCGGGTACAGCTTGGCAAAATGGTGAACACTTTGCAGACCTGGACTGGCAGAAGGCCAATGTGCCGTTGAATAAGACAACCTCAGATGTTGAATTCGAAAAGGAGTAAGACAACGCTGTAATTCATTCCCGTTTGCTGTATCGATGAATCGGCAAGTTACATTATAAGCAGCAATACCTCATCCCTTAAAAATAAATTTTTAAGTTTTTTTTTAAATGTAGCAATTATTTATTAATTATAAATATATTTTTTCCAATGTACGTTTTAGGTGTTAGACAAGTTAGTTTGTAAGGCAACTCCTCCCCACAGCACAAGTCCTGGACTTACAGTGGGGAGTAGCATTTGTACTAAACACCATTCTGTATTATTAATAATGTACATATATAAATAAATTCAATTGGAATAAAAACCTACTCATTGCTTCCAATATGCTTGAACTTCAGGTGTTTGTGACTGCCGTTGACTATAAAATGTCATGATCTTTGGTCTATAGACGAGAGCAAAGATGAGAAACAGGAGGTAAAATTTGTTCTCAAATTTTACTATGTTAGGTATTATCCAACAAGTTCCAATAAAATCGGGACATTCCGACCACCTCCCACGCAGAACCCTCGACCGTTTATCCCATATTATTGCATATTAATATATTACTATATTAATAATATATTAATACCTATATATTATATAATATATATAATATATTATAATGATATATTATTATTATATATCAAGCTGGATTGACAGCGCTCGTCACTTAAGTCTCTCGGCCAGGTGGGTGCATGCCGTAGCGGAGCATGCCGCGTCAGGATCTGTAGTACACTCATACACTTAAAATCAGAGGTTCGAATCCCCGTTCCGGGACCAAATATTTTTCACTTCACATAATATACAAATAGTTTAATATAACAACTTCAAATCCAATTTCCCTTCACAACTACGTTTGTGTTTGTTTTTGCCATTTTATCAGCTCCTTGAACATTCATGATTATTAATTTGTAGTGGCGAATAGGAGCTAAAATACGGAGGGGCTGGGATCTATACAGAAGGGTTATCTATCCACAGAGCTGTGATCTGTAACAAAAAGGTGCTCTATACGGAGAGCTGTGATCTGTAACAGAAGGGTGTTGTATACAAGGAATTTGTAGGAATTGTAGGAATTTGCAGTGTTTATGGAATCTACACGCCTTGAAAGTAAAAGACAACATCTTGAGGGGGTTTTCCACAAAAATGTTCGGAACGGATTATACCTATAGGTGTATTATTCAGAGAATAATAAACCAAAACGCCATAAAACCGTCTCCCTTCTCCTGGAATTTTTCGAGCGACGGCGTTCTGACATGTTTTTCACTCCTTAGAGATGACTCAAGTATGACTGATAGTAACGCCAAGCTTCGAGGACCAACTACAGACCCCAAATGGGACATACAAAGTAAATTCCAGCAGGTAATTTCAGGTGGCTCATGGAACAGGAAAGTACCGCGTACGGCGGACGGATGGAACTTTTTGTTTTTTATTTATTTTTAAACTCCACGTTTAGATTCTACGTACAGGTAACTTTGAAGCGCAAACCATCAAATTTTGTGGGGGTTATTTATTTATTTATTTTTTCATGCTAGATTAGAAGGTTTATTCCTAAAAATGATGAACGAAAATTGAGATTTATGCATTTCTTGATTACTGGCATGTAGGTATACACACAATTTTCACACAGCACAATACATTGCTAATGAAGATGAAACACAACATGTCGAGATTCTAATCAATGCCAGCTGCCACAAGTTCTTATGAACTTATTGGCTGGTGGGCAGAATAAAATTCACTTCTGATGTGTTTTTATGTATGATATTTTTTATGTCCGATATTTTACATGTATGTGCCATTTTGTGTGTGTTTTACTTTCTTTCTTTCTGTCAATAAATTCAATTCAATTCAATGTACATACAGACGGATTTACAATTTTTCTCCACAACTCCACAAGTCCACAACTCAACCTCTACACCCGAACGCATCCACGCTGCCCGACAGAAGCTCCTGCTACGTTCAAGTTCTTAGCACCCTTCATAGAAAGCGCTGCAGATCTCGATCTGGGCAGTTTACAGAGATCCAAAGGAAGGTAAAACGTTAAGTTTTTCTTTTTAAAATCACATTTTGATTTATTATTTCCTGAATAATACACCTATGTATTCGCTTAGATTTTTTTTTTTAACAGCCTCTCAAATTTTTTCTTTTACGTTTCAAGGTCCGTAGATTCCAAAAATGCAGTCCGTCCACTGCTTGTATCTACTTATATATATATATTTTAATTTGGGTCTAAAAAACGCGTTCTTTCGCATACAGGCCTCATTCGGGCCCTAATTGTGTCCCGAAACTTTGCACCTCGAACGGAATATACCCGAGGTTGCTAAGGGTGAAAAATGCGTGTAAAATAGGGTTTTTTGGCGTTTTAGTAACATAAGCTTGTGAGGTATCGTTGTGAGGGGGAGGAGACCGAATATGAAGTTGATTTTGACCAAAGAGTGAATAATTGAGGTAACGAAGGCCTTAATTCGAACGAACGTCATGCTTCATGAATAACAGCAAATAATTAATGGAGAATTCTTGATTCCACCTCATATCTATGAAAGCGACTGCCTAGCTGGCTCCAGTACTCGATTTAGGGCTCTCGTGTGGGAAGCACGAGGGTAGATATTGACCCAAGAAAACAGCGATCTACGCAGAAGGGGCATCTATACAGGTAAATAATAAACCTTTGTGTACTAATTTGCAATTTTTGTTTATTTAAAAAATACCTACAAAGGTAGTTGTGGGGCGTATGATCGTCACTGGGGTGGTTAAGTTTTTGATGCACAGAAATACATATTTGGACCAACCAGTCTAAAGAAAATTGTAGTTGGATAGCTGTAGATTCAAGCAATTCTTTGGTTTCTAATACTGCTGATCACATTCATCTCACCGAGACGATAAAACTAATCAATGCAGGAAGATCGAATATTAGTAGGTCCACTGACCACGGGCATCACATAGGCACCACAAAAAACTGGGCACATTATGATACCAAACCCAACAACACAAAATTGACAATTCTAGAACCTTGAAAATGCGGAAGGTACAAAACACGGATTTTTCCCACTCCCACCATCACTGACACCACAGGCACCTAATATCTGCCAAATTTCAAGTCACGAGACCCAAAACCAGCAGGTTTTTTAAAATGCATATGTGCTGAAACAAACCCAATTCAATCCAAAGACTACCTAAGTCAAAGTACCGACCCCTTAAAATTCCGAGTCGTAAAGCCAGATATTAAGTGATTTTTTTAACTAGGCGTAGCGTACCGCCGTCGTGGCACCAAAACTTACACTTACAGCAAGTATGTCTTAGTTGAAAACTTCACAAAATATAACTACTCAATAAAGGATTTTCTTAGGCAATGAAATAATATTCATTATAACATGTATACTTTATACTTAGGTAGAACTTTCTATTTCCTTACTAAACCTAATGTCGAAAGAAAATATTGCTATCAGCCCCAAAATAAATCTGGAACAACCAAGATAGCACATACCCAACCTGAGAACATACCTGTAATAATTATGTTTTCGGAAAACACAGTATGTAAGCACGTGCTTACTTGGTGCAATATTGCGACAAACAAATATCATAAAAAATTCCGATTTTCGGGGTTGTGTTTGTATGTGTTCGGTGTTTGTCAATTCACAAAAGGAAGCTCATGTAGAAACGGCATTTCCTTGTGAATAAACTGATCTGAGTTGCTTTTTGTTTTCATAAAACCGGTACGCGTTTTAATCACATAAGTCCACTGCTGTGTAGAAGTTGGTTCAAATTCGAACGAATTGATTCATTGAGGGCCTGCTTGAGGGGGTAGGAGGAGGACATTCCCCGGGTCACGGTCCCATTCATGAGAACGAGAGACCAACCAGGCAGTGGATTCATTCAGGCTCGCCACCTGCGCTATGATTTCCTTAACCAGTTTCAGTCAGACACGATCTGAAAAAAATGGTTCATGATGATCAATCAAATGCAAGGCTACCAAGTAGTAGTAAGGAAGCAAAAGAGGCAAATTAGAAAGGAAAAATATTAGGTAGTTTCTAAATCATGAATAATGATTGTATTGTAGTCAAAATCAAGCCTAATGTTGAACAGTTTTAAATTATGTAATTTTTCATGCTTGGAGTTCAGGGCTAAATTGATATCAGTCTGTCTGATATTTTATTTTCATCTTCACCGTGTTCAGTACAAACAAACTTAAGGAATAAATTATGAAGTTCAGTACCACAACTTACTCCATTTAGAAGTACAAAATAATAAATAATAAAATAATAATAATATAATCAAAAATAATGGAAATAATACAAAAATAAATCGTAGTAATTACCTACCGCAATCAATCAAGGATGTTATTCTAAGTTTCAATAAGGAAGATCGAGTAAGTATGCAAGGAGTGCGCGTAGGGGTGTGTACTGTTATTATGATAATGGATGAAATTGCTGGAAAACTGCAACAACTGGCCTAACCAAAAAAGATAGTTGAAGATTTTGTTAGGCAACGCTAATTTTGGTTCAAAGTTATAACAGACAAACCTTCCTCCCCTATAAAGGCTAACACAATACAACCTTTTTCAAGAAATCGAGGTAAAATGTTCATAATTTCTGATTACGAGTAGTCATTTGAAATTACCACTAAAACTCAGTCAAAAGAGTTGGTTTTCAAAAGTAGTATCCAGTGCTAACGGTAATTTCCAGGTGTAGCACTGTAGCTGGTACGACCTGTAGAAATTTATGAATAATTATTATTTTTAAATCCATATTGGTTATGAGACCGGATTGAATTTAATAAAAAATGTTTGAACGAGGAATATACAAATCAATTTTCTGCAGTTTGTTAACGATGGGGATGTACAGGATATTAGTGGGTTAGTATGCAAGGAGTAGGCGTAGGCGTGTATTGATTGACACTGGATGAGAGCGCAACTCGGCTCTATTGATCTCCACCAAAAGGGGGTGGATTCCAACGGACGGAGGCAGCAATTTTCGCCAGTGGTGTTTTGAAATTTCCGCGAGTGTTTTCCGCGTTTGAGCACTGTCTCATCCGAATTTGAGTACTGGTAACTCGATATGGAGCGATTCGACGGCGGGGGCATACCCATGTCTCAGCGCCCTGTTCCAGGAGTCAGGCCCAAAGTCGACGCAGATGCTCTCGGAGAGGTCGATCCAGAGGCTTATCCCCAGCCTAAAGAAGCCACTCATAAGATCCGAGGGAAATCCGACGTTTTGGAACTCCTATGCGGAGCGAACGTCGATCAAGAGCTGCTCACGGTGAAGACGTTCTATTTCTTCTTCTACTCTGCGTTCGGGTCCCTATTCCCGCTGATGGGGATATATTTCAAGCAAATGGGAATGAATCCGGGCCAATGCGGGTTCCTTATAGGGTCGAGACCTTTCGTTGAATTTCTCTCAGCGCCTTTTTGGGGCAGCTTGGCCGACAGGTACTCCATCAGACCATATAACTCATATTACAACCAAATCCACACAACTTATTGATTGCACCATGGAAAATCCACCATCCCACCAATCTAGGATGTCAGCTGAGAATGAAAAAAAAAAAACGGACCAACCTATGAAAAAGTATATTTCACGTTCAACAACTACAGACTAACATGATGAACAACCATTTTTACGATCCATCGTTTAAATTCCATACACCAACATGAATTTCATCTTGTAGCACAACCATAGGAATTCAGATTAGGTCAGCGAAAACCTAATGGGCTTACTACCACTCAGAGATCGATTTATCTGTTTGGATTCTCTTGGATGTTAAATAGGATAATTTGTTATCCATTGACCTATTTTCCGATTTTTATGACCAACATCCTTCACATAATTAAAATTTTTTCGTAAATATGAACCTTCTTTCATATAGCTGTGTTCAAATGGGGAGCTGTGGCCATGTGATCTGTGATGGGGAGATGTGATCTATGATCACATTGATTGAAATAATATCCAAGCGAGATATTTGGGCGAAGTCTACACTTTCTATACAACGTGCGGTAGTTGGGAACTAGCTCAGTGACGGACTACTATAAATCAAAACCAGACAGAGCCATGTAAATCATTGCACCAATTTAAATGTTCTTCTTGGTGCCGAAAACCAAGAGCCTCCCTGCGTTTTTTATAAATAATGGGTAACCTTCTGAAAATATCCGAAATTACTTCCTTTTGTAAGCATGAAATCATATCCCTAATACAATGATAACTGAGCAGAAATTTTTCCGCTAAATTTGAGCTTATGTAGACGCTATTTTTCGCTTCCATCTTTATCATCTGTGCAACTTCTTCCAGGCTCCAATACACTCGGTTCAGCCATTTGACCATCAAGATTGTCTCAAAATTGAAAATACCTGTCCAAAAAACTGGTGAAGAGGGGGATTAGAGTTCAGCAATCCAATCGAGTGTTTGATCCAACTTAATCTATACTTAATAAACCAAGAACTCGCTAATGATTTTACTGGAAATTGCATCCAAATGAGTTTAGAATTACTACAGGCTGCCAGGGAAATAATTTAAACGGTTGTAGATACAGAAAAGGGAAGACGTGACGTAACTACTACCACTTCAAAGCAGTTCAAAATATTTAAGTTTACAGTTGCTTTACATCTGCTGCTACTTCCTTTTCAGGTACCAACAAGGTAAGAAACTCCTGATGCTCAGCCTCCTCAGCTGGATCCTGTTCACCCTCCCCCTGGGGTTCATCCAGCCACCGGCGAAATCCTGCGTCGTCTTCAATAGCACTCACGTCTACCTCGACACTCCGGAAGTCCGCGATCTCCGCAAAAGGGAAGCTCCGTTCTACACTGTAGAAGACCTAGGTGAGCACTCAGCGCCAAATCTTGAATACCTACTAATTATTTTTAAATTACCCTCTTCATTGTGGTCATAGCAATGAATTGGCTAAAGTAAACATTATGAGTAGGCGTTGATTAACGCTTCGATGCGAGTGCTAGATGTTCCAAATGCACCAAGTAGATTTTTCTGTCCAACTATTCCTAGAGCCTTTTGGCTGGAGGGCTCTCCTCTCATCCATCTTTTGATCAGTTATGAAGCTGCTGCTGTTGTTATTAGTTCAGAAGTGGATAGCAGCACGAATATCTGTTTGATGAGAAGCCCTGAGTCTGAGAAACCTCACCGTCATCCCTGTGACTCGTTCGAAAGAGAAACCAGACAAGAATCAATGTATTAGTTGAAGGAACATACCAGAGAAAAAATATCGTACCTAGCTTCTGAAAAACAGTTGAGAAAGCAGAGCCCCCAGCTGAATCGTTATAAATTACATGCCTGCTGTGGGGGACATTTGGCTGGTCAGCAGCGGATTCAGTTGCGGAGGCCACGTGGAAGCCGGAGTCCGCTGTGTGTGGGCTGAATGAGAGCTCGGGTCCACATAATCGGTTTACTAGTGATTGCGAGATTATGTGGACAATTCAATATTGAATCCCACCACTCCACTTGGTTCTGCTACTCCAAGGATCTTATGGATCCAAATCCGACATCCATCGGAGTTCAACAAACCCTTCCCCATTCCTTGAGCTATCTTTCACTGAAGTCCTTTCAAAACCCAATACATCGCAATGTACCATTAATTGGCACTATTATGAAATCACCCGTTAAAAAGTGTAGCAGTGTAGCATTGAAATTTTTTGACAGGTTGTGATGTTTATTTGAGCACATGTATAATTTTCTTGTTACAATAATATTGTGTAGTTTATTTCAGGTTTAACCTTCACTATTTAGTAAGTATAAGACAGTTTTTAACATTTTGTGGTAAATCGTGCTGTGTGCGTATATTTACAATACAAACAGCTAGGGCGAAGTTCACTCATCATGAACAGTGGTGTAACTTCTTTCAAACCCGATTATCGATCGCAACCTTTCCAAAATTACCCATCAACCAATACCCATTTGCAACAATCCATCTCCAGCAGTAGTAGTTTTCCACAAGCTGAAACGTTGAAAAGTACGAGTAGGTATTTTGTTTTGAATGATTAAGTACAAGTTCTGATCATAGATAGACATGTAGTGACGAGATTTTGACTCAGTGAATTTTGTTGCTTCCCACTTGTTTTGTACGTTTGGTTGTCGTAGGTTGTTGAAGGTCCGCACAAAGCAGTTTCATAGGTGTTATTTGTTATGATGTCGATTTATGCAACTCAGTAAACTGTTGGTTTTCAATTCTTGTAACAGGTTTGAATAGTTGTTCACCGATCCCCTGATTAACTGTAAGAGAAACGAGATGATTTCGTGTTGAGGTTCAGCTCACAGAAGCAATGTTTCAAAAAAGCATTTGCATGTAGTGTACTATGAACTTGCGTTGTATTATGAAAAGGGTTTTCTCATGCAAATACATATTAAGCGTAGGTCGAGTTCAAGTTTTCCAGTAACTTTTTCATTATAATATATGGTATTTTTGGATTGCCGACGTGAATATCATTCTTCCCGGCTTGTCTTCATTCCACTTCATTTCATTCATTCGGCATTGAGGAACACGATGATTTCAAGATTATTACGTAGGTAATCTCGTTTAGTCAAGTTTGAAGAAAAAGTAAAATATAATTTATTTGAGTGTCAATCCTCAGCAGTTTTAATGTGATCTACTGGCTCCAGGCTTGTTCATTTTCATAGCCATGGAATCCTGTTTTCAAACTCGCTCCCCAGGTCATTCCAGATACATTCCCAGCTGCTTACTTAATAATATAATATTTTCCGACTGTATCCAATGAACTAGATTTATCTGGCTTCCAAATTCACCAATTTCGGGATTAACGATCATGTTCTTCAATCTTATGATATTAATAAACGGATGTAATGACTAAAATGAATTTTTTTACTGAGTAAATATGTATTTGTGAGCGTGATAGTACACATAAATAACCTTATGATGTGGCTTATTAATCAGGCCATGAAGAGCTGCTGATTAGACACACTAGGTCAATCAACCGGTTGAGATTCGAGCCTGGCATTTCGCCCCTCAACATCAAAGACATCCGGCTGGTTAACTACGATGAAAAGGAGCAGCAGGGCTGGGTGAAACCCCTCTTCTCATCTATCGTGTACAGAACTCAAGTAAGTGGAAATAATATGTACTAAGGAAGCTCAAGAGAGAGAGAGAGAGAGGGGGGGGGGGGGGATGTTTTAAACCCTTTTTTAAAAGTAAAAAGTTTCTGGTACTACTTATCATATCCCCGGCATCTCGTAACAACTACACCAAGTTATGATAGAATAGATAATGTTGTGATGAATAAAGATGCACAATCAGTGATGGATGGGACTTGTTGCAATACAAGATCACCTGTATGGTTCGAAACTTGTTTGAATTCAATAAGAGACCAGGCTTTTTGAGAAAATCAATCCTGGCAACCCCCTAAAAGGTGCCATTTGACTAGAAAATGAGATTCGCAAAGTTTTAGGTCGATCGGATAACGTTAACCCGTGCCGCATTGAGGTTGAAGATCAGAAAAACTCACTTTGTTTCATAAAAATACTCTTTTTTCCTCATAACATAGTAACCATTTGTCCTAGAGACTTGAAATTGGTCTCATTTTATTTAAAATGTTATCTTCTTAAACTTTTACTTCCATAATTTTTTCGCTACATCCTGTAGATTTTATGTTATTCAGCTTTTCCCATCTCAAAACGTGGTCCGTTTCAGCAAATGTGCCTTTTTGCGCATACCCCTAAAAACCACACTCCAGTCAATGAAATCGACCTCCAGGAGATTTGACACTTCTTTATCACTCTGGTGGTTTATTGAAAATGAGTATGTTTCAGGTATAAATGTAAAGGTTGAGGGTGTAATAAGGGGGGGGGGGGATTTAGGTAATGAAGGGTATTTAGACCGGTGAAAGGTAAGGAAGTGTGACCTTTAGCTTTGTATTCGCTGTTATCTGTTATCTCTATTACTGTGAATCATCGATTCTCGACCACTGGTCCTGAACCTAGCGTTTTCAAAAAATTTCAAGTTGGGTGGCCTAAGTTCGACCAAACTAAATACAAAACTAGTCTACATGATGATAATACGAGTATTAGATGCAAAATTAGTAACATTAATCAAGTTTCACTTTTTTTAATGGAACATTTGGAAACCCTGCAGCCCAGAGAGGATTACAAAGAGTTTCTTCAACTTTGTTTAGTGTTTATAGGGCTTCCTCCCCAAAACTTTTCTTTTAAAGCACCTGGTGCAATTCATCACGCCAGGTGGATGGCCAAAGCAATTTACTGCCTCAAAATTTATCTTTTTAGAGATCAATTGTTATTAACTCAAAAAGAAATGAAAGGAATAGAAGAAATTTGTGTTTTTATAATAAATATTTACGCCAAGGCATGGTTCAATGCCCCCAAGCCTGCTTTGGCCCCTAAACAAGATGTGGAAATGTTGAAAGCATTAGTAGAGTATAGGAAAATTGACACAGAAATAGCAGATAAGGCTTTGTCAAAATTTGTAAACCATCTGTGGTACCTCAGCTCAGAGAAAATAGCGTTCTCGTTTTTCGACCACACTTTAGACGACAACATTAAAAAAAGTATGGCCATGAAATTATTTTCCCTAGGTGAACCCGATAGTGAAATTGATGGTAGGGATAGAAAAGCGATTTTAGATTTTGCACATGTAGAGCAAATTTTGGATAAGCAACTTGATTTTTTTGTCACCTCTCAAACCTTGAATTTTTTCAAGCGGTTTTCCATAGAGACAGATTTTTTAAACACCGATACACGCTTATGGAACAAAAATCCTCATTATTTGCATGCTAAAAACATAGTGAACGGTTTAAGGGTAGTCAACGACACTGCTGAAAGAGGAGTGAAATTGATACAAGACTTCAACTCTTGCTTGACAAAAGACGAAGAACAGCGCCAATTTTTATTACAAGTTGTGTCAGAATGTAGGAAAATGTACCCTGATGTCGATAAAGCCTCACTATCTAAGCCATTAATGTAGTTCTAAATTCAGTGGTGTTGGAATAGATATATTGTGTTGTAAAATAAGTTCCAGGCTATTATTTTCTATACAAAAAACTTTCAATTTGTATTATTAAAACACTTTTTACATAATTTTTATTGTTTTTTGTGCATTTCATAGCACCCACCACCCACCCATCTCCCCCCTACCCCCTCCATATATTATATATTAGATTCAAATGTATCAATTTTCAATATACCAGAGTGATAAAGAAGTATCAAATTGCCTAGAGGTCGATTTCATTGACTGGAGTGTGGTTTTTAGGGGTATGCGTAAAAAGGCACATTTGCTGAAACGGACCACGTTTTGAGATGGGAAAAGCTGAATAACATAAAATCTATAGGATCTAGCGAAAAAATTATTGGAGTAAAAGTTGAAGAAGATAACATTTCAAATAAAATAAGACCAATTTCAAGTCTCTAGGACAAATGGTTACTATGTTATGAGGAAAGAAATAATATTTTTATGAAAAAAAGTGAGTTTTTCTAAACTTCAACCTCGATGCGGCACGGGTTAATGTTATCCGATCGACCTAAAACTTTGGGAATCTCATTTTCTAGTCAAATGGCACCTTTTAGG
Organism: Leptopterna dolabrata; assembly: GCA_954871275.1. NCBI lineage: Eukaryota > Metazoa > Arthropoda > Insecta > Hemiptera > Miridae > Leptopterna > Leptopterna dolabrata. The sequence goes on along the minus strand of OX940987.1, from coordinate 17,758,359 downwards.
GGGTTGCCACGATTGAATTTCGAAAGTTGACTTTTTGTGACCACCCTAATGACCATCCTTTGCAATATCCCTATAATCTCTTGGCAATATCCCTACAATCTGTGACCGCATCGCTGGATATTATGCCCATCTTGTACCACGGAAGTATGATACGTACATAATGTTTTGAAGGTTCTGACGAAAATCGCATCATCTTTCAGGACATTCAAAAAGCGTTCTTCCTCCTCCTGCTTTTGGTCATCATCGGAGAGTTTTTCGCCGCTCCTGCCATCACTTTGGCCGACTCAGCTGTCATCACTCTACTTGGCGAAGATGCGGATAGGTATGGAAATATTTTTTTAAACATTCTACATTTAGGAATTCTCAATGCTTTTGCAGGGTGCTGAGGGGATAAGTCTATTGTAGGGAACTACTGACAGTACAGGGATCCGCTTCACAGTATGACGGCGCAGGCGTCTATCCCTCCTTCAAGACCGCTCGGTCTTGCGAATTTTGCCTACTGTACATCGCTCAGCCCATTGAAGATTGATAATATTATATTTTGCTTTCATCAATTATTTTAACTTATTATCATCCAAATTTAAATCTTATCTAAATTATCTTCCAAAATGTAAATTTTTTCAATGATTTACACACCGGAAAAACAAAGGCTATCTCAAAGAACGAGAAAAGAGGGATTATAGTGTGAAATACATATTATTGAGACAAAGACCAACCTCAATATCAGCTCAAGGAAAGACAGAAAGAAATGAACTTTGCACGAAGAACAAGTTTGTGCAAGCGCAGAAGAAAGAGTTCAATTTTGGTTGAATTCATAACGGAGAATTTATCTTAACTGTCAAAGTAATTTTCTCAAAATAAAAAAAGTAATTTTCAAAGTTTCTCATAGATGGCAAAATGATTTTCTTACTTAAACATACAACTAAAATCTCATCATGAACCATTTCGTTAGCTATGCTCGTGTAGGCTTTTTGATCTTTATAAGCCAAACGATCGTCTCAAACTCTAGTGCAGCTTATTCAGCATATTAACAGAGGTTGAACAAAAAAAACCCTAAAATTATCAACAACGAAAAACCTAACTGATCATCAATATCAGCTTACAGGTTTACGTGAGTGCTAACAGGGCACGAAGGCTATGTAATCAACATTTCAGAAGTTTTTCAGTTTACAGTACGAGTTATATCTAATAAATCACGTTCTGTAACAGGATCTACTGTTTAACAGTTGGTTGCCTACTGAAATGTGAATCTTGAAATTCTGATTTTGATCTTCTTAATTCATGATATCAAACTTATTTTCAGATACGGTCACCAAAGAATGTTCGGTTCTCTCGGTTGGGGGTTGGCCATGTTTTTCGTCGGGATCGCTCTTGATCATTCGACAGCTTTCCCATATCATCCTTGCACTCCAGACCACAAAGAAAAGAATTACACCATCTGTTTTGCCACATTCTCCGTACTTATGGGTAATGTGTATTCCTAACTACGTTTTACGCCAAATTTTTAATTAAGTAGGTTTTGGACGGTGATCTACGGTATACTTGATATCAATTTTACTGAATTTATTCACGTTGATGTAGATATTGTAGATAATAATTTATATCAGGAAAGACTTAACGGAACTATCGAGTATAAATGAATAAATAAATGATAAACGAATAAATAGATAAATGAATAAATAATGAAGATAAATTCTGACGAAAATGGCCAGGTGCTGCTCTCATCACTGCGACGCAAATCAACTTCAAGTACGAGCCTGCTCCGGAACGCTCGGAGTTTGCGGAGAAGCCTCAGGCGGCCGAGCCGACGAGGGAGGACTTCCTTCAGCAGCAGCTGGCGCAGCAGCTCAATTGCCCTGCGCTCTCAGACACGTCAGCCCCGTCCAGCCAGGCAGCTCCAAACGTCGGCAAGGTAACACCTAAGCTCTCATAAGTGATCAGTGAGACCAGCATAGGGTGAAGGTAGGGAACCAGTCCGTACACTAATATCAATCTTACTTCAGCTTTAGAACCACTGCAGAAGAACGGCAAAGGATGGGCATCCTATGACCACTTTATACATACTTGTAAGAAACATTTAACATTCCACTTCAGGGTGACACGAGAATAATTTGGCCTCCCTAGCCACTCTCTACATTCGTCCTCATCAATTCAATTAAAAAAAAAGATTAATTTTCTTTGAAATCGGGAACCGCAGAGAGACTCCCGTCGGTGCTAAAAACCGGAGAAAGGCTCCCGCACAAAAAACAGAAAAAGACTCCCGGTTTGGAGAAAGGTCAAATCCAAAAACCGATTTATTACGGTGTGCCAAGACTTCAATTTCTGAAGTCCGTGTTATTCGAAAACGATACCTCACAAGCTCATGTTCACTAAAACCTCGAAAAAAACCTCTATTTTTACACCCATTTTTCACCCGTAACACCCCTGGTGTATTCCCATCGGGCTTCCGAGCTTCGGAGCACAACTAGGACCAAAATAGAGCATGTGCGCGGAAGAACGACGATTTTAGACCAAAATTTAACGTAAATTTAAGGTTGAAAGTTTGTTAGAATCTCAATTCTTGCTCGCTGGTCAAAATCGACTTCATATTTGGTATCCTCGCCCAAAAAAAAAAAAAAAAACCGTGGAAAACGATACCTCAAAAGCTCATGTTACTAAACACCAAAAAAACCCTAGTTTTACACCCATTTTTCACCCTAACACCCTTGGGTATGTTTCGATCGGGCTGCAAAGTTTCGGGACACAACTAGGGCCCAAATGGAGACTGTGTGCGAAAGAACGGATTTTTTAGACCGAAAATAATATACATGTGGACTTGGCATTTTCGGAATCTACGAACCTTGTAACGTAAAAAAATTTTTTGAAAGGGTGTTCAAAATTTTTTTGCTGAGCGATATTCACAGAACAATAAACCAAAAACAAGCAACAGATTTCAGATTCAAAAGATCTTCTTACAGAGTGGAGAATTATTTCAAATAGGTATTAGCCCACACAAATTTAACAACCAGTGATTATAACACCGTTAGGTTTGTAGATTTGTAGACTGTATGATGAATTTATTATTCTGATTGCAGACCCAGATGTTTGCCCAAACGATGAGGGAGATCCCAGAATGGGTGACGGTCCTAAAGCACTTCGCCAACCTCAAATGCGGCTCGTTCCTCTTCGTCGCCTGGTTCATGGGTTTCGGTATCGGTCTCATCTTCACTTTCCTTTTCTGGCACCTCCAGGACTTCGGCGGCACACCGACACTCTTCGGCGTCGCGTCTGTCATCAACCACATCTCGGAAATATTCGCGTATTTCTTCAGTTTCAAGCTCATCGCTCAAATGGGCCACGTTAAGGTAATAATTCATATCTCAGGTTGCATTTCAAAGAGGGAAGGGGAAAAGGCTATCAATCGAAATTCGTGTCAAATGCCATTATAATGTGTGTGACACAGTATGTAATATCACTGTATTTCACCTCTGCACTAATTGGGACACTCTCCAAATGGGCTCTAAATGAATAATTCTAAATTAGGTGTTAATACAGGAGAGAGAAGAAATTGACAAGCCAGTAGTAGTTTTATGGTGTCAGTACATTTACTGAATTGAAATCATGATCCAAAAGAAATTATTTCGGAAGGATAATTATATAAAGAAGAAGTTTATTACGGTTGAGGGGGCAGAGGATATCTCTTCTAGGTGTGACAAATGAAGTGGTGACCTATTCTACCGTCCAAAGCAAGAAAGCCGTAGAACAAGTGTGATGAATTTAAATTGGTGTAAAATTCACCATGAGTGGCGAGGGGGGAATTTGCCAGTTCTGGTTAAGGGCGATACCTCCACCATCGGCTGGATCTTTTTAGATGTGTGCGGTTAAGGGCGGACCTCCACCGATCTTTTAGGGTTGTTTGCCAGTTCTGGTTAAGGGCGAACCTCCACCATCGGCTGGATCTTTTGGGAGTAGGAGAGAGACATGGTAAGGAGAGAGAGAGAGAGAGTAGCCAGCGGCTAGAGGAAGCGTAGAATGAGTAAAAAGTCGAAGGAGGCGAGTATTTATGTTACTGGAAGTCGTCTCCCTCCATCCCCTATTTGGTAGGGGATGGTGGGACCGAGGTTGTGCTCTGACTCCTGCGGCTTGTTCCCCACTCGTATGGTTTATTTGGTAAGAACTAAAGTTGGCTTATGAAATATTTGTGAGAACTTAAATCTGCTAGGAGTAGTTCCGGGAGGAACTCACGACAACAAGGAAATCTAGTTTTGAGAAAAACGCAGGTAAAGTTTTTATGCTGTAAAATGGGCATTCTTCAATATTTTTCAATGATTTTTTTTGCAATTGATCTAAATTTAGTTTCTACGTCTGTAGCAGCAAGGCGCATCAATTTTGGAAGAATACCCATAAATTTATGTAAGCAACTGTTTTCCTCCGTTGTAGAAGATGAGGTAAATTTTGCTTCAAAAAACGGTAGAGGGTGCTACTGCTTTTCTTCGTTGGACGCTCATGCAACGGTTGTTTCCCACTGTAGTTTCTGGAGTTTTTTCACCACTTTCCCAAAGAGAAAAACAGTACCTTTATTTTTCATTGTAAAATACGACTTATCGCGATGTGGAAGCCACCTACTATCGATCGCTGGAGGCTTTTGGCGCTCATCACAAAATTGAAAAACGGTACCGCTAACGAATTCAGACAACTATGAGAGGGATACAATGAAGAAAAACATTACTTCCCTGGTGACCACTCAGTTCCAATGAATTGACCCCGTAGGATCTACTGTTTTTATTTGTTGGAAGAACTACTACTGCGTTTCGAAACTGGAAAAACCGTAGAAGTTTTCCTTGAATAACTTTTTTAAGGAAATTTTCCCACCTTTCACAACTAGATATCAAAATTGGTATTTAAGATACGAATCCAGCCATATAAAAATCTCTAAATTGGAAAAAAACGAGTCTACGGCTTTTTTACTTTGGAGGGCAGTATTATACCGCCGATATTAAAATGGGGTGAATAATATTATAATATCGAAAGATGTAAATAATAGTTTGGAGATGCGGCCATGCCTTGTTTGAAGCAGCAAACAGAGTGGGTACGTTCTCCTTTCTACTCTGGGACGCCGACCGTTCCTGAGTAACAGTTGCTAATGAATTAGGAACTGTTACAAGTACAACTTAATGTACAACCTCCACGGGTTATAAGTTCACCGAAACCAACATGGATAAGTTATTGATAGGGTGATCAAGCTACAAGCTTTTGGCGTCAAGAATGTTGGTTTTATTTGCAAAAGGTACCTACCTACACAATGATCAGCTACCACAAGCTACGTTGTACTCGTACCATCACAAATCATAACCAGCCAATTTGAATACTTAAACAGTCCCACCACCCGTTCATACACGGATCAATGGATTACCCATTTCCCACCATTTTTGAGAAGAGCCAGCAAAGATTACTGGGGTTTGTATTTGTTGTTGTGTTAGGAGGCCCTTTTGGTTTAATATTTTCAATAATGAACCTTTGGAAACGACCATGAAAATTTTAACCCCCCCATTTCTTCGTTTACGTTTCAAGGGACTTATAATACGAATATCGAATAAAAAAATTTCGTCCATCCTTCCTACGCCGTTCGCGGCTTCTTCCTTAGTTTCCATGAACCAAAATTCACGAAATTTGGTATATGGGTCCCGTTTGGGCTCTAGTTGGTCCTGCAAGCTCGGGTTTACAGTCACTCAATTCTAAGGGGTGAAAAACAGGGGGTTGAAATATCCAGAGTATCCCTGTCTCGGAAAATTTTATTTTTATGTGTGGGTTTTCTCGCATTTTTAAATAGTTTTGCCTCTTACCCATGAGGCTCCGTAGCTCAGTGGGCTAGGGGTCGGATTCCCACACAGGTTCGAATCCCAGCCGGAACCAAAAAATATTTATCACTCCACATCAACAATTTACCTTCAAATGTACATCTGAATTTTGCCATTTTACATAACACTTTTTATGAAACTCCAGTACTCGATTTAGGGCTTCCCTTGGGGGCAAGCTCGAGGGTTTTCTGTGTTCAATACCACAGAAAACAGTGATCTTCACAGAAGGGGCATCTATAGGTAAATAGTAAACATTTGTATGATAATTCGCTGTGTTTTGATTAGAAACGATCTGGATGTACTCGCATAATGAAATATGGAACAGTAAGATCATGTGGAAACAATGTAAATAAGTAGTAGTCTTTTTCGTAAGACCAACATGGTAATGCAGGTTTTCATTACATCTACGGCCACATGATCAGTGGAAATCTATGAGTGGAGAAATCCACTTTCCAACCCATTATGGTTCAAAATTCAAGCACGTGGTTGTGGAATAACTCGCACCACTTTGGTTTTTCAGGTCCTCTGTTTAGGACTCGTCGGGAACATTGTGAGGTTTCTGTACATCTCGTATCTGAAGAACCCTTGGTGGGTACTGCCCTTCGAGTTCATGCAAGGTGAGCTCATTCATGATATTGGATTCTAACTTATGGCGCTCTGTCCCTCAGTACGGTGCTCATCAATATTCTGTTTGCAGGAATCACTCATGCTGCCGTTTGGGCTGCTTGCTGCTCATACATTGCTCACAATACTCCACAGCACCTCAGGAGCTCAGCCCAGGGCGTTCTCCAGGGTCTCCACCACGGCCTGGGGAGAGGTTGCGGCGCCGTGTTTGGCGGCATTTTCGTATCATATTTTGGTATATTTACTCTTCTCTTCAATTTAAATATTTGTGAATGTTATAATTAGATACCTAGTTTAGAGTACATGTACTCTCATTTTCTGTTTAAGGTTCCACTGCCACTTTCCGGGGTTACGGTCTCGTATGCCTCATCGTTTTAGGGGCTTTCATTTTCATCAATTTCTACAGAAAAGATGAGGGATTCGTGTCCAACATCCCCGCGACTGAAGATCCTCACCAGGTTGGAAAAATATTTTCTTTATACTATCATGACAATTTCTGGCTTCCCAGGTGTATTTTTTCAAATTCAGAATTATACAATGTGTTGTTGTCTCTTTATTGATCGCCTGTTCACCTCCTATTGTAACTGATTGATGCAGGTTGCTGAAGAGTCTGTGCATCTCGCTCCGCACGGCGTTCCGAGCAACCCCATACCACGTGCCTTGTCCAGCACTCGCCTTCACGAGCTGGCACAGGATGGCCAGGGCTACGGGTCGACCTACTCCACGACATCGGAAGGCACCCTAGGCCTACCTGGACAGCAGTATCAGGCGCCTGCTCCAACCGTTCCTCAGAAACCAGGTAATAACACCAGACATCATCAGCACACGGGGCTGCACGTTTAGACAGGATATTAAGTATGCTGAATGTGCAAACTAATTCTGAAAGTAATATTAGAGATCGTCAAGTTCTAACTGACCATATGGAGATGGAACATTAAACCCAAGCCCCGCACTCCTGCACTGCATCCCGGTCGTTCTTTTTTGTGATAAAGCCTTCGGTTGCCTGGCAGTATACAGGCGTAACTGATCAACTGGAGTGGCAATATATGGTTTGGTTCTTAGCCAACTGGCGGTAACTGTTCATTTTCATAAATACAATTTATTTCTGTAAATCAAGGGTGGTTGTTGGTGGGTGCCGTGAATACAGTTTGTGGCCGGGAAGGCCCTGCGCCAGGTACCGTCCCATGACCAAGGACCTCCCCACCTTGGCGGCTCCCGGGACCGACCGCCTACTAAAACACTCCATTCCCAGAATTCATCCTGCACCAGTACCTGACTCGTCTCAAATAATATTCTTCTTTCAGCCGTCAGCAACCCATTCCTAGCTGACCAAAGTTCTTATGGCTACCAGAACAACTTCGGAGCTCCTCAGCCTCAGCAGCCGCAGTACGGGCAGCAGCAGTATGGTCAACCGCAGTACGGCCAGCAGCAATACAGTACTCAACAATACGGACAATATCAGTAAAAACATTGCAGGTATAGAATACAACATTAATAAATCACCAGATCTGTTCGCATCATCAAAACATTTCTTATAAACTCCGCACAATTAACCAAGCTAGTATATATTAGGGGCCATAATCATACTGCGTAGCGCACTTGAGGGGGGGACTTAGGGTAATGCTGCGTTATTTGGGGGAGGGGGGAGGTCTCTCAGCGTTACGTAACTTCAGTGCACTTTTAGCTTAGATATTTTATAGGATTGTTTGGTTCTTAAAAATGAAACTTTTTATATATTTATCTGAATACTTCAGTTTTGTGATCTCACGTTACAACTTTTTTTTACTATTTAATATGAATTTATTTGGCTTTATTGATCTACAGTTGTTACCATAAACTTGTTTAGTGTCTATATTAGTAACAACTTCTATTTTTTGCGTTTAGCTGGGATGTTTATTTTCTTGTTTATTGTAGGTAAGTCTTGATTGTTTTTACCAGTTTTGATTAGAACAAATTAATAAAAACACTATCTCATTAACAATACTATTTTATTGAAATGATTTATTGATAAAATGATGTTTAAAAGATTGAAGCTGTTTTTCCCCCTAATTTACTATGATTGAGTTACGTAACACAAGGTATGGGGGTAGGGGAATGCTCAAGTGTTATATGGGGGGGGGGGGGGGTGAAAATTACGAAAAATTCGTTACGTAATACGTGTATGGCTCCTTATGAAAATACACAATACCTATATGAACATAATTAGTGGAAAATGGAATAACAATAACGAAAATAATTGTATTCATAATTTGTTCACGTTTAAATTGTTTAGCGTGGATGTTCCATCATTCAAGACGCAGGACCTCACCATCCATTACAACGAACTTCAAGTGAAAGCTTGACTCAACCAAACAGAGATCGAGGTGATTTTGGACAGAAGCTTATGCACCATTATCTATTGTAACCTGTGAAAGTAAAGATACGAAGCACAAGATAATTTTTGTATTATATTTTCAGCAATCATAACGGAACAATCCTGACTATTAGGTAAAATCAAAAGTGGTTTTGTGGAAACGTTTATTAATCACTTGAGAAGATAATTAAATCTCTTATTCTTTCCAAGTTCAGTTACTGCCTTCCACTGAAAAGCATGATACCAGTTATGTTCATTCATAACTGTACCACGTACATTTCTAACACGTCAAACTTAAGCTAAGTATTGAAAAAATACACAAATATCGGTAATAACCTTTTATTTCTGACGTGTATGGAGACGAATAATGTAAAATAGTACTCGTGAATAGAATTTTGTGTTCTAAATACCAATCCACAATTTTCTCCCCTGCCATAACCAATGGATAAAAATATAAGTTTCATCGTTCTTCCTACGTAAACGCCTACGTTGAATAGACAATTAGCTATTTTCCTTCGTTTCATACAGTATGGGCTGTAATATTTCTTGTTATTATTAAAAGTTCATTAAATAGGTAATGAGATTGCCCTAAATTTTGTGATAGTCATTGTTAAATGGTTGCTTTTTATTTATATTTATTGATCTTCATTTATAGATTTCGTTTGATGACGATTTATGTGAAACAATAATAATTTATCAAACGAAATCATGTGTCGCTTTATAACTAAAGCTGTAAATTGAGAGAATTACAATAAGAAATCAATAATGAAAGTTGATGTGTTTGTGAGCTTTGTAAAGATGTATAATTATCTCATATTAATTTGGATCTATAGATTGTATTTTATTGTTACCAAATTTATTGAATGAAGACGAGTACATCCGGAGGGCAAGTAGGTAAATATAAAATGGATGAATGTTGCAATGGGAACATGTAAATTTTAGTTATTTATTAAAAGTCAGTCACAAATAAACAATATTTATGACATTAATTATGATCTTTTCCAAGTTATTCGTACATAGGTAAGCATCATAGATATTCTATGTTTATAACGTGGGACAATATTAGAGGTTCTACGTACCAAATAGAAGCGAAAATGGAATGAATTTGACTATCTTCATATTTTACTCCAATTTGAAAGAGGAAAATGAAAGGCCGATAATGTCAGATGTAACGCCTAGATTTGGGAAAACAATTTCACTAGCTTTGTATTTAAATTTTGCGTGCCTTTTCGGTTAGGAAATCGTAGAACACGGTAAACAGACATTCAGCGCTTCTTCTTCTCGGTAAATCTTGAAAAAAATAGGTTCAACATTTAACAATTGTTGGGTATAATAATTTTAGCGCTTGATGAATGAATTTTTTGTGATTGAACGTACATATCAGAAGTAATACATTTGTTATAGTTACCAATCTGTTCGCTATGTACATTTTTGAACATTTTACGTTGTTTGTCCTCCAACATCATAATATTATTTTCCGATACGTGTGTGAAAAATATATTTTTCAACAATATTTGTTGTATCTAATCATATTTTCATGTTTGATTGCCAAGAAATTGATTTTAGGCATAATATGATGTGTCATTATAGAGAAACACCTGGAAGGTGATTTTGTTCATAGATTTTATTCTCGTATTGACAAGGGGTTGAGTGAAATTAGTATATTTTGAAGGTACCTACTGCGACATAATCATGTTTTTCGCTCCGAATTGATAAACTCTGTTCATATAGGCTGTCGATTTTCATAAATACTGTGAGAAGATTCTGGCGGAGAGAATTCAAGTGATGGATCCAAATAAAAGTAAAAATTAAAGCGGACTATTCGTCCAACCTACATAATGGGAAGCCATGAGTGTCCGTAATACATTTAGTGTACAGCCCACTACCCATTATACCTGCTTACGTGTGTGTATGTATATTCATCTATCTATAATCACATACCTATCTGATGAATACAATCATGGTTCTGATACTGACCAATCATTATGATTAATTTTAAATAAATAAAAAAGTTACATACCAAACTCTTCCGAGCGTAATTTGACCATATCGAGCGTATTTGTTTAGCTCGAATTTATAAGTCCAAATTTCAGTATTTTAAATAGGAAATTTTATCCAATAGTGTGATTGTGTACCTTTACACAAAAGTTATAATACCTAACAAAGTTTTTATGAGAACCAGTGATAAGGGCTATTTGCTGTAATTGCTTATTTTTTTAATATTGTTGTCATAAATAACGAACCATTTACCAGAACTAACTGAACAGAAAACATGAAATCGAGTATTGACCTAGATGAATGCTATTCATCTAACATTGATATGGAGCTCAACATTGACTCGATGTATGAAAAATTATGGGTTTGATTGATCTATAAGTCTTGTCTTGATGATGATATGGGCGGCTATGCTCCATGCCAACTATTGCATTTACAATATATCAGTATAATACCCGAAACTATCATTGAATACTCAGCAAGTACCTTTCTCATAACCTTTGTATAAAGGACACCTTCAAATTAATAAAGACTTAAATTGATTTAAAAAATCAACGTTATTCCACATCAATGTTGCGGAGCTATTTAAATGAATTCCTATGAATGATCGTGTGTGGAATAGGAGTAATTCAGGAAACTTATCGTTAAGGGAGCTTCACATTTGAAATTTTCATGAACCCTCGTTGTAGAACTACTTTTCAAACCGAATAAAAGAAAATTCTAATACAATTTAGATTTTAAATAGAGAAAATGTTAAAAGGCCTAACTTTGGAAAAATTAATTATCTAAAGAAAGGTTTGTTTTCTTTTACATTATTAACGTTTAGTTCGACATTTTTTCACGTCTTGCATTGTGACGTCACAGCCTACTACCAAAGAAAAATGTTATGTGTAAAGTTGTAAAAAATAGAGTATTTTACCTAGGTTTACAACATATCATGTAAGTAACTACCTATATAATATTGGTTACACACACAGAAAAAAAAAATTCAGACAACAATTGACAGTAGAGTAGGATTACGATTGTGATCAGTAATAAGAACACAAAATGTAAATGTTTGTAAACTATTGTTTGTTTGAATATTGTTGTCGATAGAAAACGTTTTTGTTTCGCTGTTGTTGAATCATAAATGGAGAACTATTCATTGTAAGTAAAAAAAAAAGAAGAAAATGTCACGATGTTAATAATTATGTATTTGAAAAATTGAAAATTAGTGTTGTGTATAAAATATGTTTGTGCGGAATTATATTTAAGGAAATGGGATTTTACGATGTCCTGGAGATTTGTTGGAATAATATGATGAAAATGAAAGATACGTGACGATTCAATGCTGAAACCCTAATTCTTTCTGAGCTGTGATAGGCAGGGGGGTATGTCGCTAAAGGTTTGATGAAGCTTTCTGTTTACAACTTCTGTATATGGGTAAAAACATGGGATAAAAAAACCTGACCTGTTTTTGGCTTATAACATCTGACGGGTGTATCATAAAGACCACCTTGATCATACCAGAATTAAAGAGCATTAAATTCTGCGTCGAATGACCTTCTTAAACGTTAAATTCGATTTAGCGGCTTGGTCAGAATCGGCAGTCGAAATTAGGCAAATTTCTCCGGTTTTACTGAAAAGTGCGTTATGCTCAGTTTCAAACGCCGGTAACTAGAAAATGGTTATTCCAATTAAAAAAAATCATGTGAATATCGTTGTAGAGCAACAAATTGTGTATTCACATCCCTATTTTCATTAAAATATTACTCAATTTAAATTTAAATTGATTAAAAACTAATAGGTACCTCTACCCATATAACATACAAGTTGAAAAATGAAGGCTTCTGCACCACGTTTTGCATCATACAGTGCCTCCACTGACTGGCCTCACATACATAGTATTAGAAGAGATAATATAGACAAAAGAGAGTAGTTAGTAGAGTTGACAAAAAATATTATGCTGGTCTAATGAGGAGTACCCATGACTTCTGTTTGTATTACTTCTGCTGTATGACTTCTGTTTGTATTACTTCTTTCTGTACTACTTTACCATTTTTAAATGAACGACCAACCACACTCTCCTGTGATGACTATTTCTTTTTCTATGAGCTTTCAAAGTTTCGGCAACAAGTGACGTCATTGCACCCCTCCCATCAGGGTGGGATCCCGTTGCCCATTGTGACGTTACTTGTTGCCGAAACTTTGAAAGCTCATAGAAAAACAACTATTCATTCTCGGAGAGAGAAAGCGGTTGTTCTCAAAATTGTTTCAAGAGAGTTTATATGTCTTTTTTCTCTTCTCATTAAATAATTTTATAATTATTTTTTCCCTTTTTTGTATTTCGTATTGGTAAAATTTTAGTCAGTTTTGTATGTAATTTCTGTCTGATTTTCAATTTTATTACCATGTTTTTACTTAGTGCCTAATTTGATTTTTTCTTTTTTTTTTGGCTCAACCATGAAAATTATTTCAACTCTCTCTAACAAGTATAATTATTTTAAGGATACACTTGTATACCTTCTGCACTTTACTGAATAAATAAAATACAGTAAAATGAAAATTCTTAGAATAAAATCTAATTCCATTCAAAAATATAAACAGAAGTCATGGGTACTCCTCATTGGACGAGGTGTGGTAGGGGAAAGAATGAGGTCTGCAGGCCCCACTCTTCCTGTCTGCCCGCACCCCACCGTCATACTGCAGGAAAGTGAAATGGTATGGGGTCTCCATCATGCAGTGATTCATGCAGAGTATCCATCATGCAGTGATTCATGCAGAGTATCCATCATGCAGTGATTCATGCAGAGTATCCATCATGCAGTGATTTGTTCAGGTACCCTTCTCGTCTGTACGACGGTATATGGAAATCCCGTCCAATGTTACACTGGATCCGTGCTCTTTCCTAATCTTTTTGGCACGCGGCTGATGGTTCACGAATCGTCAACTCCTGGAAGCATTGCGCAATAATCAAACCAATGCCTCTCCAGGGGCAGCTGTCACACTTCCTCCCCGCCCTTTTTTTTCATTTTTCTTCCTTTTTACGTGGAAGTATTCAGAAAATATACAATTTATGCTAATGAATACTCGTTTGAATACATACCCCAACCTTAGGCTAGGCCTGTACTGGTGGGAGAGAACCGCTTCCTGCTTCAAATTAATTCACAAGAAAACTTAAAATAATACAGAGCTTCTAGTGACACTAGTGACCATTAAACATTCCGAACAATAGTAAAAAAAAGAAAGAAGGAAAAGAATAGAGAAAAAGAAGGAGAGAAAGAATTTATGGAGTGGAGAGGGGGAAACTACACTCCATGGGCGGCTAGTTACATCTCATCCGTTACTTGGTGGCAGAGCATGGTTTGTGGGTACGTGCTGGATTTTATCCTCCGTACCTCCTCCACACTATACTTTGTGAGCTTTCCAGAAGGAAGAGCTCGGAGGTTTTCCAGAAGGAAGTCTCTTTTTAATATCCCTTTTTCCCTTTGTTTCATGAGTATGCCTACACTTTGGCCATTCAATTTTCTTTTATAGCTCAATATTTTTTCCTTTTCTATTATTATCTTTTCTTCCTGAAATTGTGATATTACAGGCGTACAAAGCCTCAAATCATCATATTTATCTACTTCCTATAAATATATGTATGTATATTTCGTCTTTTTTCAAGGGCAAAAGTTCCAAAATTTAAAGTCAAAAATGCCAATTTAAAAAATCTCTTAGTGGAGACTACTAAGAGACTACTACTCTTAGTGAGACTAAAATCTAGAGGCTGATCAGATGAATTTTCCTGAACCAGAACCTCTGACAACAACTTTCCTCCTTTTTTCATTCTATTTCCAAGCCCGCCAAGTGTTATTCATAAGGAGCTAAGTTCTCAACCAGTAAATATTTTGCAGTAGTAACATTGCGATGGAAGCTATAAGCTTTGGGCTGTTTCACATGAACCATTCCTGAACCAGAACTCCATACTGCTTTCGGCCCCGTGTCAATAAACTTGTCATACTTATTCGTCAGATAAGTATGTTTTTAAGGGGAGGAGTGTGAAGGTGTATGGAAATCCCGTCCAATTTTACACTGGATCCCTCCTCATTCCTGATCTTCTTGGCACGCGGCTGACGAGGCGGTCGATTCGCGAAAACGAATCGTCAACCCCTGGAAGCACTGCGTAAAAATCGCACCAATGTCTCTCCAGGGGCAGCTGTAACACTTCCTCCCTACATTTCGAAAGTGGAGATGGGGAAACTACAGTGTCGAAGTCGCAGCAGGAACGTACACCAAACATATTCAATAAAAAGGAAGCGAGGTAAAAAAACATTCACTTCAACGTGAAAACAATGGATCAAATAATTTATTTATCAACCATTACAACCGTGATTAGGAGATTAGAATACACAATGACCGTTATAAATTATACATTAATGATATTATAGTATCCACAATTATACAGCGATTGGAAGGAGAGGGGAAGTGCCGATAGAAGATTGAGGGCTCAGAACAACCTTCGACCAGGGAAGCCTTTAATTTAAATTGGTTCAAAATATTCATTATAGGTATACTTATTATATACGATATAAATTTATTGAAAGCACCGAACTAATCCTCGAGAACATGTCTACGAAACGAAACTACACTTTGAGCAGGTACGTACGGGGGAGGGCTGTGTATAATTCTACTTTTGACAGAGTTAACGGTTAGAAACTATTCTACCAAGAATGAACGACTATGTACACCAACAACAATAGACCAATATATCTTTTTAAAATTTTAAGTCCTGAAATTCCCTACTATCACGGCTACATTACCTAAGTGAAAACAGGTCGATAAATAACTTGCTAGGTATACGACAAGAGCCAAAGGTAACATTGAAGATAACTTATTCAATTTTAATAATTGAATCAACATTAATAAAATGTATAAGACGATAAAGTAAAAAATATAACAATATAAATGCTGAATTATTCGAAATGCAAGATTTTTCTTGTTACTGTTGAAAGTTGAATATGTAGATCTTTTTTGTTAATAATTTAGTAAGACAGAGATGGAGCAATTTATCTAAAAATATAATAATTTTAGGTAAATGCCGAATGTTATTCGAAACCTGACGTAATTACATAATATTTTGTTTCTAATCGACATTGCCATTTTATACGTACACTTGCTATAAGTTTTGGCACAAAGAAAGCAAGAAGGAAGAATTAAAAAACTGTAACAGCGCTTTCTTTATTGTTCTCAAGGGTACTTACAACCAATCACCGAAGAGCTTGTCAGTCACATAATAATGCATTAAATAATTTAATCTCTACCCACGATATTCACGAATGATGCGTGAAGTAAAGTGACGCTTGAACGGTATGAGCGATGAACTCACCAGAATATTACGTGAAACATCCAAGAAGAGAGCTGTAGCAAGAAGCTTGTTATAAAATTCACTGCCACAACGATGACTTATGATCGCTTTGAAATATCTGATTTCCACTTCCACGGTTTTGGGTCTTCTTAAATTGAAAGGGCGAAAATGATAAATAATGAAAATTTGCAGACGACCACATTGCGTGTTCAAGGGTGTGAACTTCGAACAGTGTGGTGGTAGGTAAGAGGTTTATGTGCCAAAAAGGAACTTTATGTGATACGTGCAATTGAATGGGTCACCTGAAAACCGTAGGTATCTACTAAACAACAGAAAATATGAGACAAAACATTAAAATATAAAAGGACCCCGCACTTTTTCAATGTAGAAGTGGTTTCACCAGATCGAGCCAGAATTTGGCACGGGGCTTCCTTTCAGTCTCCTGAACAAAAGTCTCAATGGGCACAAAAAAATCTTCCGTCAGGATTTTGAGCTATGGCCAGATTAAGCGCTTCAAGTTCGACTTTTTAAACACCTTCAATTGCTTATATCTCTCTAGGGATGCATTTTAGAGAAAAAAGTGCGTGAGTAAAATCGTCTTAAAATCGTCCAAACAACTGGATGCCATACTTGTTTTAAGTCAAAAAATGTTTCTTCAATTTTGGCCAATAAGTCCCCGTGTGCTTATGTATAAGAAAATATAAGAAACGTTAAGAAACATTTTTTGACTTAAAACAAGTATGGCATCGAGTTGTTTGGACGATTTTAAGACGATTTTACTCATGCACTTTTTTCTCTAAAATGCATCCCTAGAGAGATATACCTAAGCAATTGAAGACGTTTAAAAAGTCGAACGTGAAGTGCTTAATCTGGCCATAGCTCAAAATCCTGACGGAAGATTTTTTGTGCCCATTGAGACTTTTGTTCAGGAGAGTGAAAGGAAGCCCCGTGCCAAATTCTGGCTCGATCTAGTGAAACCACTTCTACATTGAAAAAGTGCGGGGTCCTTTGCAAGAGTCTAAATATTCAATTTAGGTAGCAAAAATATCAAATTAAGCACGCAATACATTTCTTCAACAAAATTTGCAATCTAATTACAAAATCTGATTCCCTCATTATATTTTAATGTTACATCACAGTATCCTTTGCAGCGCCTTCTAAAACGTTATAGGCAACCTTCTCAACTCCAAGCAAACACCTGCACGTACAGCTTTTAAAATTATTAAGTGAATATTTTGCTCAGACGTTCTCATCGCTGCAAATACATTATACACGGTTTTTTGTTCTCATTGAATTAACTAGACAGGTACTTACTATTCAAACGCTGTATATATATTTCTGCTCTTACTTGAACCAGATGAAATTAGAACCGCTCTATCTCTATATATCAAGTTGGCAGACTCTCTGATTCCCTGAGAGATGTCTCCAAGTTCCAACTCCCATTGTGCCATTCCCAGCCAATCCACGTACTCTCTCTGAGGACTTCTGAGTAATTCATGACAAATATTGCTCCCAAAAAATAAACGAGGAAGAAACCCCTCTGGAAATGTAAATTCGGGGATTCCCTCTGACCTTCTTTTTGGATCTTCATCTAGGTTTTTTTTGTGCCGTTGAAGATGTGATTCTGAAAATTACATTATCTCGCTTTCGACGGAAATTCCGAAAATTTGCAATTGAATCCCCAACGAAGACGCAAAAACCCCCTCAATTCATTCGTTTGTGAGTCTGACCTACATACTCTATGTTAAGGAAGAGGTATCCAATTAAAGATACTACAGAGAAACTAAGGGGAACTGTGGGGGAAAATGCAACGCGAAACGAGTGGAATACGGTCAAGCTTTCAAGAATAGATCAACCCTTGTTATTCATGGGAGAGCATCCAATAAATTAGCTTAGGAAAGAGGAAGAATGGAAAAAAGAAAACATATTGTCAAGGCCAGTAAAAATTGATTGCATTAAATACCCAATTAAAAAAACCGCGAGGCCTTCCTCGGATTCGAGGGCTATGCAAGGTGGCTAGGAATAATCCAATTAAACGTGCAAATTGAATTTTACGGTCTCGTGGAAGAAACCGAGGGCATTCGAGTCATGGTTTCTTTCGACATAAAACGGTTTCTAAGAAAACGGATTCATTAAGGTGGTCAAGTGAAAAAGCCATACCTACGTCAATTTCACTCGTGCAGCAGGTCCTGATGAGCGCAATTTCGAGTAATACAAATACAATAACTTCAAACAACTGAAATGCACTAAAGTTTCACGGATTTAGAACAATTTAAAAAAAAACAAATTGTAATACAATTTTTATCAAAATTTTTTTAAACCGTTATTAAAAACCTTGCTTTTTGGTAGGTTTTATGGAATTTATTCGAGTTTGAGCAATTCCCAAGCAAAACTTATTTTTAGCAACTGAAACAAGTAATCTTTTTCCGTGCAAAATCGCCATTGTACACACAAGACGTTTTACAATAATGAATATTTTGTGATTTCTCGCAGTTTTTTTACGATTTTTAGGAGTTTTTGACCCACGAAATGCCAAATTCAGCATATTTTCGGACTCATCCCACTTCTGCAATCGCCAGCATTTTTGCAGAATTCTGATATTTTCATCATGTACCTAGCCAAGGTTTGAAGGGACATGTTCACATCGTGGAGAGAGGTTAACATCTCGGTTGAGTTCAGAATGCCTAAATATCCCCAGTTTAGTTCCAAAAGCTGCCACCACGTTGTGCTTCAAAATGAGCTAAAACTATCACAAAAATTGTGACTAAACCGCTCGTCCGATTTACCTGCTGAAAACTGCTTTGTAAACCATGAGTACGTAGAATTAATATGACACTCTTCTTTTTTCCGTTTCAAATTTTCTACCAAAAAAAAAAAAAAAACTATTTAAAAAATCTATTTTCAAATTTGAAGGTCCAGGCGAGCTAGGCATATTTATTTTGAGTTCAAATCCGTTTGGAATTTGAAAATCGGATGAGTTAGGTGGGGGAAATGCCACTTATGAATCTCCATTCATGAGTTCGTAAGGCAAGGTTTCTAATGACATCATGTGATAATAATGGGGGCCCATTGCAACAGGTAATTTTCTTATAAAATTCACTACAAGCCCGCAAAATTTTGAAAACATGAAATTACTTCTTTGGTTATCATTCTTCCGCTGCATTTTTCATCAAGAACCGATTGAATTAGTTAGTAAAACGATAATTTGAGGCCACATTTTCCAGGATCTTGTGATTTTCAATTCAATAAGTACAGCCGTTATTGGGATGATCTGCTTAATGTCTTCATTTACGAAGCCACCATTTATGATCAGCCCTTATATATTCACACTCCACATCCAAATACACAATTTTTGTCTCGATATTGTACATAAGATAGAGATATGATACTAGAGGGCACGACAAAGAACTGACGTAGGTGCCGTCGATTCATTTGACTCACAGATATAGAACGTGGGATCTCTAAAGAAGCTGGTCTTCAAACTCACGATAGGAACTGAAAACCCCAATAAAACGTATGGTTAGTTCTTGTTGTTACCCGTTCGCTATACGTATTACGCTATACCTCCTCTACCTTGGTTGTTCAGCTGTCATGAGATGGAATCGGACGATGCTTTATTCAGTGCTTGGTCTTATCTCGCATCCCGAAAAGGGCTTTTCCTAACATCGATAGCTGTTAACTTGGATAAAAAGGGACTCACACGGCTCCCGACCGTTTTCAATCTTCCCGAGTGGGGCGAACAGTGTAAGGCAAACCCCTTGTCTGGTGGGTACGTAAAAAAAAAAATCCAACGTGTTCCTTAATACATAAATATGGTTACCGTTGAAGGTGCTCCATAATTATTCACCCTATTGCCATTGAGTATTAGTCCTTAATCTTTCCACTAGGAGACACCACCCAGAAGTGGGGATGGTGAATTAGGTGTGCCCTAGTTTTCATTTTTTTTTCAATTATTTATATTTTTTTAGGGGCTGAGGACAACTCAAAGCGGAGAGAAAAAAAACGACGTAAAAATCAAACCGTTCCAATACCTTATACTCAAAATTAGGGAGGGGTATCGAAGTAAAAACTATCGATATCTGCTACCGAAACACTTTTCTGCCCAGTATGTCGATAGTAAGATATATCGACGCAGCAAATAGGGATATATCGCCAAAAAACAACACCAATCGAAGATGAATAAAATAACAACTTTATGTCTGCGCATTTTTTTCACTGTTCAAGATGAAATATCAAGTTCCAAACGTGTTTCCACCAGTCTTCACTTGAGCACCACAGTTGCCAAACTGGCACTTGACTGGCAGTTGACACTTGGCAACGACGTAAGTAAGGATTTTTGAAAAATGTTCCCATTCCGCTCTCTTTGGACTCTTAACGAGAAACAAAAGGGTCAAAAGAGTTATATCAATCAACTTTAAAATTTCGTCTACAAGCTTAGCTTCGGGAAAGGGAACTAAAACAAAAAATTAGACAACAATAATTTATTGTTTTTTATACTTCTGGCCGTAAATAGAACCTTCGCGTCGCCATGTCAGTTTAAATTTGATTCACACGGTTTATGGAGATACGCTTTATTTTGCTGTGAAACTGTCAAATTCAAGAAACTTACAGGAACTTCAAATTAATGATGATTCAAAAGCAGAGTGGCTGGACAAAAGAAAAACCGATATATCGTGATAAAATATCCATATACGATACATCGAGTGTCCTCAATATCTATATAAAATTATCGATATTTCCGATATATCGATACCCATCCCTCCCCGAAATCCAAGCTTTATAAACCAAAATTCATTACTCCTACTGTCATGTACTGTCATGTTATCTCGAGCATGAGGACTTTTTTCAGAAAACCATTCGTACCGATCATGACTCGTTAAAAACCCAAAGCAAAAGGTGTTAATTTATTCAGCCGGTTGTTCTTCCATAAAGACCAACCCTACACATTTCAAAAAACAGTAAAATACAAGTGGGTGATACTGAGTGGGTTTTGGACTTGAAAATCTATTTTTCGCAACAGCCTAATGTTGCTCATAGTCACCACAGTCAAATTTGGCTCATCCTCCAGTCAGAATTACTTCACCCAAAAGGTCAGATTTTCAAGTTCCACCCTAACCTTGTGTTTACAAAATACAAATATCGAAAAGCAATGAAGTAATTTAAGCTCTGAGTACGATGATTGGCTGTAGTATTTGGAGGAACAAACCAAACAAAGCCAGCGATTCATGTCTGGTTCAGAGTGGTTCTTGCTTCATTAAAGACGAATTTCTAATCGTGAAAAATATAAAAGTTGAATTTCACAATGAACCAAAAAAATCGAACAAATTCCTTCGTCAAGCCTGACGCTCGTGAAAACTAAAAATTCACCCAATCATTTCTTCATGGTGTTACTACAATGAGACAATTATATACATTTGAAGTAAATTCCACATTAAACTATTTCCACAAGAAAAACTACTTACAATATAGAAACATCCATTATTTTTAGTTTGGTACACTTTTTTTAAAATTAGATTCGTAAACCTAACTAAAGCTCACTGACCAAAATCTACCCTCAAAAAGGTTCGTGATAACGAAATGAACTCGTTAGAAACAGAAGAGAGACAATTTAATCAAAATACGCTTTACGATTGTTTCTCCAGAAGTTGAACTCTTTCTTCGAAGATGAGTAGTTTGAATACGACCGAGAATCAATGAGTCTTCACACCTGAAACAAAGATAACTAAATCAGTTTAATAGATAATGTCTGAAGAATCAATATAACAGAGAAAGGAAATAATTTTATAAAATGAACGGTAGTTCGAATATAATTTTAGCTAGTAGGTAGGTCAAGTGTTCAAACTTGAATGTTGATGGTTCGATGTTTCCGTATTACGGTTCAATTGTTGATGCACAGTTTCACCCAAGTCACATCATGAGCAATCGCAAAAATAGCTAGGTGGTATATGCAGGCAGCGGGAGTTTGGGTAGCTGGCGCTTTTGACAGTATTGGTATATTCGGCCATGCTGCAGATGGATAAGCGATCTCAAAGGCAAGGAAGACGGTGGTAAAATTTTTTTTCTAAAAAAACAAAAAAAAAAAACAGACTTGAAAAAAGCTGTATATTACTAACAATTAAAGGGTAATTTTTATGCTGAACAAATGTACATAATTTATTCAAAATCAGTACAACAAAATTTTTGAAGGCGGCGCCAAATTTCACCTAAAATGTAACCAAGGGATAAAATATGAAGGCTGTGTGTAGGGTTTTTATTTTTGGCGCCGACTTCAAAAATTTTGTTGTACTGGCTTTGAATAAATTATGCACAACTGTTCAGCATTAAAAATTATTCTTTACTTTTTAGTTTTAAGAGCTTTTTCGAAGTCGGTTTTGTTAATTTTTTTTCATTTGTTTGCTTTTTAGTGCGAGATTGTTAGTAATATACTTCATGCTACCAAATACTGATACCACTATATTACCGTGGCATCCACAGTCTTTGGCAGACTATTTTCTGTCGTCACATCGTAGAATGTCTGTCAAAGCACTAGAAATCCATGAGTGTAACTGGCCTAGTACAGGCCATGTTCTATTTGTCTCAGTTAAAAAACTAGTAAGGGAACCACTGGGGGATGTCCTCTTTCATTTGAAAAAAGAACCATCGAAATCAGTCTTGTAGTTCCAGAATAATCGCTTATCATATCTGTCGTGGAATCCGCCCGTGGACTCCTCATACAATTAACATCTCGCTAATAAACACAGACGTGGGGACGGAAGACGCATGAGAACCGAGGAACCTAGTGGGGATCCCCACCATCCTCCACCACTATGGAGGTTGGAGGGAGATAGCCCTAAGGGCTATATAAACTCGCCTCCTTCGCCTTTCCAACCATTCTACGCTTCCTCTAGTCGCTGACTACTCATTCTCCTCACTCCTCCTCTCACTCTCCTCATCTAAAAGATCCTGGGCATGGTGGTAGCCTCGCGCTATAACCAAACCAGGCACAGCTTCCTAAAAGATCCTGGGCATGGTGGTAGACTCTGCACTATAACCAAACCAGGCACATACCCAAAAGATCCCGGGCATGGTGGTAGCCTCCCAGCTATAACCAAACCGGGCAAAGCCTCCTAAAAGATCCTGGGCATGGTGGTAGCCTCGCGCTATAACCAAACCAGGCACGGCTTCCTAAAAGATCCTGGGCATGGTGGTAGACTCTGCACTATAACCAAACCAGGCACATACCCAAAAGATCCCGGGCATGGTGGTAGTCTCGCGCTGTAACCAAACCGGGCACAACCTATCCTCACGCCTCCAGTAGTGAATGTACGTCACCCATGCATTCACTAAAATATCGTTATTCCTGTTCCTGTTGCCTACATACCGAGCCAATCTTTACAAAAATGTGACGGGACCACTGGGGATCCAATTTTACTTGAAAAAAGATTCATCGAAATCGGTCCATTTGGTATAATCGGTGGACAAACATAAAAAAAGAACATAGAAACAGGTCGAACTGATGAGAACGAAAACGTTCAGCGCGAATTGTGTATGGAACGTATCAATCACGTGAACACAACGATAATTCTGAAAGAAGAAAATCAATAAATTATTGTACCTCTATCACATACATCAACCATTCGTGAACCGATTCAATCGGACAATTTGTGCGTAAGTGCGATTTTTCGGCTTCAACAATTCAGTGACCGATGAGGTACGAGAGCCCTCGGGTTTTCGCGGATTAATGAGAACGCGGGATGTGACGTCACTAATGAGAGAATGGGGTGTTAATGAGGGAATGGATTGGTCGGCAATACTCGTTCAGACCGGAGTGTGGTCACGAACAGCAGGTCTCATCACGATGAAGAGACAGAAGGGACTAACGATTGGCGGTGGAGCAGTACGTGGCTCGTCATCAATCTGCTTTCATAAATAATCTGTGGTGCAATAACGAAAGTGCCTAAGTCGATTCAACCAAGAAGCCAGTATAATGCTGTTACCCCTTAAACCAGTAGGCTGCTGGTTTAAAAATTGAATTCGCAAGGTGATTAAAAATCCAGAAGTCATTAAATTCAAGGAAAAATTGTGGGCTATTTTTCGTAAAATGATAAAAGGATACAATCAGAAAAACGCTGCAAATCCCTGACCAGCGGTTTATTATTTTGTACAGAATACCCTTCTGTTACAGATCACAGCTCTCTGTATAGATAACCCGTCTATATAATATAATATGTACTACTCTATTGCACATATTATGTGAATCGCAAACCCTCCGTAGGTTATTGCCTAACCCCGTACTCGTTACTAGGTACCTACCTAAATCACGAGTTAAATGTTGCAAAAATAATACAGCCGATGACAAACAGTAACTAAAACGGCAAAAAGAAACGCAAATAATGAAGTTCAAAAGGAAACTTGTTGATGTGGAGGCCCCTTCTGCGTAGATCACTGTTTTCTGTGGTCAATACCTATAATGAACCGTTGTGTAATAACTTTCCCATTAATAATACTTCAACGGTTGTTCAAGTTGCAAGAGTACCGATCAGCAAAATCCAGCCCCTTCTTGGTAGATGAACCGTTGTGTAATAATTTTCCGTTGTGTAATAATTTACCGTTGTGTAATAATTTACCGTTATGTAATAATTTACCGTTGTATAATAATTTGCCGTTGTGTAATCATTTACCATTGTGTAATAATTTACCCATCAATACCTAATACTTCAAAGTTTGTTCAAGTTTCACAAGTACCTACCAACAAAATCCAATAGTCGATCACTTATCAAATGAAATAATATCGCACAACAACCAACTCGACTTCATACAGCCATCCTTGATTATAATCAGGTGCTCCCTAGTGATGATATCCCGGCCGGATTTACACCGTTTGATTCACGATCGTGTTGACGAAGCTTTTTGGTGCACACGAACGGCTGGTCGTACAATGCTCCGGGTGGCCTCAAAAAATTGTTTAGCTCAAGACAAATTTAATAACGTAAAAAACCATACCATTCTATCGAAAGTTTTCGAGATACGGCGTTCTGAAAATTTCAACCCCTATTCTGAACCCCTTAGAGATGACTGACAGTAACGTCGAGCTTCGAGGACCAACTAGACCCCGAACGGTACCTATAACCCGAATTTCATCGATTTTGTTTCATAGTAACTAAGAAAAGTGGCCAATACTGCGTACGTCGTACGTCACACGGCAGACAGACAGAAATATTTTTTGTATTGCATTTTCGGATTCTACATACCTTGAAACGTAAACCATCAAATTTTGAGGGGAGGTTAGAATTTTTTTTTTCTTCATACTCTATTCCAATGGTTCATTATTGAAAATAATAAACCAAAATCATTACAAAATTAGTAAATTTTACTGTACGCTTGGAAACCTGGAAAAAGGGAAAAATTACAAGTATCATTTTGGAACCATTAACATTATTTGAGAGGCACGTTTAGCAAGCTCCCTCCATGACTTTCGCATTAAATTAAATGTAAATAGAAAACCCCTAATTCATGAAAATCTTTCATTTCGAAGTTTAGTTTTGGTTTGTTATTTTCAATAATCAACATTTGGGATCGAGCATACAATTTTCGTTTGTCCCCCCCCCCCCCCCCCCCCCCAGGTACTTAAAATCCGAAAATGGAATGTAAACGTACAAATCCTTACACGACGGCTTATTATTTACAGAATGTGTACAGATTACCTTTCTTCGTAGACATCTAAATTTCTATTAGCGTAAGACCCTGAGTTAGTAGGGCTGTTTTTTTGTGGTGGATACTGAGGTACCTACACACTCACACACACATGCGCATTCAAAGATACGACAAAAATGCCACCAGAGTCTAAGTATAAGCTCTCTGACGTTCGGTTTTCCACCGCCCCATTCTCCTTTAACGCGCCATTTCGGCTCCACAGACATTTTGGTTACTATTTTCAGTCATCATAACAAAAACTCACTTAACTTACTTAACTTTGGCGGTACTCATTTCAAGGCACTAAATAATAAACCGTTGTTTGCAGAGATTTATCGCAGCATCAAGAATGGTAAAATTTGATGCATTTTACCAACTTATAAGTTATAACCAGTGTATACACCATTGCTAAGCGGAGTTTATCATCTCCAATGGCCAATATCACTTAAAGAGATCCCTTGTAACAATAAATAATATAAGAAATACACGACATCAAAGCCCTAATGCTCTAGTATAACCCTTTACGTTAATAATACAGGAATATGTAAGGGGCAAAGCATTCCTAAAATTTCGCGGTGGATAAAGAACATAAAGACAGTAAACAAGAGATTTAGTGGCTGTGTGATTATAGATGTTCTTTATTATGAGGAGATAATCCTGAGTGCTCTATGTTGACTCAACCCACCAGCTTAAGTCCCAAGAGAAAACGATAGCTGAAGAAAACGATAGCTGAAGAAATACAAACATGACCACACAGCTCCATAACCATACACTATAGTAAAGCACCATAAATTATAGTAAAGTAAACAGCCGGCTGAGGCTTTACGTCCATCTGCACTGCCGAAGTCGCAGCTTGATCGGCTGTAGTCTTAAGAGGATCAGAATCTGATCCGATCATTTCGCTCACGGCTACTTACTGCTTGGGACGAGGGGCGTTGCGATTCGAACACGGACAGCAGTCGACGTCCCAATCCCAACCACCAGGTGACAGCGCACTGTGGTATGCGCACCTATTTATTTTATTTTTTAAATGAAAGTTTGTTTTTCTACTTCTTGTTCTTCTTCGACAGGTGCTACAGCCTCAGAGACTGTAATTTTTGCTGTAAGTCTTTTTGACTGTAATCAAGCTGAAATTTTTGCACACACATTCGCTATGCTCCAAGAAAGTGCCTTTTGTGCAATTCGCCCCCTCTACTCCCATTTGAACCCTCATTTGGGGAGGGGGAGGAGGGGAGGCAGTATTTAGGAGTAAATTAGAGAGGGCTTTAAGAGCTGAAAGTTTACCCGCCAATAAAACCCCTCAGCCTCAAAAATACATCCATTTTGCCCGCCAAAAGTAGCATGCTGCTCGGTGCTTCCCACCACGCTTTTGGAAGTGTATACAGAAACCTGTTCCTTCCTCCTCTGTTGGATCTTATGTATTTTTATTTTTTACACAAAAGCGTTTTACACATAATATGTGAATAGTTTATTTACACATTTTGCATAATATAGATAAATCGACAGATACAATTATGAATGCAATGTTTCTTGTTGGTTTATTTATTTTTTGAGCCTAAGGTCAGTGACCTGTCCAAGCTAGTCTCTCTCCCAGCTCAGCTTGTGTATGCGTTCGTTCGGTAATACATTTATAGTTTACAATAATTCTTATACATTACACCAACTTCTTAAATCTCTTAATTTTAAACAACTTAAATTTAGTATACTTTAACTTAAAACTAGTATATTTAATGTCTAATGAGTCTCATTATGAGAGCGCATTTCTGCTATTCAGAAGTTAAATTTAAAGAAGATAGATTTTGCATTTGTTTGATCCATCAGGTGCAGAGAGTGAGTGTGTTTGTAGAAGCGGTAGAAGTGTAGTGTAGATATGAGTATAGAAACCTGTTCCTTCCCCCCAAATCTTGAAATTTCTTGCAACGCTGTTTGGCGGGCAGCTTTTTACCCCCAAGGCGAGGCTGAGGTTTTGTTGGCGGGTAAATTTTTACAACAGGGTTTTGGGGGGATCAATATAATCCACATTCATACCTAATAATGGGTGCATTGGAATGATCATCTGGATAATGAATAAAATTGTTTCACTTATCAATAAACACGGTTTTGAAGAACACACACACAAGCCATAATACGCTATGCGTTGAGACTCTTCGTTACAAGGGTCGATCCCCATATAAATCAAAGCGTATGGAGGGTGAAATTGCCTTCATAAATTAACGGCCGGTTTTTTCTCTTCCCCTTGCGAGGCGTAGAGGATGAACGAGGGCGGGAGCCATTTTACGTGAAATATCTTTCAACACTTTAACGGCGGTTTGAGATTACTCGGCGATTACGTGACAAGACTCGAGTGTCTGAGATAAAAACCCGCAGGTTTCCTTCTGTGACCGTAATAAAAACCTGGCGGAGAAAGATAAAGGCGTTTAAACAATGAGGCTTCGTCAATAGAAATCCTTAATCGCTTCTGCCTTTCATTTTCAAGCTGTAAAGACTTGTAAAATACTAGTTCGTGGTAACAGGTGCGCCACCCTGAGGTGCCGTCTTATTAGAAACCCTTATTTTTCACGTCAGTCCTGAATTTAAATAAAATTTATTATAATTTGATTACGAAATAGGACATCACTTCGTAATTTTGATTTTTTATCTATAAGTTTGATTTGTTGTACATATACAATATACTTTTCGATGTAGTTTTCTTCCACTGTACCTGCATTACCTACATTGTTGTCCGCCTAAGGATCTACCTACCTCAGGACAAATAAAAATTCAGTTATATTATCCATATTATGTATCCATCTTCATTCAACTGTAACGTCCATTCTTTTGTACGTCTTAAACATTAGCATTTCCTCTCATCAGATCGTTTTACAAGTTCATTCATCATTTCATTCACAACATACCTACAGTCATAAGTTCTACGTCAATTTCATCTTCATACTGCATCGACAATCATAAGTTCCTTCTGTCTTCATATATATCAAGACCTTCAATCTTCTATCTTGTAATTACCTATACTTCATGTAAACAGTGCCCTATGTTCCTAGATAATAACACTTGTTCAACCATTATTTTACTTTTAAGTACAGTTCATAACCAAGAATTTTACTAATTCTAGTTGGCATGCCTAGGGTATTGTATAGCCGAACGCTCGCATGAAATAAACATAGAAAAACCTCAAGACTAGATTGGCCTTTCTTCACCCACTTCATTACCATCAAAATAGTCTACAACCCAACCTAATGAGGAATGGAAGTCCATTTTAGCGAATTTTCTAAGAAAATGATGCAACTGCAATGGGGCCAAAATTTTCGGAACATGAATTTTTGAAATTTTTTATAGGCAAATCCGTTTTAGAGCGTCCCAAATTTTAACAAAAATTTATACGTGTAAGTATATGTAATTTATATAGTTTAATAGATTTGAAAACAGAAGGTACAAAATATAATCAAGATAAAATAAAAATCAAAAATTTGAAGAGAATATTTCGCCTGCGGCGTCTCCGGAAGACCCGCCTGAGCCGAAGACGCCAAAGGCGGAAACATTCCCTTCAAATTTTTGAGAGTTTTATATTATTTTATGTTGATACAATATTTTCTACCTTCTGTTTTCAAATCTATTAAAGGGTGCTCGAGGTTAGGTATTGATCACAGAAAACATTGATCTACGCAGTAGGGGAATCGATACAGGTAAATAATAAACCGTTGTGTAATAATTTGCAAATGTTGAACAAAGTCTTTGAAATTTGTACCTTTTTATTTGGTTATAAAACTCTGCGACGTAACACAATCAGCCTCCACAATGAACAATTCCTTCACTTCCTCTGTGCTTGGTATTATTTATTTTACTTAACTTTATTTTATTGTATTGCTATTGGTCATGTTTTTGACGATTAACACTTTCTGATAGAGGTCAACGAGGATTATAGAAGGGTATTAGGGATCCTATAGTAGAATGGTGGAGATGTATGGGGGGCACATTGTTACTTATAATGTTTTACATACCCTTGAAATTCCCCTGAAACATGGTTGGGTGCGGAAATCCGTAAAATCACGAAAAATGTCAAGCAGTGTTCTTTCTGGGTTTGAGTTGCGGTGTGCTCAGCTCCCAAGTTAATGGCCACAGGTGACGGTCATGAAGATGGGTCCATAACCTGAAAATTCATCTGTCACGTCCCCTAACGTGAATCCCATCTCGACGCCACGGTGCCTAGGTGATGCGCTATGTAGCTATGTATTATACACCTGGATATCAAATTTTCTCCAGTTGTACGAATAACTGCTAACTCCACGAAAATATTCACAATTCCAAATCGGAGATTAAACTAACTTGAATATAGAAATTCTCTATTAGAGAATGTTGGGAAAATGGCATGCGAAATATTACATTCATGAGACCATTGGGAGAATTATAGCCGATAATAGGGATGAATCGGGAAAATATGCCTCCTTCACATTTTGAGAGACTTTGAGATTTCAAGAAATGGGGAATGCGGCCTGCTGTTGCCTGTGACGTTGTACTGATATGAACTCTGATTGGCTGACCGGTGGCAGCTGATAGGAAATGGCCTGTCGGCGCGTTATATCCGTGTAACGTAAAGCAAGCGGCTTTTTCGAATCGCCTTTTTCTTTTACGTGTTTTTCTTCATCGGTAATAGAACTTTTCCCTCAACTTTTCTACATTTTCAAATGCGCACCTGTAGGAAGATGATTATAAAATCAGTACCAAAAATATTCTTGGTGGATACATGATAATTTCCCAGTGTTAATCAATGACTTTTTTTCCCACGCGTAAAATTAACAATCGAACGTTTCACAAAACACATTGTAATACAAATCGTCCTACGCTAACAAATGCGTAATAAATCCCCGGTAGAATGGACGAAAACCAGAGGTCAAACCGGACGGTTTGATGCACAAGCCTTGTGAATCATTATGGCCCACAATTCAACTTTAACGACATGAAACCCCTTCTGGCAATTGCGAATGGCCCACCATATAGAAAGCAGTATAGAGGGAGAACCTAACTCATCATAATTTCAGTTTGCCTATTACCACGTCAAGGGACCGTGAATCACGTTTGAAGCATTAACGGCAGATCTGGGCCGTCGGTGTTCAAATGTTCTCTGATTTACATTAAGCCAGTCGGGAGCGTTATATTCAACTTTACAAATGAAACGTCTGGCGGTTTACAGAAATAAGTTAATTGGTGCCGTAATTACAGAGTCGGCTCCCCAATTAGGGGTCCCAATCCGCACGGATTTTCAGTCCTGCAGGATCCACACCTCCAACTTGCCAATCCTGCAGGATCCTGCATCTGCCCAACAGCGCAAATTAATTATTTAATTAATTAATTAATTAATTAGTATTTTATAATGCTAAGTCATGATAGAATACCCGTAATAGCTAGGTAGGTTAAATTAAATGATTTAGGTCGTCAATAAGAGTATATAATGAAAGAATATAACTATTATGATTTTTACAAACGGTATGAATTGAAAACTGGATGTTTTTACTTAGTCTGGAAGAACGAACGAAGCATGCACAATGCGTTCTGAGTGTCACTGTTGAGTCGCGAACGAATGAATGTACATAAATATCCAGCAGCGGAGAAGGCGCGTTCGGATTCAACACTGGTGGGTGGTATCGTTGCCATGCTGAGACATTTTCCTCGTAAGTTGTCGTTTTCGATAGTGGCCATTTCTTTCTTCAAGACAGTTTCCAAGTCCAGAGTGGAAAGAGCTCGTTCTTGCAAGGAGGTTTGAGCTTGTTGAAGTTTCAATTCAAGTTCTTCTTTTAATGATAGATGTGCGGAATGAAAAGTATTCAGCTGGCCTGAGCCTGATCCAGTCGGAGACGATGCAGAACTTGGACTTGGACCTGGGGTTGGACCTGATACAGTTTCTGTGGTGATGAAACGATCTTCCGAAACGGATTCACAGTTTTCCTTGATCAGTCTTGTTAACAAAATCTTCAGTTCTTGCCTGATGCCCGACTTTTTCATGAGCCAAAATGATTCGTGGTTCCAGCAGTATATTTTCATGTCATTATAGTAGGTTTGAGGGTTCTGCAAGTAGAGCATGAGTGGCGAAAGTTTGGTAGGTATGCCTTTCCGCAATCCTCTTCTTTAGAGCAGTGGCCAACCTTGTGAAAATTGTTGATGTGGAGTGAAATAGATGCCCCGTCTCCGTAGATCACTGTTTTCTGTGATCAGTACCTACCCTCGGTCCCTCGTGGTAAAGTATTATGAACCGTTGTGTAATAACTTGTCCATCAATAGTAGGTACTTCAACGGTTGGTCAAGTTGCAAAAGTACCGATCAACAAAATCCAGCCCCTTCTTGGTAGATGAACCGAATTTACCGTTGTGTAATAATTTACCGTTATTGTAATAATTTACCGTTGTTTAATAATTTGTCGTTGTGTAATAATTTACCATTGTGTAATAATTTACCCATCAATAATACTTCAAAGTTTGTGCAAGTTTCAGAAGTACCTACCAACAAAATCCAATGGTCCATCACTTATCAAATGAAATAATATCGCACAACAACCAACTCGACTGCATACAGCCATCCTTGATTATAATCAGGTGTTCCCTAGCGATGATATCCGGGCCGGATTTATACCGTTTGATTCACGATCGTGCAGACGAAGCTTTTTGGTGCACACGAACGGCTGCACGTACAATGCTCCGGGTGGTCTCAAAAAATTGCTTAGCTCAAGACAAATTTAATAACGTAAAAAAACCGCACCCTTCTATCGAAAGTTGCCGAGCTACGGCGTTCTGAAAATGTCAACCCCTATTTTTCAACCCTTAGAGATGACTTACAGCAACGCCGAGCTTCGAGAACGAACTAGACCCCGAACGGAACCTATAACCCGAATTTCATCAATTTTTTTTTTCATGATAACTAAGAAAAGTGCAAAGTACGGCGTACGGCGGACAGACAGAAATTTTTGTATTACAATTTGTATATTTCGGATTCTACATACCATGAAACGGAAACCATAAAATTTTGAGGGTTATACTTCATTTTTCCACGCCGGATTCCAAAGGTTCATTATTGAAAATAATAAACCAAAATAGCTCCGATTTTATTGTCTCTCGTAAAGCTGTACTCGTAATCCTGAAGCGGTGTACACTTGATTAAAAATACATCAATTTTATCATCAGCTCATCAATGTTTCTCGTCGCATCAGTACTCACTCAGATGATTTGAGTGGCTTGTAACTTTGTCATTAATCCCGCAAAAGAGCTGTCGAACCTATTATTCACGTTCCAACTTGTTCTACAAGTTCTAAGGGGTGATTCAACTGATTTTCTTTCAAATCATTAATGTGCAAAGTTGGACCGAAATTAATGTGGAAGTTGAGTTTTGTGCATGACGATGCAAACCAAAGGTATGCAAACTAAATGGAAAACAGAGGATGTTTCTGGAAATATACACCTATTGTATGCGGTCAAAGTCAGTGTTCTGCGTTTAGCCAGCAACGGAAAATATCCCACGTATGACCTCACATTGGGACCGTATAACTACCTTTGTCCTTCCGGAGACAAAATAAAGAGGGAATAAAGAATGTAACCTTTGTTCCCTGAGGTCAACAATACCCCTTAACTCAAGCCGAATATACCCAGAGACCTACACAATATATCACCTACCTTTAGGAAACACCGCCTCAGTCGCCTTCCTTGTTCCAATATTGTTGATATTTTTCCGACCGGAAAGGCGCTGTCGCGAGGAAGCGGATGTACGAGGCACTTGAGAAGTACGAGGATAATGCAAATTTGTACAACACTCCCCCGTGGCAATGTAACGCGGCAATGGAGGCTTCTCATTTGAATAGCTAATCAACTCTCCTTCCATGGCTGACATACATACAACTGAGGGAACGGGTCAATAAAACTTGGGATAATAATAATAACTATTATTTAACTGACACGGAGATGATTCTTACGTCCCGAAATATCTGTTTATGACATTATATTATCAAACGAAGCCCCAGTACTCTGATATCAAAAACCACGAAAAATTGCATTTTTAAACAGCGAGTTGCAGTAAATTGCATTTGCCAACGTTGCAGGAAGATGAAAAATTTGGCCCCCCTTCTACTCATTTATTTTGACTTGAGGTTTGTAAAAAATGAACATCTGATTCCTTTACCGTAGTTTTTGTGGGGTTTTGGCTGGAGCGAGGAAAAAGTCCGCTGTCGAAGGGTATTCACAAATGGATGTTTTACGGGACCCACTTCGAATAAGAGACCACTCTACATATCCGCCAATTTCTTAGGCATCAAGGGAAATTCCTTTGGAAAACGTTCCTCCGCCTTTTGCTCCTTCATTTCATTCATGATAAAAGAGGGGGCGTTAGTCGGCTCTTGTAGGCCATTGCTTCCGGGTTAAGTTCGGGACGATTGGAAATGACAGCTGACCCGATTCAAGGAAAAAATGGTGTGCTAATCTCGGGCTCACTCTCCTCACAACCAGCGAGACGAATATTGGGGTTATGGCACTACTTGCAGAAACACTAAGGACGTCCCGATTGTCTCGGAGGGTTCCCCAAACGTTCCATTCGGTAGATGTTACCAGAAGCTGGCTCCATTTGGCGAAATTAGGAGTGACGGGAGCTTGGGTGGTAATCGCTCTCTGGACTGAGTGACGTTGAAGTCCTCCCAGGCTGTTTGGTAGACGTAGCTACAAGAGGATCCCAACCAACGGAAATACTGTCAAATAGAGTCTCGGATCCGCCCAGATAAATGCTCACAAGGCTTCGTATATAAACTCGACAGTTACAACTGCCATAGAGAAGGCAATAATATGTGAGGAGTTGATGAGCAAAATCGCACGACACATAGAAAATTCGGCAAAATCCTGATATTTCAGGTTTTGGGGTTTTTAAAATCCTCCAGACGGGGGCCAGAGGAAATCCCACTGCAAAAAAGGACGTTTATAAGCAAAACTGCAAAAAATCAACGTTAACATGCAAAATAGCCCAAAAAAATGCTGGCGGCTAATAGAATACATAATAGAATACAGAAACAAAGAAGGTTGGAAGTTGAAGTAAACTATTTTCCCTTATTTACTTCGGGAAAAACACATTTATCTGACGGATTCGAGTACCAGAAATCTGTGAAACCCCAACATCCGATGTTATTTCTTCTTCTTTTCCACCTCCCATGAAACTATACATGCATACAGCCTCAGAATGTTTTACACAGGTACTGAAAATTACGAACTCTGTCGTAAATATTTTAAACAAATTTGTTTGACTCCCAAACACCGACTCAACTGTCGTCCTAAGAAAGAATCCCGCACCTCGATTTAGACCGAATTGGTACTTTCCCGTTTTGTGGGCGATTTCTACAGTTTTTCTAAGTCTAATCCGCATGGGAAGTGGCTCAAAAACCACATTCGGTTATTGGGCAAATTGCTTCCTGGTTTGATTCAGTATTGAAAAACCTGTTACAGAACTTTCTTAGAAGAGAAGTATATCCGAGCTTAGCCTCACAATTTTCCTCGTCGTAATAAGGTGCACACGAATTTGTTCACTCTTGAACTCCAAAAATACAAGATTCCTTCTCATTATTTCTCGAAATGTCGGGGACGGTAGATCATTATTACTATCATTACTGGTATACCAACTGACCGGGTATCTAACTAGCGATACAAGTAAACAAATAATTCTGCTCAATTATGAGTGATGATTAGGTGTTAGATCAAACCGTTAGTAATAAATCAAATCAGTTCGTATCTAGACGAAATTTCCAGATTATAAAGGGAAGAGGTTACCAACATATTATACTAACTGCGCAGATTTTATTAGGGCGAGTTCTGAAATCTACGAGTTTAATACCTGTTGGTGGCCTCGAGCTTTGTTGGAAAGGGCATGAACCGATCCTGTTATGAAGAATGAAGGTCGGAACAAGGAACTTGAGATTCCTAATTAATCTTCCGGCAAAAGGCCAAGCATACGAAGTTGCTCAACGAAGAAATACATTCACTTCAGGGTATATATACGCTTCCACAGTAAAGTTATCCCCTACGTTATATAGGAACATCATCCTCACTGATATGATAAGGGAAAACCCCCTTTGGCAACCAAACGTGATGTCAGGTTTCAACACCCTCACCAACA
The DNA here is from genome assembly GCA_954871275.1 of Leptopterna dolabrata. Taxonomy (NCBI): domain Eukaryota; kingdom Metazoa; phylum Arthropoda; class Insecta; order Hemiptera; family Miridae; genus Leptopterna; species Leptopterna dolabrata. The sequence goes on along the minus strand of OX940987.1, from coordinate 17,722,424 downwards.
TCACCACTCACAACAATAGACAAAAGAGAAACAATTCCCAACACGAGAACTCTGTTAGAGCCCATAGAATCGCAAAAACGTTCCCTCAACCACCTAATTTGAACAACTCTCAAACTGTAGTTTCAACTTCCGTCTCTTTTACCTGATTTTTCTCTAACAGGGAATTATTTTCACTGTTTCACCAGCTAACTGAGGTTTGCCATCTCATAAATTAAAAGCTGCAAGCCAGGTTTCCCGTTAATGCTCAAACTTACACTCCTGAAAAACTCGGTTATAAACTTCACTTAGTGAAGTTTTCCTGCCGATGACAAAACGAAAACGAATGGCCACCCTCTTCAAAACACCCTCATCCGGATGGGAAAAAGCGATATTTCAAAGTAAGAAATATTTCGAGATTGTTTTTGAAAAGTTTAATAATATCTACCTTACCAAGTGATTTAGTTTTCTGTCAATCTCCTAAGGGACGACGAAAGTTATACCAGTATTTTAGCAGAATTTTAGAAGGGTCTGTCTTGGCCATGTTTACCATCCGAAGGGTATAGGCACAGGCTTTTCCCTATAGTCATAAATTATACAATACATCCAAATACACAATTTCCGACTACGCATGTAAAAACGAATCCTTTCTGAAACCATAATTTGGGCCCTAATGAAGACGATATTTGGGAACTAGCACATTGATGAGTTTATTATTTCCTCACTTGAATTCTAGATCATTCATGGATTAAATAAAATAGTCCAGATGGTTAATCACAAAATATCTACCAGCGCGTATCTCCAATGTCTGAAAATTTACACTGAAACTATGAAAATCGGGTTGAAGTGTTAGCGTCAAGTCGTACAGCGCCTCAGAAATTTTTTGATTGAAGAAAATGATAAAATTAAGACCCCTGCTATGATTTGAAGATTGTTGTTGGAACGTCACTTTCTTTCTTACTAATCTGTCACCGACACACCGCAGCAGATCTGACGTTTAAGGGAATGTGGAGCTCTTAGGAAGGAAATTTCACGCCTGAACTGCCAGGGTGGAGCAGTCCATCATCTCTCCTGAAAGTTGATCAAGTTGATTAAATCAACTTTGGACGCTTCAACCGTTTTTCGATAAAGCTCTCAACATTTAGCGCCGGAAAATGTTTCTTGTGGGGGTTGTTAGCCCATCAACAAGTGACCTAATCAAGGGTGTTGTAAACAAGTTTATTCGGGGACTTGATGAGTTTAGCGCCACTTCACCGGCCCGTTTATAAATTCATTCTCTCCATTATGAGACCCCCTGACTCCGGAGAAAGGAGGTTTGGGGGTTGAACATTTTGAACAATGTGGATTGAGCGATAGCCGTCAATGTAATGGAAAAGGACAGTCTTTCGTAGGTACGTCCGACCGCTCGCTTGGATCAAACGAAAATCCATAAATCATGAAAAGTTCCATTTATACCCAAATCGGCAGCAATTAAGGTCTTATAGGAAATATTAAGACATCCGCGAATATACCATGTTTTACCCTGAACAGACCTAACCCACGCTTACGCAAAAACGCATTTTTTCATGCGTTTCGGAATTTACGCTTAGAAACCCAAAACACGTTGCAGAATACAAGGTTTCCATAAGGGAACCCAGAACCTTGTATTTTGCAACGTGTTTTGGGCAAAGACTCGTGGTTTATGTCCAAAATGTGGACAAAGTTCCATAAGGGACCAATAAAATATTATGGGACCAACTTGACTTCACTGACCTGAAATTTCCTATAAGACCTGCTTATAAGAGTTTTCTATACAGCATTTCCTATCAAGTCCTATAAGATGTCGTATTTAAGAGTTGTTTGCTACCAGTTCGGGACCAGGACAATTCTAAAAACGCTGCAAATCCCTGCACAACGGTTTATTATTTTGTGTAGAATACCCTTCTGTTACAGATCACAGCTCTATGTATAGATAACCCGTCTATATAATTTATGATATGTACTATTCTATACATATAATGTAGATCGCAGACCCTCCGTAGGTTAGTACCTAACCCCGTACTCATTACTCGTTACTAGGTACCTACCTAAATCACGAGTTAAATGTTGCTAAAATAATTCTGCCGATGACAAACAGTACCTAACAAAAAGAAACAAACATAATGAAGTTCTGAAAAGAAATTGTTGATGAGGAGTGAAAAAAGTTGCAAAACTACCTACCAACAAACTCCAGCCCCTTCTACGTAGATGGTATAATGAACCGTTGTGTAATAACATATTGTTTTGATTATTGAGAAAACTAATTACTCTCCTACGCACCACAGGTAGTGAATGAGAAAAATATTTTTGTACAAACCAAAAATTGCAACCATGTATCATGTTATTAACTCGAAAAGTGAAGGCTAGGTAGAAATCTACTACTTGAAACGTATGTGCTCCTTTCTTCTGACGATGTCTTGTCTACATTTCTTGAGCACCATAGATGATACATGTTAAAACGTGACAACCAAACAAGCGTCATTGTTTACTATCCATTTATAACATTCATTTATATAGTTATAGTATGAAACTAGGAAATAAATACCAAGAACAAATACGAAATAAATTCGTGATAAATCAAGAGCTTTCCAACGAATGGAAAACGATTTTTGTCCGATGAAAATGAAAGAAGTTTCATTTCCCTAGCAACTACTCGGTTGTACGTGACAACCACTATGCATTGTGCGCGAAGAAATTTGACGCTTAAAATTGACGCTCAAATTTGACGCTCAAATTTGACGCTCAAAATTGACGCGCAAAATCGACTCGCAAAAAATGCTAGTACCCCAGGGCTAAAACATGATACATGTTAATTTACCGTTGAGTAATGATTTACCGTAGTAATAATTTATTTACCCATCAATAATACTTCAACGTTTGTTCAAGTTTCACTACCTACCAACAAACTCCAAAAGAGCCATCATTTTTCTAATTAAATAATATCACAGAACAACCAACTCGACTTCATACGCCGCCAATATAATCAGGTGATCCCTACCAATGATTTTATCTCCGCCAAATTTCCTATTGTGGGCGCGTCTCTGGTTACGAGATTTGGTTTGAATTGTATACAATTTCATTCACACTGGAGTCGAAAATGCCTGTCGGTGCAAACTTCGGGGCCTTACTGTGAACGAACGGCTGGACGTACGATGCTCCGGATGGTCTTAAAAAACTCGCAAGTTCAAGAACTATTTAAAACCGTAAAAATATTCACGTTAAAAAATGGTATAGGCGTTTTGAAAATTTCAACCCCTATTTTGAACCCCTTACAGATGACTCACAGTGACGTCGAGCTTCGAGGACCAACTAGACCCCGAACGGAACCTATAACCCGAATTTCATCAATTTTGTTTCATGGTAACTAAGAAAAGTGGCCCGTACGGCGTACGGCGGACAGACAGAAATATTTTTTTTGCAGTTTTGGATTCTGCATACCTTGAAACGTAAACCATCAAATTTTGAGGGGGGTAAGAATTTTTTTTTTCATGCTCGATTCCAATGGTTCATTATTGAAAATAATAAACCAAAAAACGTAAATTAAGAATTCGGCAAAACGAGTAGAGTAGCGTACATAGTGGTAGGGGTAATAAATACCAAGGACAACCTGTTTTGTGTTTTCTGTAGGAACTTATGATAGATAACCTGGAGGGCTATTGCGCAGAGTCAACCGCACCCACCGTCACGTTACCTCTTTGGTAAGGGAAGACCTACTCCACGTGGCTGCTTTTTCTGCAGCACAAGGATTTGAGTGGAGTGAGTGGTTTTTGGTGGGCTTGAGGTTTTGAGATAAAATGCAAGCTTTTCCGTGTGAAATGAAGGAGATGCAAATGATGGCAGAAAAATCGTTTCATGCAAATGAAAAATGAATCGAGGCAACGATGACGTTCTAACAAGGCGACAGCGACAGAAAGAGTGGTACGCCGCCGTCTGCATCTACGTTGAATTGCTGGAAGATGGCCCTCATGTTATCTACACTCAAAGGTTCGGCAGTTGCGGTAGATAATATCCATCCTTATCCATCCTACCCGGGGTGACGTACTTGGGTAATCTCAAAAATAAGGTATCCCATCATTTTTAGAAATGGCAAAATCCATTTATTTTCTATAATATTTAAATTATATTAAAGGTTACAAATTTGTCTATTTTTCTACAAAATCGCCACTTCGGTCGATGCCTTTTTGTGGAAGCTGTGGCAAGTTTTGTATGACCACGTCATACCAGTTCCCCGCCATAATCGTGGTACCCATCCTGCGCACACCTTCCGATGATATCTGCACTTTGGTTCCTGAGGTTTCCTGATCACCATTCACGGGATTTTGACGGAAAAGTTCATTGTTTGACTCTCTAAACCTATGACCGCTCTACAGCAGTCTACAAAGGAACTGCCACAGCGCCAACAAAAATGCAACGACCGAAGTGGCGATAGTGCAGAAAAACAGGCAAATCTTTAACCTTAAAAATGATGTACATTAATATTATAGAAAGTAAAAGGGCTTTTCTATTTCTAAAAAAATAGAGACCTTATTTTTTGAGTTACTGTTTACGCCTCAACGTTATCGAGTTCATGTTGTGAAGTGTCCGTGTTTACTTACGTGGTGAACCATAAGCCTCCCTCTTCGTCTGACTAATCCCCGTCTACTCCACTCGGCAATCCACGTTTCGTTCACGTAGGATCCCATCACTCAACCAAGCTCATCTCGTTTCGATTAACGAAAATCATTTTCGATTTGTCCCTTTGAATTTAAAATCGTATATTTTGGATTCTCTGTGGTCATCACACCTCAGGAGACTGGTTTCAACTCATCAACCTCTGCGTATAACTCCATACTACATCGAAATACGTAAGTTTCTTCTAACGAATCGGATCACCATCGCCAATTTTAACCTTTTGTTCTCCATGATGTTATTTCATCCCGTTCACTACAGAGTCAGGGCATCTGCAGGCAGCACGTATCATACATCATAACCATCCATCATCATACCTACGACGAAATTCAGCGTCCCGAAGTAGGTACTGCAGCATTGTATACGCTGCTCGTTCGAATTCGGCTCGTTTCCTGCCTTGGCGGTTTGGAGTTTTGGATTCGCAGCAACGTAGACATTCACCAACTTCGAGTGACGTCATCACCCGGTCAGTTCGTTCCAAATTGACTATTTGAATATTTTTCGCAACCTCAAATACTTGGTTTTTCAACATAAAATATCTTATATTTACCTTCTATAATTTCACCGGAGCTCCGTAGGTATTTATTTATTTATTTATTTATTTCACGGGACAAGCCCAATTACATTCTATAAAATCAATCAGTAAGTCATTCTAACCAGGGAAAAAAATGAAGTATAAAGTGAAACATAAAAGTGATTAGGGTCTCATAGTAAAGTACAATGAAAGTTACAAAGTAAAAGAAACAGTATCTCAAAAACAAGTGTATGATTGGCAAACTGTCCCTAGGTATACATGATTGGGGACGAGGAAAGTTGTGATTTTAACGCGGCAAGGGAGGAGTGAAAAAAATCGAAATCGGTGTTAACAGTCAGAAAGAGGTTCGCACTGCGAGGAATTCTGCGTAGGGGTTGGCTTCTCTGGTAGTTTGTAGAAGAAAAAGGGACGTAAAACAGCATTGGCGAGCGAGTAGAGGTTCGTCGTGCAACAAGGCCGATCTTCGACAGAAGTGTGGGGCAGTCGATTTGGTTATTCAATAGCTTGAAGAGCAACGTGAGATCGGCTGAGCCACGACGCTGCTCAAGGGACTCCAGGCGGCACCTCTGACGAATAAGATCGTACTCAACAACGGCCGATGGGATACCCAGCTTGAAAGCAACAAATCGTAAGAATTTGTTCTGGACCCGCTCAAGCCGGTATTGTGCATAGCGTATGACGGGCACCAGACAGAAGGTGCATACTCCAAGATTGGAAGAACCAGGGCCTTGTAGACCGTCGCGATAGCAGGTATACTTGTGAATTCCCTTGTGTTTCTTTTCAGGAAACCAAGAGTACGCAAAGCTCTGTTAGGCCCTCTATATGGCGTGAAAAACACATCTGCTCGTCGAAAAGCACGCCCATAATATCAACCATCTCGCTCAACCTTCGCAGGGGAGCATCGCCAAGAACGTAGTTAAAACTGAACGGCTGGGCCTTGGAATAAGGTATTTGAATAAATTAGCAAATTATTTATTCACAAACCCACCAGTATTTCGAGAATGTATTAAACAACGGGCTTGATTAATTGGTTTTACTTTCTTGGACGACCCCTATCAAGCACGAACTGTTACTCGTGCACATCTACTAAAGCCTGCGTGCTCCACTAAGCTCCCATAGCTGTTTAGAATCCCGACGAGCGTTTTAGTTTAATGTGGAGTTCATTGACAGTTTCCTCAAGGCCTTACCATATTGTGCCCTTCGATAACATAAGGATTATGATAAAGTGGACTCTCTCATGGGGCCAACCCGGAATTCTTTGGGATGGGAACTTGGAGGAGCTCATGCATATTACATGAGCAAGGAAGGTCGGGTATTCAATGCGGTTTTCGGTAAGCTAATGTCGATAGCATCCCAGCTTCCAAGTCCCGTCGTGAGTTCCTTTTCTCAATTTCCTTCACCAGCCGGTAGGTGGAGTTTCCGTCGGTTTGTTGCAAGTGGTTCTCACTTGCGCAAGAAGCCGATTGCCCTTACTCCTACCATAACTATCGAGATCTGCTTTTGGTGGCTCAGCTTTTTTCGGCGGGAATTAGGAACGACTACTTAAGGGTGGAAACTATTGTCCCGATCGAGCTAATTTTGGTTTATTATTTTCAATAACGACCCTTTGGAATCGAGCATTTAAACATTAAAGGTACTTATCGGTTAACGGGAGGCCACTCATTTAACGATTTAAAATTATTTAAATTATTATTTTCTGAATAAATTATTAGTTATCGCTTTCGTTCGTTGTCTGGATGTGTTTTCAGTCAGTGTCGAATGATGGCAAACGTGGAACGTGTGGCAGGCGGTACCAAGTTGGGTAAAGACACGATTTTTTAAAATTCTTTCAGATTTGTATTACAAAAAAAGCTGAAGGTTGTTTGGGACTTCTGAATAGATTAGTGGAATGCATTGTCAAGCGACCTGGATGCTCGCTGGCGCTCGCATCTCAAAAAAGATAAACAATCCCAGAAACTATCCCGTGAATGAGCAGGTTGTTTGGGACTTCTGAATAGATGAGTGGCCTCCCGTTAACCGATAAGTACCCATTTAAAAAAACCAACCCTCAAATTGTATGGTTTCCGTTTCAATGTTAAGTACAATCCGAAAATGGAATATTACAATTTTTGTCCGTCTACCGTTCTTTTCTTAGCTGCCATGAACCAAAACGAATGAAATTCAGTCGGTAGTTTCCATTCGGGGTCTAGCTGGTCCGCGAAACTATTTTTCACACCTTCGTTATCTCTAAGGAGTGAAAAACCTTTGAAATTTTCAGAACGCCGTAGCTCGAGGACTTTGAACAGAATGGTATGTTTTTTAAACGTTTGAATCTTGAATCCGCCGCTTACTTATGAAACTTTAATTGCCCGGCAGGCTCCATTACTCGATTTAGGGCTTTCCTGGGGGGGACCAAGAGAGTAGGTATTGACCATAGTGATAATAACCGTTCTATATAACATAATAATTATGTACTATTCTACACATATTATGTAGATCGCGGACCATCCGTAGGTTAGTACCTAACCCCGTACTCGTTACTAGGTACCTACCTAAACCGTTGTGTAATAATTTACCTCTATAGGTTCCCCTTCTACGTAGATAGAATAATGAACCGTTGTGTAATAATTTGCCCATCAATAATACTTCAAAGTTTGTTCAAGTTGCAAAAGTACCTATCACAAAATCCAGCCCCTTCTTGGTAGATGAGCCGTTGTGTAATAATTTACCCATCAGTAATACTTCAACGGTTGTTCAAGTTGCAAAAGTACCTATCAACAAAATCCAGCCCCTTCTGGGTAGATGAGCCGTTGTGTAATAATTTGCCGTTGTGTAATAATTTTCCGGTGTTTAATAATTTGCCATTGTGTAATAATTTACCCATCAATAATACTTCAACGTTTGTTCAAGTTTCACAAGTACCTACCAACAAAATCCAATAGTCCATCACTTGTCAAATGAAATAATATCGCAGAACAACCAACTCGACTTCATACAGCCATCCTTGATTATAATCAGGTGCTCCCTAGTGATGATATCCCGGCCGGATTTATACCGTTTGGTTCACGATCGTGTTGACGAAGCTTTTTGGTGCACACGAACGGCTGGACGCACAATGCTCCGGGTGGTCTCAAAAAATTGTTTAGCTCAAGACAAATTTAATAACGTAAAAAAACCATACCCTTCAATCGAAAGTTTTCGAGCTACGGCGTTCTGCAAATGTCAACCCCTATTTTGAACCCCTTAGAGATTACTGACAGTAACGCCGAGCTTCGAGGAGCAACTAGACCCCGAACGGAACCTATAACCCGAATTTCATCAATTTTTGTTTCGTGGTAACTAAGAAAAGTGGCCAGTACGGCGTACGGCGGACAGACAGAAATATTTGTATTGCAGTTTTGGATTCTAAATACCTTGAAACGTAAACCATCAAATTTTGAGGGGGGTTAGAATTTTTTTTTTCATGCTCGATTCCAATGGTTCATTATTGAAAATAATAAACCAAAAACGCTGCAAATCCCTGCACAACGGTTTATTATTTTGTATAGAATACCCTTCTGTTACAGATCACAGCTCTCTGTATGTAACCCGTCTAAATAATATGTACTAGTCTATACATGTATTATGTAGATCGCAAACCCTCCGTAGGTTAGTACCTAACCTCGTACTCGTTACTAGGTACCTACGTAAATCACGAGTTAAATGTTGCTAAAATAATTCTGCCGATGACAAACAGTACCTAACAAAAAGAAACGCACATAATGAAGTTTTGAAAAGAAATTGTTGATGAGGAGTGAAAAAAGTTGCAAAAGTACCTACCAACAAACTCCAGCCCCTTCTACGTAGATGGTATAATGAACCGTTGTGTAATAATTTACCGTTGAGTAATGATTTACCGTAGTAATAATTTACCCATCAATAATACTTCAACGTTTGTTCAAGTTTCACTACCTACCAACGAACTCCAAAAGAGCCATCATTTTTCAAATTAAATAATATCACAGAACAACCAACTCGACTTCATACTCCGCCAATATAATCAGGTGATCCCTACCAATGATTGGCCGTATTCACAAATTCCTATTGTGGGCGCGTCTCTGGTTACGAGATTTGGTTTGAATTGTATACAATTTCATTCACACTGGAGTCGAAAATGCCTGTCGGTGCAAACTTCGGGGCCTTACTGTGAACGAACGGCTGGACGTACGATGCTCCGGATGGTCTTAAAAAACTCGCAAGTTCAAGAACTATTTAAACCCGTAAAAATATTTACGTAAAAAAATGGTATAGGCGTTTTGAAAATTTCAACCCCTATTTTGAACCCCTTAGAGTGACTCACAGTAACGTCGAGCTTCGAGGACCAACTAGACGCCGAACGGAACCTATAACCCGAATTTCATCAATTTTTTTTCATGGTAACTAAGAAAAGTGGCCCGTACGGCGTACGGCGGACAGACAGAAATATTTTTATTGCAGTTTTGGATTCTACATACCTTGAAACGTAAACCATCAAATTTTGAGGGGGGGTAAGAATTTTTTTTTTCATGCTCGATTCCAATGGTTCATTATTGAAAATAATAAACCAAAATTAAAAAACCACAGTCATGCAGCATGGCTATAAGAGCGAATTTTCGAAGAAATAACTGATTTTATATAAAATGTGATCTTTGGGATATCCCATTCAAATATGGGCAATCTTAAACTTATTGGGTAATTATAGGTATTCAAGTATGACGCTATTCGGTTAATTCGGTATGCATCAAATATGGGCATACCTACATAACAAATTTCTTGTTCCATTTTTTGCCGAGTAACACCTCGGTTTGTAGATTTTCCAACGCTGAACACGATGGTGAAGTCAGAATTGCGATATCCCATTCAGTTATCAGATTAGAGCAGACGAACCAGGAAGAACATCTCAAGAAATAACCACGTTCCTTCATCTTCAAAGTGCTCTAGTTTGAGAACGGAATGAGATATCGCAATTCTGATTTCACCATCGTGTTCAGCGTACAAAAACCTTTAAAATGAGGTGTCACTTGTCAGACTTTTTCATTTTGGGAATTTATGGGTAATTTTTCCCCCATAAAACTCCCCAAAACTCCCCCTTAGGGTGACCCGATTCTGCCCATCTTCGAACTTAGCCTGTCGATTGCCAAGACAGATTTTTCGTGCAAATTTGAACTTTTTATCTCAATTCTTTCGAGAGTTATCGTCTGGAATGACACATACATATATAAATATATATATAAATATATATATAAATATATAAATATATATATAAATATATATATATATACATATAATTTTTGGTGTCTTTCGGCAGGGAATTCAGGATGGTCTGAAACGGATTTTGGTATAAAAATCTTTCGGAAATTCGAGTTTTAAAAATTTTGGACCGAGAACAATAGCTTCTTTTTCTTCGAAAATTCGCTAAAAACTACCCAGAAGAATTGTAATGATATTTTTGTGATGTAGATTAGTTCAATCTCTTTAATCTCAAGTACAAAACTAGTTTTAGCGAATTTTCAAAGAAAATGAAGCTATTGCAATGGCTTCGAAATTTAAATAATATAAATTTTTGGAAATTTTCTTCATAGAAATCCGTTTCAGACCATTCTAAAACGATTCCTGAAATTTAACACTTTTTTATATGTATATATATATATATTTATTTATATATGTGTCACTCCAGACGATAACTCTCGATAGAATTGAGATAAACTGCTCAAATTTGCACAAAAAATCTATCTTGGCAATCGAAAGGCTAAGTTCGAAGATGGGCGAAATTGGCCTACTCTAAGGAGGGTTTTGGCGCATTTAAAGTGCGCAAAAATTACCCAAAAATCCCCAAAATGTTATTTTCCAACAAGTGACCCCTCATTTTAAAGGTTTTTGCACGCTGAACACGATGGTGGAATCGGATTTTAGATATCTTGATCCGTTCTCAAATTAGAGCATTTAAAGTGCGCAAAAATTACCTAAAAATCCCCAAAATGTTATTTTCTAACAAGTGACCCCTCATTTTAAAGGTTTTTGCACGCTGAACACGATGGTGGAATCGGATTTTAGATATCTTGATCCGTTCTCAAATTAGAGCATTTAAAGTGCGCAAAAATTACCCAAAAATCCCCAAAATGTTATTTTCCAACAAGTGACCCCTCATTTTAAAGGTTTTTGCACGCTGAACACGATGGTGGAATCGGATTTTAGATATCTTGATCCGTTCTCAAATTAGAGCATTTAAAGTGCGCAAAAATTACCCAAAAATCCCCAAAATGTTATTTTCTAACAAGTGACCCCTCATTTTAAAGGTTTTTGCACGCTGAACACGATAGTGAAATCGGATTTTAGATATCTAAATCCGTTCTTAAATTAGAGCATTTAAAGTGCGCAAAAATTACCCAAAACTAGGATAATCTTTAAACTCTTACCCCCACCCCCTTAGAGTGGTCAGATTGAAAAATGTGAGAAGTATTAATTGAAGACGAGAGTTCGAAGCAAAAAAGGGGGAGGCAAACGATTAGTACAACTCCTTGAATTTACCCACAGCGATCAAATAAATAAGCACTTAGTACAATTACGTAATAAACAAACGGTAGAATCAGGATGGACAAAACGTACAAATTAAAATAAATACGAAGAGAATATACATAGAAAACCAAATTTTAGACCGAAGTTTTCCTTTATTCAAAACCATAGCCATTAATTCGAATATTTCTTTGAAAATTCGCTCATTAAGTCATGCTGCATGACTGATTTTTTTTTATTGGTAAAGTACACAGGTATGGGAATATGCCGACTTTCTCTCTTCATGGGCTCAGAAAGGTTTTGAGTTTCGGGGGCGGACAGGACTTGGGGTTGGGCTCAAGAAAGGGCATGTACGAAATTTGAGTCCAGTCCGATAATTGGGCGCGATGGAGGGAAGAAATACCGTAACTGCCCACTAAGCGATGAGCATAAGAAGAAGAGAAGAAGAAGAAAGAAGCATAAGAAGAAGACGTCAACTCGACATTTATTGCAATAAAAATAATCGAAAATATTACATAGTACGGAGCATTAGCAGTGGTAGAATCTTGAATGAAGGTGGTAAAAACCAAACACAACACACAACCATTGAACGAGTTGATAGGTAGGAACGAAATTTTCCGTTTCATCTTCGTACCATTTCCAAATAATCATGAAAATGTACAGTTTGGAACTGGTTGTGCCACCAAAGTCGGATCTCCTGACTTGGATTCTCCAGTTTCACCTCCACATCCTAGCATTTTTGCTATAGTTTAATTACACCTAGGAGAAAGTGCTTATCTCATCTTCAAGGGACTCATCAGTTTGCAACAAGATAATAAATTAATAGGCTATTTAGTTTTGAAAAATGCACCTACCCCCAATGTTGGTATGAGTAGTTTTACTACATAACATTACCTGTACGTTTAATGATGATTACCCTCGACTTTGTAGTCATTCAGGGAAATATTAGGTACTTACAATAAATCAAAATAACAAAGTTGCACGTTACCTTTAGTAGTGTGTACGATCCGAGAATGAAGGTAGAATCCATTTCGTAGCACTATCCGCATACACAACCACTGATCAACGCGGGCCAATCAGCGCACACACGTTATTCATCGGATTGCCCATATCACTTCGCGGTCAATCGGCGGATCATTCCGAGGCGATTCGAGAAAAAATACAAAAAAACAATAATTTAGTCCAGGAATTATTGTTTAAAGAGGAATTTTGACGAAAAACTACCACAAACCTACCATCCGTCGCGGGTGATCGAGGGACTGACTAATACTGAGGGGCGGCAGGGTGGGGAAGGTGGCGGGGAGGGGAAATTAGGCACTTAGGTACTTGTAAATTTAATTATTTTTCCCTTCATTTTACCCGACTTAATGTCTTTACCTGTTTTTACCCTTTTCCAAAAAATTCACGAAATGATTGAAGTTACCGATCTACGTGGCACTGGGTGTGCCCGCCAGAGCTTAAACTCTCCGGATTTAGGTTAATACTTGGAATTTTCCATCTATTTTATTGGAATTGGTCATTAATGCGATCTTGAATTTCCATAAACCACCAATGGTTGTATAGTTGGCGTTTTAATCGTTCCAAGTAACTAAATCATGTTGTGAACTGATGCCCTCGTGGCACAACCAGTGCCACATAGATCAGTAAGTTGTATAATTATTATTTCCTTGATTGTTTGAAGCAGTTAGAAAAAGAAAAAAACAATGAAAATTCAGGTAAATGTAAAAAAATAAATAAATAAATAAATAAATTTAAAAAAATCGAGTGAATACCTACCTACCCCACCACGCCCAGCCACATCACCTTCCCCACCCTGCCGCCCCACTCTATTAGTCAGTCTGGCCCGATCACCCGCGACGGATGGTAGGTAAGTGGTAGTTTTTATTCCAAATTCATCATAGAAGAATAATTCCTGGACTAAATTATACTGTGATAGTGTGAGTTTTCTCCTCGAATCGCCTCGGTATCCGCCGATTTAATCGGGAGAAGTGATATGGGCAATTCGAAAACCAACGTGGGTGCATTTTCGGCCCGCGCCGATGATGATTGTGTTCAGTGCTGCGATTTGGATTACACCACCTTCATTCACCGACCATCCAGTACTAAAGGTACCGTAAAATTTTGTTATTTAGGTTTATTGTAAGTAATATTTTCTTTATAATTTATTAAGTCGAGGATCCTCTTGTGGCACACCCCATGCCACGTAGACATACCTACCTACCTTACCATCACATTTCTTTAATTGTCTGGATAAGTTACTAACCGAAAAATACAATGAGAATTCAGGCAAATGAAAGGGGAAAATATTAAGTAAAAACCTACCAAGGCCCACCCTGTTGATACTTTCTGAAGTCAGTCCCTAGATCACTCGCCACTGGTTGGTATGCGGTAGTTTTTCGTCAAAATTCATCTTTAAACAATAATTCCTGGACTATAATTATATTATAAAGTAATGTGTGTTTTCTCCTGGAATTTCCTCGGTATTACCCGCCGAATAACCGCGAGAAGTGATATGGACACTCCGATACCTCACGTGAGTGCAGGTTGGCCCGTATTGACCAGTGATTAAGGTTTTGATTATTAGTGATGTGATTTGGGTTCTACCACCTTCATTCCCGGATCATCCGCTAGTAAAGGTAAGTACAACTCTGTTATTTCCCTTTATTGTAAGTAATATTTCCCTGTAACTATGAACAGGAGAGTAGTAAAATCACGAATTTAGGTATCTACATGGGAGTTGCTGCATATTTGATTGAGCTTTGTGATTAGCACGATCTGGAATTTCCAAAAACTACTGATAAGGGACCTAGACGGTGTTCTCATAGTTCAGAGTACCTGTCTGGATCAGGAGAATCGATGCTCTGGTGGCACACCCCATGCCGCGTGGACATACCTACCTACCTTACCTACACATTTCTTTGATTGTCTGGATAAGTTACTAACCGAAAAATACAATGAGAATTCAGGCAAATGAAAGGGAAAATATTAAGTAAATACCTACCAAGGCCCACCCTGCTGATACTTTCTGGTAAGTCCCTCGATCGCCCGCTGCTGGTTGGTATGCCAAAACGCGCATGCGCCCTGCTGGTTTTTCGTCAAAATTGATCTTTAAACAATCATTCCTGGACTAGATTATACATTTTTGTGTGTTTTCTCTTGGAGTTGCGTCGGTATTACTCGCCGAATAACCGCGAGAAGTGATATGGGCACTCCGATACCTCACGTGAGTGCAGGTATTGACCGTATTGACCAGTGATTGTGGTTTTGATTATTAGTGCTGCGATTTGGGTTCTACCACCTTCACTCCCGGATCACCCGCTACTAAAGGTAAGTACAACTCTGTTACTTCCCTTGATTGTAAGTAATATTTCCTTATAAAGATAAACGTGAGTGTAGTAAAATCACGAATTTAGGTATCTACATGGGAGTTGCTGCATATTTGATTGAGCTTTGTGATTAGCACGATCTGGAATTTCCAAAAACTACTGATAAGGTACCTAGACGGTGTTCTCATCGTTCAGAGTACCTGTCTGGATCAGGAGAATCGATGCTCTGGTGGCACACCCCATGCCGCGTGGACATACCTACCTACCTTACCTACACATTTCTTTAATAATTGTCTGGATAAGTTACTAACCGAAAAATACAATGAGAATTCAGGCAAATGAAAGGGGAAAATATTGTAAATACCTACCAAGGCTCATCCTGCTGATACTTTCTGAAGTCAGTCCCTAGATCGCCCGCTGCTGGTTGGTATGCGGTAGTTTTTCGTAAAAATTCATGTTTAAACAATAATTCCTGGACTAGATTTACATTTTTGTGGTTTTGATTATTATTGCTGCGATTTGGATTCTACCACCTTCATTCCCGGATCATCCGCTACTAAAGGTAAGTACAACTTAGTTGTTTCCCTTTATTGTAAGTAATATTTCCTTATAACTATAAACGTGAGTGTAGTAAAATCACGAATTTAGGTATCTACTTGGGAGTTTCTATATATTTGATTGAACTTCGTGATTAACACGATCTGGAATTTCCAAAAAGTACTGATGAGGGACCTATACTGTGTTCTCATCGTTCCGAGTACCTGCCTGAATATACATATACGAGTATCTGGAGAACCGTTGCTCCGGTGGCACACCCCATGCCACGTAGACATACCTACCTACCTTACCTACACATTTCTTTGATTGTCTGGATAAGTTACTAACCGAAAAATACAATGAGAATTCAGGCAAATGAAAGGGGAAAATATTAAGTAAAAACCTACCAAGGCCCACCCTGCTGATACTTTCTGAAGTCAGCCCCTAGATCACTCGCCACTGGTTGGTATGCGGTAGTTTTTCGTCAAAATTGATCTTTAAACAATAATTCCTGGACTATATATTATAAAGTTCTGTGTGTTTTCTCCTGGAATTTCCTCGGTATTACCCGCCGAATAACCGCGAGAAGTGATATGGACACTCCGATACCTCACGTGAGTGCAGGTTGGCCCGTATTGATCAGTGTTTTTGATTATTAGTGCTGCGATTTGGGTTCTACCACCTTCATTCCCGGATCATCCGCTACTAAATGTACCTAAGTACAACTTTGTAATTTCTCTTTATTGTAAGTAATATTTCCCTCTGACTATAAACAGGAGAGTAGCAAAATGACGAATTCAGGTACCCACTTGGGAGTTTCTGCCTTTTTGATTGGAATTCGTGATCAGTACGATGTGGGTGGTAAAACCTTGAAAAATCCCTGCACAACGGTTTATTATTTTGTACAGAATACCCTCCTGTTACAGATCACAGTTCTCCGTATAGATAACCCTTCTATATAACATATGTACTATTCTACACATATTATGTAGATCGCGGACCTCCGTAGGTTAGTACCTAACCCCGTACTCGTTACTAGGTACCTCCCTAAACCGTTGTGTAATAATTTACCTGTAGGGGAGAGTGGGGTAGTTTCAACCAGTTTTGAACGTAAATGATCCAGAGCCAAGACTTCAACTTTTTTTAGATTCTTTTCCCTCCCACCGGAAAGCTTACCTACCTAGCTATGAATCGCCTTGGCCAAATTTTCTTTAATCACCTAATGGAAAGCACAATAAATGTTTTCTTGAAGATAGTTTTTTGGTTGAAAGTGCCCCACCGGTGGGGTAGATTCAACCACCCGCTGGGGCACTTTCAACCACCAGTGGGGACTTTCAACTATGATGCAATTCAAGAAAAATGAATAATAAACGTCATAAAAACTCTTTTAATGATGAACAGTAAGGGAAATTAGTGGTTGAACAAACATAATAACATACAATTGGTCTTTAACGAAGGCTAAATCGAGAAAAATCATAACGAAAAATGAAGGAGTCTCTCATTGTCATGGGGGTAGCTAGCTTCGCGATCACGTCAGATCTGTCCGCGCTTGTTCCTTTACGGCCAACAACCTTTATTGTAGGTGGAACAGTTGTTACTCCTGTCTCGTCCAGATTGAATATTTGATGAGGCTGGAATTTATACTTATCGTAAAGATGCCGAAGGCTGGTGAAAAACTCGTTGACTCTGTTCGTATTAAATGCCGTCACCCTGCAGAAACTTGTGCTCTCTGGTTTCCTCAGTGAAAGATCTTTGTTTCGCTTCATAAAACCCGAAAGCCAGTCTTTTCCAGCCAGTCCTTCCTCAGTCCATGAAATCGGAACATTCTTACAGTTGAGAAGTTTGGCATAATCAACTGCAAGGGCGAGAATTTGTTTGTAGGAGAGCCCAAAATGTAAACTCCCAGTTTTTTCTCCTGCTCTCCAGTGAAAACCTGCCTTACAGCATATTTAGAGCTGAATTGATAACTCAATGCTTCCTCGATTTCTTCACTTCCAGAAGATTCATTACTTGAATCATTGCCACGAGATACTATCCTGCCTTGGATCACGTTCATTATTTTCTTTAATCGTGATACAAGTGTGTCCCATTTGACGTTGTGGATCGACGCAGCAGTGCGGGTGGAAGCGCCCATTTCCACGGGTTTTATTGCCTCGCTCATAGCCTCCTCATCGGCGTTCGCCCGGTTTGTTTTCCTCTTATAGTTTCGAACCATCTGTTGAGAAAAAACAGTTCAATAACGACCATTTTTAATTTAAGATGAAGGTGGGGTAGAATCAACCACTCGTGGGGCAGTTTCAACCGGCCCGTTTTGACCGGTTGAATCTGCCCCATCATCAGTGGTTGATTTTGCCCCACCAGCACTCATTAACGTAAGTTGCATCTGTGGGTATATAATCGTGTGTTTCCAAGGAAAACGCATGTGATTCGTTTACTTCAAGTGATAATCTACCAGAAGACGCCATTACTTTTTTGAAATCTCAGAAATTTGAAGTAATATTTTGAATTTGAAAAATCTCATTTTTTTTACCTTTTTGAGACGAAAATCATCGGCGTGGACTGGCAGCTGGTAGACGCGGTGAGGGAGCATTTTGCTTTCCCGTATGGTTGGAGGTGACGCATTCTCAAAAATGAGTGGCGATTTGAATTACCGTTGTGTAATAATTTACCGTTATGTAATAATTTGTCGTTGTGTAATAATTTGCCATTATGTAATAATTTACCCATCAATAATACTTCAACGGTTGTTCAAGTTGCAAAAGTACCTATCAACAAAATCCAGCCCCTTCTGGGTAGATGAGCCGTTGTGTAATAATTTGCCATTGTGTAATAATTTACCCATCAATAATACTTCATCGGTTGTTCAAGTTGCAAAAGTACCTATCAACAAAATCCAGCCCCTTCTGGGTAGATGAGCCGTTGTGTAATAATTTGCCATTGTGTAATAATTTGCCATTGCGTAATAATTTGCCATTGTGTAATAATTTACCCATCAATAATACTTCATCGGTTGTTCAAGTTGCAAAAGTACCTATCAACAAAATCCAGCCCCTTCCGGGTAGATGAGCCGTTGTGTAATAATTTGCCATTGTGTAATAATTTACCCATCAATAATACTTCATCGGTTGTTCAAGTTGCAAAAGTACCTATCAACAAAATCCAGCCCCTTCCGGGTAGATGAGCCGTTGTGTAATAATTTGCCATTGTGTAATAATTTACCCATCAATAATACTTCATCGGTTGTTCAAGTTGCAAAAGTACCTATCAACAAAATCCAGCCGGATCGCACACCCTCCGTAGGTTAATACCTAACCCCGTACTCGTTACTAGGTACCTACCTAAATCACGAGGTAAATGTTGCTAAAATAATTCTGTCGATTGCAAACAGTACCGACAGAAGACACCGCGACACCGCGTGCGTTTCTTACCGACAGTAAGAAACGCACATCATTTTTCAAATGAAATAATATCATAGAACAACCAACTCGACTTCATAGGTACCCCACCAATAAAATCGGTTTCACTACCTATCAACAAACTCCAATAGAGCCATCATTTTTCAAATGAAATAATATCACAGAACAACCAACTCGACCTCTTAGGTACCCCACTAATAAAATCGGCGCGTCCCTGGTTACGAGATTTGGTTTGAATTGTATACAATTTCATTCACACTGGAGTCGAAAATGCCTGTCGGTGCAAACTTCGGGGCCTTACTGTCAACGAACGGCTGGACGTACTGTGCTGCGGGTGGTCTTAAAAAACTCGTAAGTTCAAGATTCACGTAAAAAAAAAGGTATAGGCGTTTTGAAAATTTCAACCCCTATTTTGAACCCCTTAGAGATGACTGACAGTAACGTCGAGCTTCGAGGACCAACTAGACCCCGAACGGAACCTATAACCCGAATTTCATCAATTTTCTTTCATGGTAACTAAGAAAAGTGGCCCGTACGGCGTACGGCGGACAGACAGAAATATTTTTATTGCAGTTTTGGATTCTACATACCTTGAAACGTAAACCATCAAATTTTGAGGGGGGGTAAGAATTTTTTTTTCATGCTCGATTCCAATGGTTCATTATTGAAAATAATGAACCAAAATAATACCCGTAGCACACAAAATATGAATAATCAAACTCAGTAAAAACAATGGAAACAGGTCTTTAAAGAAAAGGATCCTGGATCATATTGCTGAGAAACCGGTTCTCAAAAAACAACTAATTTTACTTCGACAAAGGAAGGCCCTTAACGACCTTCATGTTCTCCGTAGTTCTCAGGATCCATGCAACAGAATCTCAACTAACGACGAAAGGGAAAAGCTTCCATTCTTAAGAGTTCCTTCCAGAAATGTTTCATGGCTACGTTTCACCGCAAGGAAGACCGTTAAAATAAATCGCATTAAAATCAGTTCAACAGGACTGGTGGTGGTGTAATGTTTAGAGTCCACAACATGATCAGGTCAGTCAAAGACAGGGCATGTCCCCAGCATGAATCTTGAACTTGAACTTTTACTGATATATATCAATACATGTGCATATGTACCAGTATAAATAAATTGGTAATTTTCCATCATTCCCACTGTTTAATTTTCCATCATTCTCAGTGTTTAATTTTAGGCAATTCACCCGCAATAGTATCCTGTAATCATAGTAATAGTAGCCTAACGCACTAACGCACTCTGTCTATATGTTTTATTAGACTCCCTGAAGATGAACAAATAAACGTTCGAAACGTCGGAAAAATAATTTTTTCACTCGACCGCACCTCAATAACCCTCACAAAATCTTTGGATTCTGAGAAATTATTATAACTACACGGTCAACAACAACAAATCCATATACCTATATAAATAAATATGTAGGTAATTAGACTAATAATAATATTATATATATATATATATATATATATATATATATATATATATATATATATAACTCGGCGCTCCGCGCCTCGCCAGGGGGCAAGCCCCCTGGACCCCCAATCTCTTATCTTCTATACTTTGTATAGAACGAGGAATTTGCAACGCAATTCGAGTCCGAAATACCAAATTACAGCTTCATAGCGTGAATAGCATAGAAATTTCATTGCTAGGGGATACAAACACTCTTTTTTTGCTATTTCGGACTCGAATTGGATACCATTGACAAACACTCTTTTTTTTGCTATTCCGAAATCCCTAACAACAGTATCGCGGGACAAAAAAGTGTGACAAAACAACTAGTTGGGGGTCGGGCTAAGAATTGCGTTGCAATTAATATTATAAGATCAGATCGATGATTCCTCAAAATACGATATGGCTGAGGCTCCTACTCTGCAAATCACTAGTGCATCATAGTGTAACTTGCCATCCCACTAATAATCAATCAGGTTTAGGTGGAAGCGTTTCGAATCTGAGTGGTGGAGGAACCTAGATTTCCCGTAATACATTTACCTAACCCATGTAGGGCTCACTTACCGAGTGAGCAATATTCACATCTTCATTTTGATTATCTGATTAGCGAATGAAATTCGTTATAATTACTATAATGGTCCGTCAGGAGTTGAACGAATGCCGTCATTAACTCCTTAATTACAACCTGAACAGTTTTAAAAGCCCACTTCAAAGCAATAATTGGATTATAACCATCGAGAGGAACTGAAGAGATTCTCCAGTTTGTACCGATCTGGATTATACCGTCCCATCCTTAAAGTTGTGCAATTGCTGAATTTAGTTAGCCTAATTACCTAATGGTTCCTCGGCTGGAGTTAAAGCTCGCTAATCCAGTTAACGGAGTTACAGATCGACCCCTCACAAATGGAGATCCGGGTTGCTACTTGCAGACGTGCAGCTGAATTTAGTTGTAAGTTTGAAACGGGGAAACGATTTTGGCATTATTAAATTACACTTGAGTTGTCAAGAATTCAACACTGGACTGCCATGAATTATCTATATCTATAAATCTCAATTCTGCTTGTCTGTACCATGAGTGGAACCACGAAATTTCATATTTATTTTCAGTTTCATGCCTTGGAAACAAGAACACTCTAGTTTAGTGGCATTTTGATTAGGTGACATACAACCAGCTGATGTTGAATTTAGATGGCTGACAATGAAACAAAGCCTTTTTTGGGGGGGGGGGGGGGGGGTTGACTTGCATAACAAAATAAGTCAATGCAGAACCCATTAGGGGGTTGTTCATGTTATCAAGATTAATATTAGCTGTAATAATACCATCATGAGCAACGTTCACATCCTGCTAGTTTAATAATTATTATTATAGTCATATAATGAAACCTGTGAGACGGACAAAAATCATATTAATAACTAGGCGAACAAAAGTGAGGCCAAATAAAGCATATAGGTACCTACTGGACTGTCTGTAGAGCGAAATGATTATATAGGTATATAAATCTCGTGATACTACTGCTAGATACTAGGTAATGACGAATGAGAGTACAGAAGATCGAATTATATATATATATATATATATATATATATAGAGAGAGAGAGAGAGAGAGAGAGAGAGAGAGAGAGAGAGAGAGAGAGAGAGAGAGAGAGAGAGAGAGAGAGAGAGAGAGAGAGAGAGAGAGAGAGAGAGAGAGAGAGAGAGAGAGAGAGAGAATTGAATTGAATTGAATTTCGTTTTATTTACAATCTCGCAAATTTTGGTCTCAGAGGACCACTCTTACAATTAACGAGATAAATACACACAATAAATACAAAAGTTAAATAAATAACAGTCCACCTCCAACACAAAATCACTAATTTTCAAATACAAGTAAATAATACAAAAAAAATATATATATATATATTCTTCTTCAAATCAATATGCTTCTTTTAACTAACAAAAACACTATTCATCAAATAAATAATACCAAATAACTAAATTCTTCTTCAAATTATTAATGTGCCTCTAATAACTGCTTTTTCAAATTCTTTTTAAAGCTAATATAAGTCTTACTCGACTTGAGCTCATCTGAAAGTGTATTATACAATTTTATACTTTGAAATAAAAATGAATTGTGATAAGCAGTGGTTCGACAACT
The DNA here is from genome assembly GCA_954871275.1 of Leptopterna dolabrata. NCBI lineage: Eukaryota > Metazoa > Arthropoda > Insecta > Hemiptera > Miridae > Leptopterna > Leptopterna dolabrata. Next base: position 17,699,829 of record OX940987.1, on the reverse strand, counting down.
GGGTAATCTATATTTCTTCTCTCTACCCCGTGTATCCACCAGAGAGAGAGAGAGAGAGAGAGAGAGAGAGAGAGAGAGAGAGAGAGAAAAGGTTCCCTTGGAGAAAAGGATCCTTACAGAATCCGTCAGTCCCTATGAATATAGCCAACTCCTTGGCGGAACAGCGAGTCCACCAAAAACTCCCATAAGAGATACACGAGGGAGGTTTAAATACGACTGAGAGATCCGGTAAGTGGATTCCCACTCGCTTCATTTGGCGTAGCGTGAAAATCCGATAAGAAAATACCCTTCAGAGGACGCAGCGATACGGTTGGTTTGCCGGTTTGCAGGTGAATGTACGCGGCGAGTGAAGAGATATGGCAGATTAATTGTGAGCTAATAGGATTTCTCGGTTTTAGGAATGAACCCTGCAAGGAGTACATACGGCTGTGTGTAAGTCTGCTCCTTCCTCTGATGTGGGCACGGAAAACTGCCCGAACGGCAAAATGGGACGAGGATCTCCTCGATTCTCAAGAAACATCCCGACACTGACTCATCCACTCACCACTTCTCTCAAATCAGATCATTAATCGCTTGTGGTTAACGAAATATACGCCAAGCAGATACAGAAAATCAAGTGACAATGAGGGCAATCGACAATATAACTATTATGATATTTAAGTAAAAATAATACAGACGGTTGGGCGCTCTTGTTAAGAGGTTAAGAACGTAGGTAAGAGGTGAAGTTATGGCATATTGATAATGAGCTAATAGGATTTTTCCAACCACAATGGACGAAGTCTGAAAGCAGAAAGGCAAGGAAAAATAACCCGATTATTAAAATGAAATTAGTGGACGGAGCTACTGTTTGAAATGCAGTAGGTAAACTCACCAACATGGTTTCCTCAATTCTCAAATAACATCCTGCACCCACCTACCCATTTACATTCAAGAAAATATGTTAACGATTCAGAAGAAAGCCCTGACATATCAGAAATGGCTCTTCTCATTCAGAATGTATTGCCCTCCAGTAAAATAAATCGACAGGTTATCAAGGTGACCCGGGAATAAATGGTTGGAGTTAAAGTTAGCTAAGTTGGCAGGTTGATTCATGAGGGGTACGAGCTCAGAATAAAGGCCAGCGGAAAAGTCATATTACCAACAGGTTCCTCCACCTCTTCAATCGCAAATCATACGAACCTTATTTCCCCACGCATATTATATTTTGTTATTCCCTCCACTGCATCAAAGCCGTTAAAATTCAAGTAAGACTGAAATATATAATCACTATTTTGTGGTTCATGCAAGTGTTATCCAATTCACCAACTGCAATCTACCTCTAAACCTATTCTTCACGGAAGATTTTCGAAACACATAAAATGAACAAGAAATTTAATGAAAAAAAAAATAAAATAAAATAAATGAAATAAAGCTGCAAAGAACTAAAAAATAACAAATTATTTTCATCCTGAACAAAGGCGATACAACAAAATTTTTGAAAATGTATTAAAACCAAGGAGTACATGAAGGCTGAGTGAAGAGTTTTTAATAAAAAATTGGCGCCGACTCCAAAAACGTTGATGTATCTAAGCTTACACTCTTGATAATTCGATTATGTTTGGGTGTACTCAAGCATATGCAATGGTATCCTCCTAAACAATGACGTTTACAACTAAGATTTTGAAGAAGTAGGATACTCTATTTAATCATTCATCATTTGGTAGAGCATCTTAAATTTTAGAAGGCTGGACTGGCTAAAAGGGGACCATCTGGGGGATTATATAAGCGTCTTAATTTATTTTTAGATGGCCATCCCTACCAGGCACCCGTCACCCTTAGATGTTTATGGCTCAATATACAGGGTCCGTACCAGAGGTTTCATTTACAGCCACGGACGCTTCCTCGCTATTTTCTCATTTTACTCTGAAATTCTGCGAACAATGATAATATTTTCCACTACGGTGCGTTGAAAATTTTAAAACTTCCTGAGCGGGAGCTAATAAGAAGAAGAATAAGAAGAAGTACGTTTATTTCGATAATGGAAAAAAATAATTATGTTACAAAATAACAGTAAAATTTATATTCTGTATAAAATAAAATGCAAATACGAATAAACATTACAGCATGGTTAATGAAACCGTCTGCCGGAGATTCAGGTTCTATTCCATACTTGGTTTTATATCTTTTGGTGCATGATATCTTTGATGTCTTCGGCAAAAGTAAATTAGCATAAAAATTAACATGCTGCGATAAACAATAACAAAAAACGCTGCAAATCCCTGCACAACGGTTTATTATTTTGTATAGAATACCCTTCCGTTACAGATCACAGCTCTATGTATAGATAACCCGTCTATATAATATGATATGTACTATTCTATACATATTATGTAGATCGCAGACCCTCCGTAGGTTAGTACCTAACCCCGTACACGTTACTAGGTACCTACCTAAATCACGAGTTAAATGTTGCTAAAATAATTCTGCCGATGACAAACAGTACCTAACAAAAAGAAACACACACAATGAAGTTCTGAAAAGAAATTGTTGATGAGGAGTGAAAAAAGTTGCGAAAGTACCTACCAACAAAGTCCAGCCCCTTCTACGTAGATGGTATAATGAACCGTTGTGTAATAATTTACCGTTGAGTAATGATTTACCGTAGTAATAATTTACCCATCAATAATACTTCAACGTTTGTTCAAGTTTCACTACCTACCAACAAACTCCAAAAGAGCCATCATTTTTCAAATGAAATAATATCACAGAACAACCAACTCGACTTCATACTCCGCCAATATAATCAGGTGATCCCTAGCAATGATTTCATCTCCGCCGAATTTCCTATTGTGGGCGCGTCTCTGGTTACGAGATTTGGTTTGAATTGTAGGTATACAATTTCATTCACACTGGAGTCGAAAATGCCTGTCGGTGCAAACTTCGGGGCCTTACTGTGAACGAACGGCTGGACGTACGACGCTCCGGATGGTCTTAAAAAACTCGCAAGTTCAAGAACTATTTAAAACCGTAAAAATATTCACGTAAAAAAATGGTATAGGCGTTTTGAAACTTTCAACCCCTATTTTGAACCCCTTACAGATGACTCACAGTAACGTCGAGCTTCGAGGACCAACTAGACCCCGAACGGAACCTATAACCCGAATTTCATCAATTTTCTTTCATGGTAACTAAGAAAAGTGGCCCGTACGGCGTACGGCGGACAGACAGAAATATTTTTATTGCAGTTTTGGATTCTACATACCTTGAAACGTAAACCATCAAATTTTGAGGGGGGGTAAGAATTTTTTTTTTCATGCTCGATTCCAATGGTTCATTATTCAATTCAATTCAATTTATTTCACAATTTGTGCCTTAAGGGCAGGTTGTGGGGGTCAAGGGGAAGTATAATAAAGCTGTAGTGTTCTGTAGATGTTCTTGGCATGTTCAGTATTGGTAAGGTGTTGTGGCGTAGGTTGTGTAAACTGCGCTACAAAGAACGTGCCATACCGTGGCACACATTACTTGGGGGTCCATTTCCCTACAAAGTGTGTATGTCTCTGACTCGTTCGCTCTGCGCCTGCGCTCATCTCGCGGTAACCAGCAAGAATTTTGTCAATTGTGTCTACAGGATCAGGGAGGCCATACCTCATCGCCGAAGTCCTTCCGGCCAATCTCAATTGCAACTATTTCTGGGTAACCTAGAAAGGTAACCAAGGTGCAGACCGAGGGTGAACGAGGAAAGCACAACGGACGTGCACATGTCGGTTTCCAGGTAAAACAAATAATTCGGAGCACAGACCGGCAGACGGAAAACCTAGCTAGCTAATAAGGGAGCTAAACAACGAAGTAACGCTTGCATACGAGTCTGCAACACATTGGGACATTTTATGTCCCAATGGGAATTTAGGGATAATTGACGGTATCATTTACGGGTTGCAAGATTACCACGATCCGGGTTACATGGTGGTGCAAGGTTACCACATTCGATTCTAGTAAACAATGACTTCTTCTTCTTCTTCTTCACTACCTGTTGCTGACTACCTTGTTTACCCGCCTTTTGGTTTATTATTTTCAATAATGAACCATTGGAATCGAGCATGAAAAAAAAAATTCTTACCCCCCCTCAAAATTTGATGGTTTACGTTTCAAGGTATGTAGAATCCAAATCTGCAATAAAAATATTTCTGTCTGTCCGCCGTACGCCGTACGCCGTACGCCGTACGGGCCTCTTTTCTTAGTTACCATGAAAAAAAATTGATGAAATTCGGGTTATAGGTTCCGTTCGGCGTCTAGTTGGTCCTCGAAGCTCGACGTTACTGTGAGTCATCTCTAAGGGGTTCAAAATAGGGGTTGAAATTTTCAAAACGCCTATACCATTTTTTTACGTAAATATTTTTACGGTTTTAAATAGTTCTTGAACTTGCGAGTTTTTTAAGACCATCCGGAGCATCGTACGTCCAGCCGTTCGTTCACAGTAAGGCCCCGAAGTTTGCACCGACAGGCATTTTCGACTCCAGTGTGAATGAAATTGTATACAATTCAAACCAAATCTCGTAACCAGAGACGCGCCCACAATAGGAATTTGTGAATACGGCCAATCATTGGTAGGGATCACCTGATAATATTGGCGGAGTATGAAGTCGAGTTGGTTGTTCTGTGATATTATTTAATTTGAAAAATGATGGCTCTTTTGGAGTTTGTTGGTAGGTAGTGAAACTTGAACAAACGTTGAAGTATTATTGATGGGTAAATTATTACTACGGTAAATCATTACTCAACGGTAAATTATTACACAACGGTTCATTATACCATCTACGTAGAAGGGGCTGGAGTTTGTTGGTAGGTACTTTTGCAACTTTTTTCACTCCTCATCAACAATTTCTTTTCAGAACTTCATTATGTGTGTTTCTTTTTGTTAGGTACTGTTTGTCATCGGCAGAATTATTTTAGCAACATTTAACTCGTGATTTAGGTAGGTACCTAGTAACGTGTACGGGGTTAGGTACTAACCTACGGAGGGTCTGCGATCTACATAATATGTATAGAATAGTACATATTATATTATATAGACGGGTTATCTATACATAGAGCTGTGATCTGTAACGGAAGGGTATTCTATACAAAATAATAAACCGTTGTGCAGGGATTTGCAGCGTTTTTTCATCATGCTCAGCTCAGCTACCGCGCCAGGTACGGGGGTACGGTTAACAAGAAAATGTTCAATAAAATCACACGATTCCAACGAGTGGTGAACGATTTTTGTACGATGAAAAATGGCAAACATGAAGTTCCGTAGAAACGAATCAGTTGTAAGCGAAAATCATCAGAATGGTCGGTTGGAAACCGGCATCCCGCCGTCCTTTCCTTGTTTAGTCTCCATTACCTACTACAACTCACTGTAACGCTTTTGTTTACCGGTATCGTATAACGGTTTCGTATAACGCTTTTCGGGTCCATTTGCCAAAGTAAAGACATAAAATGTCAAAAGTTGCTTATAATTATGTAGATCTAAATATCATTTCATTGGAAATCTAATTAGCGAATTTTCAGTCAATGAAAAATCGAACAACGGGCATCCTGTGCATCAGGATCATTGATCATTGATAGTGCCATTTAATTATCTTGATTCACCTGCTGATACTACTTCTAGTATTATTATACATGTTATGGTGATTTCAGACGATTCCCCAGGTTTGTGACTCATAAAAAATGATTTTTGGGAGTTGAACCTTCGTTACAACCTCAATTTTTCACTCTTTGGTGAAAATCAACTTCATATTCGGTCTTCTCACCCTAAAAAACATGGAAAACGATACCTCAAAAGCACATGTTCACTAAAACCTCAAAAACCCTCGAAAACATTTTTACACCTATTTTTCACCCATAACACCCCTGGGTATATTCCAATCGGGCTGCAAAGTTTCGGGGCACAACTAGGACGCAAATATGTTCCCAAATGGGGATCGAAACTGTCTGCGGAAGAACGACAATTTTAGACTAAATTAACGTAAATATAAGCCTGAAACTTCGATAGAACCTCAATTTTCTAGTCTTGGTCAAAACCGACTTCATATTCGGTCTCCTAGTCCGAAAAAACGTGGAAAACGGTACCTCACAAGCTCATGTTACTAGAACACCAAGAAACCCCATTTTTGACCCATAACACCCTTGGGTATATTCCGATCAGGCTGCAAAGTTTCGGGACACAACTACGGCCCAAACGGAGCCTGTGTGCGAAAGAACGAATTGTTTAGATCGGATTTAGAGCACCTATATACATGCACGATACGGCGGACGGACATTGCGTTTTTGGAATCTACGCAACTTGAAACGTAAAAGAAAACATTTGGGGGTGTAATAAAATTTTTTTGCTGTGTGAATACACATGGGTATTATTCACAGAATAATAAACCAAAAGAGGAAACGTAAGCATGAAGACCTTGAATTAAATTGATAAAAATGTCAGGATTGTAGATAGTCTTAACGAGTGAATTTAGGTATAATATGTCAGAGTTCGATAATTCTGACGTTGAAGAAATACAAAAAACATTAATTAAATGAACATGAATTTATCATCATCTGAATCCCCACGTTACAGTTTGAGAATGAATTATCGTATCTGGAAATTTAACATTCGACATTACTAATCCTCGAAGATCCCTTGGTGGGTTTTTCATGGATAAACGGGGGACTCTGATGTCGTGATAACTCACCACTAATTCGTTGAATATCTGTCCCCATCTGTTTATCCCGGCTTGGAACCTTATTCTGTTTCGAGAAGGTTCGAGGGTTTGAGTCTTTCCCTTTGAGGACGTAATCAGCAACCCTCCCTCTAGAATCATAGGCTGTTGACAGTTCATGATGGATTCGAACTCACGAGCTGAACGCACAAACTCAAACTTAGTCCACGTGAGCACCTCCTAAAATACGCACAAACAACACAAGGCGGATCTCCGTGTTTTAATCTAGATTTCCCACACAGCTTCATCTGACAATAGGTTTTTTGTGGGCGGGAAACGTGCTATTGGTCCGATTGAAGGGCTCGTTCACAGAAGAGAAAAACCCGTATCCACTCGGTTCACTGCGTTTCTTTTTTCACTCCTTGGTTTCTCTCTATTTTCAAAAGCGATCGTGAATGTCGAATTTGAGTGAAGATGGAATTAATTTGAATTCCTTAACAAAGGGCCTAAAAAAAGTGGTGGAAAATTTTCCACCAGAGTCCGAAAAAAGGAGGTTAGATATTCACGAAGGGAAAAATAAAGACTGGAGAAAGTATTGTATGATCAGGACTATTTTGCCACGGGAAGATCATTGGCCTTTCCGGCAAGCGAAGCCGATGTATTGTTGAGTGTGCGTGTTGTTGAGACCTACTAAATGAGAGATGCGCTATTGTTTTCGATTTTAAGGGAAGGGTACAGCCTGAAAAAATGTTCCACGCTTTCAGGGGAAAACAATGAATTATGGACATGTTGTTGGAGGCACGAAATAAAACTACCGTATTGCGTATCCACATTCAATGTTTTTCCGTGAAAGCGGAGAAAATGTGCGGGTTTTTTTTTTTTTTTTTTTTTTTTTTCAGGCGAGAAACAGAGAAATTTTGGGATGGAAGAAAGGTTCCCTCAACCGATTTGGGAGGATCACCAGACCTACAGAGGTTCCATTTCGAATTTCATCCTCGTAGGTCGAACAGGAGTGAAATTAATTGGCTTCTTGGAAATTACAGCATTACATTTTTTGGCGTACGAAATTTTGGATTCGTCAGCCCAAAACATATCCACGTAAAAACCTAGAAACTTCCTGTTTTGCCAACCATTCCTACAGGTACCTACCTGGCTGATTTTGTTTATCGTTATCGCGTTACACTTTTTGGGTGTTGGAAATTTCGGATTGTCCCCCAGCCCAAAAACATATCCATGTTAAAACGCTGCAAATATACTTTCACTGTGATTATTTATGGCTTTCTGTATTGATCAAACCGTCCCGTCGAAATCTTGGTTTTAAATGTAACATTTCTGAAGGGCCCTACTGATGGAACGGTGTTGAGGAGCTGAAAAATCGAAGGTAGGGGTAGGTTGGTCCCATATTCATCAATATCAGACAGGTTTTATCAGAGTATCTTTAAAAGTTTATTGAAAAACGTCAACTCGTGTCGAAATGTTCGATATGCACCGCATATTATGCAGGTTAAGTAGGTACCAAATTATTTATGATAACGCTGCCAGGGGATATCATTCCTACTCGCTACTTCTTTCAAGTCGATGGAACCTGCTAGATTTTTATCCATGACGAATTTCATTCCAGTCTGGGATTATCAGCTATTTGTACCCATCAATATTTAGCTTCCCAGTCTACCAAGACAGTGGGAGCAATTTAATAACTTTTTTTTTGACAGAAGCAATTTGTTATCCAAGTGCTGTTTTGTCACCGGGATTAGACGAAGAACGAAAGACGTTAGTCCATTCCTATCAACTCCCTCTTGTGCCCTCGATTTCCCTGTTCTCTGCCTTCGTTTCTCAACCTCTCTCGTTCTATTCAATGAGCAATTTATGATATTATCGAAGCGTTACCCGATTATGATCGAGTAACATAATTTTTGTAATAAAACAACAAACAGTTAGGATTTTGAACTGAATACAACTCAAAATAAACTCTAGGAAATTTGAATTAAACTATCAATGGTATTCCAATGTTGCAGTTGTGTACTATTTTAAACTTTTTTTAAAATAATTTTTCCATTATTAATCAACCGTACTATCATACGTGAGCTAACTCATTTTACCTCGCTAACAGTACTTTCAACTACATACTAAGCTACAGCAATTGTACGTCACCCAACCCAATAAAGAATAAAAGAAAAGTATTGTTACCTGCCCGTTACAAAATGGACAGCCAAGTGGAGAATGAAATTAAACGAAGGAAAGTCAGTGCATGTAGACTTCACGAATCTCAAAATTGACTAAATACCCGTCTACCTGAACAATGTCATTCCGTAAGCCAACGACGCAAAACATCTAGCAATGACATCAGATGCGAGACTGAGATGGAAAGCGCATGTTCGAAAGAAAAAAAATCAGAACTGGTCCTAAAATTCAGAAAAATGTACTGGTTGATGGGCAGACGGTTAAAGTTGTCTGTGCAAAACAAATTAACCCTGTACAACCAAGTCTTGAAACCTGTTCACTAAAAGAGATAGTGAAAATAGATTATCTATTTTGGAAATCTCCTGGGAGAGATAGTCTCCCTCGGGAGACAGTCTCTTCCAGTGTCTCCCAGTTCGTCTATTTTACTGAATAGCTCTCAACCCGTACCTACTTAGACGTGCTCACTCATGAATCAATATATGTATAATTTTTAATGAACAATCGACTTACCTTTAAGATATGAAAAAACACACATAAAAATGACCGATATGGTAGCCAGTGAACGAAGGATGATACACAATCACTATCAAACAAACTAAAAATGAGAAAGGGACTCTCTCTTTCGAGAAGACACCTAATTAGGTGTCTCTCTGAAAGAGATCGAAAATGCCAAGATGGCCACCAACTCTCTCTTTTAGAAGTTACTTAATAACCCTGTCATAGATACTATAAAAATCTCTTCTGCCAGAAAAGAGAGTCGGATCGAAAAGAGATGCCCAGATAAACCAGCGCTTCCAGAACACTGTACTCGGGAGTATAGTCAATACACGATGGTACATTCGGAATGGCAGACTCCACAACAATCTTGTGGTGGAGACTATCGACGAAACCATTAAGAAAATTGATTGCTACTCAGCCCACCTACAGCGGCTAAGAGGTCATATAAACCGAAGCTGTCCAGTTGCTTGACGTGGATAATTTGCTAAGAATATTGAAGGAAAAAAGCCAAACGACACAGTGAAATGAAAAATATTTATTGTCAACCAGCACGCTTGTCCATAAGGCCACTGTCCCGGCACCCAAAAGCAGTAGGAGCTAAAAAAAATCGTACCATGTGTTCAGTTGGCATTTGAATTTCCCTCCCTGCATTGTAGAGCATCCATGGTGGTTCCTCCTTCATGTTAGCTCCGTAGACCAACAATGTTACCTGAATACAGCGACAGTAATAATCGATGTCCTGCAATCGACATCGAAACCGCTCCTGAAACTCAGGCCCGGGACCTAGTGTTCCCATGGCAACTGAGAAAAGCGGCCCGTTCGCGCATGCTCAGTCAAGTAAAAATGTATTTTGCCAAGCCCACTTTGGGCCCTGTTACCAGAATCTGATTTCCACCCAAAAATCGTTCCTGTTCACAATCGATTTGATCCCTTCGATTCAACTTGTCATCTCGGTACGAGGTGCTTATATGTATTTCGATTTGTTTTTGCTCGTGATCTGGTGTATCACATTCGCTTTCTCTGTTGTCAGATCCATTTTTTTGCTTCAAATTACGTGCGTTTTGTCCTGTTTTCTGTTTGTGGTCTTGTGGATTGATCGGCGTCGTAACAAACAGATAAGTACCAAGCCCCAACAGCAACAGCTTCAACAGCTTCTCCATTCAAGCAAGTACCGGCAGACGTGAAATTGTTTCTTTTTACATTAGTGTACTATATTTTTGTACTACATGAATTCTGTGGCTAATTTACAGTCGAAATTTCCGACGTTTTCGTACGACGATAGACTGTTGACTTGAAGAGATAATCCTTTGCTGAACATCACTCAATCAGTAATACCTCAAAGCAACAACACCCTTCCATCAAATAAAGGGAAGGGTGTTGTTGCTTTGAGGTATTTTGTAGAAAGATCTGTTTGTGTTTTGGTTTGGTGCCCACCGTTTTCAGAGCCAACGCACTGCTGCAACTGTTCTCAACGGTTATCAAGATGAATACAATCAAGTTGTGTATCTTGTCTTGTGATGATGTTATGCAGTACAGTTAAGTCAACAATGTATTACTAATGAGTTGTAATACATTGAGCAATCAAAATAAACCAAGGGAGCCCGTCCCCCGTGACTACTCGTATCATCCCAAGCCGTCGGATTACACCGTAAATAATTTCCAGCATTTACGAGGACTTTGAGCTTTATCCTCGACTCAAGAAAGGTACATTTAAGCTCAACTCCGACTCTGTTTCAGCTCAACCGTTATGGAAGGTTTATGAAACCGTCCTTAAAGGGAGTTACCAGAAGGGGGACAAGATAAAACTTGCCGAAAAACTTCCCGGATCCAAGTTTCGAATAAGAGAAGTTCCGGGTGTTCCATCAAAGTGTTCTATTAACTGCTGACGAGTAAGAAGGAGAGAAGGCGCTGGAACGAGTTTATCCGTTTTTGGAACAAGTTTCGTTTGGCTAGCGAAGTCTGATACGCGAAAACGACGAAGCTGGTTTTCCAATTTACTTACTGAAAGGGAGGCCTTGATTTGAAATGCCAAGAACAGCTTGAGAACCTACGTTTTTCATTAGTGAGGCCTTTCAAGGTATTGTACTCGGATTAACTACAGTATAATAAGATACCTATGCGTAAAACGAGGAGGGCTGCTGGCATGCGACGATGGGTTTCGCCCCTGTTGATGAGGGCCAGGATGTATCCTTATTCCCACTGGCTGACTGTTCCCGCCTGGTTCTCGTCTATTTGGTGGTCAATTTCAAACTTGAACTCAATCAGAATAGGTTGTTGTAAACTTACATCATCGCTAAAATAACGAAGATATTTCATGACGAACATCTAAATGACGAAATGATAACTAGACGTTAGATAAGCTTTCTTTATGAGGAATCGTTCTATTATGCGTATGATCCCAGATGAACGTTCTATCCCAGCCGAAGTATCCTCAAGGGAATATATTTGAAACCACCTGTTAAGTTTATGATCCACGATTTATCCAATTCTCAAAGAGCTATACCGCTATTTACCCTCTTGGTAATAAATGGCCCAATTTAGTACGTACTTAGATGCGCAAGTATGGTAGGTGGCATCCAAGTAAGCACATACCGCAGAGGAAACTCATTTTTAAATCCTCTCCCTCAACCATCCCAAACGTAACATACGTACCTACCTACTTAAGGAATCGTTTTTATAGTTCTATCTAAGGCATTTGGACCCCCCCCCCCCCCTTTTGGTTTATTATTCCGTGAATAATACACCCATGTATTCGCTTAGCAAAAATTTTTTGGAACAACCCCTCAGAATTTTTTTATTTTGCGGTTCAAGGTGAATGCAATGTCCGTCCGCCGTACCATCCATATCTACTTTTATTTTCGGTCTAACAAATTCGTTCTTTCGCTCACAGGCTCCATTTGGGCCCTAGTTGTGTCCGGAAACTTTGCAGCCCGATCGGAATACATCCAAGGGTGTTATGGGTGAAAAATGGGCGTTAAAAAAATTTTTTTTTGGAGGTTTAGTGATATGAGCTTGTGATTTATCGTTTTCCATATTTTCTAGTGCGAACGTGACGTCGATTTTGACAAAGAAAGGAGTGGAAAACTGAGGTTCTAACGAAGTTTCAGCTCCCAAAATTCATTTTTTATGAGTCATAAACCTGGGAAATTGTCTGGAATTACCATAAATTTCACTGGGAAATAGTATTAACAGGCGAATCAAGACAATTAAATGGCACTGTCAATGATCAAAGATAATTTGCCAGAAATAGCCTAATTCGAGTTTTTGGGTGCAAAAATTTGTGGAAATCATTAAAAAGAGCTGTTCCAATTATTGCACATGAAAGAATCAATAAATCAAGAGCCAACATTTCTGCAGGTGTAGGCATGCCCAGTAGAATAATAAACCCATGTGACTAGAACTTGTAACCCCCCCCCCCCCCCTCTTTTAAGCTGTAACTCCGTAACTTGCGTAACAGTTTTGACGCTTAATAATTGCCGTAACACTCTACTGCTGGTTCATGTTGTCCAGTTCAGCGTTCAGAAGCACGTAGTTTCAGAATTGATAATTTGGAACGGTTCAAACCGTTTTCCATTTCAATTTGGTGAATACCTAGTTCGATAGTCAATCCCAAACAGGCCCTGAAGTGCTTGAACGAACGAACCGAGGAAAAACATTGTGAACGAGAATTCATGAATCGATGCTCATAGATCATAACTTTTAAACTCAAACAAGTGGGGGAGGGGGGGGGGGGTAATAATTTCAGATAAATCAGCACTGGTCATGAATTGCACAGTCTGTGCCTCAGTATAATAACAGTGGGAGGCAGGGGAAAAATGGGGTTAGGTCTGGACAAATCCCCCCCAGCTTCGCGTAGTTCTTACTGTTATTTGAAGTCCCTCGGATGTCTACAACTTTTCTCCCCGACAAAGTTGGGAAGTTGTTCGAGAATCCCAGGCCTTTTAGCCAGCGCGTAATATGAACTAGATATAAGTTGTAACTGGATAACTTCCACAACTTTGGTTTTACCGTGAATATGAAAGTTTTCGAATTATGAAAGTGTGAGTGCAAATGCCGGAGAGAAGTGTTCGCTACTCGGAAAATCGACTCCGCTGTCGAAAGGGCGACTTCGATTCGTGTTCGGATGTCGGAAACAACGTTTTTCCATTAAAACCCGTTTTCACGTTGTAAAACTGAGTGAGTGGTAGGGAGTTTGAAAAACGTACACTGAGGGCCGGTGTACTGTTGCTGTAGTGCCTGTCGTCAAGTTGGCCCGGACGACCGCATCAAAAACCAAATACCCACCACTGCAGCCCTAAATAGACCGGTGGCACAGAGGCACCTTCGTAATTTTATCATTCATGTTAGTTTCACGTCCGTGACAACATACGATTTAAATGAAGCCAAAAACTGCAAGACTATGACGAAAAAGGTGCTGGCAAAACTTAGAAATGAGGGGTTACACTTTTCACTTCCGGTGATCATCTTGGCTGAATCATCCAAAGTGAAAGGTGTAAACGCCTTTTCATCGCCGTTTCATACAGAGTGTACGCGATCAGCGACGAGCAAGATTGCTCCAGACTAATTTTGGATGAAAGAATCGTTCATCCAATTCCTCGAACAGACGTCTGACCCAGAATGAAAGGTGCAGTGACAAGTGTAAACAAGCCGGAACGGTGAACAACGTTCGTTTCACTTCCCTTTCTCTCGCATTCAGTCTATTCCAACCCCAGTCGTGCTTCAGTTCTTATCAATATTATACGTTTGATCCGATTACTTCATTATAACGATGTCATTCAAGTGGAGTGACAGCCACACGTCATTGCTTCTGGATTAGTACCAGCAGTAGTATTGTTCAAGTTCACGAATAAGTTCATTTGCAATTACATCAATGCCCACACCTATGATGTTTCCACTCCTCCTCGAACGCGACATTCTCCACACACGGTTCACACACATTGGGTGTACAAAATGATGAACTGAGCAATGAAACAAGAAGACATGAAGAAGATATGTATAATTCATTCAAGATGATACATCCTGGATGAATATTCTGGATGATCATTGTCGTAAGCCTGGGTATAGGTTTACGACACGGCGGGTGGAAGGTAGGGTTGGTCTGGATGAGTGAAGGATGTGCTCCGTAGGAGTCTTTTGCTAACGCCCCACGGTTATCACCACAGCAGGCGTTAGTTGGAAGAGGAGGCTAGCACCGCGGTTATCACCACAGCAGGTTAGTTGGAAGAGGAGGCTAGCACCCCGCGGTTATCACCACAGCAGGTGCTAGAGGCAAGGGCGCCCCACGGTTATCACCACAGCAGGCGCCGGGAAGGAGGAGGCTATACACCTATTTGAATTACGTTTACAACTTACCTCGCGGTTATCACCACAGCAGGTGCTAGGAGAGAAGGAGGCGTCCCGCGGTTATCACCCCAGTAGATGCCAGAACGAGAGAGAATACCCCGCGGTTATCACCACAACAGGTATTCTAGAAGGGAGCACCCCGCGGTTATCACCACAGCAGGTGCAGGAGAAGGGTAGGAGAGAGAGAGAGAGAGAGAGAGAGAGAGAGAGGGGGGGGGGGGGCGTAAGGAGGTCGAGAGAGCAGTCGCGCAAGTCGAAGAGTGGTCGGTCAAGAGGAGCTGCTTATAAAGGCCCCTTCCCCCCCCCCCCCCGTCCACCAACGACTGTTATTACCGTTGAGGGGCGATGGTGTTCTCCTACTTTCCCCGCGGCATCGCTCAGCTCGTCGTTCCCTTTGTTTATTTGGTTAAATCTTTACCATATTACATAGTAGTGGTAGTGGTAAATGTACATTATAGTCTCAAAAGTAGCACAGCGCAGTATAAATAGCCGCTATAGGCGAGACCTTCGACAGCGCTTCAAGATCGCAGCGCATTCTTCGAATTCATTACGGTTCTCTGCAAAGATTTCACCTCAATCTCTCCCATCATTACGTTCTGGAGAGCTCAATTGGAGTAGGAATTGAGGTGGCAACGTCTCCTGAATGAAGTGCCCATGAACAGCGAAAATAAAAATCATCCTCCGGTTCAAACAAGACACCAGTGGGAACTGACGGCGATAAATTTTCATTGAGAAGTCGCATAAGGAACTGCGGCCACACTGGGGAGGATAAAGCGTCAAAAAGGCAATTTACGACTCCTTAGATTCCGTGATTTGTGGTTTCACTCAACTTATCCTCTCTTTTTAAGGAGACCTTCCGAGTTCCTTTCAGTTTCTTTTCTCGCCTGGATGCAACATGGAAGTGTCTAACTATTTCTGCAATTGTCATTTCTTCAATTCTATGTTCTCGACCAAAAGAAGGTTGGGATACGATTTTTTACAATTATTACCGTTTGCTCCGTACCCAATGTACATGAACTCTTTTTGGAATCAATGGACAAGGCCTACTGAGTTCTCACTCCTATAATTTTTATTCCACTGTATCCTCCTTTTGAATCCATCGAAATGTGGAAAAGAGTACAACAAATATTTAGAAAAGATCAATGCTATACAAAGAGGGATAATAAAAATTCTTCTAAAAATGCAACGTTTATATCCAACTATGGGTCTATGTATTTTAGGGTGTTCAATCCTAGACAAGTCTATCAATCGCATCACCTTACGTTCCACAAACGACCGAATTTAACTGAGGACATTCATCAGCATGATTATTCGACTCGATTCAGATTGATCGGCATTGTTGTTGCTCCAAAACCCTCTAGTACACTTACGATAAGGTGTCCCAGTGATTTATATTATACACCGTTCGAGGGATTCTCGCCTTAAATGTCCTCTGACTTATAAACGCTCGGCATATTTTTAAAAAAAGGAGATATATGAGTGGTTGATAGGTATAGGGAATTGTCGAATCGGAGATCATGATTTCTAGTTTATTTGCTAATGTTAAGTAAATCGAAAAAGGATTGTTCAAGCACCACTGTAATGCATAGAATCTATGTTAATATTAGTGAAATAAAATTCTAGAAAAGTAAGGAGGATAAGGTCTTAATTTTGCTTGGGCACGGCTCTTGTGGTGCGCTTCGGGCAACAGGGCCTATTGCCCTGCAATAATGTTATTTTCCTACTACATATTGAAATATTTCCATGAGTTGCTTAATAAATATAGTGGATATAATAGCGGAAAAGCTTGCAGCTTGCTATCTATCGATTATGATAGATCAGTACGTAGGGTAAGCACTTGGTATTCAGAACCAGGAAAAGCATAAGGAATATATTAAACCATGAATACCATGACTTGGGCAGGAACTGATTTGAATCAACTTTTGATTTTTGTCCACGAAAAGGTTTTTAAGGTATACCGAAAGTAATAAACCGTTGTAGGAAATTTGGAGCGTTTTTTAAGTGCCTCCGTATGCAAATACACAGTGGGATGATCATGAAAGATGTAGCAAGTGCCG
The DNA here is from genome assembly GCA_954871275.1 of Leptopterna dolabrata. NCBI lineage: Eukaryota > Metazoa > Arthropoda > Insecta > Hemiptera > Miridae > Leptopterna > Leptopterna dolabrata. The sequence goes on along the minus strand of OX940987.1, from coordinate 17,683,091 downwards.
CTCTTACTTAGACAACAATTATTGTGTACAAAACTTCATAATTAAATTTCTACTTCCAATATTGAGCTGAAAGCGCAGATTGATAGGGGATCTGTGTAAGGTCCTGGACAACAAGAAAGAGATCATGGAGAAAAAAGAAGAAAAATGATAATATTCCATGGCATAGGTTTGCATATTTGCGTACATACAGCAATTAGAACAGGTGCCTTCCTTAATCCCAGATGTTCAACAGGTGGTGCAGCTGTGTCATAATAATTGCAATAAGCGACGGAAGATTTCTTTCAACGTCATCAAACAAAAGAGCCGCCGGAAAGGTCAAAGGTTGAGATGATAAAAACCTGTACTTGAGTGTCAGTGAGGGTTTTCGCGTTAAACGATTTATTAAAGCCTTTTCTTCTTTATGTAATCTACCGCAGTCTCGAGCAGCAGTCTGAAAAACAATCCTAATAGCTTTGAGGAAAATATTAATACTAAGTAAAACAAAAAACAGGATCTTCAGTGTACTATAAGACACGGGTGGGTGCTCCGCTGTTGTAGGTGCCTTTTTCGGAGGGTTTCAAGACGTTATAAACTATAGCTATTTTTCTAGAAACATGCCACGGCACAAAGAAATGGGAGTAGATAGTTTTTGTAAGCGACATAGCAAAGCGGACCGTGTCGCGATTTAAAAAAAAAATAAATAAATAAATTCCGCTTTATTCGTGATCCTTTGAATATTATTGCCATGTTACTTAGAGCTGTAGTTGAGAACAAGGAACGGATGAGGGGAGAAGTGTATAGTGAAACAGTCAGTCAGTCACAGTCTAGGCCAGGCATACTGAAGTACAATGTGATATGACTATTCACAATAACAATAAGTGAAACACAAATTATTATCCTAGACGAAGCTCAAAGACATATTTATTATTCAAATACAAGTCCTACTCACACATACCAATTAGTAGCAATAATTTGATACAGAACAATCATTTGACAATACCTTCATAATTACATTAGGGGAATAAGTTCTCGTTTTTAGGCACGGAAATCTCACAGCATCTACTGTTTGAGAAAGATAACATTAGTGTCGTGGTATCCTCCCAGAACCAGAACTCTTGTACGTAGGAATAAGATCTCGCCAAATAAACTTAGAAGTGGGGACAGAAGACGCAGGAGAGCCGAGGGCCAGCCTGGAGATCCCCACCATCCTCTACTAGCTAGAGGATGGAGGGAGACAGCTCCCAAGCCTATATATACTTGTCTCCTTCGCCTTTTTAACCATTCTACGCTCTCCTCTAGTCGCTGACTACTCTCTCTCCTCCTTACCTCGTCTCTCTCCTCAACCTAAAAGATCTTGGGCATGGTGGTGATTCGCTCATAACCAAACCAAGCAAACTATCCTAAAAGATCTCGGGCATGGTGGTGGTCCGCCCATAACCAAACCAGGTAACGCTCCTAAAAGAATCCGCGCATGGTGGTGGTACGCCCATAACCAAAACGGACACACTTCTAAAAGATCCCGGGCATAGTGGTGGTCCGCCCATAACCAAACCGGGCACATCCCCCCTCGACGCCGCTCGTAGTGGATGTGCGTCAACTTTACATTCACTACAATAATTAGTAAAGACACGGTGCACCGTTTTGAAGAGGAGAAAATTCCAGTTCAAATAATTCGGTAACATCATCTTCACCTTTGTCTTCAGTCACATGCATTTAGATTCAAGCCAACTTATCACCAAGATACCAAGATCAAGGTGTAATTTTCTCTAGTAAGAAATCACCACAAGAGGCATCGAAAAATTACACCTGGCACTCATTTGTCAACGGCATTCCCTGCCTTTTCTACTCCTTTTTCTACCCATTTGAGATACAAGAAGGTACCTATCACCATTTTCCCCATAGACTCAAGATACAGCAACTGCTGTCTTTTGGTGTTTTTCCCTGCAAGGAATACATTTTTGACGTTTTTCTTTCCCTTTTTTTCCTTCAGCCGATTGTACCAACCGTCAATACTGACTTACCAAAAATAAAACTGGCTTTTCATGCCCATTTCACAAAACCATTATGTTGGTTGGGGTTTGGTATAGTTCTCGCAGATCCTCTGCAAACGCACTGGCATTACGGGGCCTGGGAAAATGGGAAAAAACTCGTGGGGGGGGGGGGGGGGGGGGGGCTAGGGAAAATCAAATTCTCCTTTTTTCAAGTGTGCAAACACCGCATGAGCGGCCGAGTTGTTCTTATGATGGCAGACAAAGAACCGCTTCAGGGCTGGTGGATCTAATGGAATAAACAAAGGTTGAGTGTAGCCGGATGAGCTGGTGGAAAAACAAGAAGGAAAAAAACCTGGGTTCATTTCCGCATCTTGCACCCTCGGTCACATCTCGGGTCTCAATTTCCTTGAACTTTCACGCTCTGGACAAAGTTGCTTCGACTCACTGCTACTAGGCACACGAACTTACAATGAGGTCGGCTAACTTCAACTTTATTTTTTAGTCGTGTACGAGTAAATGTGCCCTACTCATCTTCCAGTTCAATGAGAAACGTTTCTGCAGGTACTCATGAACCGTGACCGTCCTCTGCTACAGTTTGAGCGGAGGATTTGTAAACACCTGCAAATTATTACAAAAGGGTTATTTCCTGTAGATGCCCCTTCTGCGTAGATGACTGTTTTCTGCGGTCAATGCGAATATTGGTGGCATTTACTCGATCCATCTGGTTAGGTACTGACCACAGAAAGCTGTGATCTTCGTAGAAGGAGATCTGTACAGGAAAATAATAAAACCCTTGTGTAATAATTTGCAGCGTTCATTCGATACTTCTTATATTTGCATATTATGATCAAAATAAATAGATAGGTAATTCAAAACAAACTCTATTTTTTAAAAAACACACAACGAAGGGGATCATATTCCGTGTTACTAACTGTATAAAGAAGGAAAACCGGTACAGAAAAATAGGGTCTGGATGTTTTTGGCACGTTTCCCTTCCAACTTCCGTCACACTTCATGAGTTGATTGTAGTTCGACAAGTTCATTGCGGTCGTTATAAACTGTGGAAGAAGAAAACTAAACTGTTTCGGCAAGTGTGTTCCCGCGCGAGCTCTTTCCTTTTCTGGTGTTGGTGAACAGGGTGTTTAGGATTAGTACTTATCTACCTTGGAAAATAGGGTGCTTGGTAGGCAGGTGATTCACCACGTCACCAATTAGTGAATTATAAGATGGAAATACGAATTTTATACGCTTGGAGGGCTAAGCACTCGCCTCTTTCCTACTCTTTTTAAAAATTTTTAAAATTATTATTACCATTTTTTTATACCAACTGTTCCATTTCTTTCGGTCATTTACAGTATTCCGTATCATACCTTATCGGCAAGTTGTATGTACTTTGCATGAAATTTACAACAACAAAAATTAAGAATTAAGTTGCTTGTGGTTTATTATTTCCAATAATGAACCTTTGGAATCGAGCATGAAAAAAAAAAAAAATTGCTAACGCCCCCTCAAAATTATGGTTTACGTTTCAAGGTAAGCAGAATCCGAAAATGCAATAAAAAAAATGCTGTCCGTCCGCCGTATTTCGCACTTTTCTTAGTTACCATGAACCAAAACTGATGAAATTTGGTTTGTAAGTCCCGTCCACCACTTTCGTAAACCGTTCACAAGAAGGCTTTTTTTAACGTTTTTAAATTGATCTTGAACTAAAGAATTTGTTGAGATCACCCGGAGCATAGTACGACCAGCATTTCGTTTGCACCGGAAAGCTTCGTCATCATGATCGTGAATCAAACGGTATAAATCCGGCCGGGATTTCATCACTAGGGAGCACCTGATTATAATCAAGGATGGCTGTATGAAGACAAGTTGGTTGTTCTGCGATATTATTTCATTTGATAAATGGTGGAGTATTGGATTTTGTTGGTAGGTACTTTTGCAACTTGAACAAACGTTGAAGTATTATTGGGTAAATTATTACACAACGGCAAATTATTACACAACAGTAAATTATTACACAACGGTTTAATATATACTATCTACGTAGAAGGGCTGGTTCTGGGGGTTGCTAAACCGAACCCAAAGCCAACAGGTACTACAGGTAGTAGGCATTTTAGTGGACTGAAAAATGATGGAGATCTCAGCATGCAGGTGGTTGAAAGCGCTTAAGCAGACAACAATTTGGACGAAGTTTGAGTAGGTATCACAATTCGTTCGATTTTCTAGGAGAGTTAATAACTATTACTTTTACACTACTACTGCAGATTTTAAAGGTGCTGTGAAAGTAATGACCTAAAAGATATAACAGGTTTTGATGGACGAGAATGTGCTCAAAAATGGCTTCTTGTTTGTAAATGTTGGGGTTATCTTCCGAAATACGGGACGCTATCTAGATCCATTCTTGAAACAAGAGCCCCCTCCAAAGCCTTCCAAGTACAGCCTCACCATGAAACACTACCATTCCACTAGATGGCGGCAAGATGGATGAGTGAACCCAGTAACCGCAAAGCCCGCCCTTACAACTGTGGAGTACCACCTAAAAGGCTCCCGACAATAATCTTTCTTTCCAGTGCTCGATTCGAGGTTCTGCTCTGGAAGTATCACTATTATGGCAGACCATTTGCAACTAAATAATGTACACTTACTCACTGTTCAAGCTCAAAAAGCTACAAAGACACTTTTCAGGACATCAAGATTCATAGGCCTGCTTTTGGATGTTTATGATTCGGTGTGAACAAATACGTGCAGCGTGATTGATCTATGAAGAATAGTTGCCTACTGAATTAATATAATTAATATCGATTCACACTTGAACTCCTCTTCCTCCCATCTTTAACTATCAATCCTAACGTAACATAAAGTCCGCAGACATAAACCAGAAGAACCAAAACAAAACAGGAGTTAGGCAACTATAGTTGAGCTAAATTTGAAAATTTGATCAGTAACACAATTGTGGAATGCTGTGAATTCATGGTTAACAACCTGAATGAAACCGGGTTTCAGTCTGTTGTTTATTGGGCGACGGTGACGTTTCTGCAAAGAGAAATGACCCAGGTCATGGCAGAATAATTATTTTATTTAATAATTATTTAATTTTCGCCACGTTGAAAACCGACTAAAAAGTATGGGATAATTTCTCGCCTTGTAAGGATTAAAGTGAAAACCATACACAGCTGCTCCCTGCACTCCTTACTGCATGCACCCCAGGTTTCTCATTTTAATCTTATAAGGATAGAAATTATTTTACACTTTCTAGTCCGTTTAAAAACACGGTTTTTAAGAATACTTTTTTAGTAACTATATTTTTGCTTTTATGTCTTGTACGCTAAATGTCTTATAAGAGGGTACCTAATTAATTTATGTGTTTTTCATGAGTGATTCATGTATTGTCATCAAAGATAGATTACTATGTAAAATTTCGGCTCAATTGGACATCGGGAAGTGGGCGAAAAATCTATTATAGGATTTGAACTGACAGAAAAGAAAGCGAGTTAATACGTTATCAGAAATTTAATAATACTTTATTTCGTGTGTGTTTGCATGATTCATACATGAATAATTGTGATCCAATATAGATGGCTGTGCAATTTTTCAGCTCAACTGGACGTCGGGAAGGGGCGAAATCTTTTTTAATATTTGTATCAGACTGACGAGTTAGGTAATAAAAAGCGTAATAAAAGTAGGATGAAGTAGACGCCCTAGTGTGTTGTACCTGTGACGTTTTTCTGGCCACTCCGGCAGAAAAGTCGCCCAACGAACAACATGGACTGCGAAAACCGGTACTCTCATTCGACTGAGCAACATGCATATCGTTAGTCAACTGGGGTAAATCAACAATAATCTTCATAAAATCATTGTCCAAAAGCTCAACTCCGCGTCACTCGACAACCGAGCGAGGATGGTTTGTCATTCCAGTCAGCAGCTCGAAACAAACAACACAGTGGATTTGACGGAGATAATATCCATCCGCCCCAATTCACTTAACCCGCTCACAGTAATGAGCGTATACCAGACTTTCAAACCCTTCAGGTTGAAACTCAATTTCATAACACAAAGTCCGTAGACTGCGTTTGGGGGTTAGGGTCTGTCTATGCATACTAGCAACTTCGTCCCTTTTCCGTTTTGATCGTTCACGGTTAGGGATCACTGCGAGTTTTGCAGAGTGGGAATACTCGCAACCGCCTGTTCAGAGCAGGAATGGAGGTTTTATAGGTAGGTGGTCAAACACACGTCAACTGTCCTGCACATCCCTTACATTGGACACCGGAACGAAATACAGTCCAATCTTGTACGACAGATAAGGGGCCGACAAGCTGGAGGATTAGCGGAAATTCCAGACTACCTACCGACGGTTCCATTCAAACAACGGAAGGTCATAATAGGGCAGAAAAACTAAAATTTCCATATTTATAAGTACAAAAAAATATTTATTCTATACAAGAATATCATTAATATAATTAATATAGGTATTATTAAATAACTGTAAGTAAACAATGATACCACTCAACATTATACGTTTAAGAATGTTTCCAATGAGACAAGGAGAAGGCCAGCTACGTGACATGAGGGGCGCAACCAGGTAGCCTCCCTCCATCGATCCTCCAACGGTTTCAACCGCCGTTGGATGACCAGGGGAGGGCAGAGGCGCCTTTATAAGGCGCCCTCCTTGCCCTGCTCGTCATTCTACCAATCTCACTCGAACTCAACACCTTCTCCTCGACCTCGCCTTTCTCCTTGGCTTTATCCTTTATCCTCGACCTTTGGGGCCTGGCCAATGCGGTGTAACCTTTCTGGGCATATCCTCTGGTATCCAACGTGGGGGTAACCTTTCTCGCCTAGCCAATGTGGTGTAACCTTTCTGGATACTAGCTATGTCGCACCCGTGCTCTCCATCTCACTCTCGCTTTTCCAAGCCTCACCTTCCTCAATCTCCTTATCATCACACGTTGTAAGGTAGGATAGAGAGTTAGAAGCATCAAGCTCTTCAAATGTTGGACCATCGAGATTGGACTGTACATAAATTATGATAAGTACAAATGGGTACTTAGTAGATAAGAAACGATGAATCAAGAAATGAAGTCCATATACAACAAAACTGTTGTGTCTGCTTAATGGAAGTTATTTTTCTAAACATCATGCCAGGGCAGAGTGGAATATGATTTTTTTTAGGTCAATAATTGCTTTTCAGGCTGGCAGCAACGTTTACTCTATTGCGGATCTGTGTTTGTTAAATATGTCCTTGATCGGTATTTCTATTTCGATTGCACATTGGCCAATTAAAATGTGAAAGATGCGTCTTCGAGCGAGTAAAACTAATTAAGCGTAACATTCCACATCCGTTCCAATGATTCGGAGCTGCTACCACCCAGTTGACAATTTTTGTTTTATATGCGGAATTTTTCCCTATATTTACCACGTGTATATTGTGTTTTATTGCACCTATCAAAACATACAAAAACCTAACTCCTGACTTCGAAAGCAATATTATCATGTACCGTGGTTGTTTAGGTACAACCTTGCAAACACAAACACTTTCAACCAAGCCACACATCACAAATAAAATTTTGTTGTACAGTGTGGAAGGACATATCAATACTTGGAAGATGAAAGTTGGAGAAATGCAATCACCGAATGGCATACGGTAATGCAGGTACTGTAATAAAGTATTAGAGGTAGTACCCAAAAAGGCAAAAAAGTCTCATCTCTTTGGAAAAAATGTTTCATTGCTTGAAAAAAAGTTGCATTTGACAGGATAATGCCATGCATGAGTTATGTGCTGGCAAGGATATATCTAAAACCTGCTAGCTATATCTAAACCTTATCGAAAAATGTAACTGCATAACCCTGAGAATTTCACTGAAAATTGTGCAACTAAACTGGAGATAGTATAAGCTTGGCAAGGATTTCATGTCTGCGAAGAGAAAATACTGATGACAATGATACAGGCGGACAAATCATTTGTTGAAAGAAGAAAGTCACGCCTCGAGTTTGAACTTGGGTTGTCAGAGCTCCCGGGTCAAAGGGACAAGGTGAAATCAATTTTGAAGAGAGTGTTTTTAGGTGCTTCTAGATTAGGATTGATATAACTCGCCCCTTTAACGAAATCTTTGACAGAAAGCAAGTTACTGTACAGCGTATTTTTCACTGGGTTATTATTGGTTTTCAATGATGAACCTTTAGAATCGAGCATGAAAAAAATAAATAAAATAAATAAATGTAACCCCTCCCTCCATGTGACGGTTTCCGTTTCAAGGTATGTGGAACCCGAAAATGGAATTTAAAAAAATTCTGTCAGTCCCAAAATGAATGAAATTTTATTTGTAGGTGGTGACATTTGGGGTCTAGTTGGTCCGCGAAGCTCGGCGCTGCTGTAGGTCATTTCCTACGTATTAAATATAGGGGTTGAAGTTTCCCGAAACTTTCAATATTATGGTAGCTTTTCTTTTACGTTTTAAATTGATCTCGAACTTGGGAATTTTTTGAGACCCCCCCCCCCCCCGGGAGCATTCTACGGCAGTTCGTTTGCACCGAAAAGATTCAACATGATCGTGAATGAAACGGTATAAATCCGACACAGATATCACTACTAGGGAACACCTGATAATCATGGATGGCTATACGAAGTCGAATTGGTTGTTCTGTGATATTATTTCACTGACGAATGATGGGTCTTTTGGATTTGGTTGATAGGTACCTACTTTTGTAACTTGAACAAACTTTATGCTTCATGGATAACAAAAAATAATTAATGGCTGAATTGCTGAATCCTGCGCTTTTTTATGAAACTGTAGGTTCGTTCGCAGTACAAATCGCGACTCTGTTCCGAACTCGAGGAGTTCTGGAAAATGGCCGCCTCAGGTTCTGAAAGGGGTTCCGAATTCCGCAACACTACGAACGCTCAGTGAATCTGGAACTGTCAACGTTACTAGAGGACAACCTGCGTCTTTCGTGGATGAAATACAAAAAACGCTGCAAAGTCCTTGTCACATGGATTTATTATTCTGCTGGACATACCTATAGAAATGCTGGCTGTTTATTTATTGTTTCTTCCATGTGCCGTAATTTAAATAGCTGTTTGTGATGGTTTCCACCAATTTTGGCCCCCAAAACACAAATTAGGCTCGGCTTTTCTTTTAAAAACATCATCTTTGATCATTGCTAGTGCCATTGTCTTGATTCACCTGTTGACACCTTTTCTAGTGTTATTAAAGAAATTGGTGGTAATTTCAGACAGTTTTCCGAGGTTTTTGACAAAAAAAAAGAAAGAATTTTGGAAGCTGAACCTTCGTTAGAACCTCAATTTTCCACTCTTTGGCCAAAATCGACTTCATATTCGGTCATCTCGTCCCAAAAAACATGGAAAACGATACCTCAAAAGCGCATGTTACTAAAACTCAAAAAACACAAAAAATACCTATTTTATACCCATTTTTCACTCTTGGATATAATCCGATCGGGCTGAAAAGTTTCGGGACAGATCTAGGGCCCAAATGGAACATGTGTGCGAAAGAACGAATTTTTAGACCATAAATGAAGTAGGTAGTTACGCATGATGCGGCGGACGGACATTGCATTTTCTGAATCTAAGCACCTTGAAACGTAAAAGAAAAAATTTTGAGGGGGGGTTATACAAATTGTTTGCTGAGCGATTACATAGGTGTATTATTCACAGAATAATAAACCAAAACACAAAAAATACCTACTGTACTTTTTTACCCATTTGGTTTATTATTCTGTGAATAATACACCTATGTATTCGCTCAGCAAAAAATTTTCACAGAATAATAAACCAAAACACAAAAAATACCTACTGTACTTTTTTACCCATTTGGTTTATTATTCTGTGAATAATACACCTATGTATTCGCTCAGCAAAAAATTTTTATAACACCCCCTCAAACTTTTTTCTTTTCCGTTTCAAGGTGCGTAGATTCCAAAAATGCAATGTCCTTCCGCCGTCCGCCGTACGCCGTCCGCCGTATCACGTCTACAGGCTTCATTTTCGGTCTAAAAAAGTCGTTCTTTCGCACACATGCTCCATTTGGGCCCTAGTTGTGTCCCGAAACTTTTCAGCCCGATCGGAATACACCCAGGGGTGTTATGAGTGAAAATGTGTATAAAAATAGGTACTTTTGGTTTATTATTCTGTGAATAATACACCTATGTAATCGCTCAGCAAAAAATTTTTATAACACCCCCTCAAACTTTTTTCTTTTCCGTTTCAAGGTGTGTAGATTCAAAAAATGCAATGTCCGTCCGCCGTCCGCCGTACGCCGTCCGCCGTACGCCGTCCGCCGTATCACGTGTACAGGCTTCATTTTCGATCTAAAAAAGTCGTTCTTTCGCACACATGCTCCATTTGGGCCCTAGTTGTGTCCCGAAACTTTTCAGCCCGATCGGAATATACCCAGGGGTGTTATGAGTGAAAATGTGTGTGAAAATAGGTACTTTTTGCGTTTTAGCAACATTTTGGTAACATGAGCTTTTGAGGTATCGTTTTCCATGTTTTTGGGGACGAGAAGATCGAATATGAAGTCGATTTTGGCCAAGGAGTGGAAAATTGAGGTTGTACCAGATGTTCAGCTCCCAAAATTGATTTTTTATGAGTCAAATACCTGCGAAATCACCATCAATTTGTAGAATAACACTAGAAAAAGTGTCAACACGTGGATCAAGACGATTAAATGATGGCACTACCAATGATCAAAGATAATTTGAAAAAAAAAAAAAGATCGTACCTACCTAATTTGTGTTTTGGGGGCCAAAATTGGTGGAAACCATCAGAAATAGCTATTTCAATTATTTCACATGAAACAAACAATAAATGTACAGCCAACATTTCTGTAGAATAATAAACCCCATGTGACAAGGACTTTGCAGCGTTTTTGCGTTTTAGTAACATGTTGGTAACACGAGCTTCTGAGATATCGTTTTCCATGTTTTTGGGGACGAGAAGACCGAATATGAAGTTGATTTTGACCAAAGAGTGGAAAATTGAGTTCTACCAAATGTTCAGCACCCAAAATTGATTTTTTATGAGTCAAAAATCTGCGAAATCGTCTGAAATCACCACCAGTTTGTAGAACAACACTGGAAAAAGTGTCAACAGGTGGATCAAGACGATTAAATGGCAATAGCAATGATCAAAGATAGTTTAAAAGAAGAAAAAAAAAAAGAGCGTACCTACCTAATTTGTGTTTTACGGGCCAAAATTAATGGAAACCACCAGAAATAGCTATTTCGATTATTACGCATGAATGAAACAGAAATGAACAGCCAACATTTCTGTAGGTATGTCCAATAGAATAATAAACCCATGTGACAAGGACTTTGCAGCGTTTTTCTCTTTTTCCTTCACTGTGCTATGTTGACGCGGAACACTACACGACGCAGCTCGCTGTCTCGTCTCTGCCCAGCTGAAATGTAATCACCTACCTACTCGCCCCATCGAAGTAGCTCGGCCGAGTACTCCACCGACTACTCGGCCCAGCTACTCGGTAGGTGTAATTAGGCTGGGCGACGGGGAGACGTGTGCTTCTTTAACCGCTCTGGCGATCGGTTAGTGGCAGTGGACGTCTCTCCGTCATCATCAGCCGCTCGTCCGTAAAGGGTTCTCGGTAGGTGGTTACGGACCCTTTACGGACGTTGAGGGAGAGACGTCCACTGCCTCGCGTCTCCGTTAAACGGTTGACGGGGAGGTGAATGTGGTACACGTCTCTCCACTGCTCGTTCATAAAGGGCTCGTAAGTATGTTTCTACGGGGGTATCCTCAACGGAAAGGCAATGGAGGGTTGTGCTTCCTTAGCCTGTCCGTTAACCATCCGCCATCAGTCAAATGTGTTACGGAGTAATCACGGATCATTGGAGGAAGGGCACGGAAGCATTAAGGATAGTGAAGGGTGGGCTACAGAAAATCCACGGAAGAATCACTTAGGGCGGTATTCATAGTCCTCACTTTATTAAAAGTAAATGCTTAACTGTACAAATAAGGAAGCAATGGCCACTTGGGCTATTCATAGTCAGTGATAAAGCAAATGCTTAAGCCTTCCTTAAGCATTTCCTTTATTCCTATTTCATAGAAAATAAGTAAAGTAAAATCTTTACTTTCGAGCCAAAATAAGTACCTAGAAAAAACCGAGGTACGTCGAAAGGTACCGTGAGCATTTCCTTATTGATAGTTTGCACTGTTCTCTTTTCATTTCTGTCATCTTTTCAGTGTCGGCACTTTCGTTTCTTTTCCCAAGTATTCCGGGTTTTTTATTTTGATACGATGGGTTACCAAATACTCTGCTACTTTGTATACGGAGCCAAAGAGCGAAATAATGCGTCGGAAAGGAGTTATAGGCCAAAAACCGAAACAGTTACCGAAAATCGACGATTTTCTCAAGATGGCTGCGCCCGCGGAGCATAATATCAACAATCCAGAAATACCCGACCATTGCAGAAAACCCCTCTTTTTCGTTTATTATTTTCGATAATGAACCATTAGAATCCAGCATGAAAAAAAAAAAAACCAGTTTAACCCCCCCTCCCCACCCTCCCCCCCACCCTCAACATTTTATGGTTTCAATTTCAAGGTACGTAGAATCCAAAAATGCAATAAGAAATTACTGTCCGTACGTCGTACTTCGCCCTTTCCTTAGTTACCACGAACCAAAATTAATGAAATTTGGTTTGTAGGTCCCGTTTGGGCTGTAGTTGGTCCTCGAAGCTCGGCGTTACTGTCACTCATCTCTAAGGGGTTCAAAATAGGAGTTGAAATTTTCAGAACGCCGTAGTTCGAAAAGTTTCAATAGAAGGGTATGGTTTTTTTACGTTTTAAATTGATGTTGAACCAAAGCATTTTTTGTGACCACCCTGAGCATTGCATGACCAGCCGCTCGTCAATGAAACCGAAAACCTTCGTCACCATGATCGTGATGAAACGGTATAAATCCGGCCCAGATATCATTGCTAGGGATCACCTGATTATAATCAAGTCGAGTTGGCTGTTCTGTGATGTTATTTCATTCGAAAAATGGTGGATCTTTTGATTTCGTTGGTAGGTACTTTTGGAACTTGAACAAACGTTATGCTTCACGAATAACAACAAATAATTAATGATCGAATTATTTAATCCCACGCATTTTTATGAAATGTAATTCCCGGGCTGGCTCCAATACTCAATTTAGGGCTTTCCTGTGGTGGGTGGGGGGGGGGGGGGGGGGCACGAGGGTAGGTACTGACCACAGGAAACGGTGATCTACGCAGATCTATAATGGTAAATTATTACACAACGGTTTATTACACAAGTTTACCTTACGCTTCGTGAATAACTACAAATAATTAATGACTGAATTATTGAATCCCGCGCATTTTTATGAAACTGCAATTCTGTGATACTGCAATAATTTTGACTTGAGTAAAGATTTTTCTTTACTTCACAGAGTAATGTCTATGAAAACAAAATCAGATAAAGCATTTCCTTAAGAAATTATTTTACTTTCAGAAGTAAAGTATTATTTTTACTTAAGTTAGGACTATGAATTCGGCCTTTAAGTTATGAAGGAAGGGCACCGCCAGTGAAGGGTGGGCTACAGTACATCTAAAGCCGGCGCTACACGATGCGTCGAATGTTGGGCCAAACGTTCGACCGTATCGACGAGTGACTCGAGCAAAGGCCCCAGTCACGCGGTGTTGTCGGTGGTGGCAAATGTTTGATCCAGTGCGATCCAGGTCGAGCCGTAGGGAGTTTTTTCATAATTTTTAATAAAGTTGTGTGTGTAAAGTTTTTTATAATGGAAACGGATGATGAAGATTTTGCAGCGATTGCTGCAGCACAGTTGTTACCTACTTATTTCGTGTACCGAATTGTTGTTGAAGCGAAGGAAACCAAGAAGAAGAAGGTGGTGGATGTTATCCCATAATAAATCCAGAGAACGGTAAGTGGTGAAAAGTTTTCGTGTTTTTGGTATATTATTTTTCATAGAGAAGTTAAGTCAGTAGGCAACAATCGGTCGGTTTTCTCAATTTCCAATCAAAGCGCGGACAAATTTTCAATCATGCAACATTACCAAATGAGCGAATTTTGGAAGACCCTGTTATTTTTTAAAGATTTTTAGCAATTTCTAACAATAAAAACCAAAATGTGAAAACTTGCTTGTGAACCAAAAAAGCTGATCTTCGAATTCATCCTTACCTATCCGATTCTTGATTTTTTGGCGAAGGAACGGAATTTCTTAGTTAGGAATTTCTTAGGAGTTAGAATTACTTAATTACTTATTTACAATGACGTTATTCATTAATATTATCAGGTGCAGCGGCTCAGATATGCTGAATAATCTACTGAGGGAACCGTCTGGAAAATTTGAAAACTTTTGCCGTATGTCAGCAGAAGATTTTGAGTGCCTATTGAATAAAATTGGATCAATAAAATCACTGCGCTACAAACTACAAACTGAACGCCGAGTCGTGTGGCCGACCCTCCGTGTTCGAAGAAACGAGCCTCCTACGTTCCCGCCAATATTGGACCCATCTTTTTCCTTTGACTTGGGTGCAAGTACCGCTCTCAGAGCGATCGCCCTCCAACGCCAACGTTGGACGCTGGCCGTTGGACGCTGGACGTTCGAAGGTCGGCCACACGATGCTACCAGTCACCAAGCGTCCAACATTGGAAGGTGTTGGTAGCATCGTCCACGGATAGTTACGGGAGTCTCATGGGTTACCGAAACTTCAAGGACAATCAATGGAACGTTAGTGATGCTCCACGGAAGAATCAACGCTGAGTCAGTGAAGGTGTGAAGGAAGGGCACGGACAGTCAAAGGTGGGTTGGAGAAAATCTAGGGAGAGCTCACGGGAAAATCATGGATGGGCTACGGGGATGGCGAAGGAGTGTTACGGGATTGTCCAAGGGTGGGGCTATGACGATCCGTACAAAGTCACGGTACAACCACCGGCAAGCGACGGAACGTTGAAGGATTAACACGGAAATCGCTACACTTTTACGGGGATTTTCGGGGCGCTTCCGTGAAAATGACCATCCGTTGATTTTACCTAAATAGTACACCACGGAAACCACGGGTGTTTCCGTTGACGATCCTTCAACAATACAGAGGTTACGGATAAATTTATACAGTGCATCCGTGACCGCATAATATTTACGGATGCACCACTTCTGAGGGTGATTCCGTGAACTGTCACTTAGTGCCAATCCACGGGGGCGCGTCCTTTGTTTTCCTATGTAATCGCTCAGCAAAAAATTTTTATAAAACCCCCTCAAAATTTTTTCTTTTACGTTTCGATGTGCGTTAATTCCAAAAATGCGATGTCCGTCCGCCGTACGCCGTATCACGTGCACCGGCTTCATTTTCGGTCCAAAAAATTCGTTCTTTCGCACACATGCTCAATTTGGGCCCTAGCTGCGTCCCGAAACTTTGCAGCCCGATCGGAATATACCCAGGGGTGTTATGAGTGAAAATGTGTGTAAAAATAGGTACTTTTTGGGTTTTAGTAATATGTTAGTAACATGAGCATTTGAGGTATGGTTTTCCATGTTTTTGGGAACGAGAAGACCGAATATGAAGTCGATTTTGACCAAAGAGTGGAAAATTGAGTTCGACCAAATGTTCAGCTCCCTAAATCGATTTTTTATGAGTCAAAACCCTGGGAAATCGTCTGAAATCACCATTAATTTGTATAATAACACTGGAAGTAGTATCAACACGTGGATCAAGACGATTAAATGGCACCACCAATGATCAAAGATAAATTGAAAAAAAAGGAGCGTACCTAATTTGTGTTTTAGAGGCCAAAAATGGTGGAAACCATCAAAAATAGCTAATTCAATTATTTCCCATGGAGTAAACAATAAATTAACAGCCAAAATTTCTGTAGGTAGTCCAATAGAATAATAAACCCATGTGACAAGGACTTTGCAGCGTTTTTTCATTCATAACACCCGTGGGTATATTCCAATCGGGCTGCAAAGTTTCGGGACACCACTAGGGCCCAAATGGAGCATGTGTGCGAATGAACGAATTTTTAGACCGAAAATGAAGTAGTTATGCACGATGCGGCGGACGGACATCGCATTTTCTGAACCTACGCACCTTGAAACGTAAAAGAAATAATTTTGAAGGGGGTGTTATAAAATTTTTTACTGTGCGAATACATAGGTGTATTATTTGCAAAATAATAAACCAAAAATCCGGCTGGGTTAGCTTTGATAACCATTTCCCTCCTACTCACCAGAGCGCTCTTGCGTAGCTGTCCCCACAGTTCGAGAAAAAACCCCGAACTCCAGAACTGCGTTCGGAACGTGTTCCGGACTTGGAGAAAAAATTACTGTGAACAGTGAACTCAAAACTAGAACTCCAAACGCCTGTTCTGCGAACGCTATAAACACTAGGGCGCCTGCGCGGAACTTGTTAGAAATGTCTGGAACTGTACGGAACTCCACTGCGAACGAAGCTTGTAATTCCGGCTCCAGTACTCGACTTAGGGGTTTCCTGGGGGGAGTTCGAGGGTGGGTACTGACCACAGAAGACAGTGATCTTCGCAGAAGGGGCATCTATACAGGTAAATAATAAACCGCTGTGTAATATTTTGCAGCGGTTTTTTCATACAACCAGAATTGAGTCTACCGAAGGTGAACTGCAGGGGAAACAAATCTAAATTCAGACTACATAATGCCTGTCTTTAATTGGCAAAGAGCAAAACCAAATATATTACAGTTTTGATGCCGCAACTTTTTTGAACGACTCCGGTTTTCTAAACCAGTTTATAGATTTGTTTTTCACTATAGAAATATTGTTGGAAAACTCATAACCCCAAGGATGCTTGGCCCCTTCATGATGAACCCCGCTTTGAATATTTTTTCGATCTGGGGGTTTGAACAAAATTCTATTTCTACCTACTTAAGAGAGCGGTCAGCCAAAATTTACAAATTAACAAAATATAGTAAGTTTTAAATAGCTTTATAGTACGAAATAAATCTAACAACTGCAACAATAAGGCAAGCTGTTCCATGGAAGAGCAAGCCTATAACGTTTGTGTGGGAACGATTGACTGTGGAATCCGCTTCCAAGCCATATTTACAGCTCTTTATTGTCAATGGCTTTCCCTATCCCTCTTTCCTTGGTGTCAAGCTATACCCATTTTTCATCTATCGACCGTTTAGGAATCGGAGTATAGAAAGTAAACTCCAATTCAACCCAAGATTGTGAGAAAAAGCCATCGTGATCTGGAAACAACACCAACCACTCAGTCGCTCCCACTCACACTTAGAGACTCGAGCAGCCTCGAGGGATCAACCTCGTTGATTTTATATTGCCTTTCGACTTTTTTCTCCCGATCGTCAAGATTTTTTTATTGGGCTTTCTCGAGTCTCGTCGTCACTCCGAGAAGCTCAACGGTCTGAGAAGGGGATTTTTCTCACTTCCTGAGCCCATTCTTTTCCCAGACCGATAAAAGGGTCGAGGGATTGTCTAGCATGAATCTCTGAGCAGATACTTGGCTCCTCTTCAATGACCTCATTAGGAAGTGATAATCGTAATAATATTTCACGGTCTCCCTGATCACCTCTTATCTTCGTTGTAGACACCACTTGGTAGTTTACCGATAGCTGGCTCAATTTTCCGCCGTTCCTCTACCATTTGGCCTCTCTATACCGGAAGAAGTGAATCATTTAGACACTAATAAATTCATACTTTATAGGGTATCTCATTTAAAGTACTCATAATTAAAGTAATTTTCAACTGTGGATGAGATACTGCACTGCAATGAGATACTGTGGATGACTGCATGAGCGACACAGCCTGTGAAACTTGATAAGGTCGTTTAACACTGTTCACCACCGTTTACCATCCAACCGGTTCATCTAAATCAACTAAGGGACTATGTAAAATAACGGCTGCAAATATGCCAAAACCTAAAAAGCTACAAATCATCCCCCAACGTTCCTGACTCTCTGCACATAGATCACCCTTCTGTTTGCATCACTTATCTGTAAGAAGAACACCGCAAACATCTGTAAGATCTGCAAACATATGAAAGAGCGGGCTTACACTGAGCTGGAATAATGATAATATTCTTAAAGTTAATAATGATAATATATTTAACTTTGTCTGTGCAAGAGCAAACGTTTTTTCCCTAGAAATCCAATCGGTTCATGAAGGAGCGACAGCAGACGTAGACTTCGTTACTTGAATTCTGAAACGTAAATTTCAAACGGGCATTGATTTCGGAGGAGAACTTTTTTGGTTCATGCATGGAAACGCTTCTCTGCCGTCAGTAGGTAGTAAGTAAAGCAATAACAGCACCTGTGGAAGACGGTAGGTGTAATACAGTTACCTGATTGTCTGCTACAACAAAGATACCTACATACATCTTTGGGCGAACGGTTTGACTTTGAAAGAACAATAAATTTCAAATCATGTTTTGGGTAAAAACTATTACCGGGCATCGATCGAAAATTTCTACGAGAATCCAGTTTGGCGTCGTTAATGTCTTGCAGGTTAACCTAGCGGAAAACATCGATGATGAATGTTTTTTGGAGGTTCTACCATGAGGACCTGACGGCTCTGTACGGAGAGGAGCTTTTTTGTCTGGAATAAACCTTTTAAGTTCGCCTTATTTCCCCGGAGCACCAATCGGGGACTATACCTTTTCATCTTTCGAAGTGCCTTTTCGTTCGCAGGAATTTCAGTGTTTGCATCTGTCACAAAAAATGGCCACGTGTCGTGGTGGGGAAGGGGTACCTATAATAAGTTGTGTCATTACTACGACGTCAAAGAACGCCGAAGGGAGAGGAGTTTCTTCCCCTAAGCTGCGTGAGGAAAGGTTCGGTCTCGAATGAATGAAGATTTTTACTTTTACATTAAACAACTACGCCGCTGATTTTCTGAAAGTGGCAGTTCACTGGGTCGTACTGTCATCTATGTATTTGAAGAAAATCAATTAGTGTATCCACTTCCGAGCACTCTCCACCGAACAGATATATGCCAGCAAAATTAGTGATGTTCTCACGGAAGTGGCGGTAAACGAGAAGAAACAACAAAATTCACTAGGTGCCCACCACAATCGATCGATTATGTCTGCTGGAAGTGCCTTCGAGTACAAGCAGGGGCGTTGCGTCCATAATACCACTGCCCCGGCACCCAAAAACACTAAAAAGACCAACCATTGTTCAGTTGGCATCTGAATTTCCTTCTGTACACTGTACCTAGCATTTTTCAAAAAGTTCAACAGCGACTCGCCAGATTTCTCTGGCTATGGATATTCAATAATCTAGCAGAGGATCCATGGTGGTTCCTTCTTGTTAGCTCCAAAGAGCAAGCATGTTATCGGAATAAAGCGACAGTAATCGATGTCCTGCAATCGAAATCGAAACCTAGGCTCCTGAAACTGGCAGGTATGTCCTGGTACCTAGTGATCCCATGGCAACCGAGAAAGGTGGCCCGTCCGCACATGCTCAGTTGAGTAAAAATGTTGTTCGCCACGCCCCTTCGGGCCCTGTCCCCAGAATCTGATTTCCACCTAAAAATCGTTCATTTCACAATCGATTCGATCCCTTCAATTGTGACGGTATATGGGAATCCCGTCCATATTGGAGCCGGGCTCTTCCCGATCTTTTTGACACGCGGCTGAAAGGGCGGTCGATTCGTTTCTTTGATTCGTGGACACGAATCGTCAACTCCTGGACGCATTGGTTATAATCAAACCAGTGTCTCCGGGGGTAGCTGTCACACTGCCTCTCTACCTTTCTTGAGGATGGAGAGGGGGAAACTACGCTGTATGGGCGGCAAGTTAAACCCCTCATCCATTACATGGTAGCAGAGTGTGGTTGGTGGGTACGTGCTGGATTTTATCCTCGGTACCCTCTCCACTTTATCATTTTGATAGCTTTTCCAGAAGGAATAGTTCTGAGGTTTTCCAGAGAATCCTCTTTTTAATAACCCTTTGTTTTTATGAATATGCACTTTGGCCATTCAATTATCTTTTATAGCTCTAAATTTTTCCCTTTTATTATTCCTCATCAAATCGAGCTATTACTCTTAAGACTATTATGCCTGGCGTTCAATGCCACCCAATTGTATTTTTTGTCTCTTTTTTCCAGGTGTTCCATCTTATGATGGGGGTTAGTCACCTAGAGGTTGTTCAGATGAACTTTCCTGAACCAGAACCTCTGACAACTATTTTTTTCCTCCTATTTGTGTCCAAGTCCGCCAAGTGATATATTTATAAGGAGCTAAGTTCTCCACCAGTAACCATTCTCAGTAGCACCATTACGATGGAAGCTATCAGCTTTGGAGTTTTTCAGATGAACCTTCCTGAATCAGAACTCCATGCTACTTTCAGTCCCGTGTCGCTATTATCTTCACATAATTCTTCTTCAAAGAAGTATGTTTTTAAGGGGAGGAGTGTGACGGTATATGGGAATCCCGTCCGTATTGGAACCTGGCTCTTCCCGATCTTTTTGACACGCGGCTGAAAGGGCGGTCGATTCGCGGAAACGAATCGTCAACTCCTGGAGGCATTGCGTTATAATCAAACCAGTGTCTCCGGGGGCAGCTGTCACACTGCCTCCCTACCTTTCTTGAGGATGGAGAGGGGGAAACTACGCTGTATGGGCAGCGTAGTTAAACCCCTCATCCATTACACAATTCAATTTGTCATCTCGATACGAGATTCTTCTTCTTCCGATTTGTTATTGTCGTCTCTGAATCACATTCGCTTTCTCTGTTGAGTCGTTGTCAGTTTTCAATTTTTTGCGTAAAAGTTTGTGCGTTTCGCGTTTGTTCCGGTTCCAGTGACAGAATTGTATCTGTCCTGTTTGCTGTTTGTGATAGATCGGTTTATGGATAGATCCGCTTCTAGCCAAGCTTCTCCATTCAAGTAGGTACCGGCCGGCCGGCCGGCCGGCTCTTTTATCTTACTATATTTTGGTAACACATGAATTCGGTGGCTAAGTTGCAGTAGAAATTGTCGACTTTTTCGTACGACGACAGAGCTGAATATCACTGTATCAGTAAATAAGAGAAGGATGTCGTTGCCTTGGGATATTTTGTAGACAAATCTGTTGGTTTTGTGTTCTGGTTTGGTGCCCCACCGTTTTCAGACCCCACGCACAGCTACTGAGTATACGTAAATAACAAGGAGGCAATAAGGCATTAGTTCTGGCTTCCAGCCAAACATGCCGCTGCTGTCACCTGGCGTGATGAGACTTGTTCCCATTGGTTTCAGCCCCAGCATCTGTCAGAACTGTACTTCTTCTGTTTATATCCACTTATGCTTACATTTTTCTGACAAATAACTTTGTACTTACCTAACTCTACTGAGTAATGTTTCACTTTGTAAAATGGGCTTGCCCCTATTTATAAATAAATAAATAAGCAAAGAACTCATCTAGAAGACAAAAAATGGTGGAGATTACACATAACATGTTAATGTCATAAACTTGAATGACCAAATGACAATTGTACCACAATATCCGCCATTTGGCTTCCACAGAATACAAAATTATTCGTCGAACTATCGATGCGACAAGCTCGCGACAGTTGCGCATAAAACTCTGAAATGATATGGGTCACCATAGATTCTGTAATCGCGTACTTATCTAAGCTACATATATATTACCAGGAGGCAATGGTAGGAAGCATGTTAAGACGCGTCAATAATGGCACTGTGAAGTCAATGATTTCCGACAAGGATCATACAAATTTCGAATACAGTACATAGCTAAACAGCTACATAAAGGGACATGAGCCAATTTAGTTGTATACAAGTGACTGTACTACGTATTTGGATGCATGCAGTGTTCACGTGGATTCGCGTCACGTCCCGACGAAACTGATGGGCCTCTTCATCTTGAAGCCAGCCCTTTGCGGATTTCATTCATCCCTTGATACATAGAACCCACACCTCACCGTTTCCGTTTTTACCGTCAACAAAGTCCACTTTTATCGTCTCATTTTCATAGAAGTCGGGTCATGCCTCATACTTCGTTCCCCAGTTTTCTGTAGACGTTCGAGAAGCTTATTTAGAGCCTACTACTCGTTGTAGGTACAAGAAAATTGGTTCACTTGCTGGACTATTACCAATTTCGGTTAATATATTGATAACAAAACCTGCGGTAGAACCTACTGTTACCTATTTTGATATAAGAACCACTCGAACAAGATGAACGAACGGGGTTTGGATTGACTGAACTCACGATTGTCTGAACTCAACTGATCAGCACAGAACTGAATTGAATGCCAATGACCCAAAATAGAACTGTTATAATGGATTAACTTATTGCCCTACATAGCCCGAATCCTCAAGGCATAAAAGGAGGACCGTTGAAGATAAACCCTCAGGTGAAGATAAACTGGAGGTCGCAAGAAGACATCAGAAGAGGGCGAGACATCGCCCAGTGATCGACGCCACTCCGAAGTCATGAGGATAAGGGCTAGTGGGTTTTTAGTGAGTGAAACCTCACACAGCTGTGGAGTGCGGACCCTCCAAAGCGTGAGTCTTTTTCAAGATTTTCCCACTGTTTCACTCGAAAAAAAAGAAAGAAAAAAAGTGAATTTTTGATCGGAGCATGGTGGAGCTCGCTTTGCTACACTAATAACGTTGTCGTTGTCCTGATATTCAGTAGATGGAACAAAATCAACATTGCCATCACTGTGATGCCAAAATGAGGCTTTGACTGTTTCTCTAAACTGATGATTCACTCCGTTATTTCAATAATTGATTTCATAATGTTAAACCGGTGCTCAGTTTAGTAGGTTTGTTGTCATAATATTCATCAAGCTATCCACGCCGTCCCAGCCCCCTCGATTAATCTAACATTGAATCAATAAATTAATCAATCTGATTGTAATAAATAGCAAAAATCGAACACTGCTTCTTCAGTGTGATTCACAAGGATGCATGACGAGTTAGATGTTGATACAATCAATCAGTGACTCGTTTTATGGTTTCATTAACTGATTCATAATGATAAGCTGGTTTTTAATTTAGTATGTTTATTGTATTCATAACCCATACATAATTAGGTAGGTACTGATTTTATTATCTACCCCCCCCCCCCCCCCCCGAAAATTTAAAAACACTGAATCGGTTTCGATGAAATCTTCAGGGACCATGCAGGTTATGCTCCTGATGGCCTCACATTGTTAGATGTCAACCAGCAAAGCTTTTTCAGTGTGATTAATTATTATAGCGCTGAAGTTGGGGGCATTGTCGAGTTCCACCTTCAAGGCAGACGTTTTTGCGATGAATTTCACCAGGTCCCCGCAGATTACTTGTAAAGCAGAAGTTCGTTAACTAGTTCAAGGGCGAAATCTGTCAAGCGCGTTTCCAACAATTTCGTGGAAGGTCCGGTCGATGACTAACGCATCCCTGCCCATAATGAAGAGTAACTTTAATTAATGAACAAGCGGATAGCAATAAGATGGGGACGTGTTTCAAAGGCGAAGAGTGGAAAATCGCTGTCAATCCATTAAAACGTCGGTGGGCGGAGTAATGAGGCCGAGCCTTGACAGGCAGCCGAACGATTATCTTGAGGAAGAAAATCTAATAGATGTAGGCACTGAAGAGATCGGCAATTAGGACTTAGTGAAGGGATGAGGTCTAGGTAGAGGGTTTTGTGAGATGTTTGCAGACCAATCGCCGCCCAGGTTAGGCATTGGCAATTCCACTCAATATTTCCGAAAACGTTAACACCGAAAACGTTTGTGCGTAAAAAGTTCCTGTCATGCAGCATTACAATAGCAAATTTTCGAAGTTAACTCAGGAATGAGTACTTATCCAGGTACCTACTTAAATTATCCAGCATTTCCGATGATTCTGTTCAAAAACTTCGCCGTAACACGTCGTTAGGGCAACGTGTTAAAAATAATTATGGTTTATTGCGTTGAATTCCCACCCCATTCTTGTAAATGATAGGACTGAAATTACTCCAATATTGGGCAATATTTAAATTACAAACGTTGGCCTACATAGAAAACCATTTGGGCTACTGAAATCTCCTATTTCTGTCTTCATCTAACCTATACCATTTTAGGTGAATGTGTGATACTTGTTGATGATTTTTAGGTATTACTTGTTGAAGATTTTTAGGTATTAGTGAGGAAACCTTGAGGTTTTCATTGAAACTTTTGTAATAAGAAATATAAGAAAACCAGTGAGGAACATTATAACTGGGGGAATCACTCATGGGCATAAATGGTTGAGATAAAAATTATTAACACGAACTTACATCGTCAACAGTGTTCTTCGCACAAGCAGCCTCCTGAATTCCCTGAAAAAAAAGTAAAAAGTCCATAATTACGGAACACTACCAGAAATGCAAAACTTAATTAGTTAAACATTGTATAACATCGTGGAAATTTTTCCAATCAATTCTGAAAAAAACACTAGATATTAAAATTCAATAAGAACCACGAGGTTCACCTTTGAACTTCATCATTCAGGAAGGGCCAAAATAATTAGTAGTCAAGCGCCATTTCTTTTCAGCTGTCGGCTTTGGCTGTTTTTCATGCTGGAAACATGTACTTAATTGATTCGAAAGAAGCTTGACAAAGTGTAATATAATTGCTCCGCCATTGTTAAATCCCTCAGAAAATTGAAAAATGTTGCCGCTCTACAATGCGACAGTGTCGGGAATATTTGGGAGGACAGAATGGTAATTGGTTGGCATACAGAAGCTGAGCTTTTTTAGCGGCCCGTCATCGAGTTCTATATATAAGTACCTGTCTAAAGCCGATGTTTCGAACAATCCAGAAAGCTTTGTGTGAATTTTTTATTAGCATTTCAATGTGCTAAAAACACTTTACTATTAATTTCCTTGAATAAACTAATTTGCTTCTCATAACTAGGTAATATTACATACTTATCAGCTGCTTAAAGTTGAAAATCATTGTAAATTAAAATTGGCTAACCATTGGAACTGAAAGAATTGGTTTTCGTAATGCAGAAAAGTTGCAGGGAACAAAATTCCGAGCCGAGTGGGCCATATCAAGCTTTCAAGACTATCACGAAGTATAATTATAACTTCTGATGATTTTCGTAAGCTTCCTGATAGCCAATGACTACATACTACTTTCTCTTAGCAGGTACCTATTTGATGTAAAATATGAAAAACGCTGCAAATCACAACGGTTTATTATTTTGTACAGAATACCCTTCTGTTACAGATCACAGCTCTCTGTATAGATAACCCGTCTATATAATATAATATGTACTATTCTATACATATTATATAGATCGCAGATCCTCCGTAGGTTAGTAAATAACCCCGTACTCGTTACTAGGTACCTACCTAAATCACGAGTTGAATGTTGCTAAAATAATTCTGTCGATGACAAACAGTAACTAAAATTGCAAAAAGAAACGCAAATAACGGAAGTTCTGAAGGGAAATTGTTGATGTGGACTGAAAAAAGTTGCAAAAGTACCTACCAACAAACTCCAGCCCCTTCTACGTAGATGGTATAATGAACCGTTGTGTAATAATTTACCGTTGTCCTAATTTACCATTGCGTAATAATTTGCCCATCAATGATACTTCAACGTTTGTTCAAGTTTCACTACCTATCAACAAACTCCAAAAGAGCCATCATTTTTCAAATGAAATAATATCACAGAACAACCAAGTCAACTACATACTCAGTGAATATAATCATGCGCTCCCTAGCAATGACGATCTCGGGCCAATTCCCGATTGTAAGGGCGTTCCTAGTGATGATATTTGGGCTGAACGTATACAATTTCATTCACCCTGCTGTTGAAAATGCCTGTCGGTGCAAATTTCTGGGCCTTACTGTGAACGAACTCCCAAGTTCGAGAACTATTTAAAACCGTAAAAAAATTCGAGGAGATTTCAATCCCTATTTTTCGCCCCTTAGGGATGACTGACAGTAACGCCGAGCTTCGAGGACCAACTAGACCCCAAACGGGACCTATGAACCGAATTTCGTCAGTTTTGGCTCATGGTAACTATGAAAAGTGCTCCGTACGGCGTACGGCGGACGGACAGAAATTATTTTATTGCATTTTCGGAATCTACATACCTTGAAACGTAAACCATCAAATTTTGAGGGGGGGGGGTTAAAAATTATTTTTTTCATGCTCGATTCCAAAGGTTCATTATTGAAAATAATAAACAAAACCAACAGGTGAACCAAATTTTAAAAAACCCAAATGAAATGACCAAATTAGGTGTTTGCATAGGTATACATATGTATTTTAAAAGTTTTACTTAATACATATTAAAAATACTGACTGACCCCTTGGCTAAGATCTCCCCCCCCCCCCCCCCCCCCACCAACAGCTAAGGCCCTGGTAGAAGATCGTGAGAGGTGCGTGGACTGCAGTGTCATAGCAAATGGAGCGTTCAGCGCAGAAAGACTGAGAATCGCTGGAGTATACCGATATTTCACCAGGAATCCCTGGGCAACAAAGGCACAAATATCTCCGAAGGAACTCCATCAATGTCCGGCAGGTGGCCGTCAGTCTAACATCGGTCCGGGTGTCACTGTTCGTTTCTTTGGCATAGACTTTTTCTTCACTCTCTGAATACACGGCCTCTCGTTCCCCAGGGCGACAAGTTGGGGCAGGTGGCGAACTGATTGACGCGCCATCTGGCGTTCTCGACAGAAGGTGAAATACAGTTATTGGCTTACACCCCCTAGAGATTGGCGTAACTTCTCAGCCTCCTACTCCACTGCTGAATGATTGCAGTGCAACTGGATCAGTATTTCCTGGGTACATATTTTGTTCTAAGAGATTCTGGTGCGATGACAATAGGGAATTTGAAGCTGTGCCAAAGGACATGAGGAGAATCAAAGGTAGAAACTTACAGACCTAAGTAGGTGTTTTATATTTTTGACCTCAAAATCGGATTTGGCCCCATCAAAAACATAGGTACTCCACCATTGTACCTATTCAGTGTTGTAACGAGAACAGCTTACCTAAGAACCATGTTTTGCTTGTTATACCACAAATCTCCCCACCTCAATTACAGAGCGCTACCAAAAAAAAAAACGGATTTATGAACTAAAAATAACCGACATCAGCCAAATCAACTATTTAAGAGTTACTTCCTGGGGATGTCAAGATAGCGAGTACCAAATTAACTGGAAAGACACCATGAAATATTTGTTGTAGAAAGCAAAGTTCTGTATAGCTTGAGAGAACAACAGCTGTGTTTATATCAGATCGTAACAAATTTCAAAACTGCAGTATCCCCTACTTGTCTATCATACTGTGTATTACGTTTCGTGATACCTAAGTACGAAATTTACCATGAGACCTCAGTACAGATATAGTGTAAAATATTGATACAGACCTGTCTAACATAACTACAGTGAAATCTGTAATTAGCGCACAAGCGGGACCAAATATTTTGTACGTTAATTAGACGTTCTAATTAGGGTTAATTATGAAAGTTCGAGGAGAAAAGAAGTGAAGATCTCGAAGTCATTACATTATCATTATGGGCTTTATTACCGATGTATTTATGTATGTACATATATATGAAATGGTGATTTCTTCAGGGTGGTGCACAAAATCTCCGCGGTGTGGCCCTAACGGTGTTTTCTTGCACACAAAACTGTATAAGCGAGTCAGAGATAAATCACATGTGTCTCGGATATTTTATGGGGGATATTTTAACTGTTATACATGTGAGTGGGTGGTTATAGATAGTTCGCATTAACTCCTTCGTCTGCATGGTCTGAATAATAATGACGATGTCTCGGTGATTTTTTCGAATCACCGAGACATAGTAATTATTATTCAAACTTTACGATAGGTGTCCATCCCATCCACACTGTAATGACGCGGTCAAATCGATATGTGTCGCCAAAAACGATTTCGACGAAGGTATCCATTTCTCGCAAAGGGGTGTCAAACTCTGCCTCTTGACCTTCGTCAACCTCCTTCCACACGACTTGCCTCGCCAGGAATTCAACCGAACAAGGGCCCTCCAACTATTCGCCCTCTAAAAGCATTTTTTTCTTCTTTTTTATTTTTTTCCCTCTCAACTTCTACCTCCGACAAGTGCCCCGTGAAGCAAGCGATATCAAAATAACGCTGGTCCATCGGGCATTAGGGAATTCCCAAGGACCCCTTTTAGGTCAGGACTTTCTAAAATTACGGGATCTTAGAAGTGCAGTTTTCCCTTTCGAGCCTTATTGTGATTGGACATTCGCAGCGAGAAATCCCTGTGTACCTATATCAGCAACATAAATATCCAAAATCAGGTACATCAGCCATAGCTTCACCAAAAAGAGTTTTGGAACTAAACTCATTATCATCACATTTTTCAACCAGCCAAATAGAGAGGTTGCCAACCGTTAGTGCATCCATTGAAATCGGTTAACACACTGATGAACGTACCGCATGAATATTGTGTATACGTAAGTTGATAAGCCGTAGGTACACAGAATAGTGGGCCAAGCATGATGTTGAGACTCCGTTTGGGCAGGTAGGGTTGGGGTTGACGAGAGAAAAGGAGTGGAGTGATGGTTTTTAGAAGAAGGTGAGAAGCAAGGATGTGCTCCGTAAGTCTTTTTACTAACTCCCAGCGGCTGTGGTTTTCACCACAACAGACGTTAGTTTGGATAGGAGGTTAGCTCCCCGCGGTTTTCACTGCAGCAGGCGCCTAGGATGTGGTTTTTGGTTTATTAATCTGTGAATAATACTCGCTCAGCAAAAAATTTTTATAAAACCCCCTCGAAATTTTTTCTTTTCCGTTTCAAAGTGCGTAGATTCCAAAAATGCAATGTCCGTCCGCCGTACGCCGTCCGCCGTATCACGTGTACCGGCTTCATTTTCGGTCTAAAAACTTCGTTCTTTCGCACACATGCTCCATTTGGGCCCTAATTGTGTCACGAAACTTTACAGCCCCATCGGAATATACCCAGGGGGGGGGGGGGGGGGGTTATGAGTGAAAATGTGTATAAAAATAGGTACTTTTTTTGGTTTAGTAACATGTTAGTAAAATGAGCTTTTGAGGTATCGTTTTCCATGTTTTTGGGGACGAGAAGACTGAATACGAAGTCGATTTTGACCCAGGAGTGGAAAATTGAGATTGTACCAGATGTTCAGCTCCCAAAATTGATTTTTTTTAGTCAAAAACCTGGGAAATCGTCTGAAATCACCATCAGTTTGTAGAATAACACTAGAAAAAGTGTCAACACGTGGATCAAGACGATTAAATGGTACTATCAATGACCAAAGATAATTTGAAAAAAAAGGAGCGTACCTAATTCAAATTTTGGCGGCCAAAATTGGTGGAAACCACCAGAAATAGCTATTTAAATTATATCACATGAAAGAAACAATAAATGAACAGCCAACATTTCTGCAGTTAGGTCCAGTAGAATAATAAACCCATGTGACAAGGACTTTGCAGTGTTTTTAGTACAGCAAGCTAGTCCCCCGCGGTTTTCACCACAGCAGGTACTATAGAGGGTAGGAAGGTACAGCAGATACCAGGATGAAGTACCACGCGGTTCTCACCACAGCAGAGTCGGGCGAGAGAGAAGTCGAAAGAGCGAGACCGGTCGAATGACGAGCTGGGCTAGAAGGGTTGATTATATCGGGACTTTTCCACCCGTCCCCCGTCAACAATCGGCCGTTACGACCGTTGGAGGCGCTGGCGGTTACTGGAAGGGCCCCTTTCTCCCTGGCGTCACCCGACCCGTCGTTCCATCCGTTTATTTGGAAAAATCTTATAACACATAGAAGTGGTATAACACGTAGAGGTTTTGAGGAGAACCACGACACATGAGGTTGTTAACAAGCGCTGGATGCAACTGCGAAAGAAGCATGCCGCAGCAACAGTTCTTGAACATTTCGATCAGTTTCTTGAACTTTAATCCACCAAAAACTGTCATATTGCAATGAAACATCATTGCTGATGTTTACGTAATTATTGAAATCCTAGTTAGCTATATTTATAAGAAATGATGAAGCTATAGTGGAATGGAATTTTTAAAAAATGCTGACAGCTAATCTACAAACCAGCCTTGACGAGCAGAAATTCTGTATTTTGTTTACTGGGGCTGACTGTGAAGCGTAGCACGGGAACGCTTAAATGAAAAGAATCATAAAAGCTTGAAATACAGTACAGGAGGGACGGGAAAAAACTGTAAAGCCGACTTTTTTATACACTTGCTTGATGCTATTCGCTTCCTGCGGTTCCCTCTCAACCCAAGGTGTTTCATTTATTCCGAACCGCAGTGAGCTGCATTGTCACATTTGCACTCAAATTACCAAGCGTTGGAATGGTTACCAGGGCATGAGACCTTAACGATATAATTATATTTTCTCCGAGGGACCCTATTTTTACCTCAACGAGAAAAGAAGAAAAAACGCTACAAATTCTTCTACAAATAAATCACTCGTCGGTCTTCGTAACTCTTCTAACGTTGTCAAATACCGTCATGTTCCTCGGAGTAGTGGGTTTGTGCACTGTTCACATGATACGCCAATATCTACAACACACATTGGGAAATAAGAGCAAAAATGTTAAGGGGTTGTCGCTAGTTGATCGTCACCAGCCAGTATTTTCCATAATTCAAACAATTATTGAGTTAAATTGATTTGGTAACACATAGCTACTTACTTAGATACTGGTAGTTCTTCAAATTAGGTAGTTATTTTAATTAAAATCCGCTTTTGATTACTAATTCAGTTACAGTTGTTCACATTACAAACAGTTATTATTCGTATTAAGGGCAAATACAGCTAATATATTTACGGAATTTAGTAATATATAGTTATTAGTAGTTATATATCCTTTTTTCCAACACTGTCGTCTGTCTCATCGAAGTCCAACTATAAATTTCTTGCAGATGATTCAAGTTACTAGTCGCAGGTACCTGTCACGGTTTTCTGCCATTTAAGATTCACAAAAACTCAAAAAATGGCGATTTTTCCGAAGATAAACTTTCTCATTAGATCAACCTTTTTGATCTACTGCAGCGATGTACAAATTCGACCCACCTAAGGTGTTGCATGTCGTGCAAAATAGTTTCCATTGTTGAAGAAAAGAACGGTGAAGAAAGCCATGTTTTCGTTTACCATAACAGCTTGTATTTGAACTCATCTTGGGGTGGCGACGTCATTTTCTCAAATCAAATACTAAAAACGCTGCAAATTTTTACACAACGGTTTATTATTAACCAGTATAGATGCCCCTTATGCGTAGATTAGTGTTTTCTGTGGTCAATACCCTCGAGCTCCCTCCAGGAAAGCCCTAACTGGAGTACTGGAGCCGGACCGGGAATTAAAGTTTCATACAAATGCGCGGGATTCAATAATTCAATAATTAATAATTACATGCTGTTATTCATGAAGCAAAAGGTAAATAATAAACCGTTGTGTAATGATTTACCCAATAATACTCGACTTCATACAGCCATCGGTGATTATAATCAGTTGCTCCCTAGCGATGATATCTGGGCCGGAGTTATACCGTTGGATTCTCGATCATGTTGACGAAGCTTTTCGGTGCGAACGAACGGCTGGTCGTACAATGCTCTGGGGGGTCTCAAAAAATTGTTTAGTTCAAGATCAATTTAAAAACGTAAAAAAACCATGCCCTTCTATTGAGTTTTCGAGCTAAGGCGTTCTGCAAATTTCACCCCCTGTTTTTCACCCCCTGTTTTTCACCCCTTGGAGATTACTGACAGGAACGCCGAGCTTCGCGGCCCTATAAACCAAATTTCATTAATTTCGGTTCATCATAACCAAGCAAAGTGTACGGCATACGGGGACAGACAGAAATTTTTGGTTTATTATTTTCAATAACGAACCTTTGGAATCGAGCATGAAAAACAAATTTTAACCCCCCCCCCCCCCCCTCAAGATTCTACAT
The DNA here is from genome assembly GCA_954871275.1 of Leptopterna dolabrata. NCBI lineage: Eukaryota > Metazoa > Arthropoda > Insecta > Hemiptera > Miridae > Leptopterna > Leptopterna dolabrata. The sequence continues at coordinate 17,651,267 of OX940987.1, read as the reverse complement.
ACCTGGAAACAGAAACCATCAAATTTTGAAGGGGGGTTAAATTTTATTTTTTTTCCATGTACGATGCTAAACTTTCAATTCTCAACATAGACACCATTGTACGTTTTACCTGCAAATAGTAACCGAAATAACTTATACATAATTAGTAATCGTACCTATGTTACTACTAAAGTCACTTGGAACTCCACCACTTGACGCTGAATTTAAAATGTACTTCGCAATGAATTATTCAGGAAGTGAATGAAAAACTGAGTGACTCAAATAACCCCTTTTCAACCTTTTGTAATATCGCTAGCCTATTTGCTATTTCCCTCCGCCCCCGCGTTTTTTCACTCAGGCAAAGTAACGTAAGAAAACTAACCCCACCCCCTCCCCTTCTTCTTTGACTGACGTAAAGGTATATTGTAATTTCGAAGAGGACATTAGTTTATTAGTTTTGTACACCTTCCGAAACTGACAGTTTTCAGACATGCTGGAACACGTCTCGACACGCAGAAAAACATTATGTAAAACTATATGTACCTACTTTCTTACTACATTTTATTGGTTCTGCTTGCGATGATACAACGCGTACACATATACTGAGCATGAATAAAGATTTTACTTCGTTACTACGTTTACTCCACCTTCCCCCATAATACCTACTGCTCACCACAAATTTTTAGTCGAAAATTTAATAAATATTTCAACCGCTTGATTCAGTTCCATGGTGACAATTTTTCTTCCGGCTCAAACAACGAGCCCTTATACAGGTACAAAGCCCTTAAAGTAGGTATACAACCGTACAACCGTTCTAGTCGGCCTCTTAATAAAATAAATCCCTCTTCCTTACTGAAATTGAGGGAGGAAAGGTATTCCAGTTTATCATCTGTAGTAAACCCTATCAAACTCATCTCATGATGATGATGCACTGTGAAACAATAGAAGCTCGATGCTTCAAGGATCAATGTGACGTATCTCGAAGCTACACTGGCAGTTTTATAAATCCATTGATTATGGTTACTCTTTAGTTGCCTGATGATGCTATAGTATCATCAGGCAACTAAAAAGTAATCATAATTGTGGTGAATACCTAGAGGGCATCCACCACTGGAGGCGTCAGGAGGAGCTGTGCCGGGTTTGGTTATAGCTTGAAGGCTACCACCATGCCCGGGATCTTTTAGGATGTGTTGCCCGGTTTGGTTATAGCTCAGAGGCTACCACCACGCCCGGGATCTTTTAGGATGTGTTTGCCTGGTTTGGTTATAGCTCAGAGGCTACCACCATGCCCGGGATCTTTTAGGATGTGTTGCCCGGTTTGGTTATAGCTCAGAGGCTACCACCATGCCCGGGATCTTTTAGGATGTGTTGCCCGGTTTGGTTATAGCTCAGAGGCTACCACCATGCCCGGGATCTTTTAGGATGTGTTGCCCGGTTTGGTTATAGCTCAGAGGCTACCACCATGCCCGGGATCTTTTAGGATGTGTTGCCCGGTTTGGTTATAGCTCAGAGGCTACCACCATGCCCGGGATCTTTTAGGATGTGTTTGCCTGGTTTGGTTATAGCTTGGAGGCTACCACCATGCCCAGGATCTTTTAGGAGGCTTTGCTCGGTTTGGTTATAGCTGGGAGTCTACCACTATGCCCGGGATCTTTTAGGAGGAGGAGAGCGAGAGGAGGAGCGAGGTTAAATAGTAGTCACCGACTAGAGGAGAGCGTAGAATGAGTTGGAAGGCGAAGGAGTCGAGTTTTTATAGCCCCTGGGGCTATCTCCCTCCATCCTCCATACTGGTGGAGGATGGTGGGGATCCCCACCAGGTTCCCCGGGTCTCCTGCGTCTGCCTTCCCATTTCTATGTTTATTGCGAGATCTTAATTTACACAAGGAATGGTTCTGGGAGGATACCATGACAATAATTAATGGATGAATCAATTGCTATAGTACACTCGTGTATGTACAAGTGGCCTGGGTTCTTCTTCCTTCTCTTGTTCTTCGCTGGATCAAGCAGTCACTGGTTACGTGTCCAATGTTTGTTTCTGATCTTCAATTTGTTAACTCGTCTACAGTGTAATTTCTCTTTCTCTTTACCCTTCATCTTTCCTTTCACTTTCATTTATCGCCCCTTCTTTAATGATCTGCTGTCCTTCATTATTCTTACTACTCAATGATTTAACCTTACATTGTTATATTCTGTGGTTGGTTCTTCGTAATCATTGCTGAAATTTTCAGTACACGGATTAATATGAATAAAAACCCATATTCGTCATACCTTACCCTCCAGGAACCAAGGCACCTACGCCCACGAGTCCGTCAACATCTAATGAACTATGGGTAACTACCATCTCAATGTAACATCCAAGCCATGGGAGAACCATTATTCAGACGAAATAATAATCGTTAGTAATATACTGAAACGTAATATGAAAAATTATTAAAAAGGTATAGTTCAAGTAGGTACATGTGAGACATGGTTCTACCATTTCTTAAAACTTGAAAAGTATTGAAAAAACTTTAACTGTAATTGTTAGTCCTGCAATTACTCCTACTACTGTAATTATTGGAGCTAGATTTCCAATAGCCTCTCTCAGAATCAAGGAGAATAATCAGTTTTGTTCTTCCTCAATCTCAAGAGAACATAGATTATCCGTTTATCGAACACAACAGCCTACTACTACTACTACTACTACTATGGTTTGGTTGACTCGAACTCAACTATTTCTTAACTTGAAAATCATGAAAACTGCATCCTATACCCTACCCTACTCGAATCCTGCTTCCTGCTGAACTGAAGGGACAACGATAACGTATGTAGCACCCATGAATGCCACAAAGAAGAAGAGCCTGGCCGCTTCTACGCCCACCGTCGAGACTACAGTAGGTATAGCGTGTGTGCATAGATAAAAGGCATTTCCGTGGGACAGCGCTAAAAAATTACCTACTGGACAGCTACCCGATTCCAGAAAACGGTGGCTTCACCGCTGACCGGGGTAAGTTGGGAAGAAGTGTCTAAATAGCTTGAAGGCGAGATGGTGAAATTTGTGAACGAGGGCTCCTCTCGAATTCACTCAACACCCGCGTTGGCAGGTTAACAAACATTCAAAGTAAATATGCTCGGTGTGATGAGTAACCCATTACTCGGGACCTGGGGATCGCATGAGGGAGCTGTTGGCATATACTAAATTCCAGTGTTTGTGGCAGAGACAGGGGCGTTATCTTGGAGAGAGAGCTAATAACACGGGTTATGACGATGGAAGTCGCCGCAACGTAAACCGAGTGGCCGAGCGGGTACACACACGTAGACACCGAGATGGGAGTTCAAATCCCGGCCACCCCCTCGTGCCAAAATGGTGTGTTGAGGCGATGTTGCCCCAAGTCCTTGGTGAATAACAACCGAAAATTGTATTTATTCAAATAAAATAATTTGTATTTGTATTGCATTGTAATGGCAAATTTTGCCAACAATTAAAAAAATTTACCTGATGAATAATTTTTAGTGGGAAGTCAGAAATTAAAATTTCACGCTCGTGAAATACTCGCCTATACTTTCCGACATAAACACCTCATTATGTGGTCAATAAGTGTTCATCTCCGTTATTAAACAGAATTTGGCCAAAAAAAATGTCCCATTATTTAATAGCATGTAGTCTGTAGTCTGTAAAGGGAGCATGCTAAATAAATGTATTTATAAAAATAAAACCAAATTTTTATAAAAATGTATAAAAATAAAATATTTATAAAAATATTTATAAAAATAAAACCATGTTTTGCGTATAAATATGGACGTCTTAGATTTTTCGAGTTCGTAAGAATTTGTTGTGATTCCAAAAACCTTTAATGTGATCTTTCTGGAAATCAAGAAAATCTTACAAATGTTAGTGAAAAATCATCATCATCTTGGCGAAATGCTCAGACCGGGAAACGTAGCTGCTTACAAGTTGGGACATAGCTATTGTACCCCCAACTCTAACCTGTGAAATAAGAGTCCAACTCCTGGCTACCTCGCTTCTCAACTTCAGGGTATAGCCTTGAACGAAGTGATTAGACCAAACTCTGATCTTCAGTATGCGCTTAGTTGCAGGTCCAAGTCCTACTGAACTCACTCCGTTCGCCTTAACTGTACACTTCCTCAGAAAAAAAGTCGCTACTAAGTAGTTCATTATTACGTAAAAAGTGAAAGATTTGGCAAATACCCGCTAAACACTTAGGTAGTTGATATTTGAGTTTCTTGTATTGGAAAATATGAAATTGTAACTCCTCAAGAGCTACATCTACCTAAATTTACACTTTTCAAATCAGTAAGTATAACTTGAATCACTCGCGGCGGAATAGTGGAAATCCATAGCAAAAAACTACAGGATAAAAATAAAATAGTCTATTTCCACGTACAATAGCAAACTGTAGACCGGTTTCGGTTGTTACACCATCGTCAGTACACTATAGAATTTCTATAGTGTATTGACGATGGTGTAACAACCAAAACCGGTCTACAGTTTGCTATTGTACGTGGAAATAGACTATTTTATTTTTATCCTGTAGTTTTTTTTTTTTTTTCAAATCAGATTGTTCTTCATTCGGATGAGATTGACGGAGGCGGTGGTAGCTATCTAACGATAATCTCGAAGAGCTGTTTGATGAAAGCGATCTCCATCTCCGGTGCAACTTAATACAGTACTGAACTTCATGATTTGATGGACTCGCGGTCTTCAATTCACTTCAAGTCCATTTTTGGGAAATATTACGCTTCTGACAACTTCAAAGGTTCAACTCCTAGACGCTCTCAACCGTCTCAAGTTGTCAAGAGAGTTTCCATCCCGCAATCTAGCTGAGTGGTGAATAGCGGCGAAGGTTCTGTTTACACGAGATTTATTATATTTTATGTACTCTTCCGTCTGACGGGTAGTTGAGCCGCACTTCCATCTTAGATCGAAATCACCGTTGACTGACTTGAAACCACGTCACGGTTGATGTAATCACCAGCGTAGGATGTGTACAATGTCAATTCAATCAAGCTCTAGCCTCAGCTTGTCGCAGCAGCGGAGGCAGAACTACCTGAAATCGCAACTGACAAGAGCTATTACCACGATTTTCCCAAGATACGATACTCATCGATGAGTTAGAGATACATAACTCAACCAATATTAATACAGTAGAAGTCGCTTACTAGAAAGGCGGTTAAATGAATAAGCCGGATATAAGGATAGAAACAGTCTGGTCCCGATCGGCTGTATGTAAACACACATGGAACTGGCCTGTTATAGTGATCAAAAGGTCGGTTATAGCGGTCATTTTTAAGGTTTTTGGGGGTCAGAAGTCGACAAAACAGGTCAAAATGGCTGAAATCGAAAATTTGTATATATTCACCAAACTTGGTATTGAATCATGACTCGAAACAGAAGATAACTTTATCGTTTTTAATAAAAATTTCGTCAAAAAAAATTAATCAAAAGCAGATCAATTTTGGGGGTCGCAATTCGTCAGTATCGGTGAAAACGGCTAACAAAATCACCATACAGTATATACAGTAGAAGTCGCGTATAGTGATTGTTTCCGGTCAGTCGCAATTCGATCACTATAAGCGACTTCTACTGTAATATTAACAACCCAGCCAATATTAATATTAATAACTCAAACAATATTAATAATATTAATAATTCAACCAATATTAATAATATTAATAACTCAACCAATATTAATCTTAATATTAATAACTCAACCAACATTAATAATATATCTAATATTGATGCACCTAATGTTAATATAAACCTACGTACGAACCGTCAGAGTTCACAGGAGTTGTCTCCCGGAAGGTCCAGTTTGAATTCAATTGGAATTCATCCTTTCAGTTCAATTACTACAATCGTTTATATTTCACGAATAAACAAACTCAATTTCTCGTGGCCGCCGCATTGCCACAAAACAATGGAACAAGAGTGGCATTTGAAATAACAGAGTTTCATGAGGCAGGATAATAAATAGCTCATGTTTACTACTTCAAATTGTTATACAGCTCTGAAAATGCGGCGGTACGCTCAGTTGAGAGGTTGTTGAAATGTACATATTTACGTCCGTAGTAGAGGGTAGCATGAATTCATTAAGCGTGTTAATCCGCAGTGGTTGAAACAGGCCTGATGGTCTTAGCAAAGAGAGGGCTACATTATTCACTTACCTTCATAATGGTAGCCTCGATTTCTCGGTCGAGAAGAGGTAACCACACCGCCCATCAGTCTTACTTATTCGTGAATTCCTTCCACTAGAATTTCAGCGGTTGGAATAGCTCAGTTGTAGAAATACCTCAGTAGGTATGAAAATAGAATTATTCAAAGTCAAGTAATCTGTTATAATTGAAGAATCTCAAGGAATTACCGACGTCCAAATTAATTTAATCGGAACTGGATGGTAAATTTCATTTCCACGTGAGCAAACGTGAAATTCTTGCCAAACGCGTAATATTTTGGTTTATAATTTTCAATAATGAACCTTTGGATCCAGCAAAAACACCAAAAATGTCAAATCCCCCCCCCCCCCCCCTTCGATGGTACGCCGTCCGCCATACTTCGCACTTTTCTTGGTCACCATGAACAAAAATTACAAGACTACAAGAAATAGTTATTCCATTGAGCTGAAATTAGAATGGTAGGTGCGGGTTGTTCCCTAGATGTTCCCATAATGAATTTCACCAAAATCGAAAAGTCACTCACGTCACTAAAGTCAATCACAGGAGTTAGGTACCTAGTGTTATTCGGTCAAGTCTCCAGTTATTCCTTTATACCTACTCGTAAATTCCATCTAGACCCATTCCATCTAGAGATGTGATAGGAATGTGATAACTTTTTCATGATAAAAGTTCGTTTTAGCAGTTATTGTGATCATATTATTATTATGTGATCAATATAACGAGCTGGGGGGGGGGGGGGGTAGGCTAACCGGCGCTGGTCTTATATCCAAAACTGAGATTAAATTGCGGAAAACCGCTGAAAAACTAAAATAATTCAAATAAAACTAAATAAGTGGAGGGCAAAGACATTTGAAATAAAGTGGAAAAATGATTACCTATAGGATGAAAGGAAAATCTACCTGCGAACGATGCTCGTTAAAAAAAAAAGAAGAAAACTCTAAAAGAAGGTGCAAAATCCTTGTCACATGGATCTATTATTCTATTGGACATACCTACAGAAATGTTGGCTGTTCATTTATTGTTTCTTTCATGTGAAATAATTGAAATAGTTTCTGATGGTTTCCATCAATTTTGGCCCCCAAAACACAAATAAGGTAGGTACGCTCCTTTTAATTTTTTTTTTTTCAAATTATCTTTGATCATTGGTAGTGCCATTTAATCGTCTTGATCCACGTGTCGACACTTTTTCTAGTGTTATTATACAAATTGATGGTGATTTCAGACGATTTTCCAGGTTTTTGCCTCATGAAAAATCAATTTTGACAGCTGAACCTTTAGTAGAACCTCAATTTTCCACTCTTTGGTCAAAATCGACTTCATATTCGGCCTTCTCGTCCCCAAAAACATGGAAAAAGATACCTCACCATCTCATGTTACTAACATGTTACTAAAACACAAAAAGTACCTATTTTTATAAGTACACATTTTCACTCATAATACCCCTTGGTATATTCCGATCGGGCTGCAAAGTTTCGGGACACAACTAGGGCTCTAATGGAGCATGTGTGCGAAAGAAAGACTTTTTTAGACCAAAAATGAAGCCGGTACACGTGATGCGGCGGACGGCGTACTGCGTACGGCGGACGGCGGACGGACATTGCATTTTTGGAATCTACGCACCTTGAAACGGAAAAGAAAAAAGTTTGAGGGGGTGTTATAAGAATTTTTTGCTGACCGAATACATAGGTGTATTAATTATTCACAGAATAATAAACCAAAAGCAATAATGAAGAAAGGGTAAAACATTTACGAAAGTACAAAATAATGAGTACCTTATCAGACGTTTTCTAGCAGTTGCGCATTTAGATAGGTACAAGACCCGTGGAGGGGGGGGGGGGTAGTAGTGGAGGGGGGGAGCTCTACAAGGTAAATCACCAGCAAATTAAGTAAGTGGCAGAAGAAGAGAAATGTAGTACTACAAAAGCATGAAAGTAAACGTCGTCGTATCTGAACGGCAAGTCATAAACTATATCTTTTTCGTCAAGTGTATCTATTACATCTCTCCCGAATGATGTTGGCCCACAGTGAAGAATTCCCTTTTCAAATGATATATGACGCTTTCGCCCACCCAGCCTCGTTGGTATTTGAAAAAAAAAAAAAGTGATGTATTGTCGTCCCGCAGGTGCACCAACGGTACACCAAGCGTTTGATGAAAATTCCAAAAAAAAAGTTTGAGCTCAATAACGGGTCTTCCAAAAGAAGTTCTTCTAAACCAACGGATAACGTAACTTGCAACCCTACAGAGCGGTGATTGAAATATGAGATACCGCCATCGTTTTTCATACTCTACATGCCCTTCAAGTTCTTCAACTCTCATTTATTGTTTACCATGAAGATATATTGGAAAGGATCTCAAGTTTATGATCACCTAACTCCCTTCAGCCTCTTTCAACTCACGAGATATGGGTGGGTGTAGCTTTCAACGTACATTGTACAGTTCAACGAGCTGGAATTTCGAATAAACTGGGAAAGAATCGTAAATTCATGACAGAACAAACCAATAAAGAACTCATTCATTCTATTCTACCGGTTAAAATAATGTTTATCTTCATTGTAACATAACGGGTTAGTTCATCTCAACGTATCACTATAATATTCGAGGTAGAGTAAATATTCAAGGCGGAGTGAATTTGGGCAACGCAAAAATCGAATCTGCAATTGGACATACAGATGAGTTTAAAGTGTTACCATGTCAGAACAGGTTTTTGATGTATCTGGGTAGTGCGGGACATGTTTGAAACTAGAAACGTCTTCATCAGCTATGCAAATTCCGGGATATTAATGAATGCGAAATGATACGGTGGGAAGGAGGTGCGAGGGTAATATTCAAATTACTACGCAATGGTTTATTATTTACCTGTATAGATGGGTAGATAACTGTTTTCAGTGGTCAATACTCTCGAACTCCCTCCCAGGAAAGCCCTAAATGGAGTACTGGAGCCGGCCCGGGAGTTTCATACAAATAAGCGGGTCATAACATAAACCGTTGCGTAATAATTTACCTTTGTGTAATAATTTACCGTTGTGTAATAATTTACCCAATAATACTTCAATGTTCGTTCAAGTTGCAAAAGTACCTATCAACAAAATCCATCATTTTTCAAATGAAATAGGTAAATAATATCATAGAACAACCAACTCGACTTCATGAAGCCATCTGTGATTATAATCAGGTGCTTCCTAGCAATGACACCTGGGCCGGATTTATACCCGTTGATTTACGATCATGCTGACGAAGCTTTTCGGTTCAAACGAACAGCTGGTCGTACAATTCTCCGGGTGGTCTCAAGTTCAAGATCAATTTAATTAGTCTACTTCAACTGAAAGTTTTAGAGTTACGGCGTTCTGAAAAGAACCCCTATTTTTCACCCCTTAGAACGACTGACAGAAACGCCGAGCTTCGAGGACCAACTAGACCCCAAACGGGACCTACGAAACAAATTTCATCAATTTTTTTTCATGGTAACTAAGAAAAGTGCGAAGTACGGCGTACGGCGGACAGACACATTTTTTGATTGCATTTTCGGATTCTACGTAGGTAGGCTTGAAACTAAACCATAAAATTTGGGGGATTGATAGTACTTAACAACGTTAAATTTGTTCGCATGCATGATGAGGTGGCTGCACCTGGGATACCTCATCACGACCTGATTTTCTGTAATTTAAATTTAAGAATGCAAACAAATAAACATAATATAATTTCAGTCTGATTCAGAAGGAAATTTAATGAAAGACGGTTCATCAAAGAAGCCATGGAACTAGACTGGAGTTCAATTTTTGTTGAAAAGGATGTCAGCAGAAAAGTTGAGCTGTTTTCCAATATGTTTTCGCCACTTTATGACATGCACTGTCCTATAATTAAATTCAAGGCGAAAAAATCTCTGCACTCCGGATGATGGATGAGATCAGATTCTTGATGAGGCAGCGCGATGTGGCATACAAAACATTTCGGAAAACAAAAAGTGGAAAGTTGTGGTATTTAAAAAAAAAAAAAAAAAATCCGTATTCGTTTGAAGCAGTTAAGAGGGACGCCAAAAATCGAGTTTTTAAAAAAACTACAACTCTTAGAGATCTATGGAATATTATCTGTAACTAAGGAATAGGTAGCGATAAAACAGGGATGTCTTCCATTCCAGTTTCAATTGAGGAGCTCAATGCCTATTTTTGTGGTGTCATTGTGGAACCGTGCTCCAGCAATTTAGTTCGAAATTATTTGAGCGGCTCACGAACGGATGATGTTTTCGAAATAGGCCTAATTACAAATGAGACGGTCAGGAAAGCTTTAACGGTTATCAAATCTCGTCAATCGGTAGTGATGGAATATCAATAGAAATTTGAAAATATTAATTGATCTTGTCCAGCCCATATCCTGTCACATGTACAGAGGAGAATATCCTCTAATGTGGAAACAGACAATTATGATATGATTAAGAAATCGGATAAACCCACGACTGCAAACGAATTTAGAGGAATTAGTATTCTGCGTGCTGCAGGGAAGGTTTTGACTAAATTTTATACGGAGAATTGGACGATTATGTAACAATATAATTGAATGACAGACAGTCTGCTTATCGGAGAGGTTTTAATTTGGGAACAGCTCTGGCCGAGGTACTGGATTCTATGAGGGCAACCATGGATGGTCGCATGGTTACAATTTTTTAGCCATGGTCGATTTTTCCCGTGCCTTCGACAGAGTTCAACGTAATTTCCTAGTCGCCATGTTGTGCGAAATAGGTTTCTCGGACCAAATGATAGTACGGTTTCGGTCATAAGTAACTGATCGGCGGCAGCGCGTCAGGGCTCCAGATGGACCCTTGTCCTCGTGGCTCAATGGCGACACCGGCACACCACAGGGAAAAGCCGCGAAGATTTTCCTTTCGCTTCATTAACAAATCGCCTGCAACCTTTACCAACTCATCATGTTCGCCAATGATTTACTGGTTTATAGGTCCTGTACGGTGAACGGAATAGACGACTGTGTGGTGGTAATGAATATGGAATTAGTAAAATTGAAACGTTGGTGCGCCAAGCACGGTATGGGGAAACGCGTTGAAATTGAAGGCGATCGTAGTGGGTTACAATAGGAGGTTAATCTCCTCAGTGAACTTAAATGAATGTCCAAAAATGTCTCTAGGGGGAAAAGAGCTGCACTGTGTAAGTGAGGTGTGGAACTTGGTAATTAATATGCTGATGTGCTGAACAAACGTACATAATTTATTCAAAGCTGATACAACAAATTTTTTAAAGTTGGCGCCAAATTTCAATTCTCAATTTCAATTTCTTTTTTTTTTTGTGGGGTTGGTAGATGAAATTATAGCAGTGCATTTACCTTATTCTCCGTAAATAACGTATTCTTGAACTTCCATTGAAATATCGATAATATTAGGGCCATGTTGAAGCTTTCGTGGTATTTCGGGGAGCTTCGCTCCCTATCCTCATAGGGCTTAACAACAAGGAGTTGAAATTGGGAGCGTCTCACCCAATGTAAGCGCGTAAAGGATCGGCAGAGACCCTGATTCCGGAACTCAGAAAGATCGCCCAGGAAATGACGGCATCCTATTTCCCTTCTGAACCTTTAGAACTGGGGAACCTTTAGTAGAGGTCTCCGCCCGGTTTTCAGACTTCCCCACGGTTCAAGCCGAATGAGATTTATATGTTCTCCATTTAACAAAATATACCTCTAAGACTCCAGGAATGGAGGGTTATCCATTACCCACTACGGTCTCTCATTCACTTTTTAAGAGAATTCCGTACTGAAGCAATGGCAAATCGATTTGGGCGGATTTCGTTAGCCTATCGCGGTTTTGAAAGACGCTCTTCGCTTTATATGGCGGAAAAATCTACAAGAGAGTTCTGTAATTTATTAGGTAACTGTAATTGAAACTAACGAAACTCCGTTCTGTACCAATACCTTTATGAGTGCCCCCCCCCCCCCCCCCTCACTACATTGTCCATAACGTAGTTGATTAGTTGGAGTGCCCTCAACATATTTACAGGCAGAGAGAAACTGGAATAATTGTGCCGAGTTTTCGAAAAATGAAGATATCCTAATTCGTATGAATGTACAGACAGAGAGAATTGTGAATTTATAAATATATATAATTCTTGTTTACACTAAATCTTTTTTTTAGAAAGTAGTTTCGGACGAATTTATGTTGTTTTATACAGCTTTTTTGAAGTAGTTTTTTTAAAAACGTTTTAGAGCGGTCAATATGCAGATTATTTTAAAAATTTAGTTTCGAAAAGGTGTAAGTACGTCATGCTATGAAGCACTGATACCATCATTACAGTACCTATATTGGGATTGTACTTAACTTCCGAAAAACAGAATACTTTACAATAAACATCTCATATCGAGCTGTTCAACTGCGTTTCTAACGTACGCAATCTCAAGGTATATTATCTCTGTCTTGAACTGTTTACTGTTGGACAGGGCGTCTGTGAAACGTGTAAGATTTAAAAAGAATACGTCACGCAAATATTCATAATATACCAGCATAACCATAATGTAACCATCTAATCTACGAGTGAGAACCCGTCTGTTGTTACACAGAATGAGGTACATGTCGGTGACGAAAAGCCCAGTGGGACACCTGGGAGTCTGAATAATTACAAGCCGCACAACATTCCAACGACCGAAGTTTCGCGTTTCACAAATTCCTCCAACTTTCTGAAATATTAGCTCTTGTTTGTTACAGAAGAGTAGGAACATTGGTATTGTTCATTTACGAGCCAGGTGGTAAAATTTCGCTGTTTCACGTATACACATATTTGGAGGGCAATTTGACTGAGTGTACCGATTCGCTATGTCAGAGAGAGGGAGTGATCTGTAGAGAGTCTATGAAAAGTGTAGTTTAAGGGTAAATGTCACGGGTTTAGTTCCAAGAACCGCCACCACGTTGTGCTTCAAATTGAGTCAATCCAATATTCGATTTATCTCTTGAATGGGTCAACAGATTTTCAATCTGCAAAGTGTTCTGTAATCGGAATGAGCAACCTCATGTGGCGACATTCAGTTTTGAATTTTAAACTTTTTTCATGGAGTTTCCGACATTATTTTACTTAATTTCAAGTTAAAAAAAAAAGCAACTAGCACTTTTTAGGAAAAAATCGAAGAATCCAAATCCGTCTTCAGATTGAAGATCGGATCATTAGATCGAACGGCATCTGGGAAAATCACTATAACAATAGGGGCCTATTGTTAGCCCTCTAATTTTCTACCTGGGCCCACCTTGCAACTTTGCCTTCCCTTTCCTGTTGATTTGAGGCCGCGGCCACACATTCGGAGTTCGCCAAGCAACGAATATTCGCCAAATACCGAACATTCGGCATTCGCCTAATGCCAAATGTTCGCCAAGAAAAAGCACCCTGGCCACACAATCGGAGTTCGCCGAGCACCGAGCTCTACCCCAAGCATTGACGAATATTCGGCATTAATTGTACAGATAGGTAGGGATACCCTACGACGTAAATAAAATTGAAAGCCTGTGTACCTGCGTAACAATATTTTCACACCCTAAATTCAACAAATTTTCGATGAAACAAAGGGCTTATTATAAAAAAGTTCCATTCATGCAGCATGATCATATGAGCGAATTTTTGAAGACAACACAATTTACAACGATTTTTAGCAATTTTTGAAACATAAAAACTCAAATTTGAACACCTTTTTGCGCGCAAACATTTTTGGGCTTAAAATGTATTACATCTATGTAATCTAACCACTTCCCTCCATTTTCGGTAGTTTTGAGCAATTTTTCACAATTTTAGCAATTTTTGTCACTTAAAAACTCAAATTTGAACATTTTTTTGCTCGCCAACATTTCTGGCCGATGGACTTATCATGTAATATGTCGATTCGTCGATTCTCAGATGTATCGATTCTTTTTGAAAAAATAATCGCGATTCTTTTCGATACTTTTCTAAAAAATCGATTCGATTTAAATCGATTCATTTTGGAGAATCGGACATCCCTACAGGGAAAGTGATGTGAATCACAGGATACTTCACCCTTCAGTCAGTTGGATGCGTAGACTAAGCCCGCATAACTTCACAGTCGGATGGCTAATCTTCGTCCGCATGTGTGGCCGGGACAAATGTTCGCCCCTTGGCGAACATTCGTCCCCTTTGAAGCGGGCAAAAAACCGCCTCCAAGGCGAGCACCCGAATATTCGGTGTTCGCCGAATAACGAACATTCGCCCTCCGGCTACACATGTAGGAAATCGGCGAACTTTTGCTCGGTGCTCGGCGAACTCCGCATGAGCTAGCAGGCGGTCTGAGTTCACATCTAAGAGTGTATTTTTCCTTCTGCATCTATTTCTTCAACTACAAGATTTGCTTGGCAGAATAGTCGGCTGCTGGATCAAATCGGGGTAGAGCCAAATTTTGGCTGAATCCGGTCAGGGTATCAAGGTTGGTTTTTAGCGTCTGACTGGAATCTAGTTTTCTTGTATGGTTTCATTACTAAATTACTATTTTCTAAGCTTTGCGAGTGTAATTTCCATAATAAGCCATTCAATACCTAATGATTTGCAGCGTTCTCATAATCTACCAAACCGTATGAAGTAAATAAACTCGCCACAAAATGAAGGAAGTTCAATAAAAGCTTCAGGCAAAATTTTACTCCATAATATAATATTATGCTGTCACAACGCTATTATCAGGTTGAAGATTCACTACTGACGCCTATGGAAATATCAATGATAACGACTGACGATAACAAATATCTCGAACGTGTATGAATGGTTGCAGCTTTTAAGGGCGTAGAAAGTAAAACCGTGGCTGAGTAGAATGTAGGTGAAAAATCCAGGAATGGGTATGTACGTCGTATTCTTGAAATACACCCGTGTATTTGCTTTGGGTACAAGAACGTCTATAAAATTATAATATATTCGAGGGCACGCTTCCAAATGTCAGTAGACATTATCTAGGTAGAGCTTGTTTACCCGGGGTAAACTCTTTTTCTTCATCAACGTTAGGAACTGTGGAGTAAACTTCATGTTGTGAATTAATCTCAGGAGAAATTAACATTAATTACACTACAGATCTGAATAAGTTAGAAAACCCGTTCGCCACTCATAGTTTTTAAAAAAAATGGGTAGGCAACGAAATTTTGTATCAGGAGACTTTCAAAATCCATAACAGCTGCTTTTAATTTTAAATTTTATTTTTGAGGATAGATATTTTACCTACGTGCTATTTTTATAACAGCGGCAAGATCAACATCACACTGTTTTCTAGTTCTACATTAATTTCAAATACATCGGCTACCAGTGAATATTAAATGCAATATTATAGTCGGAGTTTAAACGATAATGTCAAGTGAACCTAGTAAAAACATCAAACGGCTATGCCTAGAATGCTACGAGAAATCATAAATATATTTTCCTAGAACAAACCAAGTTCTATAGGATGAACTAATCAACTGTGTTGAGAATACACATGAATTCAAGAATAGATGAAAATCTAGGGACCATTCTGAAGGAAACAAGCTGTACCAGCAACTGCAAGTAGCTACTCTGCTGAAGTTATCGCCATCATTCTTACAGTGGACTACATTATTAGAGCGAATATCAGAGAAAGCCGGTGGATAATATGCATACTCTATAAAAAGCTGGCTACTGAAGCGCCATCGCTACGACGAACCGACCACACACTGTTGAACAAACTGCTGAAGCTCTTGCATTCAAAGTCATACTCTAGTGGGTTAAAGAACTTGTAGGAATTACTCCAAATGTGAAAGAGCATGAAATCGCGTAGAGGAATTCAAAGGATGGACCAACGATGACCGTGGGAGTGCCTCCAAATGACTGCATACCGGAAAAAAATTGACTTTACACCGTAGATCGAGTATAAAGAATCGCAGAGTAGAGAGTTCTACAAAACATTGCAAAACACACCTCCGAAACGACCCTGGTTCTACGGATTAAATGAACGTAAAGCCGGACCATAATCCGACTGCGAATGAACCATGGAGCCTGCGATGCCTATCTCGGCCGATTCTACCTCCAAGATTCAGAGGAATACTAGATGATGTGGACACCCGAGTGGTACACTTGAACGCCACAGTTATTGCGCTATTTTTGCGCTATGTGTGTGTGTGTGTGTTTTTTTTTGTAATGTGGAAATTTGAAAGAACTATAATTATTTCTAAAATTGGAATACCATGTGGCTGTATAATGTGGCATTAATGCCGAATAAAGTAATTAAAAAATGAATAGCTGGTTGGCGTAGTAATTTACTGATATAGCACCATAAAATAGTTATCAGCTTCACCGAAATTCGACTCGTTGGCGCGTGAAAAAATGTGTTTCCGTTGAAAAACTCCTACACTTTGACAGAGGGATGTTGGAAACTAGCTCAGTGATGTACCATATTTCGTATAATAAGACGGTAGCGATTACTTCACTACGTCGGATATTCAAGGTCAGCTAAATCCAAGAGACTATCTGAATAATTCATGCTATCATTACGCCGAAAATATTCCGTACAACGTCAGCAACGCAAAAAGTGCTTCTAGTTTCTCGGAGTTTTATGATTGGTCTTCCACATAACAGTGAACTCTTTTTTTCAAAACCTGCAGAGTAAAAACGTTAACGTCGTGATGAACATTCCTTATCGTCGACAATAAAATCCGTCAGGATTTTCTTTCTCGCTTCACGGCCTGCTGACGAGCAAGTATATCTTGAGATCTACTGTTTTATGGTATTTTTGAAGAGTCTTTCGTGTCAGACGCCTATAAACGCGTGCGGAGTTAATATTCAATCGTGTGCGTCACGATGTTGACATAAACTGACACAATAATTATTGGAACGAAGCGTGGATGTGTTCAAGATAGTGACCAATTTCTACCATACTCAACATACATAACAACGATAAATATTGACACAACGCACATTGGTACACTGATAACGAGTGGCAGTTCGTTGTCACAATCTGGGCAGTGAAGAAGCCTAGAAATCGAATCTAGGCAAAAATTATGTAGGTAAATGGTGTAAAATAGAGGCAGAAATTCACTTCAATTTATGGTATTTTTTGGAACCACCTGGAGCATTTAACACGAACGTGAACCTTATTACCCTCCTTATTAGGCGCATTCAGCCACTGATGTCATGGGCTCCAAATGTGGAGAATTTTCATTGTCATCATAAATAGATGTGATAGCCTCGCCAACATCCGTGTCATCCATGGAATAAATTCGATGCTTGAAGATAAATTTTTGTTTCCTAGTGAGTTTTCAAGCTGCCGTGGCGTGTTGGGTGTAGGTACGGAACAGCTAAACCAGAAGCGCTAATCTTTGGTAATCCGTAGAAGTTCGAGTGTAATAAGCGCGACCCTCGTAGAAAGGCCTGGTAAGATAAGCTTGATTTAAATGTACCTGTCCATAAGCGCAAGGTTTTCAAAGTAGTTAACTAAGGTAAAGAGCACTCATGTCAACACGAACCACTGTTTATTGAACTCTGCCATGCGCAGCGTTCCCAGCTCTGACTGCCTCCCATTTCAGTCAGTTGATTCGAAGCCTCAGGTAGGTACTTAAGAGTGATGGCCTCATTGACAGCGAAGGAAATCCGACGAGAGCCTTCCCAAGAGGAGGAAGAACTTGCTTATTGCTTGCACTGCTGCTATATCTCAGCAGTTCAAGACGAGCGCTCAAGAAGATTTTGTGCATGATGGCACAGTGCACGAATTAATAATTCTTAACTACCTACGCGTCGGAATCTAAAATTTTTATTTAAGTGATTTTAGCGGATGGTAGATGATTACGCGGCTCCTAGGTAGGTATTACGAAATATTACTACTCCAGTTCGTCAAACAACGGGAATGAAGAAGGAAGTACAAAAACTAGAAAATACGAGAAATTTTATATAAAAATTAAGATATAAAATTCAATGTAAATAATACTAAACTTGTGTGGAAGAATTTTCAGCGTTTCGAGTTTGAAGTTCATGTTACGAATGAATGGGACAACAGAAATCATTTATAGGTACTTAAGAAATGGGGAATGCCGCTTCTTGGGAAAGCCACAACTGACCACATAAGAGGTCACAGAGCTGGTAAATGGGGGCTGCCGACCTGACCCGCTTTTACAGAGCAGCTTGGTCGTACAGGAGGATGTTGGTGGCCGAATTTAACTTTGGGTACGCAGTGATGGGTGCGATGCGAGGTGAGGAACACGGTAATGGCTGAATTGTCGAGTGCAACTGTATAATAACAAGTAGGTAACAAGGGAAAACTTGGGTATTAAATAAATAAAACTGCACGCAACTGAAATGAAATGACTTTTGTAACAATCTGAAATTAATACATTAATAATAAATTTTTTTTTGGTGCTTGTATCGGCCTTCCTCCGCCAAACGACTAATATGCCAGGGCGTACTTTGTTATTTTGAATTTTCAAATATATACACTTGATCTATCTATCTAACATAAATCACTGTTGTATGAGAATTTAAAAAGCAATAAGGACTATTAATTTTTCGTCCACGTCATATTTCAACGAACGCTACAAATTCTATGTTATCTGATAACCCACGCAGAGGTGGCAGCGAGCTTTCAATTTCAGACTCCATTTCGTGCTCCATCATCTGAAATTATTCGACTAAGCAGTTTTTGTTCCGATGACGATATCGACTTCTAGGTGAGGCTGGCGCAGGTTTAGTTCACATAGATGCACACGATTGGTGGTGGATAAATAAATAAACCTCGTGCAACGCAACGGGCACAACTTTCAGACACCAAGTTATTACTCCGCCGTTCACCCGAGTTATACGAATGATAGTTAATTAGAAGATGAATCATCACCTAGGCTTTATAGGCAATTACCTACTCATTCCAACTGATATTAACAACAAATATGTAGGTAGTAGTACCTACCCAGTTTGTTCGTTCAAATTGCTTATAATAATTTGTACTATTTTTAAACTCAATAGAAAAAAAGGAAGATTTTGTTTTTTGGTTCAGAAACAATTAAAATTCTAACATATTTTAGTAACGAGATTCATATAATAGTTCATGTTTAATTACTTAGAAGGTTCGAGCATTAGGTCATGCCGCATAGCAGGAACTTGTTTTTATTGGTTACGAGTCTAGCAAGGCAGCGGAAGCTTTTGTAATACCTAATGAAATTGGATAAAATTTCAAACAAGCGAATTTGTTCAACTGGAATAAAAAGGTTGTGGATTTATTTCGTCACCTATAAATTTACGCATAAATCACGGCGGACGAACAGAAACGTCGCTTCATTATTTTCAATAATAAACCTTGGAATCGAACATGGAAAAAAATAATTTACCCCTTCACCCCTTTATTTGTCTTGTATTATATTCTGTTATTATTATTATTATTTATTATTTTCGTTATATTTTTAAACTGATTCCGAACTTGGGATTTTCCTTTACCAACAAACCTCCTTATCCTTGGGTCAAGCTGAGTTATGTAGTACATATTATTATGCATGGACTGAAGCACAGTTGGGCTTGTCTCTCAGAATGAAGCAATAATGAAAGAAAATGACGATGCTTGCCTGGTAGGAGGCAATACAACAGTGAAGTAGATTTATATTCCATCGAGTACCTCATACAGATGCGAAGGATTCAGCCCTCTCCGTATTGGTGGTTCTTGTTTCGGCGGAAAGTGGGTTTTCGATGAGGAAGACTTCGAGTGATAGGGTTTTATTGCACTGGATGTGATGAAAACCTCAAGACGTTTTCGAACAGGAGGAAACGATGGGGTCCATGAATAAGCAACATCGTCAAGACGAGCAATAACTTCGGAATGGGTATCAGGAATAGAAGGTGAAGCTTTGGTATGCAACCTCCATTCAACGGAGAGGTCGGAGGGTATGGAGAAGGCAGGCAGGGTTGTGGAATCCAACTGACTCAGAAACTAATGAAATTGACTTTGCCTTACTTTGCCCTGTACCTTTGGAAGTGGGAGTTGGCATAAGCGTGAGTGTGTTACAGCACAAATAAGTGCTCAAGTTGATACAGCGAAAACCCTTGATTAATTGAAGTTGTTTGCAATGAGTCCGTACAGGCAGAACGTTGATTGCAAGCACTATATGTCCCTACTCCATAATAATTATTAGCACTAGCTGTAGCTACTTAACAATTATTATTATTTCCAATTAACTCCATTCTCCATTCACATCGAAACTATTTCACTCAAAACTGTAGGTAGAACGTTATTTCTGACGTTGCTGGGGCCTGCGTAGATACTGTGAGAGAAAAATGAATTTAGTCGGAAAACGTCCATTGGCTTCTCCAATGTTTATAAAACATTTTCTCGACGAACAGACCCGATTATCGTTATCCCCAAGTTATATACTTTCGAGAAAAAAATTAAAATGACTGGAATACCCCATTGTATTATTTTCGTTATTGCAAAGTAGCCGAACTCTTGTAAAAATCACGTGTTTTCTACGAATAAATTACTTTTATATGATCTGACGTCTCAATTATTAAGTAAAACAGAGATATGTATCAGAGATTGAAGGAAATAATTTATATTACTATCAAGTCAGGTAACTGCGGTCTAGATATTTTTGTGTATCTAATAAATATGGTGATGATAAATAGAACATAAATAAGTCCTGGTATTCAGCCGCCTACGAACACATCTTTGGCCCATTTTAGAAGAATACTGCTATGGGTCCAAAATTGTTAGTACCTTCATGAATTGTGGAGCATTCTGAACTCATCCCTCGATACTTCTACTGTACAATATGTCTAGGTCATACCTGCCTATCTCATACATTACTTCCAGCACTATACTTTTCAATATCAACCGCTACATCCTCAACGGAGTATAGTGAAAACATTATAGGCATACTCTCACAACGATACGCGGAGTGCGAAATGTGAGGTGTATACGAGGACAGGGGTCACGGGTTTCCTTTCCAACGGCAAATATCCCCTCCACCGGCTCCTTTATATCCTATATCTACTTTCCCACCCACAATCCAGCTCGTAAAATGAGTTTCAGCGCCAGGTTCCGCTCTCGGGAATACGTGAAACTGCATGACTTGGATCATTGCTATTCGAGAAGAGTTCCATGTCAAGATTGTTAAGAGTTCACGGCGCCGGTACGTGATCCACCTCTACGTTACTTCGGTATGATTTTATTATGACGCGCGTTTATTCGACGGTCACTTCCAGCGAAATGAATAACGCATTGAAATATGTGCGGAATCTTCGTTGGAATAAACCCTGAAAGCAAGGAGATTCGAAGGACTTCCTTCTGCGGTAATATTTGAATATGAGATCCACATTTTCGTCAGTTCATAACGTAGCAGCGACATGTTACCCCACTCCTCGCGCTCTTAACCAGCCTTCATATCCCGAAAAAGGAATAAAATAGGAGGGTGATTCTCGACACCTTCCGCCTTTTCTCATTGACGTCATTTTTTACGTTGACGTCACCTTTCAACTTTTTTATTTGACAAATAACTCAAATTTGGCCCTCTTTGTCTTTGTGAAAATTGCACATCTTTCAATTCATCCTTCTGTTTGCCATAACAAATATTATGGTGAAATGGTCACACGGATTTCATGTCACTTACGATGACCATAAATACCATCAGTCTTCAGGGATTTTTAGCGACTGTTCACACAAAAACTCAAATTTACGACTTCCTGAAACTCAGACAACTTACTTCTCCACTAACCGAGAAGGCTGAGGAAACAACACAACTTCGAGTACAGCGTTGAACCTCAGATATCTAGCAAAGCACTCACACAAATATCCATTCTCTGTAGGGGAGTCAACCGCAGGAACATTATTAATTTTGTACGCGACGGGTCTCGAGGGAAGGTTTAAATGGGCGAAAATTTGTACGAGCGAGACAAGAGGCAGGAAAAAAGATTGTGGCACTTTGTTAGTAGTGGATTTCCGGATGGAGGAATCCCCCATGAAGTTAATGGGTGGGAGTATCCGTCAAGCCATTCAGGCCGTGGCCTCCAGATTAATCTAAGGTTATTGTTCGAGGTGTCCCACCGTGTTTTGTGGGGGATAATTGAGGACAAATGCCACCAAGTGACGTCGTCTTGGGTCTCCAGGTCTTAATCGTGCAGAAAGATGATTTGTACTCGTTCACCAACCAGTTTGAACCGCTTCAACAATTCATTTTTCGGTAGTTATTTATTTCGTGTTATTTAGTTATTCGTATTATTTATCGTACCTATTCACAGCAAGTTTTGGCAATTACGCGCAAAATAAATTCGTGAATTTTGGGGGGCAAACAAAAATCCTGTTCTTCCGAACAAAAGCTTGCTAATGTTGACTTCGGATTTGAAGGGATTCGCTCTAATGGGTTGCAGCCAGTTTTATTAATCCCCACGCCAAATCCCCACGCATATTCTCCCATCATAAACGACCTAATTATTCGCATTTCGAGTGGCCAGCACATTTCCACATCACTGTTCAAATCACTGATCGACCGCGAGACCTCTGTCGCCAAATGGTAATGGCATTGTGTTTTGAAACGACCAGCCCGACGATCGTAACGCCGATCGATCACCGTTCCCCCCCGTCTCTCGTCAAATTATCATCGAGATGCCTCCCATCACCCAATTTCCCTCGTTATCTGTAGCAGGGCTGTATTGAAGCCATTCGTAGCAACTTCGTTGTATTGAGAACCTTATGAAAAACGCTGCAAATCCCTGCACAACGGTTTATTATTTTGTACAGAATACCCTTCTGTTACATATCACAGCTCTCTGTATAGATAACCCGTCTATATAACATAATATGTACTATTCTATACATATTATGTAGATCGCAGACCCTCCGTAGGTTAATACCTAACCCCGAACTCGTTACTAGGTACCTACCTCAATCACGAGTTAAATGTTGCTAAAAAAATGCTGTCGATGGCAAACTGTAACTAAAATGGCAAAAATAAACTCAAATAATGAAGTTCTGAAGGAAAATTGTTCATGTGGCGTGAAATAGATGCCCCTTCTGCGTAGGTTTCTGTGGTCAACACCTACCCTCGTGGTCAAGTATATTGAACCGTTGTGTAATAACTTGCCCATCAATAATACTTCAACGGTTGTTCAAGTTGCAAAAGTACCTATCAAAATAATATAAGTGTAGTCATGTAAACATTTTCCCTCGTGTGTCCTCGCTCACACTTTTAGTTTAACATCCTGATCCTCTTCCCACTAGATTGCTCATTTAAGTAAATTGAAAATATCTCTCCGCTCTGAATCCTATTTGATGACCGCTTGGACGGAATATTAAACATAACTTGTGGAAAATACGTTAGGAAAAGGTTTGGGCACAAAGTAAAAAGCAGTTGACAACTGGGCCAGTGGAGGGTTAATTCCGAATACATCTTTCGTTCCCTATAATGGTTAGTCCAAATGTCATTTTACCCGAAAAACAACACAACGTACACCTAACTGGTTTTCGCATGGAAGAAAAGATAAGGACAATCTCTCAAGCCGTGAGGCGACGATTTTTCGACGTTTTCGTCAAGTTAAAACCAAGACAGCCAAGAACACGACAAATACTGAAAAATCGTTAAAAATATATATTACATAGCTCATTTAGCTTGAGATCTCTAGTTGGTTTAATCTGACGCAAAATTCGATTGTCTACAAAAAATAATGTCCCTAACCTAGGTGTTGGAACATAGTGTTAATTTAGAATAAGTGCAAAATTTCCTATAAGCAAAGAGTCGCATCCAGAATAACAATATTTTAGCAAATGGATACGTGGAGAGTGAGTTAGTGATGAAAAGGCTTCCAAGGGCATTCACGTCCCTAACTACCCGAACCAGTTGTGGCCAACTGAGGGTATCCTAAGCCTGTTCCAGTCGTAACTGGTGTGAGCTCACAGCTCTCCCTGCTTCTGAAACGTGAGACCACTCAGAAGTTTCCGTCGAACATAGTGAAACCGTGAAACCAATTATGTTGCCTGAGTAATTGGAGACCAAGGGAGGGGAACTACAGTGACAGACTGCGCAGTGCGATTACACCCTGCACGACTTTACCAAATGTTACAAAGGAAAGGTAGACCAACAATATTGGTTTATTAGTTTCAATAATGAACCTCTGGAATCGAACATGAAAAGAAAACAATTACCCCCCCCCCCCCCCCCCATGGTTTCCGTGCCAATTTTGGTACGTATCATCCGAAAATGGATTAAAAATTTGTTGTCCGTCCGCCGTACGCCCCTGTACTTAGCACTATTCTACCGTTCAATAAATAATAAACTGTTGTGTAATATTTTGCAGCGTTCTCTGTGATTATTCCTACCTCTATATAAATCAGCATAGGTAACAATGAATCCAAGCCTAGCCTACCCATTTACACAGCTATCACACTGTAAAAGGCCAAATTATCCCGACGGATGAAGGCTCAACAACCAGTTAAGTGGTTAAGGGCCGGCTTCACCAACGCAGCTTAAACCTGGTATCAATAAATCCTGGACTCAAATTTGACCTGCAGTTCAGAGCTTCGACAGTTTCACCAACGTTTTTGATCCGCCGTTTAGCCGAACTTGGGTTTAAGCCGAGATTGTTTAGTTTGCATCAGCATTGCTATCCCCAGAAACACCAATTCCTATTGCAGATGACATGGAGGAGAGATGCTCATCCATGAGTGGTGGATCTGTGCTATTTCTTCAATGGATAATTACGTTTTGTCCCCATCCATTGTTGTGGAGACATTAAACTGTATAATAGTAATCAGGTGCGGAAGTTTCGCGATTTTTTCTCACTTATGCCTCTGTCATTCTGAGAACTTCCACTCGACTCCACTCTGTCATTACTACAAAAGATCATCTTACATCTTTCGGGACAGCTGATTGCCATTCTACCTACTGCTCTTGTAATAAATTATAGATAGCCTACCTAGGCTCTTTTATAAAAGGTATCTACTTTTTTACAATAATTCGCTGTATGCAGAAGAAGTTATACATGTACTTATAAGCGCAGTCTGCAAGTACCTACCACGTACTATGAAGGTCTGGTTACCTACTCGAAGAAGTAAATAATGATGGGTCCGACGTTGTTGCCTACCTGGTTTGGTGTAAAATTATATTTATTACACATTTTTGGTTGGACTCACCATTCTGTTTCGAAAACTAGGCTTTCTCTTGCATCGAGCACGAAGCTCATCCCTTCCTTGGGAAGGCGGAACCTCGCGAAAAAATCGCCGTCATCCCACTTGTGGAAATGCTCGACCCTTTCGCGAATTGTCGCCGTCTGGGCGCGGCCACACCCAGAAGTTCATTGAAATATTCATCCAAGGATGACTCAAACACTTCAATGAAACGATTCATCGCACTAAATGTTGATGCAAGTTGATAAGTATGAAAAACACTGAAAAAATAGATTTCAAAATGGCGATGGCCTGGCGGAGAATCGGAGATCAACCGTAGATCAGAGGTTTAAACCACCTGAAACGAGGTATTAACTTAATGCGCCGTTGGCGCGAGTTATTCCTAGATTAGGCGTTCGTGAAACTGTCTTCTCTCAGAATCGATGGCTTAAACCTCAGCCGAGATTGAACTCTGGATAATCCGCGTTGGTAAAACCGGCCCTTAGAGACATCTGAATAATTGTTGTAGACTGACTTGGGTTTTCAGCGTCAAATTTAGCTACGTTTCTCTGAAACGTACTCCAGCTTACATTAAATTTTAATTAAGCGAAACGCACGGTGCAGAAATAAACAGGAAAGGAATCCTGACCTGGATTCACTAAGAGCACTTCAATTTGCAGTTCAAAAAGAAAGGAAATTCAAAGCAAGTCACTCGTAGGGAGGCAGCTCGTTTTTCCTCAATGATAGTTCAAATCAAATCAGATCAGCTTTTACTGTTTAAGCCGCCTTAAGCCGGGAATACACTTGCGCCGAGGCAGGCCGCGCACCGCACGAGCATCGAATGAGGCAGCCTCGGCGCGCCGCGATGTGATGTGCCGCGATACGAATTTTCAAATGAGTTACAGCGAGGCGAGCATGCTCAGCCCTGATCCGACTTTGCGCGGTGCGCGACTGGTGTCCACTAAACGACGGACCAAGACTACTATAATCTTACTCACGACTACTATAATCTACTCGTAGGTACTATAATTTTTTAATGATTCAGCGAATTTTTGTAGAAAATGTTGTTACGTGTTTTTAATGTAATTCAAAATTATTTGTGAGCCGTTCATCACGTTTGTAGGGTGTTGAATTGGTTGCAAGTAGTCGCGGCCCGTTTTGATTGCACCCAGAGGTCCATAATCAAAAAATAGCGTATTAACCTACTTTACTTTTGTTTTTCTTCAAAAATTCGCTCCTTGCTGCGTGGAGCGAAGGAAATGTTTAATTAAATAGGTGCTGTACGCTACTTACCTCAATTATGATCTTCGTACTTTTTTTTACAATTTTACAAAACGAGCCTATAATTAACAAAACGGTTATAACAAAACGAGTAGTAGGTTATTTCAAAGCGGGTAGGTAGGTTATCACTTAGGTAAGTGTGCCGCGGCTCTGTTCGCTGCTCTGAATCGACCAAATTTCGTCCACACTGCGCACCGTACGAGGCAGCCTCGGTCCGTGCTCACTTTGATGTACCGACAGTAGATGGCTCAGGCCGCGCGCCGCATGAGGCAGACTGAGCCTGTTCGCAGCTGTGTTGGGGAGCCGTACACACTTGAGCATCGCGGCGCGCCGAGGCTGCCTCGTGTGGTGCGCGGCCTGCCTCGGCGCAAGTGTATTCCCGGCTTTAACAGTATGGAGTTCAATCGTTCTAAACTTAACACTACTCCAGCAATAGCAGGGTTAAGAAAAAAGATTTAAAAAAAAAACTTACACAGGCAAATAGACAAATCAACATTAGGTAAAATAACAATCAACATAGGTAAATCAACCCCACGCGCGATCTTCATTTCAAGGATTGTTCACAGATAGACAGTTCAGTGATAGTTCTCGAGTAAGAGTCCTGTAGCGTTTGTCTACAAAATTAAATAAATCAGCAATAAGTATGATTCACACAATTAGCTGCGGGGTGTCCAGTTTCGATACATGGACAAACGACTTCCTAACAACCCACCTATACAATTTGGAAGAAATCAGGCGAGGTATCCACGAATCGAAATTTCTTCAAAGCATGTTAGACAGAACGGGAAGTGCGAACGTTACAAGATGTCCGCTGATATCGCTTACGCAAGTCGTTAGTTACTGCCAGTACGAGCTCGATGAAATTATTAGCGGCCCTTCAGACCCAACGGACAGTCCCCGTTGAAAGTATGTCATATATATTATGTTACCTACCTCGAAATCTGACTGGTATAAGTCATGGCCATTAAGTTGAGAATAAAGAGGATCGTCATTTATTTTGAAGCCTATTTTACAACAAGCCTTCCCACCCTTTTCTACTGAGTAAGCAATATTAATATTCTCTACCTCAGACGGTTACCAGTGGGTGGACCTTTAGAGCGACAAGAGGTCCAGGCTAGTCAAGCGATATCACTAGATGGGAGTCGAGCCCTGCAATAAACTCGTATCTCCCTGGTTTTTTTTCTTCTTTTTTTTCCTCGTACTAACCGGGAAATGGGAGGACTCCTTTTTTCCTGGGTTCTCGGACTTTATAATATTATCTGCTCAATAAATCTAAACCGCACGGGGCCTGTCGTCAGGGACCGTTTTCGGGGGTTGAGGTCAGCAGACTTTCGGCCGGCGGCACATGGAAGGACACCGGAGGTTAATAAATGCCGCGATAACAGAAAGCCATCACCTCAACGTGATACGCTGTGATTCCAAGTATGGACTTGTAGTTGGAAGGATGGTATGGAACCCCAATTGCATGAGAAATTTCAAAGCTACTAGGCTAAACATGATAAACGTCTACAAATATGCCGAGGCATACAGGAAAACTCCTGAGAAAACTTGAGGAGACTTATTACATAAAAATGGAATGCATAAAATTAAATTACACAGTTGATAATACTAGTAAGCGGTAAAAAAATATTATAAAGTACTATACGAACAAGACAATGGTATGAATATACAACAAATGTAAATACTATTCAGTTCAACAGAGCGGCAATCTTGCGTTCGAAACTGAGCTCTCTGAGCACATTCACATCTCTGGGAATTAGTAAGATAATATAAAAGCTGCGTTCTGGCGCAGGGTTCACCCTGCAATACATGTGATACTAAACCCGCGCGACACCAACTGATATTGTTTCAGGGGCAAAAATTAGCTTTCGTGGCTTTGGGACTCGATCCAGCTATTATGGGGGTCTAGGCTCTGTTGTATCTAGTACCAGATTCTAAATCGTATATGAATGTATACGGAACTAAATGGTACTAAATGGTAATAATATTACCATTTAGTACCATTTATCCACCATTTTAGTACCATCTATTTCAAAAATTATACATATTATGTATAATTATTGAAATAGAGTACTCCCTTGTCGGGGAAAACGGTTGTTTGAGCTTCGAGTAGCTCACAATATGGAATATGGAATATATTAGCCGGTTCGAATCCCGAAGCCGCGAAAGCTAATTTTTGCCCCTGAAACAATAGCGATTATGGTTCGTGTCGTGCGGGATTAGTATCACATGTCTTGCAGGGTGACCCCTGCGCCAGAACGCAGCTTTTATATCTACTGGTATTTCATGGAGCGGGCGGTTACAGAGTTGATTCGAAGGGGAAAAATGAACATGATAAGAGTTTTTCGATCTGGAGAAGGATTGTGATAAATATTACGGAGACAATAATTTATGTTTTCCAGTATGATGAAGAATATGAGGAAAGCAACGAATCAAAAACTCAATTCACCTACCTACCTACCTACCACGCCTTGTCCCCGACATCGATGTGAACCAAAACTACAAAGTATTCACATTCAAAGACCATGTTGTCAGACATAACGGGCATACAGTTGTATATGGACGATAATATAATATTAAATTGTGTGTCTGTCCAGTGGAACCGTCAGTGGAATTCCGGTCTTAATGCAATATGAGTTAATTCATAGAAGGCAAATACTACTTTGACGGCGGCCTGCGACTGCAAGAAGAGGTTAGAGTTATGGACAATAGGTAGATCTACAAGAGCTCTAAATACCGTGGGCTGAATACTGTCTAGAATTCGGTTGTTTTGAATTAATTTTGCCAACTCCCAAATAATAATCAGAGAGAGAGGGGAGTAGTGTGAATATAATGGGTTTCTGTACCAATTGAAATGGTATTACGCTGGTAGTATGGAACAGAAGTCCACTGACATCACCGATGTGCCTTTACATTGCTAAATGGAATAAGAGACTTATGAACTTTGACGCGATAATATTAGGTAGGTACGATAATAGAATAGAAATTTATATTTTCCACACAATTCCATAGCCAAATTCAACAGACATTATGTACATAAAATTGTAAAATGATAAGGTACCTAGTTGCTAACTGTGCAATAGATGATGATTGTTTCGTTTGTATTCCTCACTAACCCAATCTAACTATAAAGCACTCTAAATGTAAAGGACATATTTTCAATTTGGAAAAAGTAAATCAGTACTAAAACCGCCGTTGTCTATTATTGTAAGTACATGCAATATACAAAAATATTTAAACCATTGCTGACTATTGTTTATGTTTCATGCAATGTACAAATCGGGGATATCGATATATATACGTGAAATATGGATCTTAGATGGGTTGCCTACTACCGTAGGGTGATATATATATATAAATATATACACACCTTAATATGGGAGTAGAAGGAGGATCGATCCCATTTTTCAGATCGCAGTCTCTTTGGGTTTTTGGCATGTACCTACTCGGGAATATGTGATGAACTCACACTGAACTGCAGAGGCACAGAAATCCATAAACCTTAGTCTATAACAGCCCAAGATGTTGTGGATCTCGTACCATTACGTACCTCAAGAATATGTTAGTATCCGTTGCTTCGATCCTGACTGCTTGATCCCTGTAATGCTCCACGCTGAAATCCACAGCCTCCAAGGCTGTAAGATCGTTGCTTGTAAGATCATTCAGATCGTTGTAAAATCGTTCAGGTATATTATGTACCTACCTAACACACAGCTTCCAGGGAATTGAGGAATACGCATCAGGACGCCGTCGTAAACACGCACAGAATTGTCCAGACCCAGCATGATTCTCTAACATCTTCTGAATTGAAAGTGATTGAAAGCGTTCATTTTAAGCTATGAATGTGTCTCTGAAATCTGTCGATTCCTAGCAGAATACCTACCCATTATTTTCCATATTGGCGCGCATGCTTAATTTCAACTGATGCAGTTCCACCGGAGAACCTGGCTCCCGTGCAGAGTTTATAAAACCTATAAGACAGTTTATAGGTACCATTGTAATAGTACTTACCTGTAGAAAAAGAAAACGTATTTAACTGGAACCATTCAAAAAAACGTACGTCACTGGAAACCTAAAACTCTCACTGGAAACTTAAAACCGGGAGGTTTTACTGGTTTTCTATGTAAAGGGAAATCTAGAAGCCGTTTGACCTCATATTTCCAAAGAAACATGGAAAAGGCGGGGATCCATGTCAGGCGAAAGCATTACAGCGCATTTAACACAACCTGCCGATATTCCCCGGGGTAAGAAAGAAAAATCTGGAGAAATAACTTACGAATAGCCCAAGCGTACTGTGTTGGACGCTTCAGGAGGCAACCGTAAAAAAAGCTATGAAAGTTGACGGAAAAATCACGTAATCCGATTTCTCGAGTCGAGTTACGGGTGCGCTTCACGTATTACTCATATTATGACACGCATCAAAAGAAGGCAATAACGGTTAAAGTAGTCCAAGATTCATAAATCGTAATAGGCATCTAATCGTGAAGGGAACATAATATACGGCTGCTCACCACTTTAAACATTGTAGCCGCAAACCCGCAGTTCTAAGCCCAACGGCATGAAAATTTAATCACCCCTCATCGGGTAAATTAATTCGGAAAACTCCAGTAACATATTTATGGGGAGATTGGGAGACGAAGTTGTCCATTAGGAGCAGGATTAATACAGGAGATTAGCTTTAGGGTCATATTGTAAATAAGGAAATGCCGCTAATGAATTCGATAGTTCGCGATCGCCTGAAGGTTCCTCCAGGACAAATCGAATCGAACGACCGGGTGCTATGGGTAAATCACTGTCGAGAGGGTTCGATAGCGATTGGCGAGGGGGGCTACATGAAGGGGGCGATGGGTGAGGGGGCTAATAGTAGAAGGGCGTATCATCTAAATCTAACGGGGTTTCGATGTGATGGGGACCATCATTCGATAACATCCAGCCTCTGATACACCGGGCAAATTGCCATCGCCGCCGGCCAGGGAAAAAAAACCTAGGCAGTGAAATATTATTACCCAACGTTTTTAATACGTCCCAAACGCCACCACCATCACCACTACTCACCACACTACCTAAAATTCCCTTCCACATTCCCGACATACTAATGCTGTAAACATATGCCCCTCATTCGCCAAAATTGGCAATGTTGTGTTACTAAAATATTGATTGATTTAAAAAAAAATAATCGAGCAAATCAGAATAATTTGAATCATAATGCAATGACAAGACCTGGTTAACGAGTATCCACTCTACAAGCGGATACATAGGACCATGGGTGTCTTATGGCCGAACAGACGTAAAATTTAATCGTAGGTATTTAATCATAAATATAATATATTAATTATATTTAATGATATCTATAATCATATTTAATATGTTAATTATATTTAATCATATTAAACAAATTTACATTCCTACGTATCCTCTTGTAGAAGGCGTACCTACTCGTTAACCAGGTTTGTCTGGTGCAAGGTAAGGATCCACAGTAAGAGGAAACGGACAGACATTTTAAATGTTTAATAAATACGTTCGCGGTGTGTACCCGGCTTTGGTATATATGTATATCGATATTCATGTTACAACAAATTAGTCGTTAATATTATAAAGTGAGCGTAAAGTTTATTATGAAGTGAATACAATCTATACTGTAATAAATTCAGCTACGAGTTTTTCCGCAGCATTTTTGGTGCTCATACACTCGGCCAACTATAGCCTTTCTTGCAGCCACATTTGATTGTAGCGAACAACTATCTACGGATCTGTTGTAATTGAAAACCCATTAAAAATGTAACCCATAGCTAGGGAAATGTAACTCCGTCAGTTGTTGTCGTACAGAAATCGTTCACTCGTTGGAAAGCTCTCCATTTATTGCGCTGCAAATTATTACACAAAGGTTTATTATTTACCTGTACAGATGCCCCTTCTGCGTAGATCACTGTCTTCTCTGGTCAATGCCCTCGAGCTCCCCCCTGGAAAGCCCTGAAGTTTCATACAAATACGCGGGATTCAATAATTCTATCACTAATTATTTGTAGTTATTCATGAAGCATAAGGTAAATAATGAATCAATGTATAATAATTTACCTGTATAGATGCCCCTTCTGCATAGATAGTATAACAAACCTTTGTGTAATAATTTACCGCTACGTAATAATCTACCATTTTTTAATGATTTACCCAATAATACTTCAACTTTTGTTCAAGTTGCAAAAGTACCTATCAACAAAATCCAAAAGATCCATCATTTTTCAAATGAAATAATATCACAGAACAATCAACTCGACTTCATACAGCCATCCTTGATTATAACCAGGCGTTCCCTATAGCGATGATATCCCGGCCGGATTTATACCGTTTGATTCACGATCGTGTTGACGAAGCTTTTCGGTGCAAACGAACGGATGGTCGTACAATGCTCCGGGTGTTCTCAAAAAATTCTTTAGTTCAAGATCAATTTAACGTAAAATAACCATACCCTTCTATTGAGTTTTCGAGGTAACTAAGAAAAGTGCTAAATATGGGATACGGCGTACATACAGAAATTTTTTTATTACATTTTCGGATTCTACGTACCTTAAAATGTAAACCATCAAATTTGGGGGGGGGGGGGGTTAAAATGTTTTGTTTTTTCATGCTCGATCCCAAAGGTTCATTATTGAAAATAATAAACCAAAAACGTTATGCTGACTAAACCGCCATGAAAACAAAGAAACAACGTCAAAACCAGTCCCTTTGTCGTTCCGCGCAGAATTTCAAACCGAACTCCAGCCATAAGACATAGGTACATGACAAAATATATCGTAAAACTAATTTACAGCGATTTTTCTATTTTGACCGGAATGAAATTTGGATGACATTGAACAGAAGATCTATTTATTAATTTTAACCAATAGCTTTTTAATTGATGAAATAATAATTAGGTCATTTACTTAATAATTATTAGGTAATCTCCCGGAAGCTATATTGATTACCTTTTTTGCATTTGCTAGATCTCTCCTATCCTATCGCTGTCTGATTCCTAAAAACATTTTCCCTTTGTAGAAAGGCAGGTAATTCAAGATGGTGACAAGGTAAGGACATTGGTACCTCTTCGTTTGTTTACTTGTCGACCGGTACGCTGCGCTCCCTTAATTTTAAAACTGCTATTAGCAGAGAGATCGACCTGTACGTAGCCATTGTTGGCAATGCTAGAAAGCGTTTCATTACTTCCGATACTTTGCTCACTATTAATTATTACCGGCTCTTCAAATAGTCGCGACGCAGATCAGCGTTACCACCACTCGAATTCCTATCCTGCACGTTTGAAAAGTTTCTAGTGAAACCGCGGGCAACAACTGACGTCAAGAGAGGGGACTGCTCCTGACACCGCATAGACCGGGGGATGATTTGATTTACTCCCACTGTGGTTGTTTTGGTCCCGCGACTCGCATCAAAACCGTTTGGACCAGAACGAGTGGATGTTCAGAGGCTCAAGTGCGGATAGCCTGGCGGAATCTGCACAGGCCGTTGTCAGATGGTGAGATGAACGGGAACACAGCCGACTAGGCTATTAGCTCGGAAAAAATTTGAGTTTTCAGAGTTTGCGGCATGCAATTCCTGTTACGTTGAGTCCCATGGAAGTGTTGTTGAAGAAAATTAGCCCAAGAGAAGGAGTTCCGAAATTATAATGAACTCATTATTTTTCCTCGTTTCACATTTCATAATAATTAGTACTCTACCAATAGTTCCGCGATACATGTTTCAAGAAACAAGTCAGCTGAGCCGTCAGTAAGCTCAAGATCGTGAGGATTCTTGTTACTTTCTTCTCTTAAAAGGAAGCCATATTTCAAGGAAGTTGCTATCCTAATCGAACTTATACCAACCTACTCCCTTGAAATTTGATGGTCTCATTCAACTGGGATCAGACGCTCTGGTGATCAGACAAGCCCTTTTCTAACTTCCTGGAAGCTTTTATACGCCCTCTATACCAGAGTAATCGCCACAAACCGTTGGGGGAATCGAGAGAAAACGAATGTGTCCACCTCCGCACACACAATGTTTTGTTGTCGGCTAAAATGTCTACTCGGCATAAATCATACGCAGGAGCAGACTGGCTCGACATACGAAAGAGCAAGCAAAAACACGCCCTTCGACCTTTGGAGCGTTCTGGAAGAAGAATATGTGCACACACTATGACCATACCTTATATATATAGTGTTTATACACACACACAACCCATGGGTGGACGGAAAGCCGAGAGAGTACAAACATTGGCGCCGCATTTACCTCCTACGCAATGGATCGCAGCCGTTCAAACAACGTATCATTTCAATCGCTCCCATTGAAAAACTCCGGAAATTATATCACAACGTTAAATTTTATTTTTTCTGTACAGATAGCCCTTCTGCTTAGATCACTGTTTTTTGTGGTCAATACCTGAATTAGTAAGGTCATTTTACTTCCGAGTGTGCAAGGCAGCGGAAGCTTTGTTTTCATTTTCGAAATGAACATTTTTTGTGTGCTCCAAAATCAAAATTTCCACTTGCATTTTGCGTTTCAGAGCCTCGTGAACAAATTTGGTTTCGTGTCTGTCTGTCCTTCCGACTGTCTGTCTGTCCACGTTTCCTTGCTACAGCCATAACTTCCACAATTTTGATCCGATTTCAATCAAATTTTCAGGAATTGTGTGGGTTTAGCGCTATCAGTTTCATCATGATCGAATCAACGGTAGCCTCTGCGCAGGCTCTAAAGAGATTTTCTTGTTACGGTAATAACTCCATCAATTTTGAACGGATTTTGGTCTGATTTTCAGGGATGATGCGGGTAAGGTCCCTTGAGGTCCCATACGACATTCATCATGATTGAATCAGCGGTGGCGGTGGCACGTGGAAGCATAATTCCCTTATGCCGGAACGAATCTCTTGTGGAAGCATGACCCATGGACCTTAACTACTTTCATCAGATCTAAATTTCTCGTGTATGTATGTCACGTTTGTAAAAGCTGTTTTGTGTGTATGTCACGTTTTCAATCACGCCTAAACGTAGAAACTAGAGAAACTCCGTTTTTTCCAACGTGAGGGTAAATGGCGGGTTTCAATTTTTTTTGCCCCCGTGCTTTGTATTGCCCAAAAATAACGATTTTGGTTTATTATGTTCAATAATGAACCATTGGAATCGAGCAAGAAAAAACTAATTCTTACCCCCCCCCCCCCCCCTCAAAATTTGATGGTTTACGTTTCAAGGTATGTAGAATCCAAAACTGCAATAAAAATATTTCTGTCTGTCCGCCGTACGCCGTACGGGCCACTTTTCTTAGTTACCATGAAAGAAAATTGATGAAATTCGGGTTATAGGTTCCGTTCGGGGTCTAGTTGGTCCTCGAAGCTCGACGTTACTGTCAGTCATCTCTAAGGGGTTCAAAATAGGGGTAGAAATTTTCAGAACGCCGTAGCTCGAAAACTTTCGATTGAAGGGTGTTGTTTTTTTTTACGTTATTAAATTTGTCTTGAGCTAAACAATTTTTTGAGACCACCAGGAGCATTGTACGTCCAGCCGTTCGTGTGGACCAAAAAGCTTCGTCAACACGATCGTGAATCAAACGGTATAACTCCGGCCCGGATATCATAACTACGGAGCATCTGATTATAATCAAGGATGGCTGTATGAAGTCGAGTTGGTTGTTGTGCGATATTATTTAATTTGATAAGTGATGGACCATTGGATTTTATTGGTAGGTACTTCTGAAACTTGAACAAACGTTGAAGTATTAGTTATGGGTAAATTATTACACACCGGCAAATTATTACCCAACGGTAAATTATTACACAAAGGTAAATTATGACACCACGGTAAATTATTACACAACGGTCAATTATTACACAACGGTAAATTATTACACAATGGCTCATCTACCGAGAAGGGGCTGGATTTTGTTGGTAGGTACTTTTGCAACTTGAACAACCGTTGAAGTATTATTGATGGGCAAATTATTACACAACGGTTCATTATTCTATCTCCGTAGAAGGGGAACCTATACAGGTAAATTATTACACAACGGTTTAGGTAGGTACCTAGTAACGAGTACGGGGTTAGCTACTAACCTACGGAGGGTGTAGAATAGTACATAATTATGTTATATAGAAGGGTTATCTATACAGAGAGCTGTGATCTGTAACAGAAGGGTATTCTATACAAAATAATAAACCGTTGTGCAGGGATTTGCAGCGTTTTTTTATTGCAGTTTTGGATTCTACATACCTTGAAACGTAAACCATCAAATTTTGAGGGGGAGGTTAGAATTTTTTTTTTCTCATGCTCGATTCCAATGGTTCATTATTGAATATAATATACCATAATACTTCTTTTTAAACCATGAATCACAGCTTCCGGCTTACCTGACAATAGTTCCACCGCTCCAACCTATACGAGTATAACAGCCCACATAATTGAGAAAATTAACCGCACAATAACTAAAAACAAAGTCAGTCCGTGAAAACACCGTATTAATAATCTATCTGAGACATAGATGGAGTTCTTAGTGGCAACTTTTCAATTGGAATCCATGTATATAAACAAGAGAAAATAATATGTCGGAGGTTACCATTTCTAATAAACTAGGAAAAATCTATTTGTTGTGCATTATTTACAGTCATTCCTAATCATCATCACATCAGTTAGTCATTGGTTACAACTCGAGTGAAATATATCAGAAAGTACAGTTCACTAACACAACTCCATGCTAACACGTACCTCAATTTCCTCATATATATTGAATATTCGAGTCGTGGTATGTGTGATTCTACTCAATTCTTCACAGAAAAATCAAGAAGGTTTAGAAGAATTTGCATTGAATCCCCAATGTTGAATTTAAAATTCCCAATTTACGATTTTAAAACTCCGTTGAGCAGATCAATTCACTTCATCAAAAGGATTATATTAACTTGCCTTCTCTATGGGGTAGGTAGTAGAATTTTAATGTTGATAATAACGACCGCATTGGAATAACGCGAGGTTATTGCATTTTGGTTCATGCAAAACCAAACGAGTCTCTAATCAATTCAAATGTGCCGACGGATGGGCTGGGCGAACAAAGAACAGCGATTTTAGCGACGGGACACATCATGGCGGTAATTACAATTTCATTATCACAGATAGTACCTCGAGTGGGCGTTTGACGACGAACATCCATTTGTAACGGCCGGTAATGAAATCCCCACTCCTTCACGAGCCCTTTTAAAAACAGGAATCCTCTCTCTAACGATTCTCGGCATCGCATCGGCTCGTTTTTCCTTCGCGTTTTCTCTGTCGCGAACGACCTGCGAAAAGTCGTCGAGGGACGACAATGGGCTTTCAAACCAAACAAGGCCGCAACTCCTGAGGGAGGCTCCAGGGGACGAATCAATTAATCAAGTTGTTACAAAAGAACGTATGGGGGTGACATTTCAAATGAGTTCTGGGGACTTGAAGCTCTCTTTCCCGAGAAAGGAAGACGAAACCGTCTCAATCCACCTAAGAATATCACGTCAAGTATTTTACCAGGGGTGCCCCTTTGGAGCT
Source organism: Leptopterna dolabrata (assembly GCA_954871275.1). NCBI lineage: Eukaryota > Metazoa > Arthropoda > Insecta > Hemiptera > Miridae > Leptopterna > Leptopterna dolabrata. The sequence continues at coordinate 17,613,259 of OX940987.1, read as the reverse complement.
CTACCAAATCTTTATGGTGGAAACGGTTGAACCAACTGCGGAGGAGACAAATGCCACTCTTGATGAAAATATTCATCCCCAGCTCTTGTAACACGGCAATTACTACCAATGGAGAAAAATGGGAGATGGCAACTGCCAAGTTAGAAGTAAAAGCGGTAATATATTAACTGTTCTGCGAAAATGACTGTTTGATGTCATTTGGAAAGAGATATGGAGGCAGTGGTTGCTCATACTGATTTTGGTGACGTCATAATTAAAAAGCAGGTTGAATTGTGAAGGTACATAATTATTCACTTCACCATGGCAGAATCTTGATTTAAACCTTCTGAAAGGTCCCGTTTGAGAGCAAAGTCAGTAGTAACTACGGGAATTTCATTACAACTTTGTATACGCATGTGCTAGCGTGGAATTTTAATCGGCAGTAGTTGTTGTTAAAATGTCCAGTCGACTATTTACCAGGGACAACCCCTTGCAGCGATATCAAATCGTGATGTTTGGACGGTTAAACGTACTGAGTGACCCTAATAATAAGAGGGCTAGGCTACTAAGAGGTAGAGTCCCTGCGGGCAGTATATATATATATATATTTTTTTTTAATATTTTATTTCCATTACATAATACAGCCATATAAGTTAACCAAAAATAATGATTACGGATAACAAAAATACAACACATGTTATAAGTGAAATAAAATATTCGGAAATATAATTCCCCATATGGGCACCAGCCCGTGTTGGGGAATGAGCAACTTGCTCATCGCTCGGTAATTACCAATAGCCTAATGAAATTGTACAATGTGTAAGTATACTATTCAATTGAAATTTTAATAATGCTGGTAGCAGAATTACAATATTTTTATTCTATGTTGTTACACCTACTTATACTATGGTTTTAACTACTTGTAAGAAAATAATTTTTTTTAAACAATTTTTTTTTTTCTTAGGGTTATTTTTTGATTGCTCAATTAACTCAACTCTAGTTGTATTAGGAAAACTATTGAAAGTTAGAATGCCTTGATAGGGGAAAAATTTTTGAGAAGCTGTAAAGTTTAATTTTGGAAGAGCTAGTGAGTCGTTATTAGCAAATCGAATAAAAATAGAGTGGGTCGGAGTAGAAAATTCACTACTTTTAAGTAACTGCTGAACAGCAGCTTTCTTGTACATATCGCGGAGATTTAAGAGATTCAGTTTTACAAACAAAGGACCTGTATGGGCTTTGCTGTCTAATTTAGAAACTGCTCGTACAAAATATTTCTGGAGTACAACAATCTTTTGGAGAGTACTTTCGTAGGCACTACCCCAAATTGGTAAAGCGTAGAGTAGCAGAGACTGGACGAGCGCACAGTAAATCTGTCTGAGTATATCAGTGCTCACTATTTTCTTTAGAAAGGAAAAAACGTAAATACATTTTCTTAGTTTGCCCTGAAGAGTACTAATATGCCTATCCCATTTCAATAAATTGTCAATAATTAGTCCTAAGTACCTAGCTTGGTTAGAACGGTTTAAAGGAGGGCATGGACACGTACTGGGGGCTTGACAATCAACTCGGTGAAGTTTCAATATCATGTCCTCCGAAGGCATGGTTTTCATAGACCATGAAAACGGCAAAAAAACTGTTTTGCTTACGTTAAGGGTTAGTTTGTTCTCTATCAACCAAGAACTAATAAATTTTAGACCAATCTCAGCCTTTCTGAATGCTTCGTACCAGGAGCCACCACTAAAAATCATAACTGTGTCATCGGCAAACATCACCGCCTCACCCATTGACATCGCTTCCGATTTAAAAAACTGATTGGCATATAATGCGTACAGTATAGGCCCAAGAACCGTGCCCTGCGGCACTCCATACCCCTGCATTTGCAAGACCTCACCCAAAACACCATTAACGCGCACCATCTGGCTTCTATTTTTAAGATAGCTCTTAAACCATAGAAGCGCCGTGTCCCTAATACCCACTTCATAGAGCTTTTCAAAGAGAATATCGTGAGAAATAGTATCGAAACACTTTGCTAGATCCAAAAACACAGCCAGTGGCTTATCTCCAGTTTCAAGAACTTGGATTATTCGAGTCGTAAGATAAGCCATGGCATCTTGGGTGCTCCTACAAGAACGAAAACCAAACTGCCTCTCGTCTAACAAGTTGTACTTTTCCAGGTACTCAATAAGTTGGGACTTGACACATTTTTCAAATATTTTTGAAATAACACTTAATAACGATATAGGACGATAGTTCCCTACCTCCTTCCGGTCTCCACTCTTAAAGAGAGGGAAAACGATTGCCAATTTTAGGTTATCCGGGAAAACACCAGTCGATAAGCTCATGTTAATTAAACTCATTAGGGGTTGCACAATGTTATTTTTAATTTTTTTAATAGTTTCTGTTTGGATTCCATCGAAGCCTGGACTGGACCCCCCTTTTAGAGATTCGATTGCTTTTAGTACGTCCTCCTCTCTACATTTTTTAAAAGAAAATGTTCTGGAATTAGTATTTTTTGGCAAACAACGGAACTGTTTCGGAGGAAGGGCATTCGCTAATTGTGGTCCTACTTCTATAAAATGCTTATTAAACATTAGCGCATGTAGCCGGATCGCTATACAATATATCATTACTCTTAATCTCCTTAACTTCATTGTCAGTCATCTGTTTACCAATAATTTCATTCAGTTCCCTCCATAACTTGGTTGTATTACCTTCCGTCTTTTCAATTTTGCTTTTAAAATAATTTTCCTTAGAGACTCTCACCAGCGACTTCATTTTTTTCTGGTAACTTGCAAAGTACGATGATAAAGTGGTGTTAAAAGGTTGTTTTTTCAGAGTTCTATATAGTAGAGCTTTTTTCCTAATGGATGCAAGCAAACCCTTTGTGATCCAAGGTTTTAAAGGGGTGTCTTTTCCAGATTTACCCAAAATTATTTTTGTTGAGTCGCGTATGTGGCCCTGCAGGGTGTTCATAAAGTTAAAATAACAAGTTTCTACATTGTCTGCTACATTGATAGATTGCCACTTCTCTTCATTCAAGACTGAAATTAGCTTATCATAGTCTATTATCTTTTTTTCCCGAATTGTTGTTGTTTTCTTGTGTAACATACAGTTCTGTTTTAGAAGAAAGTGTAAGAGCACCGAATGATGTTCAGAAATAGCGGAGTGGTGCGTAGCACTAATGAAGTTTTTTCTGATAGAATTAACAATAATATGATCTATACACGTCTGCGAATTTCCTATTTCACGAGTGAATCTATTTATTAAAGGAAGGAAGCCATGAACTGCTAAAACATTTAAATAGTCATCCCTTTCACGATTTTCCGTTTCCACATTTAGTATATCTATATTAATATCACCTATTATGTAACATTCTTCATTTTTCTTACTTTGCAAATAATTTGAGAAATCATCCAGAAACTTTTCAAATTTACAACCTGTATGCGAGCGGTATAGACCCAGTAGGTGAAACCTACAACTTTGTCCCTCTAAAACCACCTCAAGTGCGCTGCATCCATGGATTTGTGGCTCCGAAAAGCACTCAACTTTAAAATTACGCTGAACATAAACTATCGTTCCACTGTTCTGATTAAACGTATTACTCGTGAAAAAAGTTTGATATCCTTTAATGTCCCAGCTCCAATCTCTAATTTTCATGTTATGGAGCCAACACTCACTCAATACAATTATATCCGGTTTATTCTGAAATTGTTCGATTGTAACTATCAAATTATCGTAATTCTGAGATATGCTCCTGATATTAACATGATAAATAAAAATACCCTCTCCCTTATTAGCTATGAAATTATTCACATCTTCTGTATTTAAAAGAATTTCAGTATCATTGACATTATTTGATGACTCTATTATGTCGAACTGTTCATTCATATTAATAGTGAGTACCTAAACCTATTTAATATCTACAAATTAGAATTTAGGATCACAAATAGTATAAAGTCTCATTCTTGAAAAATATGCTTACGAATGTCCAGTCCCCTTAGTTGATCTTCATTTCTAATACGAATCGAATGCGAGGCCGATGAATCATCCTTCTTCACAAAAACACGCCCACCGTTGGTCCAAACGAAACGAAATTCATATTCCTTTGCAATTTTCCTGGCCAACCAGAACAATTTGCTATTGTAAGAGGTCAGACGCTCGTTCACGTATATTCTGTTATCCGGAAAAGCAGCATTGATATCCTTGGCCGTAATATTCCTAAGGTCTTTCTTCTTAGACATCCAAAGTTTCATCAACTCAAGATTACTGTTTACAATGAGGAGACCGCGATCGCGCATTGAAGAAACACGCCGAGTAGGCTCCGTGTGCACCCTGAACTTCTGTCTATAACATGAGATGTCTGTATTACGCAATGGAATGCCAATTTTACTGGCAACTGATGAAACTATCTCCGATACGTCCTCATTTGGCGTCTCAGGTATACCCCTCAGTTCAAACACCGTTGACAACGCATCCTGTTCAAGGTCGTTTGTTCGGGTTCTCAAATCTGATATTTCCTCTTTCATCCGCAAATTCTCATTCCGTAATACTTGATGTTCATCTCTTACTTCCTTCATTTTCTTCTTAAAATCTACTATTAACTTTTTCATTTCTTCAAACTGTTCATTGAAAAACCCCATCGAGTTTCTTACAGACACAATTTCTTTGTTCAATCCATCAAATTGTCTCATTAACTTTTCCATGTTTCTATTCAGATTTACCATAGCGACAGACTCACTTTTGGTTTCCGCTTCGGAATCGGGATCACTTTCTTCAGTAGTACTACCCGATTTCTCGAGTTGTAAACACTTGTCACAATTCCATTTTTCCCTTAACTCTTTTCGCATCTTCTTAAAGTTTTCTACATTTTGGTTTATTATTTTCAATAATGAACCATTGGAATCGAGCATGAAAAAAAAAATTCTTACCCCCCCTCAAAATTTGATGGTTTACGTTTCAAGGTATGTAGAATCCAAAACTGCAATAAAAATATTTCTGTCTGTCCGCCGTACGGGCCACTTTTCTCAGTTACCATGAAAAAAAATTGATGAAATTCGGGTTATAGGTTCCGTTCGGCGTCTAGTTGGTCCTCGAAGCTCGACGTTACTGTGAGTCATCTCTAAGGGGTTCAAAATAGGGGTTGAAATTTTCAAAACGCCTATACCATTTTTTTTACGTAAATATTTTTACGGTTTTAAATAGTTCTTGAACTTGCGAGTTTTTTAAGACCATCCGGAGCATCGTACGTCCAGCCGTTCGTTCACAGTAAGGCCCCGAAGTTTGCACCGACAGGCATTTTCGACTCCAGTGTGAATGAAATTGTATACAATTCCAACCAAATCTCGTAACCAGAGACGCGCCCACAATAGGAATTTGTGAATACGGCCAATCATTGGTAGGGATCACCTGATTATATTGGCGGAGTATGAAGTCGAGTTGGTTGTTCTGTGATATTATTTCATTTGAAAAATGATGGCTCTTTTGGAGTTTGTTGGTAGGTAGTGAAACTTGAACAAACGTTGAAGTATTATTGATGGGTAAATTAGGTATTACTACGGTAAATCATTACTCAACGGTAAATTATTACACAACGGTTCATTATACCATCTACGTAGAAGGGGCTGGAGTTTGTTGGTAGGTACTTTTGCAACTTTTTTCACTCCTCATCAACAATTTCTTTTCAGAACTTCATTATGTGTGTTTCTTTTTGTTAGGTACTGTTTGTCATCGGCAGAATTATTTTAGCAACATTTAACTCGTGATTTAGGTAGGTACCTAGTAACGAGTACGGGGTTAGGTACTAACCTACGGAGGGTCTGCGATCTACATAATATGTGTAGAATAGTACATATCATATTATATAGACGGGTTATCTATACATAGAGCTGTGATCTGTAACAGAAGGGTATTCTATACAAAATAATAAACCGTTGTGCAGGGATTTGCAGCGTTTTTTAAACGTGTACATGCCGGATGATATAAACCACCACACTTGGCACACTTTGCCGTTTTCTTGGGGGAAGATAACTCCCTGGTACACTTGACACAGTCCATGGTGAACTGTAGGCAGGTATTGTTTCGAGAGAGGCGCTTCCGAACTCAACAACAACTCAAACACAACGCACGATGTTTACTCGACGAGCGCTCGGACAAGACTGAATATTCGACCCTTTGCTGTTCACATTTACATACCTCAATTCAATTCAATTTTTTATTCAACAAAAATTTTATACAAGAAAAAAAGAAGATTTTTAGAGAGTCCATATACCCACGTCAATGATGCAGCCCAAATGATATAAATGATATAAATCTAGATCAGGTAGAAACCCTCGTCTCCGCTGTACTTAGTGGGCAATTCCAAATATTAAACGGGTAATTTTTGGTTTATTATTTTCAATAATGAACCATTGGAATCGAGCATGAAAAAAAAAATTCTTACCCCCCCTCAAAATTTGATGGTTTACGTTTCAAGGTATGTAGAATCCAAAACTGCAATAAAAATATTTCTGTCTGTCCGCCGTACGCCGTACGCCGTACGGGCCACTTTTCTTAGTTACCATGAAAAAAAATTGATGAAATTCGGGTTATAGGTTCCGTTCGGCGTCTAGTTGGTCCTCGAAGCTCGACGTTACTGTGAGTCATCTCTAAGGGGTTCAAAATAGGGGTTGAAATTTTCAAAACGCCTATACCATTTTTTGGTTTATTATTTTCAATAATGAACCATTGGAATCGAGCATGAAAAAAAAAATTCTTACCCCCCCTCAAAATTTGATGGTTTACGTTTCAAGGTATGTAGAATCCAAAACTGCAATAAAAATATTTCTGTCTGTCCGCCGTACGCCGTACGCCGTACGCCGTACGCCGTACGCCGTACGCCGTACGGGCCACTTTTCTTAGTTACCATGAATCAAAATTGATGAAATTCGGGTTATAGGTTCCGTTCGGCGTCTAGTTGGTCCTCGAAGCTCGACGTTACTGTCAGTCATCTCTAAGGGGTTCAAAATAGGGGTTGAAATTTTCAAAACGCCTATACCATTTTTTTACGTAAATATTTTTACGGTTTTAAATAATTCTTGAACTTGCGAGTTTTTTAAGACCATCCGGAGCATCGTACGTCCAGCCGTTCGTTCACAGTAAGGCCCCGAAGTTTGCACCGACAGGCATTTTCGACTCCAGTGTGAATGAAATTGTATACAATTCAAACCAATTCTCGTAACCAGAGACGCGCCCACAATAGGAATTTGTGAATACGGCCAATCATTGGTACGGATCACCTGATTATATTGGCGGAGTATGAAGTCGAGTTGGTTGTTCTGTGATATTATTTAATTTGAAAAATGATGGCTCTTTTGGAGTTTGTTGGTAGGTAGTGAAACTTGAACAAACGTTGAAGTATTATTGATGGGTAAATTATTACTACGGTAAATCATTACTCAACGGTAAATTATTACACAACGGTTCATTATACCATCTACGTAGAAGGGGCTGGAGTTTGTTGGTAGGTACTTTTGCAACTTTTTTCACTCCTCATCAACGATTTCTTTTCAGAACTTCATTATGTGTGTTTCTTTTTGTTAGGTACTGTTTGTCATCGGCAGAATTATTTTAGCAACATTTAACTCGTGATTTAGGTAGGTACCTAGTAACGAGTACGGGGTTAGGTACTAACCTACGGAGGGTCTGCGATCTACATAATTATGCATAGAATAGTACATATTATATTATATAGACGGGTTATCTATACATAGAGCTGTGATCTGTAACAGAAGGGTATTCTATACAAAATAATAAACCGTTGTGCAGGGATTTGCAGCGTTTTTACGTAAATATTTTTACGGTTTTAAATAGTTCTTGAACTTGCGAGTTTTTTAAGACCATCCGGAGCATCGTACGTCCAGCCGTTCGTTCACAGTAAGGCCCCGAAGTTTGCACCGACAGGCATTTTCGACTCCAGTGTGAATGAAATTGTATACAATTCAAACCAAATCTCGTAACCAGAGACATTCACAATAGGAATTTGTGAATACGGCCAATCATTGGTAGGGATCACCTGATTATATTGGCGGAGTATGAAGTCGAGTTGGTTGTTCTGTGATATTATTTCGCTTGAAAAATGATGGCTCTTTTGGAGTTTGTTGGTAGGTAGTGAAACTTGAACAAACGTTGAAGTATTATTGATGGGTAAATTATTACTACGGTAAATCACATTACTCAACGGTAAATTATTACACAACGGTTCATTATACCATCTACGTAGAAGGGGCTGGAGTTTGTTGGTAGGTACTTTTGCAACTTTTTTCACTCCTCATCAACAATTTCTTTTCAGAACTTCATTGTGTGTTTCTTTTTGTTAGGTACTGTTTGTCATCGGCAGAATTATTTTAGCAACATTTAACTCGTGATTTAGGTAGGTACCTAGTGACGAGTACGGGGTTGGGTACTAACCTACGGAGGGTCTGCGATCTACATAATATGTATATAATAGAATAGTATTTATCATATTATATAGAAGGGTTATCTATACATAGAGCTGTGATCTGTAACAGGAGGGTATTCTATACAAAATAATAAACCGTTGTGCAGGGATTTGCAGCGTTTTTTTTTAATAGCGACTCCTCAGTCACCGAGAGAATTTAGCTTCATGTTATCAACAATTCATAATGCGACATCTGGTAAATATCAACCCGTCGTTCATATCCACAGTACAAGTGCCTTCACGGAATTACCAATAAGTCGAACTTTGACAGTTCAAAGCGAATCCAGGAATATCTTAATAACCCGGCAATTTAATTACATTTGGCCATCGGGCACGCTGACCGTTCCCACAAACATCCTGGTGCAAATAGGCAACAACGCTCAAAGGACGAAATTATTTACTCAACTAGCGCACTAAAATAAATAATTCGACCCGCTCGTTCAAACGCTACTCTCCCTCAAGCAGACCATGCGATTCGTGGAAGATTCTGCTGATGGCAAATATCCAGTCCGCTCCTGTGCAAATAGAACGCCCGTGTTGCATTGGGCATCCACACGAAATAATTTACACAACGACAGGTTTGAGCTAGTCACCCGTAGAATGACGTCTCATCCAACATTCGACATTCAAAACACATCTTCACACAACGGGGTTAGGGAATAGCCATATAGGTACCTACTGTGTGGATAATTCAACATCGTAGAAAGTTACATACATTATCTTGGTAGTGGTCTAATATGCTATCTACCGCTAGTCCGGTGGTTCAGTATGCTATCTACCGTCAGTCCATTGGTTCAATATGCTATCTACCATTATGAATTATATCTACCAAAGAAGTAAATATGGTGGAGCTTACCTAAATATATTTTTCGCTTCTACAGGAAGCTCGTCAAAAGGACTGCATGAGATTACCGGGGTTGTCAAACTGCGACCCATTTATGCAAAAAGCGACCCCTCAAATTATTGTCCCTTCTACGAAGTGCGACCCTACAAATTGATAGCCCTTCTGCAAAGTGCGACCCTGCACCCTTCCTTTCCTGGTGCTTACTGCGACCCACCCAGTTCGTCTGCAGATACAGTTCGTTTAGCGTAACCCAGGGCGCACCAACGTGGAGGCGAACTGTTCCACGCCCCATAAGTTGCAGTTTCCACTCTCCACGCTCGTAATACCATCAATTGTCGTCATTTTTACATTGCTCATTTTTTGGTCTTCGGTAAAAATTTGAAGGAGACACTCTTCACGAATTCCATTTGCGTAATTTCTCCGCGAGTCAGGCATGACATCTTCTTCCGCAGGAATTCCTGCTTCTCATTCTTCTTCGTACTTTTTGAGCGCATTAATATATAAGTATCTTGCTGAATCGACTTCAGGGTCTCAATAACAAGGAAGATGTGCGGGTGGGACTTATAAAACATTTTATTTATCTTTGAGTGGAAACTCTCGCAACTGTTGGTTGTTCGAATGGCAGTATGGGAAAACATCGCCCATATGTCAGGTGGGAATGTTGCGTTGGTGTATAGGTAGTTTTGTTTCATATAATCGACAAATGTCCGAACTTTGGGGTTTCTCGCTGGCATTTTCGCCATCAGCTCTTTGTCAAAAAATGCCGGCACGTCGTCAGGATCCAAGAATGGAAGTCCAAAAAATAACTTCAAAAACTCGCCTACTTCGCCTTCTCCTCGATAAGCAGTGCTGAGGCCGACATTTTGTATTTTTCTCCACCAGCTTTGTCCGAGGTGAAAACGGCATCCGCGAATAGTTACTTCCGGCCATACGGATAGTGCAGCCTTGTGTATGGCAGCCTCGAAGTCGACCAGCACAACTGACGGTTTGAATTCAAGGCCCAATTTCTCGCAGTGTTTCACCAAATCTTTGAAAACATAAGCGTAGGAATTGGTGTGCTTGTTTGGTAACAAATAGAACGCCAATGGTACGTAAACACCGTCTCGAGATGTGTGGACAGTAAATAGTTGATTAAAAAGAGCTGGGGACGAATCAAATGTGCCATCGACAAAAATGTGGTCATTTCCAGCCAAGCACTTCAAGTTTCGGGGCGTACTAAATCCCAACACGTTTACGACACTATCATTAACAAGCAAGAAATTTTCAGCCGCATTCGTTGTCAATTCATCTTTGGGCAGGTTATCGATGGCTTCGTGCAATTCCGGTAATCCTTTAGGAAGATTTGGCCAAACCTTCCTTCTCATGCGATACACAGCACGTCTACATAGAAGTGAATCGTTTTTGTCGACAGTCTCAATATCTCCCATTTCTTTTAATTCAAGAGCTAACAGTTTGTTGGGTTGAGTAGTTAAATCATTACCAGCTTTTCTCTTCAGAGAATTTCTCAGCGCATGACGATTCAATTTTTTCGGGGAATCTGCAACGTGATTGTGGTCGTCATTTCTGTCGAAGATTGAGTTGGACGGGTCAAGTTTGAAAGAAGCCTTACACGATTTTTTGGTACATAACCAGCGTTGAACATTATTTGCCAAACTTTTATGAAATCGGTATTTGAATCCGTCCAGGACAAACAACTCGTTACCTCGATCGCTGACAGATGTTGAGCAAGATGGGCCAGGGGAGTTCATTGTTGACGCGTTGACAAACGTTGGCAAACTGAGTGAAAAGTTACATACAGAAACAGTTCCTTATCTTAGACGGAAGGATAAGGTTCCTTATCTTAGGCGGGTCGCACTTCGATCAATGCACGTAAAACGTCAGGGTCGCACTTCGATCAATGCACGTAAAACGTCAGGGTCGCACTTTGTACTGGTTCCGAGGGCACTGGGTCGCAGGTTGCTAACAGCCGAGATTACTGCATGAGGGACGTTTGTTTCAGGTCGTCAAAAAATGCCGAAAAAGGGTCCTCGGGATGGATGGACCTCCACCACTCTTCCGTTAGTTTTCGGTTTAGTATAGGTAGGCTTGACACTCCGTGCGACTTGATGCCGTATCTAACCTTGATAACGCGCCACAAGCTCTCGATCGTCTGCGTGTTGGCTCCTGAAGAAGGGTCAATAAAATTCTCGGAGTGATTTACCGTTTCGTGCACGTATCCATGATCACTCAAGGTGCTATATGCTCTCCACTGGTCAGACATAATTTTTGTGCCACGAGCAACTTCATTGAGGATGATTGGGAGCAACGTGGCTCGATCGCGTTTTTCGACAACAAACAAACGTCTCTCCAAAACTGTGTCGTTTCCGCGACAACATAATCCGAAAACCCATGGACCTTGGATACGGGCTCCATAATTACGTTGGGTTTGAGTGTCAGCCTCTTCTTCGCTGTCGGGTTCGTCCTCATCCCGCTCATCCTCGTCATTTTGTGCCGACTTGCGATCGCTTGCCAAAATTCTACCCCTATTGTATTTCCTCTTCCCCTGAAAAAGGGATTCGTCGATTTCAACTACCATGCCCGGTCCTCCCATCTTGCGGCGCTTCTCAAACATTTCCACACAGACATCCCGGCATAAATTGTACCAGTCCACTACCGTTGATTTGCTTCTTTCAGTCCATTTACAAACGTCACTTACCGGAACCAAATTGCACCACATCCACACCAACTCAACGATACCACACAGAGACATACCACTATTGCACCTCCCGTTCTTGTCTTCGTAAGTAAAAAATTTATTAGTTTTTCGAATGGAATAAAACGTTTGGCATCCCTTTTTCTGGCATCGCAGGTACACAGTTTTGATAAAATTTCCCTCACTATCCCGTTTCCGACTAGCTTTGGTAACTTCTTTTAATGCACTCCCGCATTCGACGCCGTCTTTAATTTTAGAACACAGCCTTGGATTACTATCGGGCAAAACACCTTTCTGCTTCAAAAACTTGACGCACATTTCATCGTTCAATATTACATGTCTATACAGCTCACTCAATTTCATTTTAAAATAACGAAAATATCACAGATAACTATCACAGAAACACAGAAACACGGAAAACACGAGGATTATCACAGCTCATAACAAGGACGGCGCACGACTGAATTAATCACAACGTGGTTTGATTGAGCCTTGCATTGTTTACCAGGGGCAAAGGTGTGAACACAACTTGAAGCGAATGAGACAAGTCGGTAGATAGCATATTGAACCGAGAGAAGTGCACCGTAGATAAACGCCTGGCAAGGTAGGGGACGGGCGCGCAGGTAGATAGCATATTGGACCACTACCATTATCTTTTGTCTACGAAAATAACAAATACAAAAACAATAATAGATGCTCTTCTTATATGGAATAGGCTACGATTTAGGCAATAACAACCACTTAACCCTGGAACCGCAAGGCATGGGTCACCGGTGACCCTTGCAGGGAAATTTTTTGTGTAGTGTTGGCAATAATGGGATGGGTTCTGTAACAGCTTGAGCTTCGTTCGCAGTGGGGTTCCGTACATTTCCAGACAGTTCTAACAAGTTCCGCGCAGGCGCCCTAGTGTTTATAGCGTTCGCAGAACAGTCGTTCGGAGTTCTAGTTTTGAGTTCGCTGTTCGCAGTAATTTTTTCTCCAAGTCCCGAACACGTTCCGAACGCAGTTCTGGACGGGTTTTTTTCTCGAACTGTGGGGACAGCTACGCAAGAGCGCTGTGGTGAGAAGGAGGGAAATGGTTATCATAGCTAACCCCGCCAGATTTTTGGTTTATTATTCTGTGAATAATACACCTATGTATTCGCTCAGCAAAACATTTTTACAATACACCCCTCAAAATTTTTTCTTTTACGTTTCAAGGTGCGTAGATTCAGAAAATGCAATGTCCGTCCGCCGTAAATGTGCATAACTACTTTATTCTCGGTCTAAAAAATTCGTTCTTTCGCACACATGCTCCATTTGGGCCCTAGTTTTGTCCCGAAACTTTGCAGCCCGATTGGAATATATCCAAGGGTGTTATGAGTGAAAAATGGGTATAAAAGTAAAGTAGGTATTTTTTGTGTTTTGGTTTATTATTCTGTTAATAATACATAACATACACCTATGTAATAAAGGATATGTAATAAAGGAGCGTGTTTTTGGGGGCCAAAATTAGTGGAAACCACCAGAAATAGCTATTTCAATTATATCACATGAAAGAAACAATAAATGAACAGCCAACATTTCTGCAGTTAGGTCCAGTAGAATAATAAATCCATGTGACAAGGACTTTGCAGCGTTTTTTTTTCTTTCATCCGCGAAAGACGCAGGTTATCCTCTAGTAACGTTGACAGTTCCAGATTCACTGAGCGTTCGCAGTGTTGCGGAATTCGGAACCCCGTTCAGAACTTGCGGCGGCCATTTTCCAGAACTCCTCGAGAGTCGCGATTTTCACTAGTTGTCATCTTGCGTTTGAGGCGGTTGGAACCGTTCTAGTGCTTCGTTGCGTCTTTTTACAACAGGTAAGAAACCAAAAACCGTGCCTGGGTCACTGGTGACCCAACCTTGTGATTAACGTTAGTATTTTTTTTAAATCTCGTAGTTCTTATTGGTTGTTTTTTACTCCTATTTCAGCCCTTACGCCGAGCCCCTGAGACAGCTGGAACGTTTTTAGTGCGATTTGTATCGGGTTACAACAGGTAAGGAACCAAAAACTATGTTTTGGTTACTGGTGACCCAGCCTTGTTGCTAACGTGTGTATGTTATTTACGTCAAAGAAGAGGGATAATAATATATAATATAATATTGTATAACATTATAATTTAATGTAATATATCATATTTGTATGCAGTAAAATGAAGTTTTATCATCCTTGATCATTTTCAGCCTCCAGAAGAGGAAATAATTGGGGTGACCCTGCCTTGCGGTTAGTTTTTGAAGGAAGTAGCCTCGTGTCTCCAGGGTTAACCACTTTTTACTGTAACTACTCAACGCATAATAATTCATTTTTTAGTGATCGAATTTCGATATTAATCCAACCCCTCAATATCTGGTTTCCATTTTCACCCGTTATGACATCACCGATAATTACAAAAGTGGGGGAATTACAGCGAGATCTGTTTAGTGTTTTCAACCGGGCTGCATGCAGCATGAGCACGTACACACCATGTTTCATAGTTTCATTCGAACGAACTAAATCACTCGCGGCGGAATCGCGGAAACCCATTTCAAAGAATATAAACTGAGTTATTGAAAGTTTGTCTGTTTCCACTAATACACGAAAAATACGCCGGTTCCAATCTATACGGGCTTCATAATAACTAATAACAACAACCGTAACAATAACTAGTTATTGTTTGTTACTGACGATGGTTTGATGGTGTTACTAGCGATGGTATAACAGTGTATTTTTCGTGTATCAGTGGAAATAGACAACCTTTCAATAACTCCGTTTTTATTCTTTTTCATTCGAAGTAAGTACAGAGGCATCATCCGGGGTCAAGGGGTGGATTTGTTGTTGTTTTTGTAATATTAAGTAAATCAGTCACAATAATGAAAGCTCGATCGACGAGGTAGAACAGGGAGGCAATAATAGTTTTTTTGACGACAGTCCGCACTCCAGCGTAGAGTTAACTGATATTAGCTTGAAGCCAAAATTCCATGAGCCTACCATCATCCTGGAATCTGGCTTTCTACGTCTCACTAGTTGAAAGTTCAATAAATATTTCCTGAATCTCAACCTCTCTTTTCCCAATGTGCACAGAGGATTCATGACCCATTGAGGACAGAATATCCTCAAACGTTCTGAAAAGGTCTTATGCAAAGACCCCAGTGTTCACAGTAAACTGTTTCATCAAAGGGATTTCAATATTCTTATGCAGGATACTATTCACTATGCTTATCCGACAGGATTGAAAACTGGCAAATCACAACTTCGTTGCGGCCAAAATTCAGCTTGCACAAAGTGAGATTATTTTGGAAGGCAGAAATATAACAGATTTCGTTTTTATTAAATTTAGTTCATCACCTTGAATGTGCGAGTTGATTCCATGAATTTGGCGAATTTATCGGTCAAGTAAGCAACATCGATTATAAATTGTAGCTATCGGCCTCTCAGATGTACCTAAATACATCTGAAGACAGAATCGAAAAGATTCCTAAACCTGTTGAAGTGTTCAGGCAGGCGCCCACTGCCCCCCTACCGTACAAAAAAAATTCGCCGCCCCTCAGTGCCCCTCTACGTTATCGCCCCCGTTGAGAACCACTGATCTAAAGGAATGGCCCACAACTATGTGTATTAGAGTGGTCACAAAAAGTCAACTTTCGAAATTCAATCGTGGCAACCCCCTAAGAGGTGCCATTTGACTAGAAACTGAGATTCCCAAAGTTTTAGGTCGATCGGATAACATTAACCCGTGCCGCATCGAGGTTGAAGTTTAGAAAAACTCACTTTTTTCATAAAAATATTATTTCTTTCCTCATAACATAGTAACCATTTGTCCTAGAGACTTGAAATTGGTCTTATTTTATTTGAAATGTTATCTTCTTCAACTTTTACTCCAATAAATTTTTCGCTAGATCCTATAGATTTTATGTTATTCAGCTTTTCCCATCTCAAAACGTGGTCCATTTCAGCAAATGTGCCTTTTTACGCATACCCCTAAAAACCACACTCCAGTCAATGAAATCGACCTCTAGGCAATTTGATACTTCTTTATCACTCTGGTATATTGAAAATTGATACATTTTAATCTAATATATAATATATGGAGGGGGTAGGGGGGAGATGGGTGGGTGGTGGGTGCTATGAAATGCACAAAAAACAATAAAAATTATGTAAAAAGTGTTTTATACAAATTGAAAGTTTTTTGTATAGAAAATAATAGCCTGGAACTTATTTTACAACACAATATATCTATTCCAACACCACTGAATTTAGAACTACATTAATGGCTTAGATAGTGAGGCTTTATCGACATCAGGGTAAATTTTCCTACATTCTGACACAACTTGTAATAAAAATTGGCGCTGTTCTTCGTCTTTTGTCAAGCAAGAGTTGAAGTCTTGTATCAATTTCACTCCTCTTTCAGCAGTGTCGTTGACTACCCTTAAACCGTTCCCTATGTTTGTAGCATGCAAATAATGAGGATTTTTGTTCCATAAGCGTGTATCGGTGTTTAAAAAATCTGTCTCTATGGAAAACCGCTTGAAAAAATTCAAGGTTTGAGAGGTGACAAAAAAATCAAGTTGCTTATCCAAAATTTGCTCTACATGTGCAAAATCTAAAATCGCTTTTCTATCCCTACCATCAATTTCACTATCGGGTTCACCTAGGGAAAATAATTTCATGGCCATACTTTTTTTAATGTTGTCGTCTAAAGTGTGGTCGAAAAACGAGAACGCTATTTTCTCAGAGCTGAGGTACCACAGATGGTTTACAAATTTTGACAAAGCCTTATCTGCTATTTCTGTGTCAATTTTCCTATACTCTACTAATGCTTTCAACATTTCCACATCTTGTTTAGGGGCCAAAGCAGGTTTGGGGGCATTGAACCATGCCTTGGCGTAAATATTTATTATAAAAACACAAATTTCTTCTATTCCTTTCATTTCTTTTTGAGTTAATAACAATTGATCTCTAAAAAGATAAATTTTGAGGCAGTAAATTGCTTTGGCCATCCACCTGGCGTGATGAATTGCACCAGGTGCTTTAAAAGAAAAGTTTTGGGGAGGAAGCCCTATAAACACTAAACAAAGTTGAAGAAACTCTTTGTAATCCTCTCTGGGCTGCAGGGTTTCCAAATGTTCCATTAAAAAAAGTGAAACTTGATTAATGTTACTAATTTTGCATCTAATACTCGTATTATCATCATGTAGACTAGTTTTGTATTTAGTTTGGTCGAACTTAGGCCAGCCAACTTGAAATTTTTATTTATTATTTATAATTTTATTTTTATTACAGCCTCAACCTTTACATTTATACCTGAAACATCCTCATTTTCAATAAACCAGAGTGATAAAGAAGTGTCAAATCGATCCAGTCGATTTCATTGACTGGAGTGTGGTTTTTAGGGGTATGCGTAAAAAGGCACATTTGCTGAAACGGACCACGTTTTGAGATGGGAAAAGCTGAATAACATAAAATCTACAGGATGTAGCGAAAAAATTATGGAAGTAAAAGTTGAAGAAGATAACATTTTAAATAAAATGAGACCAATTTCAAGCCTCTAGGACAAATGGTTACTATGTTATGAGGAAAAAAAGAGTATTTTTATAAAACAAAGTGAGTTTTTCTGATCTTCAACCTCAATGCGGCACGAGTTAACGTTATCCGATCGACCTAAAACTTTGCGAATCTCATTTTCTAGTCAAATGGCACCTTTTAGGGGGTTGCCAGAAGAGATTTTCTCAAAAAAATTTTGCCTATAATTGCCTTGTGACCACCCTAATGTGTATCCATTTGTTCATTTTGATAGATATACGGTGTATAGTACAGATCGTAATCATTTCGTTGTGCTATTTTATTGGTGTACTGAGCAATTCTTGGACAATATTCAAACAGTGGAAGAAACCTTTTACAGCAACTACAATTACTTGAGCATTTCACAAAATTGTTGCGTTTGCGGTGTTGCGGGCCTTCCTAATTTGGCGTGAATTATAATATGGGTTAGTGCTCAAAGGAATATGCCTGTCTCCATCACACCGAGAGTCATTCTGTAGTTCGAAATTTCAGGTCACTCATAAAAGTTTTCCGCCAGTTTTACGGCTCCCCAGTTCCACATCAGACGCTTATTGAAACGCTCCCAAGTAAGTGCTTTAGATCCGAGGTCAGTTTCACTTTCCACGGTTTTACACGACCAGCAACCATTTCCCACCGCTCCGTAGGAAGAGCTTTACTGCCTCGCAGAAGGAAGAGTCTGGAGTGCCCATAAAAACGGTACAGTTTAAATATCATTAAGTCGGAAACGACGGGTTTGAACGCCTTTCACTGTCTCGCAAAGAACGCTCAACTTGAAAATGTTGACGGACAGGAGAGGGAATCGATTTCGCGAAACGACGAATTTGAATGACTCTCAACGAGGTCAGGTGAAAACGGGTTGGGTCTTATCCAATGGGATCTCCCTCAAATAGGATGGTAAACAGCTTTATTATCTTGAGAAGGCTGGTTCTTTCGACTGTCACCTCGGAATTGAAACGCTTCATTATACGAATAAAAACGCTGCAAATTCTTTCAAGACGGTTTAGTATTTTCTGTACAGGAAAACCCTGCTCCCACTGTATTGCACGCAATATCTACGCGCATGAACTCACAAAAGAAAGATAGAAACATCTAAATTAATGATAAATTCTGGACCGTTTCAAACAATATGGAGTTTTCAGCGGTTTCCTCAACCATTATCTCTGTGTTTCGACTCGACGCTGGTATAAAGCTGTGAGCCACCGGCTGGCGGCATGTTTTCATGAGATAATGATGATCATGCCTCTTGTGCCATTTAGGCAGGTAAATGTTCAACGGCCGTCAAAGTTGATAAATCACAATTCTTAATACGGCCGCCGATGATGGCTTAGGGAAAATCATCAATCCGATTTACGTCATAATATTATCCTGATCGAAAAGTGTTGAAGCTCCGTCCCAGTTTTTCATAAAAGGTTCGAAAATATCCCTCTCTCCCAGGTGTCTCGAGGAGTTCCCCTTTCGATACTTCCCCATTTTATCAACAGGACGAGCACCGCAGCGTAGTGACCTGAATGAGCTGAAAGATTCGATAAAAATAGGTGACCTTGTTGTTTATTTTGACACGATGGTCTAGCGAAGGTACTCGTTTCGCCAGAATTTCACGTACCCCGCCAGATTCCTTAAAAAATCCAAAAGGATCGCAGGCTTGTATGTTCCGTGAAGCGTAGACCACTGATCTGGGTAGCAATGTGGTCTGATATGCTTGATAGTATTTCTTCTATCCATAGTCACCATCCCATACCATTTTTAGATGTTATGGGGCAATTTCTGTCGATTTTTCAGCAATCTGTGACCTGCAAGCGTCTACAACACCTTATACCACCAGCAACGAAAAAGCCTTCCCCTTAACAACTGTGAAGTTGGTGTGGGATCAATTCCCTCTGGATAGACTGGGCATCTACTGATTATGGCTGAAAGCTAAAATTTACTCAAGCTTTTTTTATTAAGTAAATAAGGCAATTTTATTGTTGAGTAAGTAATCAACGCTTATTGTCAAACAAGCGGTTCTAGATGTTTACTGTAGTATTAACGACAAATTACGTTGACGTTTTGTAGAAAGTGAAAACACCACCCAGTTGGGCCAGAACGATTTACTTTCCTTGGAAATACGTGTTACTTTGCTTTGGACATTTCACAATTTGTTCCATCAAGTCAGAACCTCTTGAAACCCAGTGAGAAAGACAGACTTTCGAGGGAACGGCGAAGCTTATAACTGATGAGTTCTTTTTTATTACTGTCAAACAACACAAAGAGACCTACTTACTTGGAAGCTCGATCATTCAACTTGCGGCGGAAGAAAAAAACCCAACAGCGGCTTGGTTGAATTCAACGTCTACACTCTCCAAATCCCAGCACCCAATGGCTGCCCCACACACACAGGTACTGCATCCTAATAATTATTTACGTTCTTCTCTTACGCCGTCTTCATTGTCTGCAGCTCAGGAGGTGCTGGGCCGGTAGAAGATTAATGGCCGTTAGCTCCTGCCATCACCGAAACTAAAGCTCGCGGGAAAAGATAAAGTTCGTTTGGGAGGTGCCAACAAGGAGTGATGACCCGTGAGGGGGGGTTCGAGGGCGGACATATATTTCAAGAGTGTGTAAGTGTGTGTTGAGGGGGCAGTGATCGACTTTCCCCTCTCGAGCATAGGCAGTAATCAGGTCACCCTTCGTCCTTGATTGATGCTAGGCACAGCAGGATGAAACCTCAGCTCTCACAAACTCAAGTAGGCAAAATCCGTTTTATAAATATTACGATCAACAGTTTTCTTTTGCAACCAGCTTTGAAGCAACATTCAATACTCAAGTAAGGTATTATTCAAAATATATTAGTGTTACAAGTCTTCAGAATCCGGAAAATCATCAACGAGACTATCAAAAACAGCCCTTCAGCTCACTTTTATTGTAAGGAACAGCTTGTTAGGAAGTAACTCCCTTTTGTGAGATTTCTATTAGTTTTTCATATATTATTGGTGCTTCTTGTTAGTGACCACTGGATTAACCCAGGGTCGGCCCAGAACTTGGATGGAAAACGTATGATCCCAACCAGAAGCCAAACTTGGATCCCCTCCACCGGACCGCTGGGACCCCCCGGACCCAACTACAGTAGAAGTCGCTTAGTAGAGAGGCGGTTAAAGGAATAAGTCGGATATAAGGACAGAAACCGTCAGGTCCCGATCGGCTTTATGTAAACACACAGGGAATTGGCCTGATATAGTGATCAAAAGGACGGGTATAGTGATCGGTTTTTTCTGGGTGTCAAAATTCGGCAAAATAGGTAAAAATGGCTGAAATCTCTCAAAATTGGTATATTTTCACCAGAAGAAACAGAAGATATTTAGGTACCTACAGGATTTAATAGATTTCCTCAAAAAAAAATTAATCAAAATTAGGTTAATTCTTGGGGGGGGGGGGGGGTCAAAATTCGCCAATATCGGTAAAAATGGCTAAAATAACCACAAAGTATGTTATACAGTAGAAGTCGCTTATAGAGATTGATCGCGTATAGTGATTCTTTCCAGTCGGTCCCAATACGATCACTATCAGCGACTTCTACTGTAGTAACTACGCTCTGTATCTTGTTCCAAACAAAAGGTGTTTCTGTGAAGAAATTTCCATTCATGCAGCATGGCTCAAACGAGTGAATTGTTTTTGGAAAAATCAATTTTTGATCTCTTCCTATCGTGAAAATAATAGGTACCTAGTATTTATGGCAATAGTCTCTTTCTGTCTAGCGTAACCATTCTATACAATTTTTGGTGATAAGTATAGGTATGTGTTGAGGGGCGAGGTGATATCAGCCGCCCACACAGCAAAATTTCCCCTTCCCCCAGAACTCAGTAAAGGTTGGGTGATGAGTAGGGATAGGATTCGTATGTATTCACATATTTTTTTTCTAGGCTATGTATCCATGATTTTCAACTAGATGTGTTCATACTGACACTTTGCGAACGTTTTAACAAACTTTAATTTCACATATTGCCACATGTTTCGCTATTATCATATGGACGGTGATATACACAAACCGGCCAAGCGCCATTTTTACATTTTCGAGAAAATCGCGATCAAAGATTTTGCGCGTTTTTTTGCTACCTAACCTCTCCAGTTGGTTGTAAAAATTTGGAAATAATGCCCCCCATGTTTTTTGGTGCGTAAAATCGAATGGTAACGTCAGGAAGTTGATTACATCGATATTTTCCGAGTTATGGCGGTTACCTGGTTTGTGCAAAACTCAAATATTACAAAACGAATTATGCACATCCCGGCCAAACGGCAAAGTGGTCGACTGGCTACAAAATGATTTGCACAAGCCGGCCAAGCGCCTCACATGATGGCGCATGGCCGTTTTGTGCAAATCGACTGCAGCAGTTTTAGCAGAAAAATTTAGGAGCAAAAGAAGAGAAATAAGAATTGAATGGAAAACTAGGTGTTTTTTTAGTGATTAAAAAGTGGTCAGAACACACTTTGTGTTTATTGTGTAGGTATTCAGTGAATAATACACCAGTATAATCAGGTCGGGGGGAATCACGTCTTGTTTGCCTCTAAACTTGGTCTAGTTACGTTTCAAGATTTGCAGAATGCAATAATCCAATAAAAGTAATACTTTGCTTCAACTTTCGAACAAATCTGGCAGTTCGCACACAGGCTTCATTTGGGCTCGTTGTGCCCATTACCTCGGCAGCCCTATCCGCCTATTGAACTAGAGATGATAAACTTACATAAATAAAAATGTCAACGAAATTAATAAATCCTGATTTGTTAACTTCTTATTACAATTTTCATTTTTATCTTAAACTGAACACTGAAATAATAAATGCAAAATTGGGTGCTCAGAAAAATCAAAACCTGTTCTTAAAAAACTAAACTACTATCATAATATACAAAAACTAATCTTCTCCTCGCTTTCTCATTCATCATCTTCCATTCTTCGTCCTTCTTCACTTTCATCCACTATAAAATCCAACTCCCCTTCGTAACCGTCGATGTCGTCTTCTACCGTATCAGTGCCATTCAGATTGGCGTACATCGTGCGGTATTCGGGAGGGATGAGTTCCATCATACTTTGTATGTCCGCCAGTTTGAGAATCGAAATGGGTTTCCCGGTCGGCCAAAGATCGTCGACATCAGTGCGGAAAGTTGGGGCAATTATTGGCACTACCCTTCGTCTTCTTCCCCTTCCGTTAGATGCTGATCGCCGTTGTTTCGAAACATCAACTTCTTGCCATTCACCACTGAAATTTTGTCTCATGAAGAATGAGAATTTCTTTACAGAAATTTCCCTAGTTTGGAGCCAATTGATAGTTTGTCCGTTCACATCTTTCTTGCGGTTAACAATCTGCAACTCTAACTTTTTGCTGGACTTGAAATCAGACGTATCCATTCTTGAGACCACAAATTTTCTTTTCCTTCGGCTATTTAGTATAACATCAATGTACTGGTTAGGGGTGTACAACTCTTGGTGTAGCTTTAATGCGCATTCTATGTCTCCGAATTCATCGTCATTGGGTAGAAACGTGTGTCCCGGAACGAGGTACTTCAGGTGAATTGATTCGAGAGAGGGATGAGTTGAGAACGCACACTTTAACAAAAGCACAATTTTTATGTTTCTATTTTGGGCCCCACACGAGTCTGACCATAGAATAAGTTTTTTAGCGGTGTCAGGAACGACATTAGCGATGTGCTTCAGCAAACATGACCCCACTTCCTGGGCTCCCCTACCAGCTTCACCCTCTACCCACACATAAAAAAATCCTTGATTGGAGCCTCCGTCATGTATCCCGCAGTTATATAAACAGAGTTGCCTTTTGTAGTAGGCAATATTCGAGGGAATCCTTGGAAGAGGAAGAGTCTTCTGCATGTCGAACGTCAGAACAGAGGTGTTTTCTTCTGGATTTTTGGACAATAATTCTATATCGGTCTTCAGTTGCGCACGTGCAGTTCCTGCGGCTTCTTGATGTTTTTCTTTCTCTTCCTGGATGCATGCATTCACTGGCATTTGAACTGCGAAGGCGTCACATTTAGCACATGTGTCTTTCTTGAGACTCTTTCGGCGCAGGTTGAACTTTGAATAAAATAATTTCTTATAAGCTGACAGTGAAACAGGTGTAGGAACCTCACTTGATTATAAATTGTACATCACCTGGATTGTTACACCTTGTGGTAAAAAATCAGCGTTCGTGGTACTCCTGCAGTAGTGAGACTTGTAACGAGGGAATTTATTAATTTGATAAACAACTTCGTCCACCTGACTTTGTGGAAGCCGATTGAGCCCTCCTGTCCTTTTCCGCCCGTCAAAAATTTGGCCAGAAGACACTTTTTTTAGATAAGTGTCCACTCGGTCACCAGAAATTTGTAGGCTTTTCGTGAAACAAGTTTTGCAGACATTTTTGCCACTCAGAGTGTAGCGCCTCATGTGATTCCTGATCGCAGGTCCAATCATACGTTTTCTGGCAATATCCAACACCTGAACTCTTGCGCTAATGAATAGTACTTTACTTTCAAATGAGGACAAGTTCCAAAACAGGTTAAATTCGTTTTTTCTCTCTTCTGGAGTTACTTCACTACATTGTGGCTTATCGCATCCGTTATTTTCAAGGAATTCTCTGGGAATAACAACTCGCCCTTTATAATCTATGTAACTCTTATTCATGAGGTGGTTTTGCTTCCGGACATGTCTATTTTGCCCCTCGTATTTTCGTTTTCTTCCTTTTTTGGCCTACCTGAAGAAGTGGAAGTTGAAACTCCCCCCGAATATTCTTCTATACATTCCTGATCAATGGGAGGTGTGTCAACAACTGGAAGATTGTCAACATTAATATCGGCACAACTGATCGCTGCTACAGTAGAAGCGTCAAGAGTAGGTGGGTCGTATGGGACTGAGTCGGTAGCTTCATGACTGGCTTGTACAGTCCCAGTCCCATTTTGGCCGACTTCGTAATATTGCAAAGTATTTTTTGGCGAATAAATATTGGAATAAAGAACTTCATAAGGGGACAAGTGGTTATTTGCCTTGACTGGAGAAAGATTTTCGTACGTGGGAAGTATGTGTACTACTTCAGAATCATAGTTTTGTGGGGACGGCTGTATTAAAGGGAGCTTCATGCAAACAGGAGTGTCTATACAACTGGACGGGGAACATGAGATCAGTGAAAGTGCAACATCCTGAACAGCATGAACTTCAACTGCATTTTCAGTCCCCTTAGGAAGCTTCACTCTACATTGCTGATCGATAGGCGTACCATCAACCAGCGGAAAATTGTGAATAGTAATATCACTACAAGGTGTAGCTACATCAGAAGCTTCAATAACTGGTAGTGGTTGGTTGTCTGAGTTGGCTACAACTTCATCTTCAGTCTTTTGACTGACTTCGTATCGCACAGTATTATTTTTTGGTGAATTGATGTTTGGGAACCTAAGAGGTTATCGTTGTTGTTACTGGAGAAATTTTTTCATACGTGACGGGATATACTTCAGAATGACAGTTTCCTATGGATGTCTGACTTGAAGAGACCTTCGTGGCAGCAGGGGAGTGCATCGGATGTAAATCAGCCATGGCGACCTGCAAATAGGAATATAAGACTATATCCTCTGATAGACCTGAATATGAAACTAATAAGTTGAAGAAACCACATTTGAAAAATAATTGCAGATACTTACGTCTACTGGGACAGCCGTAGCCAAATCGACCAGTTTTTTCCCACGGCTGAACATCTTCACGAGGATTGAAAACGCAAAAACGTAGGCACTCTGATCGGAAAGCTGGGAGGATAACAGAGAAGAGGCTAGAATAAGAAACGAAAAAACGCTGCAAATCCCTGCACAACGGTTTATTATTTTGTATAGAATACCCTTCTGTTACAGATCACAGCTCTATGTATAGATAACCCGTCTATATAATATGATATGTACTATTCTATGCATAATTATTTAGATCGCAGACCCTCCGTAGGTTAGTACCTAACCCCGTACTCGTTACTAGGTACCTACCTAAATCACGAGTTAAATGTTGCTAAAATAATTCTGCCGATGACAAACAGTACCTAACAAAAAGAAACACACATAATGAAGTTCTGAAAAGAAATTGTTGATGAGGAGTGAAAAAAGTTGCAAAAGTACCTACCAACAAACTCCAGCCCCTTCTACGTAGATGGTATAATGAACCGTTGTGTAATAATTTACCGTTGAGTAATGATTTACCGTAGTAATAATTTACCCATCAATAATACTTCAACGTTTGTTCAAGTTTCACTACCTACCAACAAACTCCAAAAGAGCCATCATTTTTCAAATTAAATAATATCACAGAACATCCAACTCGACTTCATACTCCGCCAATATAATCAGGTGATCCCTACCAATGATTGGCCGTATTCACAAATTCCTATTGTGGGCGCGTCTCTGGTTACGAGATTTGGTTTGAATTGTATACAATTTCATTTACACTGGAGTCGAAAATGCCTGTCGGTGCAAACTTCGGGGCCTTACTGTGAACGAACGGCTGGACGTACGATGCTCCGGATGGTCTTAAAAAACTCGCAAGTTCAAGAACTATTTAAAACCGTAAAAATATTTACGTAAAAAAATGGTATAGGCGTTTTGAAAATTTCAACCCCTATTTTGAACCCCTTAGAGATGACTCACAGTAACGTCGAGCTTCGAGGACCAACTAGACGCCGAACGGAACCTATAACCCGAATTTCATCAATTTTTTTTCATGGTAACTAAGAAAAGTGGCCCGTACGGCGTACGGCGTACGGCGGACAGACAGAAATATTTTTATTGCAGTTTTGGATTCTACATACCTTGAAACGTAAACCATCAAATTTTGAGGGGGGGTAAGAATTTTTTTTTTTCATGCTCGATTCCAATGGTTCATTATTGAAAATAATAAACCAAAAAGAAATACGAAAACTCTGCCGGGCCCGGGGAAACACCTGAATCAATGCAGCTGAGTTTTGCACAAAGCGACCAAACTACTGGAGTTGTGTCTTTTGGCCGCTTTGTACGAAATACTGAATCCCTGAATATCAGGACGGCGCTTGGCCGGTTTGTGCAAATTACTAACCCACTAAAAAATGTTTTGCACAAACAGTCTATCAACCCTACTGTCGTGAGTCCCTCCCGGGAACACTCCACTACAACCTTAAAGCTCTCACCAATATTCCGATGTAGAAATTACCTTCCGTCAATAAACATCTGAGTGGGGAGACAGGCGACAGAATCCGGGGGACACAACCTGGTGCCCCACTACCAGCTCCCAGCAGGGAGCTGGAGGGAGAGGACTTCAAGTCCTATATAATCCCGGATCCTGGAGCTTTAGCTTCATTCGACACTTCCTCTAACCAGCTCTCTCTTCTCTCTCTACCTTCCTCCTCCCAGATGCCTGGTGGTATCCGCCGCTCTGGGAATTCACCTCCTACCTTCTCCTCTTGTCTACATCGGTGGATTACCGCCGCCTAGACAAGCACCTTCCTTCCTTCACCCACATCGGTGGATTACCGCCGCCTGGGTGAATTTCCTTCCTCTCGCCTACATCGGTGGATTACCGCCGCCTAGACGAGATTCCTCCCTTCACTCACATCGGTGGATTACCGCCGCCTGGGTGAATTTCCTTCCTCTCACCTACATCGGTGGATTACCGCCGCCTAGGTGAAATTCCCCTCGCTCTCATCTATTCACTCCTTCACGCCACCGTGATGATAAATTTAAATTCATCACAGTGGTGAACCCGACGTTCATCCAACCTTCTACCCTTCCTCCCTTCTTACCACCTCATGTGTCGCCCCCAGTCTAGTTCGGTGTCCCGCATTTTAAATTCACATTTAAAATAGTCAGTTTAAATTCGCAATTTTTGGCCCACCCGCATCCGCTCACACAACCCTCAACGCTCCGCTGCAACCACCTCCGCCGCCGCAAATTGCGAATTTTGAAAAATTCAAAACCTCAACAAATTTGAATTTTGTTCCCAGACACCTCAACTATGGACCCGAACTCGCCGTCACCGCCGCTCCTCCGGCCGTCCCTGCTGCAGCCGCCGACCGCTGCGACATCTGACGCAACCGACAACCCCTTCACCAGCCTCTCACCACCCAGCTCCACCGCATCCGCCGCCGCCGCTGCCGCCGCCGCTGCAGCTGCCGCACACGCCGCCGCCGACGTCACGACGGCCTCTGCGTCGTTCCCGCTGTCGCTACCCCCCTTCTACACGCACGACCCCGCACTCTGGTTCTTCCAGGTCGACGCTGCGTTTTCTGCCGCCAACATCCGCAGCCAGCGTACCCGCTACTCACGCATCATCTCCCTGTTACCATATGAGATCCTCCTGCAGACATCTGACATCTCCCCCGACGCCACGGCCGCCTACGACGACCTCCGCAGCCGCCTCATCAACTTATACCAGCCCTCCAAGATCGCACGTGTCGCAGCGCTGTCCCAGCCCCAACATCTCGGCGATTTGAAACCTTCCCACCTGTACCGTCGCCTACGTCATCAACTACACGACGTCGTGACGGCCGACATCGCTCGGACGTTCTGGCTGCGAGCCCTCCCCCACCCCATCCAGATGGCGCTCGCCAGCCACCTCGACGGACCGGACGAGCCGCTTCTCCGTCTGGCCGACACGGTCTACGACCTCGCCGCAGCCGCCAGCGTCACGGAGGTCGCCGCACCCCGCTTCCCCACCCCACGCAGGGACCGATCGCCATCTGAAGAGCGCCGCCGGCCCCCCTCCCTCCACCGGCGCCGCTCCCTCTCCGTCGATCGCCGGCCGATCCCCTCCTCCGACCACCGACGCCAGCGCTCGGCCGACCGCCGCACCGTCTCCCCCCTCCCAGCAACAGAGAGGGAGGTCCCCAAAAACGGCGCCCCACTCCAACTCCACGCGCCCCACCAGGACCTACCTCCCGGCGGACCCCCCCCACCGATGTTTCTACCATGTGAACTTCGGTGGGGAGGCCCGAAAATGCCAGCCCCCCTGCTCCTACTCCTCCAAGCAGGGAAACGCGGACGCCCGCCGGTAAATCCGGCGGGCCCCCCTCCTCGCCAACACGGGGGGGACCACCACCAACCCCCCCCCGCCCGCATTCACACCACCTCCACCTCACCTCGCGGCCCCTCCAAGCCCGCCTCCAGGGCAGCCAACCCTCCGGCCGCCACCAGCGCCGCCGCTACCGTTCCCCCACCCCGGAACGGCCCCTCCAAGCCCGCCTCCAGGGCAGCCAACCCTCCGGCCGCCACTAGCGCCGCCGCTACCGTTCCCCCACCACGGAACGGCCCCTCCAACCCCGCCCCCAAAACAACCACCCCTCCGGCCGCCACTCGCGCCGCCACTACCGTTCCCCCTCCCCGGAACGGCAAAAAATCACCCCGCGTCTCCTTCGCGGGGGAACAACCACCACCATCGCACCCGCCCATCACCTCGGACGAACCAAGCCCCCCTCCTCCGACGGACTCCAACACCTCGCCAATTTTACCTCACTCCGCCCCAGCTCATCAACGCCTGTTTCTGAAGTGTTCAAAGACGCACGTCCCATTCCTCGTTGACACAGGGGCGGCGCTCTCTATCTTCCCCAATAACATACTCCGGCGACAGGCGCGTTGTTACCGGCAACTCCTCTACGCCGCCAACGGTACTACCATCCCCTCGTACGGGACGTACCGCTCATCAATTCATATGAGCGGGCTCGCGTACGAGTGGGAATTCACCGTGGCGGACGTAGAGAAAGCTATCCTGGGGGCCGATTTCCTCGCATATTTCGGCCTCCAGGTAGACGTCCGTAACGCGCGCCTGCTCGACCCCTCCACCCAGAAACCCATCCCCGGGTTCATACATGCGGTGGACCGACCCCCCTCCAAATTTGAACAACTACTCCTCGCCTACAAACCCCAGCGCCGCCCCTCAGCCCACATCTCACAGACCCAACACTTCATCGAAACCTCTGGCCCCCCAATATCCGCGAAAGCCCGACGCCTCCACCCCCTCCAACTCTCACAGGCCCGCAAGCATTTCGACCTCCTCATCAAGGACGGCATTATCCGTCCCTCCAAATCCCCGTGGGCTTCTCCACTACATATTGTGCAGAAGCCTAACGGGGATATCCGCCCATGCGGCGACTACCGCCGCCTCAATGCCCGTACAACCCCAGACCTTTACAACGTCCCGCACCTCAGGGATTTCTCTTCCCACCTGCACAACACCACCATCTTTTCTACACTCGACATCTCCCGTGCCTTCCATCACATTCACGTCTACCCCCCTGACGTTCCTAAAACAGCTATCATCACCCCTTTCGGCCTGTTCGAGTATATCAAAATGGGTTTCGGCCTCCGTAACGCTGCCCAAACATGGCAGCGTTACATGGACAACATACTACGAGGCCTACCCTTCGTCTTCTGTTTTTTGGACGACGTACTGATCGCTTCCCGAGACCCAACCGAACACCTCGCACACCTGACACAAGTACTTGACATCTTCGCGGCCGAGGGCCTCACCATTAACACTCCAAAGTGCGTCCTCGCCCAGCCCTCCGTCCGCTGCCTCGGCCACCAGGTCTCGTCCGAAGGAATAAAACCCCTACCAGACAAGGTTCACACCCTCACCGATTTCCCACGTCCCAACACTGTCTCAGAACTCCGCCGTTTCCTGGGTATGCTGAACTTTTACCGTAGACACATCAAACACGCGGCACAACACCAACAACCACTCATACACGCTATCCCACAACCGGCTAAAAAAAAACGATAAACGCCCCATTTCATGGACCCCCGCCCTCACTACCGCCTTCCAACAATGCAAACAGGACCTAGTTGACGCCGCTCTATTGGCCCATCCCGATCCCCACGCCCCACTCTCCATCACCACAGATGCGTCCGACTGGGCCATCGGGGCAGTACTCCACCAACACACCGGCGCCACCCCCCAACCTCTCGGCTTTTTCTCCAAAACTCTGTCCCCCACACAAAAAAATTACTCCACCTTTGACAGAGAACTCCTCGCCATCCACGAAGCCATCAAACACTTTCGTGACTTCGTGGAGGGCAGGCAGTTCTCTGTCATAACCGACCACAAGCCCCTCACCCACGCCCTCCTCCAAAATCGAAAATCAGCCTCCCCCCGTCGCCTCCGGCAACTCGAATTTATCGGACAATTCACGTCCGATATTCGTTATTTGCCGGGGGCCGACAACTGCGTTGCCGACGCCCCCTCCCGCCCCACCCCTGCGCCGGTGGCGGAGCTACTGCCCTTCCCTTCCCCGCAAACCCTCAAAAACCATCAAACTCCTACCTCCGATCCCGCTCTTTCCCATCTCATCTCCGCCTCAAAATTGGAACAGCTGCCTCCCCTAGACCTCTGGTGCGACGTATCGGCCGACACACCGCGCCCGTACGTCCCACCGGAGCTGAGGAGGCAGTTGTTCCTACACTACCACTCCCTCCATCATCCCGGCATCCGGGCGAGCCGGGACCTCATCAAAACGCGGTACTTCTGGCCCCATATGAACACGGATATACGTACCTGGGTTCTAGGGTGCCAGAAGTGCCAGCAATTCAAGGTCTCGGCTCACCCCCATGTACCTCCTCAACCTATCCCCGATTCTCTCCCGTGGGAACACGTCCACATGGATCTGGTCGGCCCCCTTCCCCCCTCCGAGGGGAAGAGGTATTGCCTCACCATGATCGACCGTGCGACAAATTGGGTAGAGTGTATCCCACTCGCCCACATTACCGCGGACGCCGTCGCCGCGGCCTTCCTCACTCAATGGATCAGCCGCTACGGTTGTCCGCGGACACTCACGGTCGATCAGGGGAGGCAATTTGAATCAGCCCACTTTGCCGACCTCCTCCGTTCCCTCGGGATTCAGAAAATCCGCACCACTCCCTATCACCCCCAATCCAACGGGAAAATAGAGCGGTGGCACTCGGTCCTCAAGCAAGCCATCTCCACATCAGCCACTTCCCCTTCATGGACCAAAACCCTCCCCTACGTTCTACTTAGCCTCCGCACTTCCGCCCGTCCTTCAGACAACACAAGTCCCGCACAACACGCATTTAAAGACCCCATTCGGTTGCCGGCCGACATTTTCCCTCCACACAACACCCCGTCCATTAACAGGGAACCGTTACACACCTCAACACCGACAAACGACACCACTTACCCAAAACGCTTTTACACTTCCACGCATATGTACTTGAAAGAGCCCGGCATGCATAAAACCTTTCAGCCCCTTTATGCCGGGCCCTTTCAAGTCATCCGCACAACACCGACCACCGCGACCCTGCTAATGGACGGGAAACCCCACACCGTCCCTTTCGCCCGCTGCAAGCCCGCCCCTGTTCTCCCTCAACCTACATCCACTATCAGTCTCCCGCCGTCTGTTTGCAATGCAACACCTCTCTCCTCCGAATCTGTCTCCCCCGTCGCCGTTTCCGGATTTCGATTCGGATCCGGAAATGGCGGCGATACTCCGGGACGTGTACGTCCCGGACCCGCTCTCCCCCCTACCCCCTTCGCCCGGACCTACTGCATCGCTTCAGTTTTTCCCGCGAAGGATTTCCGGACTTCCTCCCCGGCCCCGGCGGTGGAAGTACCCCCAGTGGCGCATACTGCGCGAATTTCGCGCAGCAAAAGCCACCGGGGTACATCCCCCCTACGTCCCGTCCGACCCCCTTATCGATCCACTCCTCCACCAACTTCAGTTAACCCTGCTTATGCCACCCCCACCACCCCTTCCAAACATCAAAACCCCCGTCCTCAACGAACCCCCGCCCCCCAAATTTCAACAACCCCCACCCCCCAAATTTCAACAACCCCCGCCCCCCAAATTTCAGCCCCCTCTCACTCCCCCGTTTTTCTCCATTTTCGACCCCCCAATTTTAAATTCAACCCCACAACCACCCCAGCCCACCAAACCTACAACACCCCCTCTTCCCCCACCGCCGCCGGGGATATCCGTAATAGCCTCCGCCGGGACGAAAAGGTCCGGGCGCCGCAACAGACGACGGGAGCGTCCCTCGCCCCGCGTCCCGGCGGCCAAGTCCCCTGCCCCGCTCTGAGAAATCACGGCGGGGCCTTGAGATTTCGGGACAGTGTTTGTGTTCCATTATCCCACAGACACTGTACCGAACCTCACAGCCCCGCCGTGGCCACTTCGTCGCAGCGGGCATCATCAACACCCATCCACACACTACACCCACCTTTTCACAGCACACACACACTCAACACACTAAACCACACACAACCCACACCCAGGAAACGGCGGATCTCGCAACCCCGCTCAATTTTGTCTCCCCTGACACCATACCAAAAACTTGTACATACCTGTAAATACCTGTCCATACGTACCTGTAAATACTTGTAAATATCTAATGTAAATACCTAACATACTATCCTCATCATCATCGAACTCACCACCTTGTACATATTGTCACCTCATCAAATTGTTCATCACACCCTCTTTGTACATATGTTTCCCACCATCGTCTTACATCTACTTACATCTACTTATGTCTTACACCTACTTATGTCTTACATCTACTTACATCTACTTACATCTACTTAGCTACTTAAGTCTCCTTATGCCTACGTTTGTCTACTTATGTCAACTTATGCCTACTTATTCTACTAATTGTATGTCACCCTAGCTTTAAGACACCTCCAATCACTCTTCTGCCTTCAGCACTACCATTGTTTGTTTCAGCCTTCAGCTCCTGTATCCTTGCGCCTTCAGCTCCCCTTTTTGTTTCCGCAGCCCTCAGCCACTGTCAACTTGAGCCTTCAGCTACCTCAATCATTGGTTCGAACTGGGGGGACCTCTGTCGTGAGTCCCTCCCGGGAACACTCCACTACAACCTTAAAGCTCTCACCAATATTCCGATGTAGAAATTACCTTCCGTCAATAAACATCTGAGTGGGGAGACAGGCGACAGAATCCGGGGGACACAACCTGGTGCCCCACTACCAGCTCCCAGCAGGGAGCTGGAGGGAGAGGACTTCAAGTCCTATATAATCCCGGATCCTGGAGCTTTAGCTTCATTCGACACTTCCTCTAACCAGCTCTCTCTTCTCTCTCTACCTTCCTCCTCCCAGATGCCTGGTGGTATCCGCCGCTCTGGGAATTCACCTCCTACCTTCTCCTCTTGTCTACATCGGTGGATTACCGCCGCCTAGACAAGCACCTTCCTTCCTTCACCCACATCGGTGGATTACCGCCGCCTGGGTGAATTTCCTTCCTCTCGCCTACATCGGTGGATTACCGCCGCCTAGACGAGATTCCTCCCTTCACTCACATCGGTGGATTACCGCCGCCTGGGTGAATTTCCTTCCTCTCACCTACATCGGTGGATTACCGCCGCCTAGGTGAAATTCCCCTCGCTCTCATCTATTCACTCCTTCACGCCACCGTGATGATAAATTTAAATTCATCACACCTACCTTGTCCATAACTTAACAGAGGGCGCTGAAATCGAGAAATTCTGAAAGTACTCGTCGAGACGAATCGATCGATACCAAAAACTCGATTTTTGACATTTTGGCGCTTGGCCGGTTTGTGCATAACACCGTCCATATATTTTCAAATATTTCATTGATTGAAAGACATATTTGCAAATATTTCATTAAATGAGACACCTATTTTTCGATGTCAATGTCAACTGTTTTCCAACGTTTTGAAGAATATCGCAATTTTCGGATGGTTGTAGGGAGCTGTGTAAACACTATTTCGCACATTGTTCATTGTTGAAACTCTTTTTGGCTTCGATACTCTGTTTTCTGATGAGAAATGCGACGAAATTCACTCTCAAATAGAAGAATTGACTCGAAGTGATTGCTGAGTATCTACATTAGTTTCCGGATGATGTCCTACGCATTTTCACAATTTATTTTAACTTTAAAATGTCTACCCAGTTTTACATATTTCAGAAAATATATAGGTAGGTAAAATATTTTCACATTTCACAAAAACTTTTCACATATTTTATGCATATTTCAAAAAAATAAATACACATTTTAGTTACATACTTCGCATTTTTAAATACATAAAAATCCGACCTCTAGTGATGAGTGTGACACTCCTCCCCCAAAATGCCATGGTAAATAACGAGACATAACGTAATGCTTCCCGGGGTTTACGGCTCGCGATTCCACGGAACGCCGATACACATTCTGCCGCGTGTGCAAAAACTCGTGAAGACCCATCCCATGTATGTATAATGAATGATCTTCGATCCATTAAGGACGAGATTCTCATATAACGTCACATATTTTACAATTTGCTGTTTTTAAAGCTATCTTTGACGACTTGTATTGATTCCAGGTATGACCCACAAAAACACAATTTGAACCATTTATACTATTCAATCATCTGGCGAACTTTGGCCTCATCTATGACCTCTGCTTCACACGGGGTACCTAAAAAACTGACGAACATTTGTACGAAAATTGGACGAATATTTGCATTTATAACGGGCAGTCTTCGTGGCTGGACGGTTCGATCCAGAGTAACCGATCAACTCTCAGGTCCGGGAACCAAAATCGAATAAAGTATGCAGGTATCAGAACAGAGGGCCATCTCGAGACACTCGACGCCTTGAGATAAGGGGACTTCTGTTGGTTTGGACGGAAAGGGTCGAAATAAACGAGTTTTATTTGACGGACAAACACGGGTTGAGGCCCCTCAAGGCTCAATCGCACTCCCCGACGCCCCCGCGGATGAGGTTGGTCGATCAATGTCCACTTCCGGATGGTCCAGGATAAAGACAAACTGCCTTTTCCAGCCGTGAAATCCGTTCAGTCCCTTACTCTTCTGCGACTTCGGGAAGAGGACTTCTGTTTCATGCAGCACTCGACCATATGAGCGAATTTTCACAAACGTATCAATTTTTTTGTTAAATTCATACGAAGGGCTTTATTTAGTACAAAATTACCACCTTTCGCAATTTTAATAATAGGAGGGGGAAAAACAGGTATAGGGAAAGTAATGACGAAAACGCGATGTTGAAGGTTAAATGTGGAATGAATGTATTTTCAATATCGGAAGGATTAACAGATGACCGAGCGCAAGGGCTATGTGGTGAGGGCGAAGATGCTTGTTGCCTAGCAATAATACGTAGGTGTATATTACAGAGGCATAAGGGAACACGGGAGCGGCTGTATTTTGCCTGAAACTCCACCGTATATCCTAAGATGACTGGCAGAAGCTGAATAAAGAGAGCGGCCGCTTTGGTTTTGCAGTTTATGAAAATACTTACGGAAAGGGCTTTATGGTGGGCAGACGAAAATTGGCTTCCACCCCCGCACGGGATATTTTAATGGGGTTAGCGACTCGGAGCCCTGTGTGATGTAACGATAGGTGGGACATATAAAATGGAGAATTTGCATACATAATTTTGATCTCATTTTCCACCCTATCTCAAGCACTCAACAGTCACTGTACCTACAGCTTCTGGTGATTTCCATAAATATGGTGAAGACAGTAAAAACTTATAGCGGTTTTGTGACAAAATGCGACAGAATTGGTGGCTATCAGCCTGCACACAATGCTCAAAACAGTGATGAAATTCTCCAGAGCGATATCTGTTATCGATCAACGTTTCATTTAGACGGTATTCATCAATCATCCCTTGAATGAGCTCCGTGATGCCACTCTTTTGATCAACATGCGAACCTGGTCGAGGGAAACCGGCGTTGATACACTGAAGTGCGATGGTATCTTGAAGGTGGAGCTATTGGAAACAACTTAAGGGCGGAAGACTTATCTCCGCAATTTGCCAAATGCCCTTTTCGCAACGTTGGAACCCGACCGAGCTCGCTGCACCATCGTGCATGTTTGGATCCCTTCCAGAATGATTCTTATCGCTTTTTTTGTACTGATCCCCCCCCCCCCCCCTCCTCAAGGTTTTCGCTAAAAGATAATCAGGCATCTGAATGCGTTCACATTATTGGTTGTCAGCTCTGCTTCTTATCGATTGGATTTGGTTTATAATTTTCAATAATAAACCTTTGGAATTGAGCACGAACAACTTACTTCTGGGAATCGTCGATCAAATTTTTCACCGTTGGAATGTAGCTGTCATCGCTATAATGGTTTTAGCTTGGTTTTTTTAAGGTGCTCTATTTATTTATTTATTTATTTTTTATACGGGCAAGCCCAATTTACAAGTTGAAACAATAAATACAGAGAAGAAACAGAAAGAGGTAAAAATAAATACATCACTTCTGAGAGAGCCAAGAAAAAAATAAAATAATAATAACAGAGGTCTGCTCTTGCAGTTTATTGAGGTTTTAGGGCCGCAAGAAATGCCCTTCTAATGGTTTTGGCACTTACCGCCTGAATGAAAATACGATTTTCTCAGTAGCGTATTGAGAATCAATAGCGTACGGGGGTAAGCGCCAAAATGCCTGATCTCATCCAATACTCAAATACTGCCAATAAAACGTGTGTCACTTACCACCTATTTACGTTTCTCAGATTGAAGACAATTTGCAGTCACGGGGTGACAACCTATGTGTTGCTTACCTCCCCATTTGCGTATATCTCAGATTGGAGATTGGACAGATTCGTGCCACTTACCCCATCATTGCAGAATTACTGTCTCTTTCACCCTGAATGCGAAATTCACACCTTCCTTTTGGGGGGTTGTTGCTCAACTTTTGTTTGCTTATTTAGCTCCACTCTACGCTAGATGGCGCTAAAAATGGAATAACTCGGTAGATATTGATGAGACGAATCGAAAGGTACGAATAACTCAATTTTGGAAAAGTTTTCAGTTTAATAGTTGTACAGTAAGAATGTAAACATCGGTTGAGATTGAGTTGAGCGAGATTTGTTCGGGGTCATAATCAGAGCGTTACATCTTCCTGCACCGTGTCAAATTTAGTGGGAAAGATTCAATGTCTTGACAGAAGCTCGATGATTGAGGACAAGTCGTTTTCTATAGTAAGCCTTACAGTTGGCATGCTGGTAATGCATTTCGCAGTGTATAAATCTAGCCTAGTTATTAGTGAGGGAACAGATGAGAAAAATCACGCAGGGTTTTAAGAAATCAAGTTTGTTGTTCATGGATCCATGAAAAAATTAGCACATGCTCAGAAGAATCCCACAATCGGTTCATGATGAGTTTTATATACAAAAACCATTCCTCCTTATTAATGAATTTAAAGTAGGTAAATTGTACAGCGGCGTACAGAACAGTGAAATTGATGGAAGGTAACATAGAAAATAATAAATAGCCTGCTGTGGAAGAATTTTGGAAGAGAAGTCTATTTAAATCCACCCTGTCAGGCGACTAGGTAACTGGCACAGTTTTCCACATCAGCCTGACATAGATCCAAAACGGCCACCACGTTGTGCTTCAAATGAGCGAACTCAAAATGAGTTCCAGCAGTGCAGCCTGGAATACTGTGGGCAGCTGGGGTTGTCGTGAATCACTAGGACGTCACCTTCCGTTTCGGTTAAGGTGAGAAACGGTACGGGCGGAATAGAACTGTGTTACCGATCATCTGAACATCCCATTTGGTCCTCAACCAAAATCCCGTGACTTCCCAGCCAACGGAAGGTTTTCACACGAACCCGTGACCGCACTCACCGCAGGGCGACGTTCTAGCGAGAAATGTCGGGGTATATGAGCTGAAACAAAGCAAAGGTTGAAATACTAAGGAACGCAATTTACACAGCCGCTTCCCGAAGGTTCAACCTCGGCCCGCTTGTGTTAATATACCTAACAGCCTCAGGTGAACCATTCGGTTCCCTCGCTAATCCAACAAAGTAGTCAGGCGAACCTCATCGGAATAAGAATGAGGTGTTCGTAAGGGCTGATGAAGGACCCGCTAAACCACGAGAGTGATGTTCCCAGGACAAGTTACCATAAGTAGGAAAATTCTATGAATCACCAAAATGTATCGTCCACGAATACAATTTAAGACGGGGTATATTTTTAGTGACGCCCCTCAGAAGCTACCTACTACTCTAAAAAATGAGAGGGTCCATATGGATTTCGACTTTAACAGGAGAAAGACAAAACTCCTCGACCAAAACCGCAGTGGTGGGACTTTTTCCCCCTTTTACATGGTTAAAATGAGAATAAATCTAGATGAATATAAAATTTTAATATAAGATTCACAAAGGTATTTCTTCGGTTACAGCCTACATGAAAGGAAAAAATGTATTCCTGATTTGATTTTACTCATAATATTTGATGTTATTATGTTGTTAAGATTAATTAAAAAAATTAGAAGGGAAGAGGGAAAAATCTCAAAATGTTCGAATTTTACCAAAATGTCTTAGTTATACCAGCCTTGGTATTTTAGAACCAGCAAATTCTTGGTCGTTATCTCTAGCAAATTTTTCGCATGTTGATAACTGGTTTCAGGAGAAATTATTTCGTTTGCAACATTCAAAAACCAAAAACTAAAATTCGACTAAAAATTGTGCGAATTTTTGAAAATTACAACCCTTGTTTTTCATTCCTTCCTGTTTCTCGGGTCATCATCGACCTTCGGCCTGAATGGGGTACAACAATGGATTTCATCCTTCGTTGATTGTTGAACAGCAATGTTACAATGTTGGGGGGAAAAGAATCTAGTTCCGATTAGGGGTATGTTGCACAATGTTCTGGCCATTCATGTTCTTGCGATTGCAAGGACAGGAAAGTTAGAGCGTGATGTAGAAATGTAAAATAATTATCTCGAATTACCTCTCAACCCCCTCACTTCCAAAACTTCTGTCCCATAGTTGTAGTCATATTCGTTTAGTACCTGCCTACCGATCACGTTATTCCGTAGTCCCCCAAATTTCACCTAAAAACAAACCTGAACCAATAACCGTCAACATGAACTAAACTTGAAACTGAATCAATAAGCTGGATTGATTTACGTCAAAGTAACTAGTACGCTCAAAATAACATTAACAACCTGTTGATTCATATTTGATAATCAATTTCGACGGCGCTGTCGTCGGATAATTTGATATACATAAATTTGTATAAGACGGGAGGCTTGCATCCCTTTTGACCCCGTTTAGTATTCAGTGAGTATAATTATTCATCAATGTATTATCTACTCCAAGGTATAGCTGATGAATTATCCAACAGGAGTGGAATCTGTGTTAATATGACCAAAACGATGATTAGCCGGGATTTCAGCAGGGTGTGCAGTAAGTAGATGACACACATGTGCATCAACTAGAAGCACTTCACGTTGTCTTCTTGAAATCAATATTCTTAGTAGTTTCATTCTAATCCGAAAAGTACGAAGAACATTGTAATATCATGGCACGGAGTCATTTCTAAAAATTATAGTGGACCCACTAGTTAGCACTTTAGTTGAACATAAATACTTCACGTTAGTTACTATATTTCGCTCAAATCGAAATTTGACCTTTCGCCACTCCTTCACCAACACCCCACCCGGTCCGATTCTCACCTTGTAGGATTCAGAAATAATTATTATGATTACACATGTGTGTTGTTAGTAGCAAGGCTACAATATTAGGAATAAAAGCCAGTTTTCGTGTTGATTTCAATGGTGTTGTTCTTAATTCATCATTGGCGACGAGGATGGTTAAAAGAGGAGCGAGAAACGGAGGAGGGGAGAGTAGCAATGGTAGCAGCAACAACGGAGAAGAGGATACCGAGTTGGATAACAAGATGGCACGGTTCTCGTCATCACCTTTTGACGAAGACGGAAGCTGGGAAGACTACGAGGGCCAGTTTATACTACTTTGTACAGTAAAGGGATTAGGAGGGGGCACGCTAAGGGCAGCGGATGCTCGAAGGGACCTATTGCTCGCGTATGTGGGGCCAACACCGTTAAAGAAAGTGAAAAATTTCGTGCTACCAGCTAAGGTTTGTGATGTGAGTTGGGACGATCTCTTGGAAGCCTTTCGCGCTATTTACAAACCCAAAAAGACAATATTTTCAGCTCGGTTAGATTTTGAACACTGTGTGAGGCAGCAGGCAGAACCATTTTCAAGTTTCTTAACACGAGTAAAGGAGTTAGCGGTAGTATGTCAGTACGGACGGAGTTTTGAAGAACGGGTGAGGGATAGATTTGCTGGGGGCATTAATTTTCCTGCGTTTGAAGTGGAAATTAGACAACGATGGCCAGATGGGGTAAACGCGGATGGATCGCAACTAAGATTACAACAGCTACTGGACTTGGCAGAATCTATGAAGAGAGCACGGGAAGAACTTCATGATGGAACGAGGGGAGAAAAAACAGTAAGTAAAGTTGACAAAACAGTACAAAATAAGCAAGAGAAAGGGGTGGAAAGCAAAAATAAATGTTTCAAATGTGGGTTGTCACATGACAAAGAGAATAGATGCCCTGCTGCTCAATCGAGATGCTACAAATGTGAACAAATAGGCCATTTTGCTAGGAAGTGCAGATCAAGGCGAGTTAGACAGGTGAAAACGACGAACTCAAAAAGCGGGGAGGACGAGAACTCGGATGGAGAGAAAAATCCGGCTGACCGTCTAATAATACATCGAGTGGAAAAAAGCAACAAAATTCCTCAGGCTAAGATAACGGTTAAAGTAAATGGAGTGTGGGTAGTGATGGAGTTTGATTCGGGCGCAAGAGCTTCGATAATAAATCAACCAACATGGCAAAAGATAGGGTCCCCGAACTTGATTAAATGTCTATCGAAGTTTGTGGCCTATGGGAACAACACTTTGGATATAATGGGGGAATGCAAGGTGACAGTAAAGTTAGGGGAGAAAACAAGGATAGTTGAGGTGGCTGTGGTCAACGGAGACGAAGTACCGCTCTTTGGGTTACCTTGGATGATGGCATTTGGTATGAAGTTACCCCCAGATGTGAAAATCAGGAAAATTGAGGCACCAATCAAGATGAGGGAACCAAAAGAAAGCGGTGACAGGGACGTACAGTTCATATTCAAGGAGTATGGGGAAGTGTTTGGAAAAGACTTAGGAAGAATCAGAGGTGTCCATGCAAGGATCCATTTGAAAGATAATGCGGTACCAAAAAACTATCCAGCGCGGCGCGTTCCGTTCCCGATGAAGCGAAGGGTGGAACAGGAAATAAAAAGACTGGTGCGAGAAGGGATACTGGAGGAAGTAGATCCAACGGAGACACCCATTGAGTGGGCAACGCCTACCGTGAATGTAGAGAAACCAAATGGGGACATCAGGATATGTGGTGATTTTAGGGTGACGTTGAACCCCAACATAATATTGGAGACCACACTACTACCCACATTTGAAGAACTAACGGCAAAACTGGCAGGAGGAGAAGAATATTCAATAATTGACCTGCGAGACGCTTACTTGCAAATGGAGGTTCAGGAGGATCATCGGAAATATCTGGTGATAGCTACGCATCAGGGGTATTTCAGATATCGGCGCCTACCATTTGGAATCTCAGCGAGTCCTGGCATTTACCAACGGTTCATGGAGAGAGTGTTGAGAGGGATACCCAATGTAGGAGTTTTGTTGGATGACATCATAGTCACGGGAAAAAACAGAAAAGAACATCTGAAGAATCTGCAAGAGGTTTTGGGAAGAATGAAAGAAAAGGG
Organism: Leptopterna dolabrata; assembly: GCA_954871275.1. Classification (NCBI taxonomy): domain Eukaryota; kingdom Metazoa; phylum Arthropoda; class Insecta; order Hemiptera; family Miridae; genus Leptopterna; species Leptopterna dolabrata. Next base: position 17,571,184 of record OX940987.1, on the reverse strand, counting down.
GCTGCGGGCTAAACGGGAAAAATGCAAGTTTTTTCAGAAGTCAGTAAAATATTTGGGGCATTTTATTGATCAACAAGGCATCCACCCGACTCCAGACAAAGTTGAGGCTATTAAAAATGCACCAGCACCGACGAATGTCAAACAGCTCAGATCGTTTTTAGGAGCTATAAACTACTACGAGAAGTTTATTCCGAAGCTACATGCCATGTGCTCCCAGCTCCACAGGTTGACTGGGTCGAGGATTCGATGGGCATGGACGGAGGTAGAAGAAGGCATTTTTCTGAAAGTCAAAAATGTCCTCTCATCGACGGATACAGTTGTTCCGTACGACGAGTCGAAACCACTGGTATTAGTCTGCGACGCATCAGAGGACGGCCTGGGATGTGTTTTAATGCATCGATATCCGGGTGGTCTCGAAAAACCGGTAGCCTTTGCAAGCAGGACGTTGTCGGAAACGGAAAAACGGTATGCGAACATTGACAGGGAAGAACTGAAAGTCTAAGATGATGTCCTGCTATGGTTTGGAAGAGTGGTTGTTCCTATTAAGATGAGAAGTGATGTTTTGAAAGTATTACACTGTGGACACCCAGGAATAGCCTCGATGAGAGCCATTGCTCGATATTACGTATGGTGGCCGCAGATTGACCAAGACGTTGAGAGGTACGTGAAAGGGTGCGTGGCTTGTCAAGAAAATAGGGATAACGTGGAAGAAGTACCGTTACACCCTTGGAATGTTCCAGAAAAGACTTGGGAACGGGTACATTTGGATTTGGCTGGGCCAATTGATGGTGTTACATGGCTAGTGGGGATTGATGCGTTCTCGAAGTGGGCAGAGGTGGAAGGGCTCAAAACAACCACTTCAAAAGTCCTTATACAGCGGCTGCGAACATGGTTTAGCAGGTACGGCATCCCAACTGAAATAGTTACGGATAACGGACCCCAGTTCGTGTCAGAAGAATTTGAAAGCTTTCTCAGGCGGAATTCAATTCACCACATAAGAACCACACCATATCACCCAAAAAGCAATGGGCTTGTGGAGCGTCTCATCCGAACACTAAAAGGGAGATACAAGGCAACAAAACGGGATATGGGGGATCCAATATTAGCTCTGCAGAACGTGCTGTTCAGTTATAGGAACGCCCCACAGAAGACAACGGGTAGGGCACCCGCTGAATTGTTCTATGGAAGGCGGCTACCAACAATACTAGACAACATTAAACCAAATTTACGCAAACAGATGGAAAAAAAACTTTGGAAACAACAAGTAGGAGAAAACAACGAGAACAGGAGCCATAGGGATTTTGACGAGGGAGGAGAAGTATGGGTCAAAAATGAACGCGACCAGGGATGGTCAGCTGGGACCATCAAGAAGAAGAATGGACCCTACTCCTACGAAGTATTGACAGGGGGAATTCTGAAGCGGAAACATGCCGATCAGCTAAGGCATCGAGCAACAGCCAATACAGAAGGAGGGGAAAAGTGTAGGATTCAGAAATAATTAATATGATTACACATGTGTGTTGTTAGTAGCAAGGCTACAATATTAGGAATAAAAGCCAGTTTTCGTGTTGATTTCAATGGTGTTGTTCTTAATTCATCACACCTATCATATGTATTCTCATAGGTGATAAATATGATAATACCTATTGTCGTGAGTCCCTCCCGGGAACACTCCTATATTATTAAGTTCTCACCAACATTCAAACGCCAAACTAAAGCTCCGTAAATAAAGATATGAGTGGGGACAGGCGACAGAACCCAGGGTTACTCAACCTGGGGCCCCACTACCAGCTCCCTGCAAGGAGCTGGAGGGAGAGGCCCCCAAGTACTATAAAACCCCGGATCCTGGCGCTCAAGCTTCATTCGACACTTCCTCTAACCAGCTCTCTCTTCTCTCTCTTACCTTCCCTCTCAGATGATCGGTTGAATACAGCCGCCTGAGAATTTCACCTCCTCTCTCCTCCTCCTTGTCTAGATGATCGGTTGAATACAGCCGCCTAGACAAGGGACCTCTCCTTTCCTCTCCTTCACCTAGATGAACGGTTGACTACAGCCGCCTAGGTGAAATTCCCTCATCCACCTCTCTCTCCTCCAAAGTCGTAGATGTTCGGTTGACTACAGCCGCCTGCGACTTTTCCTTCTTTACCTAAATTCACTCACTCACCTTCCTTCCACACCGCCGTGATGAAAATTCTAAATTCATCACAGTGGTGAACCCGACGTTCACTCTCCTTCTTCCTTACCACCTTCCCACCCCATGTGTCGCCCCAGTCAAATAGTTCGGTGTCCCAAATTTTAAAATCAATTTAAAATTCAAACAGTTCAGTAATTTTCGCAATTTTGGCCCAACCTCAACCGCACGGAGATCGCGCCTCTCTTCACACCTCCGCACAGCCACACGCCCATCCGCTCCCCTAAATTGCGAATTTTAAACTCAACAAATTTAATTTTGAGTTACAGCCATGGACCCGAACTCCCCGTCACCGCCGCTCCTGCGACCAGCCACACTGCAGCCGCCCGCCGCTGCGACATCCGACGCATTGGCCGACAACCCTTTCTCCACGCTCTCCCCGCCAACCTCTGCAACGTCAGCCGCCTCCGCCGCCGCCGCTGCAGCCGCAACCACCAACGACGTCATGACGGCGTCCGCAGCCTTCCCCCTGTCGCTGCCCCCCTTCTACGCACACGACCCTGCGCTCTGGTTTTTCCAGGTGGACGCAGCGTTTTCGGCCGCTAACATACGCAGCCAAAAAACCAGATACTCCCGGATCATCTCGCTCCTCCCATACGATACCCTACTCCAAACTTCGGATATCCCTCCCGACGCAGCCACTGCATACGACGATCTCCGTAGCCGCCTCATCAACATCTACCAGCCGTCGAAGATCGCCCGGGTAGCCGCCCTCTCCCAACCACAACACCTCGGAGACCTCAAGCCCTCCCACCTCTACCGACGGCTGCGACATCAATTGCGCGACATCATGACCGCAGATATCGCCCGCACGTTCTGGTTGCGTGCCCTACCCCACCCCATACAGATGGCCCTGGCCAGCCATCTTGACGGTCCCGACGAGCCCCTCCTGCGACTCGCGGACACCGTGCACGACTTAGCCGCCGCAGCCACCGTCAGCGAGGTACGCACGCCCCGTCATCCCCCACCACTACGGGACCGTACCGCCTCCAGAGACCGCAACCGAACCCCCTCCCTCGATCGGCGGCGCCCCACTTCACGGGATCGTCGACGAGATTCCCCCACCGCCCACCTCCATCAACGCTCCCCTGAACGACGCGGCAAATCCCCCCCTCACCAACGCAGGGGGCGATCGCCAGCCGCGGCAGCCCGCTCCACCTCCTCCCGCCCTACCAAAACTGACTACCTCCCAGCGGACCCCCCCCCACCGATGTTTCTATCATGTTAACTTCGGTGGGGAGGCCCGCAAATGCCAACCCCCCTGCTCCTTCTCCCCTAAGCAGGGAAACGCAGCCGCCCGCCGGTAAAACCGGCGGGCCCCCCTCCACGCCAACACGGGGGGGACCATGACCAACCCCCCCCCCCCCCCCCCGCCCGCATCCGTACCACTACCCCGAAACCCCTCTACCCCTCCTACGCCGCCGCCACCGCGGCGGCCAACCTTCCGGCCGCGCAAGCCAGCGCCGCCAGACCACCCACCCCACCACTAACTGTTCCCCCACCCCGGAACAGCCCCTCCACGCCCGCCTCCAGGGCAGCCAACCCCCCGGCCACCGTTCCCCCCCTCCGGAACGGCAAGAAAACCGCCCCGGCCGCCACTCACGCCGCCGTTACCAACTCCCCACCACGGGATAGCACCCCCAGCCCCACCCCCGGAGCAACACCCCCCCTGGCCACCACTCACGCCGACACCTCCGTTCCCCCCCTCCGGAACGGCAAAAAACCGCCCCGCGTGTCATTCGGGGACGACCAATCGCCACCACCACATATTCCCACCTCCGCCATCTTACACAACGCCCTCCCTACCCACCAGCGACTCTTCTTGCGCTGCAGAAAGACCAACGTCCCTTTCCTGGTGGACACAGGGGCGGCGCTGTCCATTTTCCCAAACAATATCCTCCGGCATCAGGCGCGCTGCAACCGGCAGCTTCTCTACGCCGCCAACGGTACTACCATCCCCTCGTACGGGACATACCGCTCATCGATTCACATGAGCGGTCTCGCGTACGAGTGGGACTTCACCGTGGCGGACGTGGAGAAGGCGATCCTGGGGGCCGATTTCCTCGCCTACTTCGGCCTCCAGGTCGACGTCCGCAATGCGCGCCTGATCGACCCCCAGACCAACAAACCCATTCCTGGATTTATCCACGCAATCAACCACCCCCCCACACAATTTGAACGCCTCCTCCTCAACTACCGCCCCCAGCGCCGCCCCTCTGCCCACATCTCCACTGTCCAGCACCATATAGAGACCACAGGACCACCCATCACCGCAAAAGCCCGCCGCCTACACCCCCTTCAGTTGTCAAAAACCCGCCGACACTTCGACAAACTCATCGCCGACGGTATCGTCCGCCCCTCAAAATCCCCTTGGGCTTCTCCGCTCCACATCGTGCAGAAGCCCAATGGGGATATCCTCCCCTGCGGGGACTACCGGCGGCTTAACTCCAAAACCACACCGGACCTCTATAATGTCCCCCACCTGCGGGACTTTTCGTCACATCTCCATGGCGCCACCATCTTTTCCACCCTTGACATTTCACGAGCGTTCCATCACATTAACATCCACCCTCCCGACGTCCCAAAAACCGCAATAATTACCCCGTTCGGTTTATTTGAATATGTGAAAATGGGCTTCGGGTTAAGGAACGCGGCGCAAACATGGCAGCGGTATATGGATAGTATCCTGCGAGGCCTACCATTCGTATTTTGCTTCCTCGACGATATCCTGATAGCCTCCAAGACACCGCAAGAACACCTCGCCCACCTACAGCAAGTACTAGACATCTTTTCTACCGAAGGCCTCCTCGTCAACACTGACAAATGTGTCCTCGGCCAACCCTCCGTCCGCTGCCTCGGCCACCAAGTATCCTCTGACGGCATCAAGCCCCTCCCGGACAAGGTCCACGCAATCATTGACTTCCCGCAACCCCGCACGGTCACGGAGCTCCGCTGCTTCCTGGGTATGCTAAATTTTTACCGTAGACACATAAAACACGCCGCACAACATCAACAACCACTCATACACGCCATTCCCCAACCCTCCAAAAAAAATGATAACCGCCCCATCACCTGGACCCCCCAACTTTCCGCCTCCTTCAAAATTTGCAAACAGGACCTAGTAGACGCCGCTCTATTAGCCCACCCCGACCCTCACGCTCCCCTGTCCATCACTACCGATGCGTCCGATTGGGCCATCGGGGCAGTGCTCCAACAGCACACCGGCGCCACCCCCCAACCCATTGGCTTCTTTTCGAAAACTTTATCCCCCACCCAAAAAAATTACTCCACGTTCGACAGAGAACTCCTCGCCATCCACGAAGCCATCAAGCACTTTCGTGACTTCGTGGAGGGCAGGCAGTTCTCTGTCATTACAGATCACAAGCCCCTGACCCACGCCCTCCTTCAGAACCGCAAGTCCGCCTCCTCGGAGTTTATCGGACAATTCACGTCCGATATCCGATATTTGCCGGGGGCCGACAACTGCGTGGCGGACGCGCTCTCCCGACCCACCCCTACCCCCGCGCCGGTGGCGGAGCTGCTGCCATTCCCTTCCCCACAATCCCTCAAATCCAAACAAGATCTAACCTCTGACCCCGCCCTTTCCAACCTCATTTCCGCATCCAAGTTGGAACAGCTGCCTCCCCTCGACCTCTGGTGCGACGTGACGGCCGATTCACCGCGCCCTTACGTCCCACCAGGGTTGAGGAGACAGTTGTTCCTCCACTACCATTCCCTTCACCATCCTGGCATTCGGGCGAGCCGGGACCTCATCAAGACGCGGTACTTCTGGCCCCATATGAATACAGATATTCGTAACTGGGTTCTGGGGTGCCAGAAGTGCCAGCGTTTCAAAGTCTCGGCCCACCCGCATGTCCCTCCTCAACCAATCCCCGACTCCCTCCCGTGGGAGCATGTACATTTGGATTTAGTGGGCCCCCTTCCCCCGTCCGAGGGGAAGAAATACTGCCTCACGATGATCGATCGTGCCACCAACTGGGTAGAGTGCATCCCCCTCTCCCACATCACCGCGGACGCCGTCGCAACGGCTTTCCTCTCTCAATGGGTTAGCCGTTACGGTTGTCCGCGGACAGTCACGGTCGATCAAGGGAGGCAGTTCGAATCGGCCCACTTCTCCGAATTACTACGCTCCCTCGGGATCCAAAAAATCCACACTACCCCTTACCATCCCCAATCCAACGGGAAAATAGAGCGGTGGCACTCGGTCCTGAAGCAAGCCATTTCTACATCAGCAAATTCCCCCTCCTGGACAAAATCTCTTCCCTACATTTTACTCAGCCTTCGAACATCCGCCCGTCCATCAGACCAAACTAGCCCCGCACAAAACGCCTTTAAAGACCCACTACGTTTACCGGCCGACATTTTCACCCCACACCACACACCGTCAGTTAACAGGGAACCGCTACACTCAACAACACCGACAAACGACACCACTTATCCCAAACGATTTTTCACCACCACACACATGTACCTGAAAGAGCCCGGCATCCATAAAACTTTCCAACCACTTTACGCCGGGCCCTTTCAAGTCATCCGCACAACACATACCACCGCGACCCTGTTAATTGACGGCAAACCTCATACAGTCCCGTTAGCCAGGTGCAAACCCGCACCTGTGCTAACCCCAACACCAAACTCTATCAGTCTCCCACCGTCCGTTCACGATGAAACATCACCTCTTCCCGCAGCACCCGTCACCTCCGTCATTTCCGGATTTCGATTCGGATCCGGAAATGGCGGCGATTCTCCGGGACGTTTTTGTCCCGGACCCACTTTCCCCCCTACCCCCTTCGCCCGGGCCTACCGCACCGCTTCTTTTTCCTCCGCCACGGATCTCCGGGTTACCTCCCCGGCCCCGACGATGGAAGTACCCCCAGTGGCGAATTCTACGCGAATTTCGCGTAGCAAAAACCACGGGGGTACACCCTCCCTGCACCCCCACAGACCCCCTGATGGATTCCATCCGTCACGAGTTCCGCCTTGCGGAACTCATGCCTCCCCCACCCCCCGTTCAGATTACACACCCCCCCGTCAAATTCGAAAAACCACCTCCCGTACCCGTTCAAATTACAAACCCCCCCATACAATTCAAAAAAACACCACCCGCTTCTCAACCAACAATTTTAAAACCCCTCGTTTTAACCCCCCCGCAATTTTCCATCTTCGACCCCCCTCTTTCACCCACGCCAACAACCCCCCCTCACCCCCCTCCATCGTCGGGGATATCCCCAATAGTTCCCGCCGGGACGAAACGGCCCGGGCGGCGGAACGGACGGAGGGAGCGTCCCCACACCCCCCTCGTCCCGGCGGCCAAGTCCCCCGCCCCGCTATGAGCAATCACGGCGGGGCCTTGAGATTCCGGGACAGTGCTGGTGTCTCATCAACCCACTCGCACTGTACCGAAACTCGAGGCCCCCCCGTGGCCGCCTCACCACATCGACCGCCGGCGACTGCCCCCAACACACTACACTCACACACACACACACACAACCACTCGCCACATACTAACCACACCCAGGAAACGGCGGACTCTCACAACCGCCTCCCACATCTTTACCAAATTTTCGCACACCTCCCAACTTTTGTACTTACCCCTTTATCCTCTGTAAATTCTCCTTCACCCCTTGTACATACTCACCCATCATCTGTAAATACTCATCCATCAACTGTAAATACTCATTCATCCTTTGTACATACTCCATCCTCATCATTGTAAATACTACAACCCACATTGATCGCATTTATAAATACCAAATGTTTATATCTGTTGACTCATCATCACCCGATATTTATGCCTTATGCAATACTCACCATGTACTTACTCTGTCTTATACTCTACTCACCATGTCTTATACTCTACTTACCATGTACTCTGTCTTATACTCTACTTACCATGTACTTACTCTATGTTTACCATGCCTTCCCATGTACTTACCTTATTTATGCTATACTTCCCATCTACTTACATACACTTAAGCCTCCTAGCTTTAAGACTGGCCTTCAGCCCAACCGCCTGTTTTCATCGGCCTTCAGCCCCTGTCACCTTGCGCCTTCAGCACCACCTTTGTTTGCCGTAGCCCTCAGCTCCTGTCACCTTGCGCCTTCAGCTCCACCTTTTGTTTGCCGTAGCCCTCAGCTCCTGTCACCTTGCGCCTTCAGCTCCACAAATATTGGTTCAAACTGGGGGGACCTCTGTCGTGAGTCCCTCCCGGGAACACTCCTATATTATTAAGTTCTCACCAACATTCAAACGCCAAACTAAAGCTCCGTAAATAAAGATATGAGTGGGGACAGGCGACAGAACCCAGGGTTACTCAACCTGGGGCCCCACTACCAGCTCCCTGCAAGGAGCTGGAGGGAGAGGCCCCCAAGTACTATAAAACCCCGGATCCTGGCGCTCAAGCTTCATTCGACACTTCCTCTAACCAGCTCTCTCTTCTCTCTCTTACCTTCCCTCTCAGATGATCGGTTGAATACAGCCGCCTGAGAATTTCACCTCCTCTCTCCTCCTCCTTGTCTAGATGATCGGTTGAATACAGCCGCCTAGACAAGGGACCTCTCCTTTCCTCTCCTTCACCTAGATGAACGGTTGACTACAGCCGCCTAGGTGAAATTCCCTCATCCACCTCTCTCTCCTCCAAAGTCGTAGATGTTCGGTTGACTACAGCCGCCTGCGACTTTTCCTTCTTTACCTAAATTCACTCACTCACCTTCCTTCCACACCGCCGTGATGAAAATTCTAAATTCATCACACCTATTATTTATGATACCTACTACATTCAGATTCTAACAAGAATTCTCCAAATTCTATTCAAATGTAGATACAGTGTGTTCAGGTGAGGTAGGTTCATATTTTATTATATTTTAACAAGTTTAATCGGCGATATCGCTGGAAAAAATTCAAAATCTAATCTGTGAACATCATCGAAATATATATGGGATAGAGACTCTAGACAGGCGAAAACTATTTCAACAGCCAGCAATGAGCGATTGCCGTTCCGTGTGCAGGAATTTCTTTAATTTTAATTTATTATTTTCAATAATGAACCATTGGAATCGAGTATGAAAAAAAAAAAAAAATGCTAACCCCCCTCTAAATTTGATGGTTTACGTTTCAAGGTATGTAGAATCCAAAACTGCAATAAAAAACGCTGCAAATCCCTGCACAACAGTTTATTATTTTGTACAGAATACCCTTCTGTTACAGATCACAGGTCTCCGTATAGATAACCCTTCAATATAACACAACATGTACTATTCTACACATATTATGTAGATGGCGGACCCTCGGTAGGTACCTACGTAGGTTAGTACCTAACCCCGTACTCGTTACTAGGTACCTACCTAAACCGTTGTGTAATAATTTACCTGTTTAGGTTCCCCTTCTACGGAGATAGAACAATGAACCGTTGTGTAATAATTTGCCCATCAATAATACTTCAACGGTTGTTCAAGTTGCAAAAGTACCTATAAACAAAATCCAGCCCCTTCTTGGTACATGAGCCGTTGTATAATAATTTACCGTGGTGTAATAATTTACTGTTGTGTAATAATTTGCCATTGTGTAATAATTTACCCATCAATAATACTTCAACAGTTGTTCAAGTTGCAAAAGTACCTATCAACAAAATCCAGCCCCATCTGGGTGATGAGCCGTTGTGTAATAATTTACCGTTGTGGAATAATTTTCCGTTGTGTAATAATTTGCCATTGTGTAATAATTTACCTTTGTGTAATAATTTACCGTTGGGTAATAATTTGCCGGTGTGTAATAATTTACCCATAAATAATACTTCAACGTTTGTTCAAGTTTCAGAAGTACCTACGAATAAAATCCAATAGTCCATCACTTGTCAAATGAAATAATATCGCAGAACAAACAACTCGACTTCATACAGCCATCCTTGATTATAATCAGATACTCCGTAGTTATGATATCCGGGCCGGATTTATACCGTTTGATTCACGATCGTGTTGACGAAGCTTTTTCGTGCACACGAACGGCTGGACTTACAATGTTCGGGGTGGTCTCAAAAAATTTCTCAGAAGGGTATTCTGTACAAAATAATAAACCGTTGTGCAGGGATTTGCAGCGTTTTTGATATCAGAATTGGATAGCACACTTGAACCCCCCCCCTGCCATTTTTCATCTCATAACTCTGTGTACCTTGGGCAACAAACAGATAGAAAAAACGAAATGACGTCATGATTGAATGGCACTGAGGCCCCCCCACCCACAAGCGGACGCGGGGGTGAGGGCCTTAAACTAACGTTATTTCGCTTTCTTTCCACTATTTTAGCGTCCACTTCCTATCATCGGATATCCCTCATATAGCACCTTTTCGGAAAGCATTCGCCGAGATCTTTTATTAGGAAACTAAAAGAAAATGGGTAAAATTGCCTACTGCTTTTAAAAAAAAATAGAAGAAACATCGAGTTTTAACGCTGGAAAACTGTTGAAAATGTTAATAAATACTGTAACATTAACATAAAAAGGAAATGAAGATAGTTTTATACAGTCATTTACTATTATGATGATGATCCCTAGGCACAAGTTAGCTGTCATGAAGGTTAGGTGAACCCCCACCCCTTCCCGCGGTGACAGTAACCTAACCGTCTCCCAAAACCACCCTCCCGTTCATAGTTTCATCTGATTCGGATAATTATTTTACCCGTAGTAAGCTGTCATGAAGGTGGATAAAACCAACAATAATTAGTGAGTCATGATAAGTAAAGAAACATACGGGCAGACAGATAGAGAGTGAAAAATTGAGGTACGTAACGGTTCTCATAGTCTTCAAATTACATAAAGGAAGGAGAAATTTGGTGATATATAGTCATTGTATGTACCAGTGCACAGAAGAGAATCAAGAAATACGATTTTACTAAAACATGTAGGTACTATAATAGGTGCTACAAATATAAGTAGGCAAAGTGAGTTTGCAATTAAGTGCAACCAATCATAATGTTCCGCTCAAAGGTTGGTGCAATAGTATCGAATGACTTCCGCAATGAGTGCTCCCACAAACTCTAACCATGTCAATTAAAACGGGTCCGAGCCCCTTGGGATTCTATTAAGGAAGAAACCCAATGACTAACTTACAGAAGAGGTGGGTGGCAAGGGGAGAAACAGGCTGTGCAGGGGCTAATTCATGTAAATTGGGGCCTCAAAGCCCTCTGCCCCAAGCCTCATTTCCAGAGATCACCCTCGGCTTCAATTTTGGGTCGTTTAAACTGGTCGGAAATGCTTTTCTGAGAGATAAAGAAAGGGGTTTTTGCTCGATTACAATGAGAGAAACTCGCGCCGGACGAAGCTAACATTTGAGTAGGTTTCGCTTGGCGGCATTAACTCCGAGTGAAACTTAGTTTGGACCCTAGATGGTGAAGAAGTAACATGGTGGGGTCAGGATGTCGGGTTGAGGCTTTCCTCAACTAAATGCACTGAACAGACGGAACAGTTTGGGTTTCAGTTTTTAAATCTAGGTATAATAACCCCTTGCCTAAAAGAGAACTGGGAGGGCCCCACTCTTCGAAACGAACTGATCGAACAGAACCTTCCAATTTACAAAAATCTGTTGAAATCTGGAAATGATGAGCGTTGGTTTCTCCAACTATTCACTAACAGGGATAGTGAAAAGAGATTATCTATTTTGAAAATCTCTCAGGAGAGAGATTTTACTGAATAGCTCCCGTGGCCTACCTCAACCCGTACTCGGACGTTTTTACTCAAGAATCGATAGTATGTACAATATATTTTTAATGAACAATCGACTTACCTTTAAGAGATGAGCACACACCAAAATGACCGACATGGTAGCGGATGAACGAAGGATGATACACGATATCACTATCAAACAAACGAGAAAGGAGAAAGAGACTCTCTCTTTCCATAAAAGACACCTAATTAGTTGTCTCCCTGAAAGAGATCGAAAAAGTCAAGATGGCCGCCAACTCTCTCTCTCTCTTTTGGAAGTTACTGAATAACCCTGCCATGGGTTCTATAAAAATTTCTTTTGCCAAAAGAGAGAGTCAGACAGAAAAGAGATGTCTCTTTTGCTTAGTGAATAAGCCCTCTGACTGGTTGTGTTCTCCAATCACAGCACATCACCCTTTATAGCTTTAACGAGGTTCAAGTTCGATCTTTACAAATTTGTTTCTGTCTGCCTGTCTGTGTCCGCAAATTCTTACAACATAACAATTTATACAAAAGAATGGTTGTAATTAGCTGAAATTGAGCCTCATATGAATTTCATCAAAATACGTCAGGAATCTGCGCATCCACAAGAGAAATGTTTGCCCCAGCATAACTCACGATATAGTCAACAAGGTAAGACAAAATTCAAGGGCTGTTAGGTTAGGTACCCCAAAGGACCATCCGACTCAATACTATAGTATCCTCTGAACATGAGCTGCGTTCTTGTCGTGTTAATCAAATTTAAGCTACTCTCCTTCATGCTGGGCAGCGACTTGATGGGCGCAATCCAAGCTTGTATTCCACCCCTACAAAACTCGCTTTTTCTGTCTCAGCAAAACTTTCTACCGTTTATTTCCGAAATATTAACTGGTCTAGGGGTAATATAGTCAAGGAGAGAGGAAACCTGTCTCTTTCCATCCCGTTCTAAAAACCCTTCCATTAGCGCATTCCATGAGTGACTACACGGAAAGAATTATACAATAAGGCTCTGTGAACCGAGGTGCAATGGAGTTCTTGAGATAAAAAATGATGCATCACTGACAAATGAAAAATGGTTGCTTTGCCTTGGGGAGGAAAGCTGGGAACAAACGAAGGGCGGTTACTCAACGTCTGCAGGGAGTGGAAGGAAGATGAGTGATCTGACCGTGTGTGAACTACGTACCTAGATCTAGAGGCAGCAGAAAGGGGTGTAAAATATTGTAACATTTTCAAAAATTTGTAGCTTCAAAACTTCCAGTAGAAGTGTGGTTACCTAGTATGCGATTTCAATCTTCCGAATCGAGTCTTTTTGCTCAGACGAAGTAGGTTCACACTAAGAACCGTTTGTTGACAATGGGAATTCGATGTTCGAACATCAACAGCAACAATAATCGAACGGTTAAACTTGAGCACAGTTCTCATTATCGGGAACGATTTATATTTGTGGGCAACGACTGCAATTACACAGTCGCGTTTGGATGAATCATATACGTGGAACCGATTGGAGACCTCACCAACTTGTACCTACGAAGTCAGAGGGAAGGCACACGTCAGTATAACGGAGTTTTCATCCATTTCACAGTAAATAATAAAGTCGCAACATTTCTCTTTTGCATTCCGACATTATAAATCTACGTAGGTGGTGGAGAACATATAATTATGAATATTTGAAACAAACTTGTATTTTTTCAATAAAACTGAGTCTAAAACTGAGTCCAATATAGTGTGGTTGAAATAAAACACCCAATATTATCTCTGTAACTTGAAGGCTCTAAAGTGGGACGATGAAAAATCACAAAGGAAGACTGAATGATGTGTTAACGCAAGACCAAACATTGCATGAATGACAATATTAATATTCATGAAGAATTTTACGGGACGAAGAAACCAAGGGGTAGAACTTTAATGAGGCCGAGGGAGATGTTTTGAAATTATGTACTATGAGAGTTGGCAGAGGGGAAAAATGACTTCAGAAGGTTGGAAATCCCACCGGCCCGTTCTTTGAAGTTTATTCGGTTTGACTTCTCCACGAGATGGGGAGCCCACGCCTTGTCCTCTTCGTGGAAAAGTCAAAGTCGTGGGTTGGAGTCCCATAGGGCTGGGAAACAGGAGTTTGTGAGTAACAGCAAAGCCGAGTTTTTCTTTTATCTATATAACTATAATTATTATATTTATAAATATATTATTAGTAATGGTGGCTTTTTTGGTTGAGAGTGACAGATGTGAGGAGGTTCGTGTGGGTGGCACTCATGTACGAGTGTGGCGAGTGTGACGGTAAATAGTATTTTTAGGTAGAAAGGGCACCCACCTTCTTTTAAGCAGTTGTTAGAAGCGGGTCATTATGAAAAACTTTTACATGCTGAATATTATCCTAAAAAAAACACTCCCTGTAAAAAAAGATGCCAAGCTACAAAAGGTGTGATATCCAGGTTGTGCCAAGCACTGTGCCTAATAATCTTCCGTCCACATCCGACAGTTCATTTTCGACGTTAATTTTGAGGTATAGACTAGACTTAGCTAACAGGGTGAGGAGTGAGTTAATCTTTAGGAAGTGTGCTGCTTGGCCGGTCTAGTTACTGATCTATTCAGTTCCTACACGAAGGATTCGAAGCCATCAAAATTAATGATTCACATGCTATGTGCCTGATATGTCGTAGACAGACAAGCATCACACTTCCTAAAGATTAACTCACTCCTCACCTCAAAATTAACGTCGAAAATGAACTGTCGGATGTGGACGGAAGATTAGTAGGCACGTAGAATTTGAATCATTAATTTTGATGGCTTCGAATCCTTCGTGTAGGAACTGAATAGATCAGTAACTAGACCGGCCAAGCAGCACACTTCCTAAAGAGCAGCTCACTCCTCACCCTGTTAGCTAAGTCTAGTCTATACCTCAAAATTAACGTCGAAAATGAACTGTCGGATGTGGACGGAAGATTATTAGGCACAGTGCTTGGCACAACCTGGATATCACACCTTTTGTAGCTTGACATCTTTTTTTACAGGGAGTGTTTTTTTTTAGGAGATATCACAAATTTTGAAAGGTCGCAAGTAAGTTTCGAAGCTGAAATCAATGTGGCTCAATGTGGCGCAACAATATCCGAAGCCTGAATGAATGTGGTGCAACAATATCTGATCCGAAGCCTGAATCAATGTGGTGCAACGACGATATTCTCACACAAGCAATGCTAAAAATGCTTGACACTTCACATTGGAAAGGGTAGACCTCCCGTTATTCGCCATGTCACTTCGGCGTTACAGTTTTTAATTTTCGTTTTGATGGAAACACCCAAAATCACTTAACATGATTTGGATCGGTACTAAATTTCATAAAGATCGGTCTAGGGAAGAGGGTATATAAGTGGTGTGACAAAGAATGGGTGGAAAAAAAGCAAGCCCCCATCCCCCGGAACCCCCCCTTTGCTTGTGCGAAAACGGTTACAACTCCCAAAAGGTACTTCACCACGCCAAACCTGATCTACATACCAAATTTCATAAACATCGGTCGAGGGGAAACGTTAGAAGTGGCGTGACAAAGAATGGGTGGAAAAAAAGCAAGCCCTCTCCCCCGGAACCCCCCCTTTGCTTCCGCGAAAACGGTTACAACTCCCAAAAGGTACTTCACCACGCCAAACCTGATCTACATACCCAATTTCATAAACATCGGTCGAGGGGAAACGTTAGAAGTGGCGTGACAAAGAATGGGTGGAAAAAAAGCAAGCCCCCTCCCCCGGAACCCCCCCTTTGCTTCCGCGAAAACGGTTAAAACTCCCAAAAGGCACTTCACCACGCCAAACCTGATCTACATACCAAATTTCATAAACATCGGTCGAGGTAAAAGGGTTGAAGTGGCGTGACAAAGAATGGGTGGAAAAAAAAAAATGGGAAGAAAGTCACCAAACACGTATTTTGAGCCCTATTTTTCGCAGGTTTTCGAAACACCTACCACTTCGAATTTGGTGTCAGGCGACTCAGGGTGTTTGCCCCACAAAATATATACGCGCGAATAAAATATAGAAATAACGGGGAAGGCCCGGGAGGGGGCCAAAGTTGGCCCGATTCTTCGCTCAGTTATATTAGGCTCTGGGGCAGCCGGGCGTGGGTTCATGCTTGGCATCGCTCGGCTACCGCCTCGCTTGATAGGCTCTGGGGCAGCCGGGCGCGGGTTCATGCTTGGCATCGCTCGGCTGCCGCCTCGCTTGATTATTCAGTGATTAGTGTATCAAATTTTACAGTAGGCTGTAAAACCTTCCAGATGCCATTAACATAGTGTAGGATAAAAAATACCTAATCAATATACTTGATGATATTTCATTTATTTGTTATACAAAAAACTATTACATTTCGTCTACTACCATTAAAGCAAAAATAGCTTTCGAAAGTTTTGAGCGATACCTTGCTTGCTTGACTGCGTGAAAATAAAAGCCAACTTACTACGCTTCATGCTCACATACAATTTTATGGGGCTATGTAGTTGAATACGAAACATGGATTATACAGTGGTCAAATCTGCTACTTAAAATAGCAATAATATTGATATTCGAACCTCTAAGTTAAATGTGGAGGAGTTTTAATGATGCAAAGTCATAATCTGTTACATCAATAAAAATATATCTAACAACCTGAGGTGGAATACACAATATCGTTAGACACAAAATGAACGAACTGTCAAAAAACTGGTTTGATTTTTTTTTTTTTTTAAGTACCTACCAAATTTATTATGACTTCCGGAGCACTGGTTCCAGCGTCGCTCTCAAATTATTTGGATTTCAGGAGGTTCCTGTTCATTATTAGTGAGTCCTTGTGCATTATTATAGGGGTATTTCAAGGGGAAAGGTTAAGACCGAACTCCTGTCCCTAAATGCAGAGCGGCTCCATCCCCGAACCCCACCACCTCTTCAGCGGATATCCACCTTTACAGAGACGCTCTGCTGCACATGGACGCTACCCGTGCGATTGCAAAACCAATTCGCATCCTCAGCCATCCTCTTACTTGCCACTGTGGCTTGACCCATTTTTCTTATAATCTCTCAAGAGCAAGGACTTTCGTGAATACCTCCATCTGGGGAATCAAAGAGGCCATCCACTGAGCACACTAGTGGGGCGTGTTTGCACACATGCTGCCAGGTACTTCCGCTTTTTTTCCTCCTCAGTCCCAGAGATCCTCAGCCCCAGACAGGACTGCCATGACTGTCTGGTTAAGGGAGCGTCAGTGTCATAGACAAGGACGTCGAACAACCCTCTGTCGTTCCCACACGCCGCGACATGCTAGATCCCCCCCCTGAGGCATGGAGTTCAGTAATCACCGGTTCTTCCACGCAACTACCCCGCGCCGTCAACATCAATTCCCCCACTAGCATCTCAGCTTTCGTTTGTAGCGGATGGCTAAGGCATCCCGAAATTCATACGGTGAAAAGTCATTATTGTGTTTTTGCTATGGGAGTGCGAAAAACTTGAGGCCTTTACCTTAGTTGTCGTTAACACCGCCCGCCCAATACCTGTTTGCTGCTGATTTGATAGTTTTTCCGAAGTGGAGGCGAGCAGATCGTCTTCAACTGAGACATCTCCCCCCAGAATCGTAGGCATGAACTTCGTCCGAATATTTTCTTGCAGAGGCTTAAATACGTTTTCTCCTCATCCGATCAATCTCTGGGCGAACTGCCATTGGAACTGGAGTGACTTAGTAAACGCTGCGTGCGTATCCTGAGGCTGAGTTTCTCCAACTTCCGTTAATCGTTTCACCTTCTGAACCCAGTCCTCTACTCCAACTTCCAAAAACTCCTGCTTTCCCTCTCCTATGCAGCCCCCTAGGGAGTGATGCCCTGTCACAATATGAATCCCTGATCCACTAAAAATCCTGTATGCGTCCTCGACCTCATCCGGGTGGACATCTAGAAAGGATTTGAGACCTTCAAGGTGATATCCGATGTTTGGTACAAGCTCCAGTAGCTTATCCCACCAGTCCTTCAAATGGTCGAAACTTCCTTGAGCTGCGGAGTCGTCCGCGTACCAGCATTGTTTTCCGTCTTGGCATCGTTCTCGCAACAGATCAATTAATGGTAAGGTTGAGACCCCGTACAATAACACTGCTTGCCCTGGGTCACACCTTCACTGCTGCAGATACTCTGACCAATTCGGCATGGCCTTTACAGGTGTTGTACAGAAATCGAGCGCAACTTGGCCAGTACATCCTGGCATGCCAAAGAGCCACCATTCGATTCACCGAGTTAAACGCATTTTTTGCGTCCACCAGTAATAATCCCCACTTTGAATGTGCTATCTCTTCAAACATGATGTTCATTGCATGTTGCACCTTCCCTACGGCCTCCGCACTGCTGTTTCTCCTTCAAGCTTCCATCACTTCATCCCCTGTAACCTCCACCATGCATTTTCCCAGCACTCTCCTCAGTCACTCTCCTATACCTATAGGGCGGACCCCTGGATTCTTGTCAAGCGCTATCAACCTGCTTGCCATGAGTGCCTTGATAGTATTCCAGGGAACATCTTCACCATTCAATTTGCTTGCAAGGGCTGCCTCAGCAGTATAGGTACTTCCATTCCTTCTGAAACCTGTGAAAATTCCGAACTGGGTATAATCGGGTCTGGGTGCTTTTCTTTCAGGTCATCCAACACTGTCTTGCCTGATGAATCAACTGGGCTTAGGGAGTTAAGTACTGAGCAATCATTCATATTTTTTAATATTTTAAAAGCTTCCCTAACCTTCTGAAAGGCAAGTGCCGCCTGATCCTTACTAGTACTTCCTGGTAAGTTTCGTCTCTTCAGTTTTTTGTCGTGTGCCTTGGCCTCCTTTACCAGTGCTTCGTAATGGCCGTCAGCCCAAAACTGTAGGCTCCTTCCCAGTAAGATTCTCACATCCTTTGACTGTTTGAATTTTTATCGCGTTGCAAAATCACAGATACAAATACCAACACGCAGTCACACGGATACTCACCTGCCAAAAGAGACATGTTTTCACTGTCTAGAACATCGCTGAAACGACTGCTCTTTGTTCCGTAGGGTAAGCCGTCGGCTAATTTTGCTAAGGCTTAGGTGGGTCTATCCGCGTTGTTCTGACTTCTGTTTGGAATCGATTCATTTCCCCTCGAGATGTGCCGACAACCACTTGGGAGGTACTACGTTTTAAAATATTGATTTGATGCCATTTATTAATTAATGATTAACTAGGCGAGATTTTTTGTATTTCAGATTTTTTCTCTATTTTTACCTTAGTGGTAATTAGCTAGCCGATGGGATTATAACTATGCATTAGGCAACCATCTGAGAAATACTGAAATGTATGGAATCATTTAGCAAAGACGAAGGATCCAGCAACTATGGACGATATAGCAACTATGAAAATAATTTTTCATCAGGTTTTCAACCCCCTTCCCATTTCCCCCAAGAAAGTCGGTCCATTTCCTCGGAAAACCTTGAAACATCGGCTAATGATTTACGGAGTAGCGGGCAGCTTTAATCGGCTAGAATGATTTGTAGTGTCCTTCCCCACCTCAAAATTGGCCTCCAGCGCCGGTCGAACGGAGGTGGACCTGTTAACTAACACATCCAAACAAGCGAAAGTAATTCTTGAACTAATCCTCTTCATATTCACTAAGCGAAAATAAATACCTATATATTTAAAAAAAAGGTGCAAATTATTACGGAATGGTTTATTTTGTCCCTGTATAGATGCCCATTCTGCGTTCGAGATCAATTATAAAAATCAAAAGAAAATTCGAGATAACAGCGTCCTGGAAATTTCAACCCTTATTTTATTTTATTTTATTTATTTTATTTTTTTTTCAATAATGAACCTTGAAAAAAATGTCTGCCCATCTTTCCTTAGTTACCATGAACGGAACTTGATGAAATTTGGTTTGTGGTCTAGCCATGTGGGGCCTAGTTAGCCCGCGAAACTCAGCGTTACTGTCAGTCATCTCTAAGGGGTGAAAAATAGGGGTTGAAATTTCCAGGGCGCTGTTGTCTCTAATTTGTTTAGTTTTTAAACTGATCTGGAACTTTTGCATGTCTCGAGCCACCTGGAGCATTTTACGACCAGCCGTTCGTTCATAGTAAGGCCCTGAGTTTGCACTTTGAGTCAACATGATCGTGAATGAAACGTGAATGTATCGCTAAGGAACAGCTGATTATAATCACGCATGTCTGTATGAAATCGAGTTGGTTGTTCCGTGATATTATTTCGTATTCCATGATATTATATAAGTGAATGGGTAGTGATTTGCTGTTCGATACACATCTCACCCCTTACAACGCCACGAAATTTGGACAAGCTAAAAGACTTGCGTACCATCGTATTGAGGGAATACTCTCAATTTAAAAATGGACTATTTCAACTCAAACCCAAAAAACGCTGTAAATTATTAACGGTTTATTATTTACTTGTACATATCACGCCTCTTCTGCGTAGATCACTGTTTTCTGTGGTCACTACCCACGCGCTCCACCCAGGAACCCCCGAATGGAGTACTGGAGCCGGCCAAGGAATAACAGTTTCATAAATATGCGGTGGATTCAAGAATTCTACAGTTCGTTACTATTTGTTGTTATTCATGAAGCATAACGTTTGTTCAAGTTACCAAATTTCCATCAACAAAATCCAAAATAACCATCATCTTAAAAACGAAATATCATCAGATCACGTTGACGAGGCTTCTCGGCGCAAATTTCGCAGGGCCTTACTGTGAACAAATCGTTGGAGGTACAATGCTCCGGTTGGGTCTCAAAAAGTACCTACCCAAGTTCGTGATCAATTTAAAAACGTAAAAAAATTCGAGGAAACGGTGCCCTGAAATGTTAACCTCTATTTTTCACCCCTCAGATACGAATGACAGTAACGCAGAGCTTCGTGGATCAGATCACAAAAATGGGACCTATGAACCAAATTTCATTAATTTCGGTTCATGGTAACCAAGGACAAGACGAAGTACGGCGTACGGACAGAAATGTTTCTTATTCCATTTTTGGACCCTGAAACGGTAACCACCAAATTAAAATTTTTACGTTCGTGCTCGATTCCGAAGGTTCGTTATTGACCAAAATTACTGAGTAACAACAACCCATCATGATATTTCCGAACTCCAAACTACGTTGTTAAGAACGACTAATATTCAATTTTATATCCTTAACCAGTGCCTGTTGTCATCTGTGGGTTATGTCATTTGGTAAACCTTATAAAGGTCGCTTATTTGATTTGATTTTCGAACACGAAGGTTGTTTCTTTCTAAACAATATAAAAACCAAGCCAAACTGACCATTAGGTTCTTGGGAAAATTGAATAAGTGTTAACAGACGTACAGTGTTATAAAGGTTAGTACCGAAAAATACGATTTCGACACACAATGGCCCGTAACATTCGTCAATGACACAAACCTGGTAATTCGAGCCGAGCGATTCGGATACGACTGTTTCAGCGGTTCAGATATTCTTTTAAAAGGACGACGTGGAACTACGAAGTTTCCAAAACGACGCGATGAAGCTGGTCGTATTTTCGGTTGTACTTGTCCTAGTCGTCAGCGCACTTGCAGCCAAGCACAAGAATGAACTGGACGACGGCGATACGTGGAACGAAGGTCAATCTCCCGGCTTTTTCTCAAGACTGATGAACATGATAATAAGTTTTTTCACGGGCATTTTCAACAGGTTCGGATGACAACGACCACCACCCGTAGGAGATCGGTACAACGTGTTCCCACCAGTCACCACCACCCGTTCACAGTTCGTTATGGTATGATCAAGTGATTTTCAAGCAATAAAATCATAATAATATGGTATAACTGTGTGCTTTGTTTTCCTGTTCTTGGTAAAGTATTTCGGATTGAAAGAGGAAATTGCCAATTTGTAGACAAAGCCATGATACATAATGTCCACATTCCATTGATCCACCATGGGTCGGACATTCCTTGATATTTATCCAGGATGGGGAACTTGTACGACTAATTTTTTTCCATTATTCAGTGAAATTCATTATTCAATGAGCACCCTTCACTTCTGTTTATGTTTTTGAATGAAATTTTGAGAATAATAGTTATTTTTCTATGAGCTTTCTAATTTTGGCAACAAGTGACGTCACACTGGGCCCACCCTGGTGGGAGGGGAACAATGACGTCAATTGTTGCCGGAAATTTGAAAGCTCATAGAAAAAGAACTATTCATCGTAGAAGAGTGCGGTTGGTCTCAAAATTCTTGGAAAGGAATCTAATTTCATTTAAGAATGGGAAAGTAATATTTAAAAAAGTCATGGTTACTCCTTATTGGAAGATCATTGAGAGAGCTTCTAAAAAAGGTGTAACATGAAGAAGGGTATTGGAAACGACCGAAAATGGGTTTTGAAATTCGGGAGCGTTTGCTGCGTTATGATATCTCCCCGTCTGACGATTGTCATTTATTTTCCTCTCATGGCTTACCCAGATGGAACTTCAAGCAGAAAATTGGGGAGGACACGGGGGATTTGAATGGTGCAAAATTTGGTTATATGGAACACAAAGAACTACCTGAAAAATTCCCTCCCATGTACGAGTAAGTCCCCAATTCTTGTTCACATTACTTACTATCAATCTGATTCATTCGCAACTTTCTGCAGAATTAGTACCGAACTGTTTACTCGTTTTCCTAATTTATCAACTAACTAAGCTATGTCGTCCATCCGCCATCCGTTTATCGTCGGCTTACGAGTGGAATCGAGAATTAGGTAATTTTTTTTAATAACCGTTCAAAAGCCTATAAATAGAATAAATTGTTGACCCTCTTTTTACTGTTGTGGTTGTTTTTCGTCTCTGAGTATTCGTTTCTATATTTAAAATCACAATTCCCACAAAGTCATATCCCCCTAGTATAATATAACTCTATGTTCTTCGCAGACTCGCCTGCACTCAGCGCTCTAGCGGCGAATACACCAGTACTACTAACCCGCTATTCTCGCCTATTTAAAAAAATAGTTTGTATGGCGAATCCAGGACCAGTGGTAACTATTTTTTCCCGAAATTGATGACGGAAGGGAGGAGGGTTATTAGGGTGACACGCGAAATTGGAAGTTTCAAAATTCTTTGGTGGACCTTTTATGAGTAGGACCTATAACCAAGTAGCACGTTCTTATTTATGACTGTGCTGCATACTCAAAATAAATTTTTTACCCCCCAAAATTCGATGGTTTACGTTTCAAGGGTTTTTTTTTTAATTTTAAACCCTAGGTGGGAATCTACTCGAGCCATCACTAACTACCAAAAAGCGTCACAGTAGTTGCAGAGCCGCGTTTACAGTTATTTTCCACGTACCTAGGTACCGCTCTGTTGGTATGCTTAAACCAAATTTCTTACTTCTCAACCCACCAAAATCGCTCATCACTCGTTGGAAAGCCCTCAACTTATCAAACAACACACCAAATCTTTCTCATCCTACAGAATTTCCTCCTCCTTTGAACGTGGAAAGTACGATCGTGGAAAGATCCTTAATGATTCGACTACCTATGTATGATTTTAATCAAACAGCACCCAGCGCGCTAAAGTAGGTTGTAGGTGAATACGGTCGGTTCATCTACCTCGCTGACGTCGCTCTCATCGTTTGCGCCCAGGCAGTGAAGAAGGGGCAACTCAATAGCGATTACTACGATCTCACTATAGATGGGCGAGAAGCTCAGGGATCCTCTGGATTTATAGGAAGCATTATCAACAAAGTGAAGAACCTCACTTCCTCTAGTACTGGCTGATAACGCAAGCCTCTTTTATTGATTGCTGACCCTCTATCATTGGTTTGCGTAGCAGCGAGTTTTACTGGTTACAACATTACCCAACTACCTCATCAGTCTTGGTATGATAAGTAATAGCTATAAAAATTTAGCTTTCATCAACGAGCGCAGTAGTTTTCTTTCTAATGTAAGTCCTCATGACCACAACCGTATGATCGAGAAAGAATTTTTCATTGGAATTACATCAGAATCTATCCCTTTTCTTGTTTGCTAAACGATCCCTGGAGGACTGGGTGAAAAATGCATTTATTTCTTGAACATCATTCTCTTTAATACGTTAATTTTGTAGTCCAATAAAGTTTAGGTGTTTCAAAAATTGAATATTACAATCCTTTCTGCTTCAAAACATATAGATCCACTAACATTATTTTTCTGCTGGCGATATGCTAAGAAATCAGTCCAAAATTACAAAGGATAAACACAAATTTCACGATGTGATTCTTAAATTTAAGTATGGAGAGAAAGACACTGTCGTAATAGCCTGGAAAAATCAACTTAGGTCAGGTGCCCTTCGATAATTTGCGTGAGTTGCGTACTTTTCATTGGAATTCAAAAAATTGGGTCTAAAAAAAAATTCCCGAGTTCGAGAACTATTTAAATAACATAAAAAAATTCTAGGTAAAGGCGACCTGGAAATTTCAACCTCTATTTTTCACCCCTTAGAGATTACTGGCAGTAACGATTCCAAAGGTTCATTATTTAAAAAGTAGTACTTGAAGAACAGTCCTTTTTGAAAACATACAATAACTGCGCAATCCGTCGTCAAATTTGGTTTCGAATTTCGAATCAAAATAGATGATTTCAATCGATGTATAGATGTTTTTATTGGAAACAATTTCTCAAATTTTACGGCGTACTGCTCGTCTTTCTCCTGACGCAATTCCCGAAACCAGACCCTGCTAATAAAAATAATAGGCGACCATCAAAAGTTATAAAAATGACATTTTCATGTAGACCAGCTGTATTTCAGAGACGAAATGGGTAAACTGTTCATCTACGTCTTCTTCCTCGCCCTCGTAGTCGGTGCTCTGGCGGGGAAGCTCGTGGAGTTTCACAGTGATGATGAAATGATGGAAGATGACGATTTCGACGACATTGATGAACCCAGTGGATTCTTTGGATCGATATTCAGCATAATTAATGGATTATTTTCACGTGTTTTCGGATGGTTACCGTACTGAGATCTTTCGCTACTTCACCCGCCGACACTATTCCTCCCGCAAGAAATGATCCGACTACAATACTGATATAGGTATGATGCAGTGATTCTAATACTAATAGCAGAAATATGGCCATTTCCGCTCCAAAACAAACACTATCAACGAGCAGCTCAAGTGCACACCTTAAACGGCCATCCATATTATTTTGAGTTATATTGTGCAGAGTCACATGTATAAACAATCCTTTCTCCTTACGGAGCTCTATGTTCGATTATTTATTGTACTTGGAAAACAATCCCACCATCTTAACTTGCCGAGTTCTATAAACGGCAATGTGGAGTTATCATGGTTCCCAATAATCAACTATATTCGAAACTCAGGGGTATAGACTAGTGTAGGTTAATTATGTCACTAGATTTGTTGAATTAGGTGATGTACGTGGTCAGCAGGGAGCGGGGGTAGAGGGATGGTCTGTTATGAACTTTTTGCTTAGAACAGCCAAAAATCAAGATATTTAGTAGTAAAAACACTGCAAATTATTACACAACGTTTTGTTATTTACCTGTATAGATGCCCCCTCTGCTTAGATCACTGTTTTCTGTGGTCAGTACCTACCCTCGTGCTTTCCACAAGAGGTGGGGGGGGGGGCTAAATGACGTACTGGAGCCAGCCGGGCAATCATACTTCATAAATATGCTGTAGATTCAAGAATTCGACCAGTAATTATTTCTTGTAATTCATGAAGCATATAACGTTTGTTCAAATTCAAACATGTTGGGCGTAATCACACTTGAACAGCCAAGGCTAGGAATAGATCGGTGTATACCATTTTTTTTAAATGTTGTTCTTCAGTTATTGCGTCTTTGAAATAATCAGGTTTTTCATTGGGTACCTAACTAATTAGGTTTGATGCCAAAATTAAAAACAAACTTTCACTTTTGTATCTACCTTAACTGTGACTGAGTACATTCTAGGAATTAGCATAGACCTATTTATAAACGACGGTTTTAAACTCGAATATTAGGTCTTTAGACTAGGTAGATTCACCTGTTAAGAGTACCTCCTAGTTTCTAATTGTTACAGCCATTTTCATAGGTTTTTGAACCATAAATATTGAATTTTAAGAGTTAAAACTTCGTTAGAACCTCAACCCTTCAAAAGTGGTCAAAATCAACTTCATATTTGGTCTCCTCACCTTAAAAAAAAAAACATGGAAAACACAACCCAAGTTCACTAAAACCTCAAAATACCTAACGTTGATATCTAAAAGTACCTCAAAAATACAATTTTTCACTCATCGGGCTGTTTCATTCACCCCTGGGTGTTTTCCGATCGGGCTGCCGAGACAGGGAACACGACTTGGGCCCAAATGGAGTCTGTTCGCGAAAAAACGAATTTTTACACCGAAAATCAAGGTAGATATCGATGGCACGGCGGACGGACATACCATTTTTGGAATCAACGCACCTCTAAACGTAAAACAAAAAATTTTGAGGGGGGTGTTCCTAACAAAATTTCCGAACCGAATACATAGGTGCATTATTCCAAAACCGAGTTCGATTCCTTCTAGTAGGACAATTCGATGAGCTATTATAATAATATTCACCCACTCGGAACTTGAGTGACACCTACACGAGGAAACATTAATCAGCCCGTTTATGTGGAACCTATAACCTTAATGTAGAAGATTCTGTATCAGTTGGTCTATTACTCAGATATGTGTATAACTGAGCCCATCCTGTATCCGACAAACGATAAGGAAAACAGGTTTGATGACCAAAAGGATTATCAGGAAGTATGATGGGCCATTAGAAGAAAACGTTCGGAGACAAGGAGGCAATGAGGTCACTTGTTGCCGAAACTTTGAAAGCTCAAAGAAAAAGAACTATTCATCGAAGGAGAGCGGTTTTCTTCAAGAATCTAAGAATGGAACCTACTTTAATTCAGAAATCTAAACAGAAGTCATGGTTACTCCTCAGTGGGGAGGAATATCAAGAGGCTGAACTTGAATAAACCTTCAGCATCAGTGGCTTATCATGCACTGTTTAATAAGTTACGGTTGAAGAAGATGGAGAAGGTACCCAAATAGACTGCCTAGCCGCTAGAGGAAATGAGATTTCTCCCCGTAATGGCGGTTCATTTACGTCGAAATGAGATCACGACGGTGGACATAGTGGCGCATGCTTGTCAATGACGTTCTGCCTTCTTCATGTCTCTCAGCTAGTCATGTCAGAGGTTATTATGTTATTATTATATCATATTATTATAATATAATATACCTAATATATTATATTATTATTATAATATATATATTATGATATTATTATTATTATTATTATATTACAATATTATAATGTTATAATTTATTATATTATATTATATTATATTATATTATATTGTATTGTATTGTATCGTATCGTATCGTATCGTATCGTATCGTATCGTATCGTATCGTATCATATCATATCATATCATATCATATCATATCATATCATATATCATATCATATCATATCATATTATATTATATTATATTATATTATAAATTATATTATATTAAGTATATTATATTAGGTATGTCCATATGGTTGGTTGCACAACGTCCCATACTTTGTGTTAGCTGCATAGCCTACCTTTCAACTTTATTTATTTGAGTAGTAACTTGTTTCAACGGTGCCCTATCTAACTGGCTCTGGGTTTCAAACATACGCTGCTTATTAGGGGGCGAAAGTTTAGATCCAGTCAAGATCTTAAACTGTGACGTCATTGCCTCCTTACTCCTCATTGTCTCCGAACGTTTTCTTCTTATGGCGTCTTCTGGACTATTTGTAATGTGGCTATGTTACTATTAATCCAATCAATGAATGCAAAATTATCAACTATAGCTAACCTGCTTCAAATTATGTCGTTTCCGCGTGTCGTTTTCGTTAACGCAGACTTCTCCGCTTCGTTATGCCTCCCGTTGATCGTTTGGTGCTGGCCTCCTCGCGGTCCGCAGTAGATGACTTTGCGGAAAGCTTTCCGGAAGTTCTCGGACAGGAAAGCGTACAGGATGGGGTTGACGCAGGAGTTGATGTACGCGAGGACCTGCGACACGATCTGCAGCATCACAGAGGACGTCGACATTGGGTAGAGATGGACGCTCTTCAACACCAGGATCACCTGAAACAACGAGCAAAAATTTTGAAAAAAGAAAACCCAAAAAACCAAAAGTCTAGCCGAGCTTCGAGGACCAACTAGAGCCCAAACGGGACCCATATACCAAATTTCGTGAATTTTGGTCATGGGAACTGGAAAAGAGCCGAGGACGGCGGACGGCGTACGGCGGACGGACGGAAATATTTTTATTTGATATTAGCGTTCTACGTCCCTTGGAACGTAAACCATGAAATTATAAGGGGGCTGGGGGAGGGGATTTTTTTTTTCGTGGTCGATTCCAAAGGTTTATTACTGAAAATAATAAACCAAAATCCAGCCATCGGACCAGCGAGTTCAAAAAAACAGACGCACAGATGACCAAAATATTTTATAGAAACAGAATAACGGTGTCTAATGGTGCCATTTTTCCATAAAGTGGAAAAGAACGAAACCATTGCACCGCTCATGAAATTTAGTTCAGACGTCGATTATCATTTAATTTATTCTCGCTCTCACAATTCCCTACTCCGCCTTCTAATTCCGTTATTTGTAAAAGGGCTTTTGTGTACCGTGTGAAAAGTTACCCCAGGGGGCACTTAGCGAGATTGGGCGTTATTCTTTCAACTTTAGTTCTCCCTTTCTTCGTTATGACGGTGCGGAGGTTTGAAAAATATGTACCTACTGGTTTTTAACTTTCTGATTGAAAGATATCCCAGCTCAAACTGCTACATTCATTTTACTACAAAATGTTAATTAGGTACTTATAGTGTAAGAAAACTTCGTTGATTTTTTTTTTTTTTTCAGTATAGCGGAACTGGTAGGTTATGGTTGATTTTTCGGAAAATAGTAGGTTACCTATCGCTTGAGGGTAGTTTGTAGTTGAAACTATAAGTACCTACCAGTAGTGGTGCGTGGGGTCTGAAAACGGTGGGGCATCAAACCAGAACGCAAAACCAACAGATTTGTCTACAAAATACGCCAAGGCAACAACACCCTTCCCTTATTTACTGATTGAGTGATATTCAGCAAAGCTCTTTTAATCAACACTCTATCGTCGTAAGAAAACGTCCACAATTTCTACTGCAAATTAGCCACCGAATTCATGTGTTATAAAAATATAGTAAACTAAAATATAACAAAACAATGACCCGTCGGCCGGCAACTACTTGAATGGAGAAGCTATTGACTTGAAGCTAGGTAGTTATCTGTGTGTTAGGACGCCGATCAATCCACAAGTCCACAAACAGCAAACAGGACAAAATGCATGTATGTACCACGAATACAAATCTGTCATCAGAACAGGACCTAACGGAAAACGCACACAATTTGTCGCAAAAATTAAAAACTGACAACTGACTCAACAGAGAAAGTGAATATAATTCACGAGACAGCAAAAACAAAGGGAAACGAATGAAGGGGAATGAAGGGGAGCGAATCGATTGTGAAAACGAACGATTTTGGAGTAGAAATAAGATTTTGGGAACAGGGCCCGAAGTGGCCATGGCGACCCTAGGTCCCAGGACCCAGAACCTACCTGCCAGTTTCAGGAGCCTAGGTTTCGATTCCGATTGCAAGACATCGATTACTGTCGCTATATTCCGATAACATGCAGGGTCTATGGATCCCACCATGGATGCTCTACTATAAACTGAATATCCATAGAATTTCCATTCCATAGTCACAGAAATCTGGCGAGTCGCTGTTGAACTTTGTGAAAAATGCTAGGTACAGTGTACGGAGGGAAATTCAAATTCCAACTGCAAAATGGAGTTTTTTTTAAACTCCGTGTTTTTGGGTGCCGGGGCAGTGGCCCAAGTGGCCTTATGGACGCAACGCCCTACCTACATATCTCGAGTACTTGCGACTTCAGACCAATCAAGCGCTGTTCTATGATAACGATGGGGATCCTCCCTTAAGGAATTTAGCTCTCGTGGCTGGACAGAAGCGGCTGACACAGAATGCTAAGGATATGGAACTTGTCGACTGAATAAGTCATTGGTAGTAGCCCCAAGGGAGGTGGCAAGCTCCTGAGTTCACATGAAACGACTATAGGAGAGGGGAAAAAAGGTATGCAAAATATGCAAGGAAATTGTTTTGGAATAGGCCCTTCCAAGAATACCGAAGGAAACTTACATTTATCTTCATTTTTTAGTCCGCACGATTATTCATTGGAAGCCGTTGGGAAAAAACGTAATGCTTTTGAACGGATAAAATTAATTCAGGCCAAACAAAGATTTAAGGTACAAAAATGATGAAATTTCAGGACAGTTCTCTCCTAGCGTTTTCTTGGCCGAATCCGTTTATTGTCACCCAAACCTGCAGAGAGAATTACGGAATTTCGAAATTCCCAGAATTGAGCAAGTCAGTTTATATACAAGTGTATCGCAGTTAATCTACAGTGTCACAAATCAACACTGCACTGACCTCTGGTTTGCTCCCATGACGCCTGAAGTTTAATCCTGACCACCAAAATTACTTCAGACCTAATTTGGTCATTTGGTGAAGGAATATGAGGTGTATCTAGATGCAGCTCAAAATGACCTGTACACGCTTTTGAGCGATTGTTTTTTCAAGAGTCCCTTTAGCCCCACTGAGCGGCATCTACAATTAAACCGAAAGTCCTCTGCCTGCGGTACTGTCTCCACTCAGTTTCGCAGATCCACCGACCGAACTTTCAGTCCTCTGATTAATATTGATACAGAACTTGGTTTCACTGTGGTTATCAGGAGAGGTCTTAGCGAAGCAACGCCGCAATGAGGGAATTTCGTGTCGGACGAAGACAAATTGCTTCCACGCTCGTTTCTCATGTTCCTCCCAGGAGGTCGGCTGACTGGGGAGGCATAAAGGGTTGGTTAGTTACGAAAGGATAAGATGGTAAACACCCATTAGCCTTCCCTTCTAATACGTGATCTACAGCTGAAGGTGTGCTGGAAACTGCAGCCGTTTTCTATTAGTCGTGGCAAAACTAAATGATATCGGGTTCGGGGAGATAAAATCGCTCGTTCATCCAAGGTTTGTGAACCCACTAAGTATTTATCCGTTGTTAAACCATTTTTGCCCTCTTGAAACATCTTTGAGTACAATATTATAGCCGTCCTTTGATAATGAAGACCTTGTTTTTGTCCAGTTAGGTATCCGACCCACTGTGTCCATTGAAGATTCAACTGGGGTAGAATATTGTCAGGTCCTTCCTGAATCTCAAGGATGTTGTCGAATGTCGGTCAGTGGCCGTCTCAACACTTCTCCCATGTGTCGCTTGTACTTAAAAGGTTTATCTTCGAGCTCCAACGGGTTTGATGGATGAGGGCCTTTAAGGAGATGTAATTTCCTTCCTTTAGCCCGCACAACATCGCAACCCTTTCCTAACTCCCCTATCCTCGTGACTCTTCGCCGTTATCATTGTAATTAGTTAGGTAAGGATCCTTTAACGCAGAATGTCCAAAACGGGTGGGAACCAACCCTCGTCAACTGTATATTTCCAGCCCTGGCAAAACTCCTAAGACAGCTATGAGAGGGCAAATATTATTTTAATCCAACGCAATGTAACCAGACTAATATAATATATCCAACGTAATCGTCATGGATTATTGTTGTATTCACGCTAGCGGTAATCGGGGATTTCCTAATGATAATGACGTACCTCAATCTAATCTCCCCTCTCATATACAATCCAATCTCGACCTCGCGGCACCATAAACTCATTGTAATTCACAGTTAGCATATTTGTTACACGAACGGCGTAAAAAACGTACCACCATCCCATCCACCCTCTTATCCATGAAAGAAGTTGACTAAATCGAAAATTATTAATTTACACCTAAGTATAACACTTTTAAAGGAAAAATCATTTTATTAACACCTCTAATCATTTTTAGGCACGGCTCAAACGGCTCAAAGACTCAGCCAAACTTCATTTATACATACAGTTTATTTATACATATTTTTGTAAACCTGTTAAGGGGGTCAAAAAATGCAATCTGCAATGCTTACTCATAGTCTGTCAGCATGTTCAACAACAATCACTGTTCGCGTAACCCTGTAATTCGTGGATAACCTTTGGACGAATGAGATGTTCATAGTTTCATAGTTAAAAAGCCCAGTATTGCTAACACATTCTGACTAAATAAATATTATCAACACAAAAAGTAGGTACGTTCTTAAATATTGTACAATCCACTCTGAAAATAATAATCGGAAAGGGTACATTAGAATCTATCGTTCTGAGTACATAATAACAGGTAAAGCGCAGAAAGGGCTGAATTATGAAAACTTTCCTTTGAACCTAACGGAAGATCCGTGTGAGGGTATTGGCTTATTATTTTCAATAAAGAACCTTTGGAATCGAACATTAAAAAAAAATTAAAAAATAAATAAACGAATAATATGTTTTTATAAAACCCCTTCAAAATTTGATGGTTTCCGTTTCAAGGCACGTGAATCCGAAAATGGAATAAAAAAAATCTGTCCGTCCGCCGTACTTCGCATTTTCTTAATTACCATGAACAGAAATTAATCAAATCTGGTTTGTAGGCCCATTGGGGGTCTAGTTGGTCCGCGAAGCACGGCGTTACAGTCAGTCACCTCTAAGGGATGAAAAATAGGGGTTGAAATTTTCAGAACGCCGTAGCTCGAAAACATTCAATAGAAGGGTATGGTTTTTTACGTTTTTAAAATGGTCTCGAACTAAAGAATTTTTTGAGACCACCCGGAGTACAGTACGACCAGCCGTTCGTTTGCACCGAAAAACTTCGTCAACATGATCGTGAATGAAACGGTATAAATCCGGCCCATATCATTGTTATGAAACACCTGATTATAACCGCGTATGGCTGTCTCAAATCGAATTGGTTGTTCCGAGATATTTCATTTGAAGAATGACGGTTATTCTGATTTCATTTGATAGGTACTTTTTCAATGTGAACAAACGTTACGCTTCATGAATAACAACAAAAATGACAGAATTCTTGAGTCTATCGCACATTTATGAAATCTGATTGCCTGGCAGGCTCCAATACTTGATTTAGGGCTCTTCTGGGGAGCATGAGGCTTGGTACTGACCACAGAAAACAGTGATGTACGCAGAACAGGCATCTATACAGGTAAATAATAAACCGTTGCGTAACAACCATTTACAGCGTTTTTTATAGGCAGGTAATGCTGTGACGGGTGCTACCTTCAGTAAAATCAATACTTCGCCGGCTGTTTTCATTGTCTGCATTGAAAGTGCTCGAGAGCCGAACATGCTAATGCAATTAAAACCAAAGTGTTTTGAGTTATATCCATTGCACTTCCCGTTGCTCCATAACTCATACATTATGATATCTCGGCCGAACCACACTGAATTTAGTAACCTGTTCCTAGTACATGATCAAAAAAACGAGTTTAATATTTCAATTAGCACTGAACCATCCGAACTTTTTTTTTAAATTTTTAAAGCCATTTATTCACATAATGAGCATATTACAAAAAACGAAGTATTTGATACTTCATTGCAAAATTAGAAAACAAAATCATCATATCTTGTAAAGAGGAACAAAACAAAACATGGCAATATACTGATCTCCAAAATTTAAGGAAATTGTCCGGAGATCAGGAGTTGCTAATAAAAAATTACTAAAACTAATACATCGAAACTGAAATTGGATTCACTAACTTAAAGAAATTTGACTTTTATAGCAGGAAGAAAAATAAAATTAAAAAAATTAAAAAATACATATGTACCTACACACAGGTACCTAGTACAAATAACACAAACTAAAGAAGTAATCTCAATAAGGGAATATCAAAATTCAAATTAATTAGGAATTGCTGCGGAAGAGTGTAGGCAAGTTTTCAATTTGTTTAACATTTCAATGGTTTTAATATGAGAAGGTAATTCCATAAACAATCTAGGAGCCAAAAAAGAACATTGTCTCATGAAGAAGTCACATTTAGGGTACGGGATTGGTATCATAACGCCATGGTGATGTCGGGTTACACCATGTAATCGAAGATATATGGAAGCTGATACTTGAAATAGTACTGGAGCAGTTTAGACACATAAATGAGTCGGGGAGGAAGAATGTTAAATTTTAAAAATAATGGTTTACTATGGCTTTGGTATCCAGCTCTGAATATAAGACGCAATACTGACTTTACCGCAATCTCAATTGAATTGAAGGACGTTTGATAAGCCCCACCCCAAACAGTAATACAGTAAGTCAGAATAGAATATACAGGTGCATGGAACGTCAGTTTTAAAGCTAACTAAATTTCATTCCGCCTATTTGATCGCTTATTAATATAGAATGGTTTCCTCTTGGAACACAATGTTATCGTATGTTTTGAAACGACCGAAGAGTGGAATGGTGTTCGAATTGGATTTCGAGTTCACAAAAGCCTTTATTACCCGCTCAAACGCTAATTAAAGAAATATCGACTTAAGATAAAAATCGGCATTTTACTAGCTGGATTAAAACTTAAGTGGACCCACTTAATACTCATCCAAATCTTTCTCAAGTTCAAATGGGGTAGAATAAAATAGAGAGAAGCAGCTTAGAAAGCTTTGGGTTTCTTCGACCGAATTACCGATGAACTAATTTTTTGGTGGTCGAGAATGAAAGTTTAAGTAAACCAGCGTTTCAGTATCAAATCGAAGTTATTATCAATAAACATTCGATGGAGTTTTTTCTGTAGTTTTGTACTGAATTTATCGAAGTCGGGTTGACAAGACTGCAAGGTTGGGGAAAATGTTTTGGTTCATTATTCTGTGAATAATAAGCCTATGTATTCGCTCAGCAAAAAATTGTTATTACAACCCCTCCCTCAACATTTTTTGTTTTAGGTTTCAAGGTGCTTTTGAGGTATCGTTTTCCATGTTTTTTGGTGACGAGAAGACCGAATATGAAGCCGATTTTTACCAAAGAGCGGAAAATTGAGGTTCTAACGACGTTTCAGCCTTAAATTTACGTTAAAATATGTTCTAAAACCGTCGTTCTTCCGCACACAGTGTTTGGGTCCCCATTTTGGAACACCTTGTTGTGCTCCGAAGCTCGGCAGCCCGATCGGAATATACCCATGGGTGCTATGGGAGAAAAATACGTGTAAAAATAGGGGTTTTCGTGGGATTTTTGAGGTTTTAGTTAACATGAGCTTGTGAGGTATCGTTTTCCATGTTTTTTAGGGCGAGAAAACCAAATATTAAGTTGATTTTGACCGAAGAGTGAAGAATCGAGGTTGTAACGAAGGTTAAGATCCCAAAATTTATATTTTATGAGTCATAAACCTGGGAAATTGCCTGAAATCACAATAAATTTGTATATTATCACTAGAAGTAGTATCATCAGGTGAATCAAGACAATTAAATGGTACTAGCAATGATCAAAGATAAACTGTACAAAAAAAATTTAAAAAACCGAGCCTAATTCGTGTTTTTGGCGGCCAAAATTGGTGGAAACCATCAAAAATAGGTAGCCATTTCAATTATTGCACACGAAAGAAACAATAAATGAAAAGCCAACATACCTATGGGTATGTCCAGTAGAATAACAAACCCATGTGACAAGGACTTTCCAGCGTTTTTTCATGGTGATGGACCATGGGTTTCAGCACTTTTCAAACATCACACTTCGGACGTATGAGTGTGCTCCTTCGTACGCACCGACGTGGGGAGCGTGGAGGTGGCTTCATATTTCAAAGGAAACAGGACTCTAATGAAGCCAAAAAGGCCCTTTTCCGCCCTTTTCCGGAAAGATCCGCGTTTCCTTTTGTTATTTAAGGGAGCAACTCCGAATTTCGGGAAAATAACCATCCGGAGG
This sequence comes from Leptopterna dolabrata, assembly GCA_954871275.1. NCBI lineage: Eukaryota > Metazoa > Arthropoda > Insecta > Hemiptera > Miridae > Leptopterna > Leptopterna dolabrata. Next base: position 17,535,445 of record OX940987.1, on the reverse strand, counting down.
CACCCTTCACGCCAGATTCGGATGTCGGATCGATAAGGTTTTCTGTAGGTTACCTTCCAAATGAAGATTCAACGTCTCACATTAGTGAGCAGAAGCACATCTACTTAGATTGTTTATTGATTTAGCAAATGACCATCCGGGCGTTGCCGAGGAGTGACAGACAAGTGGGTTCTTATCCCTGGATACCGACCTACAGCAAGAACGATAGATACCCACCTACCTGTCGAAATGACTGCAAGCCCATTTTCAATCCAAATTACCTGAACCGATTTTCGGAACTACCAGAAGTCTCCCACAGGGCAGGCGAATGGGAAAGCAGAGAGCAACGGAAGTACTAACTAGGCCATAGCTTAGGCTTGAGAGGTGAGACAGGATAAGCTCTGAACAGTAAAGTTCAAGAAAATGGGCTGCCCAATTAATTTCTATATCCAAGAAAGCGATGTCCACCAGGTGACTGGGGACTGCATCCACAAATACTAAAAGCTACTGTCATACCACGACGAGCAGATTAGTAACATAAGAAATTAAAAATAGCAATTTATGTTAGATAACTTGTTCGTTAAAAGATACGTCTACGTCAAAGAATTCAAGTCAATAATAGAAGTATCAAATAAACTGCCCATAAACTGGAAGAATCTAAGAACCCCGTATAATTCAAAGACAATGCCTGTGATACTGATATTATTTATCAACATAAGAGCAATATATAATATCCTAGGACCAATAGTGTCCGCTCTGTTGCTCAACTGTGGGTAGCCATCCTATGAAAGTATGAACTACAAATGCCCCTCCTAAGACACGAGTCGCATAACCAATTCAAAACGGACAACGTACGGTAGGCGTCCCAAGACATCATTGGAGCAATATGTCAGTTGGAAGCCATAACCCCACAATAGCTTCTCCGCTATTACGCCTCATCCAGGACACCCATCACGGCCGTTCACTCGGCTAACACAGTTTCCAGCGATTTAGCTCCAAGCAGGGCACCCAACAAAAGTCAATGCTAACAATGGTCTCTGGGGGGTTTGCACCCTCAGGGAGTTTGCCAGAGTGAATAATTCATGGGCGCTACTTTCCTGAAGACTCCTGCGGGAGGAGCCGTTGAATAAATTCATTTTCACGTGTCTCGAGTGCGTTTGATTTCGATAACACGGGAAGGTTCGAGGGGAGCCTTTCCGGGATATGAAATTATAGTCGAGATGCCTCACCATAAATATTTAGGTAGTTACTTTTCCTGCAGCTCTGATTGATGGAACGCTATAAAATGGTAGTAAGTACATAGCGATTAATTAATTCAGTCTTGCGAGGGTTATCGCTCCTACCACGGTCTTGCGTTCTTACCAAGTCTATCATTATGTCAGCTGATTAGTGCACAAGTACAAATAAATAAAATGAACATGGAAAATCCTGTAAATTATTCTACAACGGATTATTATTTTATTAGCAATCACTATACTTATGAAATGCACATCAATACCACACAAAATGAGCAAAGTGGGAATGGTTTTAATGAGCTGAAATATTGAGGGTAGGTGCAAGGTCCTATGCTGGTTTCACCAAAATTTATCAAAATCCGACTGTAAGAACTCTCTGTAAGTTAATGTTCCAAGGTACAAAAATAGGTGAAACATTTCTACTTGGTGAATAAATAGAGGTTGAGAGTTGGTTCACTGATGAGTTCATGTAGAATTTCCAAATACGTTCGGGTCATTCATAAACCGAAAAAATTTTTTTGGCACTGAAAACCACATCTCTATCGAGATTCGAAAGGTAGGTACTAACCTACCAACAATCCTATCTCTCTGTCCAACGGTCCTGTTTTTTGGATTCTAGGTAGACTTCAAGCCTACGTTTCAAACGTACATATATCAACAAATTTTTAACGGGTTTGTACTTCTTTTTTTCTTGGTCAATTCTAGAGGTCCGTTGTCGGAATCATTGCAATAGCTTGGTTAGTTTTCTTTAAAAATTCGCTAAAAGGTTGAGAGCTGAAACCAACCCCTTGCTTTCTCTACTCCCGTATTTCCTCAAGATCCCACGTGAAACGGACGGAAGAAATATCACAGACATGTTGTTTAATAGCGCATGAAGTCTCGAAGGGCAGGGAGCCAACCCAGCGGGACACTCAGCCGGTTACCAAAGTGGGACGGGAATGTTTCACTGCGAAAACTTGATTATTCTCCAGAGGATTATCGTCATGCAAGAATAAAATGTCCTTCTGGAATAATGTCTTCTCGTTTTGGTGAGATTTACTATCGGAGTGGTTGGTATAGGCTGGACAGGGTAGGTATGGCAGTACGCGCATGCTCCTTACACGGCAGGATAGATATGTTCTATGCGGAGGTTGGGTATTTAGACAACCGTTTAGGCGGAATGGGCTGTTTGCACGTATTTATTTAATTTTTTTTTTCAAATGAAAGTAGATTCCAACCTGAGAATTTGGACACCGACCGCACTGTCCTACGATAAGTCTGTCCTTTTTTCTATGATTTTTCGAAGTTTCCAGAACTTCTGAATTCACAGTGGGCAGAGGTCCGCCAGGTGAGAGGACCGCAATGACGTCAGAAGTTCAGTAAACTTGAAAAACCATAGAAAACTAGTTACTCACCGTAGGACAGTGCGGATGGTATCAAAATTCGCAGGATGGAATCTATTTCGTTGAAAAAATAATATAAACTGCTTTTGTGACTCATGCAAATAGCCCACTATCCAGCCAATCCAGAAACGTAAAGTTAAGCAGGTTAATTATACATTATAACCCCCTCCCCACTGTCAGGGAACTCATTCCCGCACCTATGATGTTCAGCTGCTGACATGGCGACGATCAAACAACCAAGTAACGAGCGACATTCCTGTAATGCTCACTATAAGAACTACCAATGATCTTCTCAAGTGAAACTTGCTATAATAATGATCCTAGTGTAGCTTAGTCATACTTGTGTATGACTGACTTGCGTATAGACATACTGTCTTGTCTATATGACTACCCACAGTTTACTCAAGATTGTGGTCCATAAATAGTTCACTCATTAGAATGGTAGTTCTGTGTACTCTTATCTCGAATGTCGATCAAAGCAGATTTTCTAATGACGAATCGGAAAGAATGCCTCACAACAGAGTACTTTTCTATCGTCCACATGTGTAATAGTGGCTGGTGCCCAAAACAACGCAAACATCCCTTGAAACTGAGCAGGCCTCTTTGAGAATGCTAATTCTGAAGCGATCCCCAGAGGTGGCGGTGGTGGTGAAGCGAATGAGTGAGATGGGCGATGCGGAATATTCATGACTTCAACAGTTTTGCTTTTCCGAACAACATGAATAAGGGAAAGCTTGGGGGAATTGAACCCGCGACCCTGTTTGTTTAGAGGAACTTATTCGGAAATCAGCGTACTCCAACGGCCACCACCCTATCAGCAGGCGAAGTCAACAGCTGTTGGGCCGGCATTGGGAGTGACGCAAATGGTGTTCGGATTTTCAAATCCCTTTTAACAAAATTCTTACATAATAAAATGAGAATGGAGTAATGACAACGTCTCGTTCGTCCAGCTCGTAAGCAACATTATATTATATTAGGTATGTATTATTACGCTGTATAATTATGTAGTATGAAAACTGCCACCTTTCAATGCTCGACCCCAAAAGACATGGCTCCAATGGTAACGGGTAATGTGAACGGTATTTTTGCATAGAGACATATCTCAAGATGCAATGGCCTGCATTACAAAATCGACCCAAATGTAAAGAAGCTGACAGGTGAAAGATGCTGATCATGATATTCTACTCGTATTTAAGAGCGCTCTAACCCAACCCTACAGAGCCATGTCTAATCCATCGTATGCATACAGAACCATACATACGAAAATTGGAATTCAATGACAATGCCCATCATGGACAGACTGTAGAAACAATGTTTTGTACTCGTACACTCATGAGCAAATTTTCACGTCGTTTTAGCTTGTAACAGCAGACGGCCTCAGTCTGTAACAGCAGAGGGAGTTCAAAATAGTACCTCACGACCCTGACGTCCCTGTATCAACTCTGACCCCCAACTGGTTTCGAACTTGTTTGCAACGTCAGAACTCTGAAAGTTACTATGCTACGTGACTGGAAACGCGGAAAAAAGTTCTACGCCACATTTTACACTGCCAACACTGAACAGAGAGTATGAAACTAAAGGCATGCGCGGTGAAGTATATTCCTTTTCCTCCCAAACTTTTGCTCAATTCAATTAATGGACTGGATAGATATTCCAGCATTTCTTTCCGCGGAAAGAGTGCTAGTAGGAGTCACTTCAAATTATTATTATTAGCTGATTGCAGTTGCAAATCTGAGTTTCAGTCATGCTGCACTGCTGCACGTCCATTTTGAGCGAATTCTCGCAGTGCCTTCATTAAGCTGTGTTTTCTATCCGGTCCATAAGGTTATGAACGCTAAATTTGACGGGTCAGAAACGGGATCAAAGCAGACGCTTTTTCCCTTGGTTCTACTATTCTGAAACGTGAACCAAGAATATTTTTTGAGGGGAGTTTTTAAAAAAATGTTTCTATGCAAGACCCGGAAGAAAAAATTGTAGCGGTATTGAAAAAAGTTTATGCGAGGATTTAAAGGCACCTCAAAAAGAAGAGAACTCGCTAAAGATTAAAGAATTAGGATCGAGTTTAATTTCGAGAAGACAGTTTTCAAGACTCATCCATGGCCATCCATCCATCTTTTTGATGTGTAAAGTTTGAGTTCTCCTGAACACAAAAAGAAAACAAAGGACTTTACCTATAGAAAGTTTGAAGAAAATGTTGAATGAAGGCTCGGGGGATCAATCTCAGTTTGTTGATTTGAGCGTCTCAGGGGGATCAATCTCAGTTTATTGATTTGAGCGTCTCGAGATGAACAAACTCAAGACGAAGATAAACAGAACTCGGGCAGTGGCTGAATAACCTAATTAATTTGTTGGCTGAATAACCTTATAGGCAACCTTTCGTCCCAAGTGAACTGAACAACCAGCCGATTTTGCTTCCGAATCCTCCAAGGTAACGGACATCATTTTTGGAGGGAAAACCATAATTGTTGTTCTCAACAAACCAAATTTTTTTCTTTTTTAGACCTTTCATAAAAAATATATGTGCCAAAAGTAGTCTAAGTCAGCCGAAATATGGAGTGTAGGTACAAGGTCCAAGACTCGACCTTAACTTCATTTGCCCATGCGTGAATGTGAAATCCCTGTAATGCGTATAACTATATGAAATTGTGGAACGTAATGGTTGTGGAGAGCATATTTAATGATATTCATTTGCATCAGGATCCTGAATGCTAAGTAAAATGCAAATTCGGAGCAGGGTCTACCTAATAAGTGCTCAAATGTCTCATCGTTGATTCGCGTATGTATTCCTGCACAATCGAACATAGTGTAGCAGCTGGATGATAAATAACGAGTAGGTATTACTCCGTAAGTACTATCGAATCACTACAATTTCATATTAACGTTCATATGTGCACGTTTACCTGCTGTGGAGTCAGACGGTTCAAATACACCACCACGAGCCATGGAATTCTAAAAGCCTTCAAGGAAAAGTGTTCTGGAGGAACCTCCTTGTTGATATGTGGGGATCCACTCACGGCAGATGCGAAAATATAAAAACACCCAATTCCCGCCCTCTTGACGGCACTTAGCGCGCCCGAAGGAAATCATATTTCCTTCGCGAGTTTTCTCTTTATATTAAAAGCAAAGCCCTTTTCTCATATTTTTTCCTTCTACATTTTTAGCGAATTTTCGACGAAAATGTAGCTATTTGCCTCGTTCCAAAATGTCAGAGATGCTCCCTGTGAACCGGAAACCCCTCCAAAATCAGTTTCATGCGCTGGAGATTCGATTACAGATGGGTCCGATGGGTTTGTTACCCAGCCCGATCGCACTGCGCGCAGGAGTCCAAATTTACACATTTTTGGTCCAAAAAATCAAAAAAGGATTTCAGCAACACAAGCATGTTGCAGCAATCTACTGCAAGTTGTCCCAGTCCGATAAGACGTATCCAGCGCACCAAAATTACAAAATTATAGTCGGAAATCCAAAAAATGCATATTTTTTATGTAGGCATGCGAGGTGTCGTTTACCACGTTTTTTGGCCGCTGAATCGATTGCGAGTGGTTTCAGCATGTTCAGACTGCATCGCGTGATCAGAATCACAATGTTTCGGTACAAAACACCCAAAATGATGTTTTGACCCAGTCGGGCAGTAATGAGTGCTCTGGCAGATGACCATTAATTTAAATTCTCAATTTACCAAACGGTTTCTTCGAAAATTTGCTCCTTAAGCCATGCTGCATGACTGGAATTTTCCCTTTTGTTCAATCAAGCACTAGATAATAGCGAACTAGGATAGATCCACTGGATATTATAGTGCCAATGTAATCCAAGATTGATTTGCAGACTCAGAATCCTTGAGAAGACAGATAATTTTTTCTTAATTACTTACCTACCTAGGTGTTTTGGTTAGTTCAGACCACGAAAACTTTTCCCACTCACGGATGACGCTGCTAAACTGCAAAGCTACATTGCAAACTATGAGGGGATTTTCAGACCATACCAACAGACATAGCACAGTATGTAGTACTGAACAGATGTACAACATACGTAGCTATTATACATTCTGGGGTTCAGGCAGACCTCGTAAAACGCTGAGACCATTGAGATGTGACATGTAACGAATATAGAAATCTACACAAAAATTTTTGAGAAGATATTAATATTATGAGAGCAGTCACGACGCTATGAGCAGTTTGCTACACTGGAAAACTTATTTCCGTGACAAGCGACTTCGTCGGCTTTTCATTCCCCAAGATTCTGCGGTGTTCTGGAAAAATGGACTTCAAAGATTTTTGTTGAGTTTTGTATGCCACTAAAATAATAGTATTGTGATGTGCGAACAGTAAAAACATAAGAATTACGATATTATTGCTTGAACTTGATATTGTGGACTGCATGCATTACGTATTCCTTAAGTTCTCTCTAAATTAGCCTAACACTGAGTCGATACAAAAAATTACTATGTTTACTCTCACGACTCCCCAACTCACCCTAAACAGTAACTAGATCGATAGCTAAGAGAACCATTAAAAATCGTATGTGAATTGACACACAATTCTGTACACAAATTCTGTCACACACAGGCTCACACAAGCACTCTCACAGACGCACACCTAAGCTTTTCCATGGATTTTAGTTTTAGGAAGGTCCGAGACGAAGAGTTTGAGGTGATTTTACCCGCTGACACGAGGTTATTTAACGGTCGTTCCACTTCCCCGAAAATTGAAAACAATAGAGCCCTCATCTAGCAGGAACGCCTTGCTTCTGAGAGGTCTTCTATAATAATGATACCAGGGACTTCGGATTGTTTAGTGGAACCAACGTTAATATTGCCCTTGGGACTTAGAGGAACACACTTCGATCTCCCATCGCTCTCGAATTGGGGCAAATGAACTCTGTTCAGCTAAGCCAGCAGAACTGCTTTCTTTACAGCTTTGTTTTGTCTCAAATGCCCTTTCATGATCCATTACTGAAACTTTGCGAACTGGCTTTACGTCTTCAGCTCTGAGCTGAGTGATAGGAGCCCTCACACATTTACAGGGACAATACTAGAACTAGCTGAAGGTTGGAGAACGTTTTCGTTCACAACGAAAGGTTTATTTGCTCGTGAAATCGGATGGTCATCTACGAGTATAACCGCCAATTCTGACTGAACGGTATTATTTCATAATACAACAGTGCCCCTTCATATTGAAAGCAATATTGTATGAATAATTATGCATCATTTGCTTCGATCTGCAAATATTAACATAAAGGCTATATTTCATTATTTGTCGGAATGTAATATTTCTGTTTAATTTTATTAGAATTGTTTATAACTAATTGTACATAACCATATGGCTGTAAAATGTGCTCCATTAATGCCAAATAAAATTTATATTAAAAAAAAAAAAAATGAAAACTTTGAACTTGAAGCGAAGAGAATAGACTAGCAACGCCTACTCGCTTCGCTCGCTCTCAATCTAGCCAGCATTCCATGCAAAATATTAACATACTGCCAATCTGAGACAAAGGGAATATAAATCGCCAATCAAAGGAAACTATCAACAATCATACCTAAAGTTGATTTTTTTTGTAAACTGCGTGACAGAAAAATGCTTCAACTCCAATTTTACGAAACTGGGATTTACACGTAACCCTCCTATTTTTGACATGCTCTTTTCGATTGCGAAGTCCAAATTTCAAAATTCGATGTCGAAGTGGCGGTAATACCGACTATAAATACCGAAAGATTACTGTGAAATTGCTGTGAAGGCGAAACGCCTCAACTTTTGAAACGCGTCAACTCACTGTATATTTGAGCATAATGTGACGGAGAAACGCTTCAACTCGTCAAAAATTGATTTCAGGCTTTCCACCTTCACAACGCTGGTCAAATAAATTGGGTCAAGATGTAGGCTGAAACATTTAATCGAAATTCTTGAGGTTTCTCCTTCACATGTTTACACGGCTGATCGAGCGTAAGGCCATTTCTCACAAAAAGGAGCAAATTTCTACATGTTGAAGTGTTTTTCCTTAAAAACAATTATGGGAACTACATTTAAAAAACGCTGCAAATTATTAGACAAAGGTTTATTATTTACCTGTATAGATTCCCCGTCCGCATAGATCACCGTTTTCTGTGGTCGATTCCCTCGAGCTCCCTCCAGGAAAGCCCTAAATCGAGTACTAGAGCCAGCCCCGGAATAAAAGTTTCCTACAAATGCGTGGGATTCAATAATTCTATCATTAATTATTTGTAGTTATTCATGAATCACAAGGCAAATAATAAACCGTTGTGTAATAATTTACCTGTATAGCTGCCCTTCTACGTAGATAGTATAATGAAACGTTGTGTAATAATTTACCGTTGTGTAATGAATTACCGTTGTGTAATAATTTACCGTTGTTTAATAATTTGCCCATTAATAATACTTCACCGGTTGTTCAAGTTGCAAAAGTACCTATCAACAAAATCCAGCCCCTTCTACGTAGATGGTATAATGAACCACTGTATAATAATTTACCGTTGTGTAATAATTTACCATCGTGTATAATAATTAATAATTTACCCATCAATAATACTTCAACGTTTGTTCAAGTTGCAAAAGTACCTATTAACAACGGCGTTCTGAATATTTCAACCCCTATTTTTCACCCCTTAGAGGCGGCTGACAGTAACGCCGAGCTTCGAGGATCTACTAGACCCCAAACGGGACCTACAAAACAAATTTCATCAATTTTGGTTTATGGTAACTAAGAAAAGTGCGAAGTACGGCGTAAAACAGAAATTTTCTACTGCATTTTCGGATTCTACATACCTTGAAACGTAAACCACCAAATATTGAAGGGGGGAGGGAGGGGGGAAATTTTTTTTTTTTCATGCTCGATTCCAAAGGTTCTATCGTGAACATAATAAACCAAAAGAGTGCACCTATATATAGTATGATTTTTGACCTAAGTATACCACCAACTAACCGTTTAGATTTAGACCAAGCACATCATGTTATCGAACGGTTGGATAAGCTGGGAACATTTGTTCTCACACCAAGGATGATACAATCAAAGGCTTTTCGGATGGATGACTCTCTTGTTATTGTTCCAAAGCAAGTCCTCTATATAAAGGCATTCGCGTTTTACTGAAGCATCTCTTTTCTTACAGTAACATTTATTGCCTCCCCTCATTACCCCAGTTTCCTGATTTTCTTTCAACTCTCACAGTCCAGCAGATAGCTACTTCATTTATAACGTTTACCTCCTTGTGAGTCACAAACAGTTTTTTTCTTTCTTTTTTTTCCCCAAGCAAAAAGCCATCAATTTCCTACTTGAAAGATATTACTTTTTCCCTTTGAAAATGTTTATCTTGGATTTCCTTGTTTTCACACTATCGGGATCTGGAAGAATTATTGTCTTTCTCACAGACGCGCGTCGTTAGTCACAGTTTAGTGAAAGGAGAAAAAAGGTTTTGTTCTAGAGAAACACGAGTTTGAAATTCAAACGAAGAAAAATTGATTCTACGGGAACGTTCTTCGAGCAAATAAACCGTTCAAGTAATTCAAGGCCTACTAAGTCAACAGGGGGACTTCTCTCGAAAACCGAAGAACGCAAAACTTGTTTTGAGTTATCATATTCAATAATGACCTTTGGGTTGACCATTTCAATAATGGACCTTTGCAGCATGAAAATGCAATGAATTCAAGAACTTTTTTTTTCGTGAAGCATAGGTACCTATATACCCTTTGTTCAAGCTACAAAAGTACCTATCAACAAAATCCAAAACAGCCATCACTCTTCGAACGAAACAGTATCACAGAACAACCAGCAAGACTTCATACAGCCATCCGTGATTATAATCAGGTGTTCCCTAGCGATGATATCTGGGCCGGACTTATACCGTTTCATTCACGATCATGTTGACGAAGCTTTTCGGGGCAAGCAAACGGCTGGCCGTGCTCCGGGTGGTTTCAAAAAATTCTTTAGTTCGAGATCAATTTAGAAACGCTACAAACGATTACGGAAGGGTTTATTATTTTCACTATAGATGCCCCTTCTGTGTAGAACTGTTTTCTGTGGTCAATACCTACCATCGTGCTCCCCCCAAGGAAAGCTCTAAAATCCAGTAACCACTTGAAAATGGAGCCGCATAGTGGGATGGGGGATGAAGTTGGGAACTGGATGAAAGAAACGTCCCGTTGAGAAACAAAATCCGGCGCCTCAACGCGGATTCCGAAGTATTCGAAAGGCCAATCAAAATTTCGAGTTTGCTGATGCGCAGTAGTCATACAATGATCCAAGCGTTTTGAAATTCACAGCACTTTGCCCTTCACCACCACCACCACCATTTACAATACTCCTCCGCACATCACAGCAGGCACACAGACAGGTCTATTATTCCCCACGACAATCCCTAAGGGAACTTTGTGAATAAATTGATTGACTGAAATTCATTGCGGACCATCTTCTTCCAGTGATCTTACGACAATTTATTGCACTGAATTGCATGCAATCCATTGGAAACCATTGAATTCCAACTGAATTCCAATAAATCGATAGATAGAGTGAAATGCAATACCTAGTTGAAATTCAATTCCAATTCAAATCCAATTCCAATTGAAATATCCTTTGAAAAATCAATGAAAACCATTGGAAACAATTGAAAACCATTAAAAACCATTAGAAACAATGAACAAGCCCCAAAATTGTACCAATTATACTCTCATTCACAATACTAGGGTACACGATTGTTACGACGTCCCTAGCAATGATATCTGGGCTGAATGTATACAATTTGATTCACCCTCCTGGTGACGAAGCCTGTCGGTTAATGGTAAACCATTTAAATTTGTGGGGGGGGGGGATTAGAATTTTTTTTTTTTTTTTTCATCCTCGATTCCAATGGTTCATTATTGAAAATAATAAACCAAAAGTAAAAACATTCGAGATAATAGCGTCCTGGACATTAAGACCTATCGAAGCTTGTGTTGGAATTGAGTGCGCGACATCTCGTTAGCAGCGGAACATGAAACAACTCGCCGACAAGTCTACACCGATAAACCTCGTATTTATTATAATGACAAAACCGGATGTCGGCTCGACCGCTGAACAATGTCCATTACGCTTTGTTCCAAACACATGCAAATTGCCTCTGCCGATGCCGGTGCCATTCTGCATAACTGTCCAGAGCCCGTAGCTGACCAAACGTATAATACTTCTGTACTGTAGATATACTTCCCTTAGAAGTTACCTTATTCCCTTAATTTATCGTTCTTCAGACCTCCCGATAGGATAGAAAGGTCCAATCATTAGATTAGTTTGTACAATTGGACATAATATGAGTCAAGATAGGTTCGATCGCAAATGCATGTCAGTTTGTGAGGTTTAACCCGACTTCTAGATGGTAATGCACCTTTCACACAGCAACTCACTTTAAGTACCTACTTATAGTACCTTTCAGTAGGTACTTAAAGGTATTTGAAAGGAAATGTGACGAGCATGCCAAACGAGGCACGTTCCGAAAGTCTTGATAAAACTTCGATGAAAATTGGGAAAACCAGACTTGAGGTTTGAGGTCAAGAATTTCAACTATGCATTTCAAATTGCATACTGCCACATTGCCGAGGCCAAGGAGTGCATCCTTGATATAATCGCAAATCAAACTGTAGTGATTGAGGAGGAGAACAACAAATACAATCATTTTATTACACATTTGTAACAATAGGAAGCTAACAAAAATATCGTCGCCGTTGTCCGGATTCCCGCATTGGATTTGGCTTGCCGGATTTTCCGAAGAAGATTGATCCGCTCGTGTGTGCGTGAATGCCATCTAAAGTGCCAGGTCACCCTACATGCCCAACTGCACCGCGGCACCATCCCCGAAGCCTAGCTCCGCACTTCTCCACTTCTTCCTTGTGCCTCTGAGGCACATGCTGGATGCCCTAAGGATCGCTAGTGATACCCGTGCCCGGAGCCATCCCCTCACTACTGACTGGGGCCGGTGCCACTTATCGGCCAAGCGCTCGCCCAACACCTTCACAAACACACTCATTTGGGGGCCAAACGTTGCATCTGCAGAGCATACAAGCGGCGTAAAAGTGGCATGCCGATCTTCAGCTGCGTCGCTGTATTTTCGCATCTTTTCGTGCTCTGCCGCCGACAGGACCGAAAGGACAGACCGAGAGCCATAAGAGGGGGCATCAGTGTCTACGACACGGACGTCAAACAATGCCTCTCTCTGTGGCTCCCAGACCCCCCGGCATGCAAGATCCCCTCGCAGCGCTGGTGCAGAATCTACCGGCTCTCGTATTCTCGGCTCCTTCACACAGTTCCCCCATGCCTTTGCCATCAGGTCCCCGAGGACATCTCTGATCTCATTGTGGCGTCTAGTGATGAGGAGGTTCTGCAGTCCAGGGCATGTTCTAACGTAAACTGTCCATGGCCACATCCATCGCATGTCTTTGGCATCTGAAACGGCTGTCTCTTGTATCGGATGGCTAGTGCATCCCTGAATTCGCACTAGCGTCCCTCTTCACACGTATGGACATCAAGAGATGCTGCACCACACTCAGTTCACCACCAGTCTTTATTGCTTCTGTCAGCTCCGCACCGCCGACCCTTGAAGTTTCGTAAGATAGCTTGGCCGTTCTGACTGGGTCGCCTATCGCCAACCCCCCTTTGCTTACCGGCAGTGAGAACAAGTCATTTTCCTCCCGCGAAATTGAGGTAGGATTGGGTTCACCAAACAGCTTAGGAACAAAAGTCGATTGGATCGAATCACGCAATGGTTCATAGGCCCCTTCGGCACTGTCCAAGACTCTTTGCAAGAACGTCCACCGACTCTGAAGTGACCTCGTGAGTGCCGCATATGCAGACTGAGGTTGGGACTCCCCCGCACCCGCTAGTTTCTTTACCATCACTATCCAGCTATCGATTTTCTCCTTGAGATATGACACCTTACCCTCCTCTGGGCCTATATATCCCCCAAGAAACCGCTGCCCTGTGACCACTTTGACTCCACTATCCCCAAAAATCATTTCAGCCTCGTCTTTATCATCTGGGTGCACCAATAAGCATGATTTACTGCCACCTGGGTCTGTTGTGAACGGCCCGCCAGCTCCCTCGCGCACGCCGAAGCTCTTGCCAAATGTCCATTCAGGCTGATGAAATCCCTGCCACAAGCTCTACATACCACCCGCCTGGGCGTCTCGTTGAACATGTCACTTGCAGACTCTTCTTCGTCTCGAGACATTCCTCCAGTTTCGTTAGCTCCAGGGTAACACCACCAGCAAAGTCATAGCAATCCCACTTAACAACAATGTAAACAACGAATTTTCCAAGAACCGTTTCTGAAACAAGTCCAATAATCCAAACTCACCTCATCAGCAACAGGAAATTGTCCGCAACCGCGATAAACCAGAAAACGCTCCGAGCGAACCTGTCAAACGTGCCCACTACCGAATTTCCGGCTTTCCTTCACTGTTTCCCACGTAGTCTCAACTTTTTTGCGGAGCCCGTGTCTAGCGCGTTTTTGGTTTCAAATGTCAACAGGAGAACAGACGAGTAGATCGCTTGATTGAGAATGGTTCTTTTATTATTGGCACTCGGCTCTTTTATAGCCCCCTGACAAGATCAGAGGGGGGTCGGGGGGTCCCCACTCTGAGAGAATACATGTCTACACATAGTGTAGGTTGTGGAGGAGCAGCCGATCACAACACTGCCCCCCCCCCCCCAACCCCAAGTAACTTATTTAGTTAAATTTTGTTCTTCGTACCGTTGCGGTGGCGGTTGTCGGGCGTGGGAGGTGCGTGTGCTGGTTGCGGTGGTCCGTTGTGGCTGTCCGGGTCGTTGTCGTTGGGGGCGGTACGTTTGTGGCGTATGAAGAGCCGGGATGTAGGCTGAGTGCGTGGGTACGGCCGTGGCGGCTGATCGGGCGGGGCGTTGTTGCGGGCGCCTGGTGCATGGGGTGCGGCTTTTTTGTGCTCGGGGGTCCCATGTGCCGCGGTAGAAACACGAGCCGTTCGTCGCGCGGCGTGTGGTGGCTGCGTCGGCGGTCGCTGTTGTCGTCTATTCGAATCACACGAACCTCTTCGGTGACGGTAGCCACTCGAGGAGGGGGGGCGAAGGGTATGAGGCGATCGGCGAGAGCAGCGAGTTTCGTAAGATCGGGTTCGTCGTGCGCCGCGAGGTGAAGGCAAAGGCTGTCTAGAAGGGCTCGCAGAAAAAGCTGCCGGTTGAGCGGGGTCGAGGTGTCGGCCGGGTGTGCTCTATGAGCGAGAACTGACGGTAGCTCGTCGTCGGAAGTCGGTTCGGAGTAAAGGTGCAAATTCCTAGACGCGACTCACGACTGCGACTGCGGCTCACGATTTTCGGTCGACAGACGCAGTCGGACGCCGCAAACTTGTAACATTCCTAGGTACGGCTGGCCGCTGCGTCAGTCTGGCTCAAGATGTCCGTGATGAAGGTAGTGCTCGCTCTCCTGTTAGCGGAAGAAGAGGAGGAAGATGAATTATTTTTGACGATTGCCCGGGAACCCCACGCTGACATGTTTCGAACAAGGAGAGATGAAGGCTTTCATAACCTACTGATAAACGGCCATTTGAAGGACGACGCCATCCGCTTCCGGAGTTTTTTCAGGCTGAACGTGCCTCAGTTCACCTACGTTTTGTCACTGGTGGAGGACACACTAGGGTGGTCACAAGGCAATAGGCAAAATTGTTTTTGAGAAAATCACTTCTGGCAACCCCCTAAAAGGTGCCATTTGACTAGAAAATGAGATTCGCAAAGTTTTAGGTCGATCGGATAACGTTAACCCGTGCCGCATTGAGGTTGAAGATCAGAAAAACTCACTTTGTTTCATAAAAATACTCTTTTTTTCCTCATAACATAGTAACCATTTGTCTTAGAGACTTGAAATTGGTCTCATTTTATTTAAAATGTTATCGTCTTCAACTTTTACTTCCATAATTTTTTCGCTATATCATGTAGATTTTATATTATTCAGCTTTTCCCATCTCAAAACGTGGTCCGTTTCAGCAAATGTGCCTTTTTACGCATACCCCTAAAAACCACACTCCAGTCAATGAAATCGGGCCTCAGTTCACCTACGTTTTGTCACTGGTGGAGGACACACTAGGGTGGTCACAAGGCAATAGGCAAAATTGTTTTTGAGAAAATCACTTCTGGCAACCCCCTAAAAGGTGCCATTTGACTAGAAAATGAGATTCGCAAAGTTTTAGGTCGATCGGATAACGTTAACCCGTGCCGCATTGAGGTTGAAGATCAGAAAAACTCACTTTGTTTCATAAAAATACTCTTTTTTTCCTCATAACATAGTAACCATTTGTCCTAGAGACTTGAAATTGGTCTCATTTTATTTAAAATGTTATCGTCTTCAACTTTTACTTCCATAATTTTTTCGCTATATCATGTAGATTTTATATTATTCAGCTTTTCCCATCTCAAAACGTGGTCCGTTTCAGCAAATGTGCCTTTTTACGCATACCCCTAAAAACCACACTCCAGTCAATGAAATCGACCTCTAGGCAATTTGATACTTCTTTATCACTCTGGTATATTGAAAATTGATACATTTGAATCTAACACATAATATATGGAGGGGGTAGGGGGGAGATGGGTGGGTGGTGGGTGCTATGAAATGCACAAAAAACAATAAAAATTATGTAAAAAGTGTTTTAATAATACAAATTGAAAGTCTTTTGTATAGAAAATAACAATAGCCTGGAACTTATTTTAAAACTCAGGTTTTACAACTGAGGTAAATAATGCTTAATTTTTAAGCTGTGCTGATTCCCGTCAAATTTCACTGTTTCTTTTCCTAACCTATCAACCTATAACCTATCAACCTAGTAACGTTTCAACTAAATAAATATCTACTTGATCCACTCTCAAGTCATTATAGCGACAGGATGAAGGAAACGAGGAAATAGTATTTTACTCTAGGTTGTCGGAGCAAAATGAAGAATGCAAACAGAACTCTCGAGCGGGTTTGCATACCTCAGTCGCACACGGCGTGCGGCTGGACTGCTCACCCTACCAGTGGAGTCACAGACGCGCTCATCAGCCGTCAGACGCATTGAGTCGTACGGCTGGGAAACGCGCCTAGGAATGTTGTTCCGTTGAGCCGGGAGCCGTCGGACGGTGGGTGTGCGGTCAGAGGGCGAGTTTTCGATATCCGGTAGCTGTTGTCGTTCGATGATGCCAGCCGCTAGTAATTCGCCGAAATGGGCCGACGCTTTAAAAAGCTGGTATACTCTTGGTTGATTTCAGTTGGTTACATCCCCTTAGAAAATATTATGGCTAGTACCTATGTCACAAAATAATCTGGTTCCACGTAACATTCCAATTATGTACCTACTTTAGTTTTTATAGAAATATTAATTTTCTTCTTTTTTCTTTTTTTTTTCATTTGTTTTCTTCTTCTTTTTACGGTATTTTGAGGAATCGTCGTTTGTTGTACTGCTTCTGAGCTGAGTTCCGACTCTTGTCGGCAGCACGGGCTTGCCCATCGCCGACAATAAGTTGACAACAATAGCATAAGTAATGGTGTGTTTAATGTCCAATATATTATAAAGTGTATTATTTTCATTATGATTTCTGTGGTGTCAATAAATCATTTATCTATCTATCTATCTATCTTTCGCGTTAAGGTCCGGTGATATTCGGCGAAGTTTCGCGTGGCATGGAGGTCGCTTCGTGACGATGTGATGTTCTACGCGTTGCGGTGTGTCGGCCGGGAGGGCTCTACGGAGTCGGCGGGCGAGGACTGACGGATTCTCGTGCTCGGAAGTCGGTTGGGGTCGGCGTAGAGGTCCGCTTGTCGGGGCTCGAGGGCGAGGAAGGCGCGGGCTTATTTAGCATGCGGCGTCGTGAGGCCTTCGTGAGTCAATGTGATCTCGAGTTGGGCGAATCAGACGTGCGGGAATGTGGGGTCGTACGGCCGGAGCTGGAGCGTTGATGTCGGTGGAGTTGTTTCTGCGGGTGTCGGTGGTTTCGGGTCCGTTTTTTCGTTCTCTTTGTAGGCGCCAGTCCCGGAGAGGTGTCGTCTGGAAGTGAGTCTCTCGCAGGCGTCCGTGAGCGTTATATAGAAAACGTGGGGTAGGGCGGTGAAGGGGGGAGTCGCTGCGGTCTCCGTTGACGCTGGCGTCGGGGTGGGGCGGCGCTGTGGGGCGTCGGAGTGGGGTGCGTGTGCCGGGCGTAGTGGTGCGGAGGTGGGGCTCGTCGCAGACGGTCGGCGGGCGCTGAGCGGCGTTATTCGTCGTCGGAAGTCGCTGTCGTCGCACCGCGGTCGCAGACAGCGGGCGGAGGCTGTGGGCTGCGTGTCACCGATCGGGGTCACCAGTGTAGTGATTGAGGAGGAGAACAGACGAGTCGATCGCTTGATTGAGAATGGTTCTTTTATTATTGGCACTCGGCTCTTTTATAGCCCCCTGACAAGATCAGAGGGGGGTCAGGGGGTCCCCACTCTGAGAGAATACATGTCTACACATAGTGTAGGTTGTGGAGGAGCAGCCGATCACAACACAAACTAATGACGGTGCCTAATTTCTGGCACAACGGTGTTGCAACCAGAGCTTTGTAATTTCACCACCATTGCGCAAGCACATTTCTGCATGGAGTGAGAGGAACCCTTTGTAACCGCTGTCAAGGATGCTTATTTCGAGGGAATGAATTATCATAATTACTGCACTAACAATAACTTCGCTGATGTTCATAGTAATATAATAATGATTAGTATATACGTACAGTAATAACTGTAGTTTGAGCCTGGTCGGTGTCTAGATATGGCTTCGTCAGGTAGTTTTGAACATCGATTATCGGGTGCCTGTGGGAATGTTCACCCAACAACAGCCGATTCCAGTAAATGGTGTAGAGATAGACCGGCTATCTCCCTCCTATCAGTTGAGCCAGTATACCATGATGGGCTCGTTACTAGTCCACGTGTGACCCCGCCACGTCGATCGCAGAGTGTGAAATCCTCATCAAACCCGCCCTGTCGTCACACGGTCTGCAAGCTTTGCGACTCAGTCAACAGCACCCGTGTGGGTAGAAAGTGAAAATTACCTGCCTAAATGGCCTAGCACCGTTACAATTTAACTTGTTAACCCTTTGAGCGAACTCGATTTTCAAAATTACAGAACCCAGAGCGCTGCTTTGTAATGACCGTTGTGACTTACATTATGCAGAACTGTTACTGCACAATTTGGATAAATAATACAGTGAGATCCAGAATATTAGTATTAAATAGTAGGTATCAATTTCGCTAAAGATTTTCAGTTTAATTTATTCGGCAATTCGCATCAAAATGCAAGTTCTTCACTCACTGTCACTGTAAACACACTGGACCTTTGGGCTGGTACTGATTTTACTTCCATGTTCCAGGGGCGGATCCAGAATTTTTTTCCGGAGGGGGTCACAGGGTAGAACAATATAAAAAATAACAAAATAACCAAACGAACAGTACAAACCGAATTTTCAACCTTATGCCTAAACTCGTCCAATTTGTCTACTTACAAAATTAATTGTATTTATTTATAAAATTCATTGTTTATGTAAAAAATATTTTTCAATATCTATTAATTATTTAACTGATAAATTTATTTATTTTCAATTTTCTTCTAAAAAAGTGTCCTAATGTGTTTTCAAACAAATTGGCGCATTTTATGGCAGCGTAGCTAACTTCAGAGTTTGCAAATCAAAACATTGAAACCACAGCAATCTATTGTTGATCTCAGAGAATTCAGTATCGTTTTATTACTGAATTTGGCAGGAAAGAAAACGAGAACGAAACAAAAACAAGATAATAATTAACAAAAATAAGAAGAAATAAACAAGGTGTAATTTGACGGATACACCAAGGTAAATTTATTGGCATAATAATTGTATATAAAGTAACACTGGTAGGACCAAGTGTACGAATACATTAGACTAATTTTGACATTTTTGATCGAATCTTTTTAGATTTTGTATAGTTCTTTTTTGTTTTCAGTTTTTTAACACTGTCTACCGTTTGTGTAATTAGAAATTACAGTAATTAGTGGCGAGGACATTGGAATTTCAATTTGACGGATGTTTTATGGTAAATTTACACAGTTGTATATGAAGCAAAATTGAGAAGACCATGTGGCCAAATCAGTTTTTAATTTAAAATTCAAATTGCAATAATGTTTTGTTTATAGAATTTCTCGTAAATATTTATCACTTTTATTTGAGGGGTTACTATAAAAGCTGGGCACTGGGCTTGCATTGTTACACATTCATCGCGACATCGAATTGGACATCGATGCGATAATCAACAGATTTGCGAAACAAAATAGAAAATTAGATTTTGTGTTATAAATGATCGTCCCAGTTGGAACTTATACAAATGTAAACAAATCACAAGTGTTGCTACAAACCAAATACAGAAAAAAATCAGTATTCTATAAAAAGTGTAATCGTAATTATTGTTATTTTGTTTCCAATGTTTTAAGTTAACAATATGGTAAGTTGACTTTGGTTGATTGGTTTGTTTCTGGTTTTTGGTTTCACAAAAACTGGGTTCGTTTTCGTTTGTTTTTTTTTGTTTTCGGGTTTGTGAACAATTCGTTCAGCTCTGCTTTTTGAAATGCAGGCTGATTCTGGGGGGAGTCATGAAATATGTGTTCGAGAAAACCATGGATTCTTGTTCGGAAGTGCTCAAAACGAGTTTCTAGGCGGTTTTCCGTTTGATGTCGCTCCGTACGTTTGTCTTTATGTAGGTACGTATCCTGGAATATTTCGAATGGTCATAACTTCCTCAAAATATGTTCTTTTCAGATTTTCTTTTTGAGGTTTGTTTACCTTGTTAAACTCCTCAGTTTGAGATGAGATCGAACATTCTAGGTGGAAGAGAACAAGCTTTCTAGGTGGAAAAATATGGGCGTTGAAACGGGTTTTCTGATTTTTCAGCAGCAACTGCCGTAAAAATGGACCAAAATTGGGGCTTGGATTGGTAATCGATCCAAGATTATTTTTCTAGATTTACTAGCTATGTCGATCTTTACGCTCGTGTGGTGTCAGAAATCGGTTGAAAGTGAGGCTTCTGTGAAAGTATATTCCCATGATCGGTATAGTATAATCCTCAGCAGCCAGTCAGGCCGAAATGGGCTTGTCTTGAAGGGGCTGGTCTTGTCTTCCATACTAGTCTTGTCTTCCGCCGAACTTGTAACCATACTATTACGAAGAACATGGAAGTATAGCGTGACCCGGAACTATTCAGGTTTTTGGAAAAATTTTTTAGTTCTTTGCGAGATTGCTCCCCATAATAATAGGTACTTACCAATTTATTACAGTTAGCTCTACGGATCGCTGATGATTGTACCAAACGTGAGATGTAAGATTTCAACAGTGGAACCATAAGTTTAGTAAATAGCGGAGAAAATGCTGCGTTATTTATGACAAATAGATTTTAAAAAAGTATTGCAGGACCAAAACTGGTATTACAATAGCCAATTACAATAAATTAACAGATGATATTATGCACGGTAAATAAATAAGGAAAAACAGTAACCTTTGAATAACACGAACGTAATTCAAATGTAAAAGTTACAAAAATCCTGTTTTTCGGCGTTCTTGTACAATTTAATGGGTAGCTCATCCAGTTTCTTATATCACACCCATTTTCGTCACCCTGTACGTACATAGAGTACTGTGTAAATCACCTAAAAATCAAGCCCAAAATTCATGAGCACACCATGCCGCAGGTAGTGGGGATGATTTCATAATAATAACCCAAGAAAGATTTCAAGAATTTTCATTCTTATGTTTATTAAATAGATAACAACGAGCATGAAGTCGAATTTGACACTTGAGAGATTAAATAGTACCAAATGGCGAGGGAAATTTATAAATCACTATTAGAACAAATAAGAACATAATTTAGTATTCATAAAAATACATTATCACAGTTTGACCAGCATTAGAACGAATGTCACGACTGGATAGCAATGATTTCTGACGTCTGATCGCAATTCAAACATACTTCCGCAAGATCGTTCGAGCCACTGGATTTAGCCGCACGTGCAACCTCTTCGACATTTTCCTTGTTCAACTTGCGCCGCAGTTTTTCAAATGTGTCTTTCACTATTTCAACTTCGTTGTGACTAATCGCTAGAACGTGCAGACCAAGGAGCTCCCGCCAATCCAGCTCTTCAGCGAGGGTTTGATAGAAGTATTTCAGAAGATTCCTATATGCGCAGGGGTCGTGAGACGTCATGTCTACAGCCCCGTTAACAGCGGACTCAGCAAAGAGGTTTTTATAGTATGCAGAATTATTGTATAAGACCACGCGGTGTGCGGGGATATCTCCATCTTTCAATTTTAGTATTAAATCGCTATGTAGGTTTCTGCCATAGAATTCAGCGTAGTGGGAGAAACCGTGTTTTTCGCAATGATTCATTTGCTTCATAAAAACTATTTCCGGTGAAGTTCGGTCGTAGGAGGCTGGCCTGCCAACTAAAGCGTCAAGGCAGTCGTGAGCATCAACTTTCAGATGGAGTTTCGGAGTTGGTTTGGGGCAAAAGAAGAAAACTTGCGATGTTGTGGTTTTAGCGCAGAAGAAATCTTTTAACGTAGCGCAAGCAATATCAGTGAATATGTGCTGTTTTATTGTGGTTATTCGCGGTGATCCATTTCCACTGCGGCCGAAATAGGCCACGGATCCATCTGCCATGAGGCAGACGGTGGACGACGACCCACAGCAAACTTTTACTCCTGCGCCTGGTAAGTTCACTTTGCGAAGAGTGGTAAAGCCCATGGTGACATTCCATTCATAACCCAGTTGGCCAGACGAACCAACTCCGCAGGTGTACAGCGCACTTCTGTCTGTGATGACTGCCAGGTGGCTCGAACCGCAAGAAACCCTCTGTATAACCACGTTATCCGGGTTGTTCACGAAGCCTTGGAGTCGGCATCCGAGGTCACCCCAGACAACCAACTCGTTTGAAGCAGTTACCACCAAAAAGAAACCAAGTCCGCACGCCACGTCCGCGACTTTCAAAGAATGACGCAGTCGAAGGGGTGACGAGGATTCGTCATACCAACCAATCGATTCCTGCAGGAGATCGCAGGTTGCACAATAAAACATATCATAGTCCCCTACGCGCAGAAACGAACAAGGTTGTCGACAAGTTGAACACAGCACCTCAACTACATCGCAGTAAGCTAAGAACATTTTTACTGACGTTTCAGGCACATTTGGTGATTCGAAATCGTAACTCGGGCACCATACACACGCTTCGCATTTATTGATGGTATAACCACCGATCAAATAAGGAGAATACATACGAGAATCACATTTTTTGCAAGCTGTATCAGGTGTAAAGCATTCGTACAACACTATGAATTCGTCGCCTAACATGAGACATGATAGCGAATCACCCCACAAGTAAATTTCGTTGTTTGCTGTCAGTCCTGCGCCGAATCCGTAACTCTGGACAATCTTTTTGAGTCCCAAACTTGACAAAGTTTCAACTTTGACGCTCCCTTGAAGAAATTCTCCGCCATCTTTGATGATGTCCGTGCGCTCCGAGTACCGACCAACGTAGCTGTTGACGCCGGCAGCATAGACTGATCCGTCGGTTGTGATGTAGAGAGCGGTGCCGTAGCCGTGGAACTCCTCGTCGCCGTAGATCACGAGGTATGCGATATCGGATCGTATTTTATCGTCATTCAAGTGATGAAGAACTGGCCATAGTCTCAGATTAGGAGCCATATTTGAAGGGTATCTGAAAATGGAAAGTAATGTGAAACACGTACATACATAATCAATATTGATATTTATGATGTAACGGTAAACGATGCCTATGCCCCACAATAGCTTATAGTGATCTAGTATTGTACTATCCACTTTAACTACTTCTTGCGTGGATTCAAATTGGGTACGCAAAGGAAGACAGATTTCTAAATATTAGGTAATTAAGGGACGGATATGTTCGATATTAATAATATATTATTAGAAATATCCATCATTATAATTTATGAATAATTGAAGGGCAGGTTTGATTGAATCCTATCAAACATTTAATAGGAAGTTTCAAGTACCTAGGTATTATGGATTTGTGGGCAAACGTTTTTCAAAAGCATATTTTACCAGATGTAGTTCAATTACCTACCTCGAGATTCACTATAACGAATTGTTTTAAAAAAGAATAACTTGAAACATTTGTAGTAACTGTTTGTAATTCAAAATCTATCCTCATTTCAACTGCACTGAACAAATTATACAAAGCACAAAGTTTCTGCTAACAAACCCGTAAGATCATACTCAGCAAAACCCAAAACTAGTTCTATTTGGTTTAAAAGGGCCTACTTAATCTGCCTACCGCCGAAGTATCTAGTTGATACAAATAGAGTTTACAAGGTGAGGCACGTGTGCATAGATTTGCTTCATAAGTTTAATATTTTATTTACAGTGGGAGGCCATTTCAGTAGGACTGAAGTAGGCAACACCGGAAATTGACTTAAACAATATCCATGAAAGCAGTAGGTACCTATGTATAAGTATTTTTATGTACATATCATCTATCTCCTCAGTGAGGGTAAAATAACAATATTTACGTATCATTTCGAAATAATCATTCTTTTGAAATCACCAAAATGGAAGTAACTGAACAATACAATAATTACAAAAAGTTTGTAACATCTTACAGCGAGAGGGGGCTGATTTTTGAACTGTTACCTGGTATTAAATCTAAAGAGTTATTTCCACTCGTATTAGAAACAAAATTAAAACCAGTCACGTAGCATGGCTATAAGAGTGAATTTTCAAATAAATATTCGTGCTATTGTGTAAAAACGCTGCAAAGTCCTTGTCACATGGGTTTATTATTCTATTGGACATAGCTACAGAAATGTTGGCTGTTCATTTATTGCTTCTTTCATGCGTAATAATAATCGAAATAGCTATTTCTGATGGTTTCCATTAATTTTGGCCCCTAAAACACAAATTAGGTACTTTTTTTTTTTTTTTAACTATCTGTGATCATTGGTAGTGCCATTTAATCGTCTTGATCCACGTGTTGACACTTTTTCCAGGGTTATTATACAAACTGATGGTGATTTCAGACGATTTCCCAGGTTTTTCACCCTTAAAAAATCAATTTTGGGAGCTGAACATTTGGTAGAACTCAATTTTCCCCTCTTTGGTCAAAATCGACTTCATATTCGGTCTTCTCGTCCAAAAAAAACATGGAAACCGATACCTCAAAAGCTCATGTTACCAAAATGTTGCTAAAACGCAAAAAGTACCTATTTTTACACACATTTTCACTCATAACACCCCTGGGTATATTCCGATCGGGCTGAAAAGTTTCGGGACACAACTAGGGCCCAAATGGAGCATGTGTGCGAAAGAACGACTTTTTTAGACCGAAAATGAAGCCGGTACACGTGATACGGCGGACGGCGCACGGCGGACGGCGTACGGCGTACGGTGTACGGCGTACGGCGGACGGCGGACGGACATTGCATTTTTTGAATCTACTCACCTTGAAACGGAAAACAAAAAATTTTGAGGGGGTGTTATAAAAATTTTTTGCTGACCGAATACATAGGTGTATTATTCACAGAATAATAAACCAAAAGATGATATAGCGAGAAACCATACCACTTTTCGTAAAATTATATTATTTTTCGTGATTTTAGCCATTTTTACCGATTTTTGACCCTTATAAAGTCAAATCTGCCCAGTCTTGAGAAAATATTTTGCGTGATTAATATTGGTTGTAGCCCTTAATAACCTCCCATCCAATTCTGACCCCTATTATGTATGAATACAACTGAAATAGTGTTTTTCTGTCTTCACTCCCCCTTCCATTCCACCTTCAGTGATTTTATATCAACTATTCGCGATAACCTTCCGGAGGTATCCGTCGCGTCGTCACTAGCAGTTCGAGTATTCTCTCGACGGCCTGATGATGATGACCTTCCATCCAAAGCTAATGATGACGGATTCCTCCGGAAGGTACGTTGAACTGTTACCGTCCTAACAGTTCAACAGTACCAAGACAATGGAATGAGGATTCGAAAATGTGGAGGGAAACATCATTAGGAGGCAACTGGCTAAGCAAACTGATGTGCTAACCTTCCTATTGTGTAAACAGATGCAGCGATAATAGCGATCTGAAAGAGGAATGTAACAACTCACAAGTTCAGACAGCGCCCGTGATCACTCGAAATTATAAGGAATGCGAAGGAGCATCACTGAGAGTGGCGTAAAGTGGTGAAATCGTGTTGCAAGCCCCAGAGAATACGAAGAGGAATGAGGAAATTAACACGCGTTCCGCCAGTGGTTGTTGTCGTTCACTGACTCACGATAATCAGCCGGGTGGAAGTGGTCGCGACCTCCCACTCGGTCGAATGACGTCGTGGTGAGCCTCCGAGTGCTGTCCGTAGACGCACCTACATCTTATCGGCCTTTCCCGCTATTTTCAATATACCTACACCAGCGCATCCAAAATGCAATCCGGATGGGTTTTCATAGCGCAGCGCTGTGTTGAGTATCAAGTATAATAGGTAGGCGCATGCCACGGTGACCCAGATGCTACACTCGTAACTCTCGTAAAATATTTCAATCGCCTACTACTGCACAGATGTAATCCAAGTAGTCGCTGTACTTACTAGTTTACGTTAAAGAAGGAATGATATTGGAGCAATGAGATGGTTCCATTGAAAGAGCTAAGCCCCACAGCCTGGGTGACAATCCAGAAGAGCAACAGAAACAGCTGGTTTGACCCTTCCACTGTGGCCCAAGATTCGTCCCAATACTTGTACCCAGACAGCTGAAACTTGGTAGGTATGTATACGGTATGAGTCAACTTTGGAAATAAGCCAGTTAGTCTGGCTACTAAATTAGACAGATCCTGCAGACCTACATTATAGAGATAAAATTCATATTACGCATCTAATGTATAAGTACGAACATGTTGCTCCTAGTGAAGTACATCAAACTTCGGGTATGAAAACGTCAGCAATCAATATTATTATAGAGCACTAATTTATAAGCAAGTCTTTAGAAAATAGAAATCATTATTTTGCCATGCCTCCCTGAAGCCTTGAAATCATGGCCGGATGTACCCACCACACACTGAATCAAATTTGTTTGAAGGCGAAACAATGCCATAATATTCCCGGTTTGAACATTCTAATAGGTACCAGTAAATTTTTGACAACTGACTTCAAACTGAAAAAGAAAATTGATTAACTTTTATCTTAAACGCATTTGAAGGGATTAAGTAAAAGTTTTAGTATCAAACGAGCTTTGTATGACACACTTGTCAACAAAAGTTTTATAGGAGAGGACCTTGCTATCAAATTTTTGAAATCTCACTTTCTAGTGCGTTAGATCCTTTTGAATTTTAAATTTAGAAATCTCACAATCAATTGCCATTTGACAGCATATTAATTTATGTTCATGTAAAAAATGAGTAGTCTACCATTTTACTCAATGCAATTTTTTTCGATGAGAAAACGCATAATTATTTCACTCAATGGCACTTATCAAAATCGCAGCTGAGTGTCGAAAATGAGACCCGCGTGGGAAACAATAATCTTTCTTGTGTAGGTAGGTATAACCTCAATTTTTTTTCCTACTTCTTAGTTTCAACTTTCCTCGCTCTTCTCAAGTATTTCTAGTCGTAGTGAAATTTCTAAATAAGTATTTTTTTACTACACTTGCCGACCCAAGTGCTAAAATACATTATTTTTGAAAGTATCATGATGCATCTGATACAATAACTGTATAAGTACAATTGGATAAATATTATATTTATACTAGCGGATTACCCGGGCGTTGCCCCGGTCGGGATGCGTAAATAACTGGACGTAAAGTTCCCCCTCCAAACCTCTTTCTTCAAAGTGCTCCAGTTTGAGAACGGAATGAGATATCGCAATTCTGATTTCACCATCGTGTTCAGCGTACAAAAACCTTTAAAATGAGGCAAGTAGAAATATCAATAATAGAAGGAATACGACAAACACGAAGAATGAATTTATCCAAGATGAAAAATAGGTAAGTAGTTCACAACCACGAAGAAGGAAAAAATACACAGTAAAACATCTGATTTAAATCGAGTTGTCCTAAAATGGAGTAAACTTTCCTTGTGAAAACAACTTTGAAAAAAGATTTGACGCCGTGTTGATAGGTACCAATAAATAACTCGGCGAGTTGCTGCGAACATTGTAAATATGTAAATAACTCGGCAAGTTGTGGTCCTAGAAAAATCGTTCGCCACTTTTCGGAAAGAGGGGAATTTGCCCTAGTCGAGGACACCACTCACGACCCGATATGAAAAACTCGACGAAACTGCTTTTCCCATTTTTCTTGACAACGACATTCTCGACAACAACTTTTCAAGATCGGGGTTGCTAGGAATAGCCTGAAAACCGTTGAAGGAAGTCTCCACCGAGAATGCAACCTAGTCAGAAACCATCCCCGGTGTTCCCAAAACATATTCCCAAAGTTTCATCCCGATCGGTCGAGTAGTTTAGGAGTCTATAGGGAACATACATACAGACAGACAGACAGCCCCGGTCGGGGTGCGTAAACAACCACGAAGAAGGAAAAAATACACAGTAGAACATGTGATTTAAATCGAGTTGTCCTAAAATGGAGTGAACTTTCCTTGAACAACTTTGAAAATAGATTTGACGCCGTGTTGATAGGTACCAATAAATAACTCGGCGAGTTGCTGCGAACATTGTAAATATGTAAATAACTCGGCAAGTTGTGGTCCTAGAAAAATCGTTCGCCACTTTTCGGAAAGAGGGGAATTTGCCCTAGCCGAGGACACCACTCACGACCCGATATGAAAAACTCGACGAAACGGCTTTTCCCATTTTTCTTGACAGCGACATTCTCGACAACAACTTTTCAAGATCGGGGTTGCTAGGAATAGCCTGAAAACCGTTGAAGGAAGTCTCCACCGAGAATGCAACCTAGTCAGAAACCATCCCCGGTGTTCCCAAAACATATTCCCAAAGTTTCATCCCGATCGGTCGAGTAGTTTAGGAGTCTATAGGGAACATACATACATACAGACAGACATTCATTTTTATATATAGAGATTTGCGTGCAAGGTGAATGCGTCAGTGATGCGTGGAAGGTGATTGATTTACTGATGTTTGGTCTTTACCAAACAACAGGTGCTTGTCACTGATGACCTGTTCAAAGAAAAACGGAGTTATTGAAAAATAGTCTATTTCCACTAATACACGAAAAACGCAAAAAACACTGTTATACCGGTTTCGGTGATCAAACCATCGTCAGTAACACACAATAACTCACACACACAATAAGTTATTGTGTGTTACTGACGATGGTTTGATCATCGAAACCGGTATGACAGTGTTTTTTGCGTTTTTCGTGTATTAGTGGAAATAGACTATTTTTCAATAACTCCGTTTTTCTTTGAAATGGGTTTCCACGATTTCGTCGCGAGTGATTTAGTTCGTGATGACCTGTTCACCTGTCAAGAGGTCGAATCGAATCATCAATATTGATACATTATCTCATAATGCAAAGACATGGAAGAATTCTATTTTAAATTGCGAAACAGCTGGAGAGACACGAATTCCTTCATCTCCAGCATTTTAACGACGACTCGCGAAGTCGGTTGAATCTTTTTTTTTTCTAATCAATGGGCCAATGGGCCTTTTCACAATAAATGGTTTTTATTATTATTATTATTATTAAATCTTAGAGACCCGCTGAACCACTTTGACGAGTGTTGAAAACAAATCCCCCCTACCACTTCATCTGTGATCACATGACATCTCTCGACTACCATCTACCGAGAAGCAATCCATCTGCTGAGCCAATTCCTTCTTCGTGCGAGGTTTTATCCACCCCCTCGTCAGGGAACCTTCAAAATTCAATGGAGGAAAAGGAGTGCGATCCATCTCCATTCCGGAACAACTAGAAGGCTCAGACCCGACCGATCCCGGACAAATAGAGAAACCTGTTTACAGAGACTGGCATAACAATATTGAAGGGTTGTTTACTTGGTTTCGATCGCTGAATAAACATGGGAGAACCAGGAGTGTCATCAACTGCCGATGGGAAAAACGCCACCTTGGAGATAAGGTTTGATTTCGTCTTTACCTATAACCTGTTTACAATAGTCTATCATCATTCAGTATCATAAATTTTACAAAAACTAGTCCCGAGATTCCGATGTATAGGTACTTACCTACAGCACGTAAGCCTAATGATATTTTACTGACCCATCAACATTCCGGAACAGCTATCACGAGCAATTTCAACATCGGGAAGAAACGACACCAAATAAACCTTTCAAGTTTAAAAAAAAAATTACGAGTACAATAAGCACCTTTCAAGTACAATTACAAGTATAATTGGGTAAGAAGATCACTGTAAATGAGGCAAAAATATTGGTTTAATCAAAAATAAAGTTCAATACCCCTATTCAGACATTAGCGTCACGCTTTATCGGTGCCCAAGCAGTCTCAGCGAAATAAAATTCAACAAACTGTAGGTTGTTATAAAATTCCACAAAAGTTCCTCCCCACCGATCCCATCCTTCTAACCTAGGATCTAAACAGATTCAGGACGAACTAGAGGAATTAGCCGTAATGGAAAAAAGTAAATAAAAATCAGAAGAAAACCATTATTCTCTGTATAGGACACAAATGGTTATGTATGCCACATAAAATAATACCTACGAGTGAAGATAAGGGATTCAGTTAGTGTGAACGAAAATCGATCTCATCGATCCCATTTAGCACTGTTGAAGAGGGCAAACAACATGGTGAGTTTACCTAAATAGGTGGAATGCACCAAATCAAAAATATGGTACTGACAAGGCTAGAGAGGGAGGGGGCTCCAACCCTCGTTTTCTCTCTCCATTCGCCTTCAGTGAGGTTTTCCAAATGAATTTACGTCTGTTGGAGCCTATACAATGCTACGTTAGCTAGCATCAAGTTTTCAAGCTGTTCTCCTTTAGTTGTCCTTCGCGTCGTTTATGGTAACACTGCGCCTCTCTTACGTATCTAATTCTTCTTTCTTTTTAGCGCTTTATTAGCAACAAAATGTTACAAATGATAATTACACATTCACGTTCTTGAACAGGTAGTCCCCAGTATGGCCCAAACACATCAAGGGGATTGGAAAATTAAACTTGGCAACAGTGAGGCAACTAGCAGATGATTACAAACCTTCAAACTTGAAAACGCTGCCAATTATTATACCGGTTTATTATTTACCTGTATAGATGCCCCTTCTGCGTAGATAACCGTTTTCTGCCGTCAATACCTACCATGGTGCTCCCCCTAGGAAAGCCTTAAATCGCGTATCGGAGCCGACTGGGTAATTACACGTTTGTCGTGGTTCCTCCCAGACCCACAACCATTGTATTCGCCAACTTTAGATCTCGCAAATGAACACGCAGAAGTGGGGACGAAAGACGCAGGAGGTAGAAGCCCAGCCTGGTTCCCCACCATCCACTACAAACTAGGGGATGGAGGGAGACAGCCACCAGGGTCTATAAAACCCCGGCGCCTGCCTCTTTTTCCTCATTCTACGCTTCCTCTAGTCGCTGACTACTCTCTCTCCTCCTTACCTCATCTCTCTCTCCTCTCCTAAAAGATGCTGTGTGTGGTGGTGGTTCGCCCATAACCCCCAGCCAAACAACCTAAAAGATCCCAGGAATAAGGGTGGTGATTCGCTCATAACCCGCCTGGGCACATCCAAAAAGATCCTAGTGATGGTGGTGGTCCGCCCATAACCTCCTAGGCAGCATCCCACAAAAGATTCCGTGCATGGTGGTGATTCGCTCATAACCCGCCTGGGCATATCCTCACACCGCTCGTGATGGAACTCGCAAATTCAAATTCATCACAACGTTCATAAAAATATGCCGTGGGTTCAAGAACTGTATAATTAATTATATATTATATTTGCTGCTATTCATGAAGCATATAACGATTGTTCAAGTGCCTGTCGACTATATCCAAAATACCTAACCGTCATTCTTCAGTTTAAATATGTAATATCACGGAACAACCGACTCGATTTCACACAGCCATGAATGATTATAATCAGGTGTTCTATAGAATGATAATAATAATCTGGCCTGGACTTATACCACTTCGTTCACGATCATGTTGACGAAGCTTTTCAGTGCAACTTCAGGGCCTTACTGTGAACGAACGGCTGGACGTACAACGCTCCAGGTGGGCTCAAAAAATTCCCGAGGTCGAGAACTATTTAAAGATGTAAAAAAAATCGAATCATTATTGAAAATAATAAAACAAAATGATACAAAAAACGCTGCAAATCCCTGCACAGCGGTTTATTATTTTGTACGGAATACCCTTTTGTTACAGATCACAGCTCCCTGTATAGATAACCCTTTATATTATATAATATGTACTATTCTATACATATTATGTAGATCGCAGAACCCCGTACTCGTTACTAGGTACCTACCTAATCACGAGTTAAATGTTGCTAAAATCATTCTGTCGATGACAAACAGTACCTAAAATGGCAAAAAGAAACGCAAATAATGAAGTTCTGAAGTGAAATTGTTGATGCGGAGTGAAAAAAATTGCAAATGTACCTACCAATAAACTCCGGCCCCTTCTACGTAGATAGTATAATGAGCCGTTGTGTAATAATTTACCGTTGTTTAATAATTTACCCATCAATAATACTTCAACGATTGTTCAAGTCTCACTCCCTACCGACAAACTCCAAAAGAGCCATCATTTTCCAAATGAAATAATATCACAGAACAACCAACTCGACTTCATACTCTGTGAATATAATCGGGTGATCCCTAGCAATGATTTTATCTCGGGCCAATTCCCAATTGTTAGCGCGTCCCTGGTGACGACACTTGGGTTAAATGTATACAATTCGAATTCGAATTCATTCACCGTTCTGTTCAAATACTCGTTACTAGGTACCTACATAAATCACGAGTTAAATGTTGCTAAAATAGTTCTGTCGATGACAAACATTAACTAAATGGCAAAAAGAAACGCAAATAATGAAGTTCTGAAGGAAAATTGTTGATGTGGAGTGAAATAGACGCCCCTTCTGTGTAGATCACTGTTTTCTGTGGTCAATACCTACCCTCGTGGTCAAGTATAATGAACCGTTGTGTAATAACTTGCTCATCAGTAATACTTCAACGGTTGTTCAAGTTGCAAAAGTACCGATCAACAAAATCCAGCACCTTCTAGGTAGATGAACCGTTGTGTAATAATTAACCGTTGTTTAACAATTTGCCGTTGTAAAATAATTTACCGTTGTGTAATAATTTGCCGTTGTGTAATAATTTACCGTTGTGTAATAATTTGCCGTTGTGTAATAATTTACCATTCTGTAGGTAATTATTTACCCATGAATAATACTTCAACGTTTGTTCAAGTTTCAGAAGTACCTACTTACCAACAAAATCCAACAGTCCCTCACTTATCAAATGAAATAATATCGCATAACAACCAACTCGACTTCATACAGCCATCCGTGATTATAATCAGGTGATGATATCCCGGCCAGATTTATACCGTTTGATTCACGATCGTGTTGACGAAGCTTTTTGGTGAACACGAACGGCTGGGCGTACAATGCTTCGGGTGGTCTCAAAAAATTGTTTAGCTCAAGACAAATTTAATAACGTAAAAAAACAATACCCTTTTATCGAAGGTTTTCGAGCTAAGGCGTTCTGAAAATGTCAACCCCTGTTTTGAACCCCTTAGAGATGACTGACAGTAACGCCGAGCTTCGAGGACCAACTAGACCCCAAACGGAACCTATAACCCGAATTTCATCAATTTTGGTTTATTATTTTCAATAATGAACCATTGGAATCGAGCATGAAAAAAAAAATTCTTACCCCCCCTCAAAATTTGATGGTTTACGTTTCAAGATATGTAGAATCCAAAACTGCAATAAAAATATTTCTGTCTGTCCGCCGTACGCCGTACGCCGTACGCCGTACGCCGTACGCCGTACGGGCCACTTTTCTTAGTTACCATGAAAAAAAATTGATGAAATTCGGGTTATAGGTTCCGTTCGGCGTCTAGTTGGTCCTCGAAGCTCGACGTTACTGTGAGTCATCTCTAAGGGGTTCAAAATAGGGGTTGAAATTTTCAAAACGCCTATACCATTTTTTTACGTAAATATTTTTACGGTTTTAAATAGTTCTTGAACTTGCGAGTTTTTTAAGACCATCCGGAGCATCGTACGTCCAGCCGTTCGTTCACAGTAAGGCCCCGAAGTTTGCACCGACAGGCATTTTCGACTCCAGTGTGAATGAAATTGTATACAATCCAAACCAAATCTCGTAACCAGAGACGCGCCCACAATAGGAATTTGTGAATACGGCCAATCATTGGTAGGGATCACCTGATTATATTGGCGGAGTATGAAGTCGAGTTGGTTGTTCTGTGATATTATTTAATTTGAAAAATGATGGCTCTATTGGAGTTTGTTGGTAGGTAGTGAAACTTGAACAAACGTTGAAGTATTATTGATGGGTAAATTATTACTACGGTAAATCATTACTCAACGGTAAATTATTACACAACGGTAAATTATACCATCTACGTAGAAGGGGCTGGAGTTTGTTGGTAGGTACTTTTGCAACTTTTTTCACTCCTCATCAACAATTTCTTTTCAGAACTTCATTATGTGTGTTTCTTTTTGTTAGGTACTGTTTGTCATCGGCAGAATTATTTTAGCAACATTTAACTCGTGATTTAGGTAGGTACCTAAATAGTAACGAGTGCAGGGTTAGGTACTAACCTACGGAGTGTCTGCGATCTACATAATATGCATATAATAGAATA
The DNA here is from genome assembly GCA_954871275.1 of Leptopterna dolabrata. Lineage (NCBI taxonomy): Eukaryota > Metazoa > Arthropoda > Insecta > Hemiptera > Miridae > Leptopterna > Leptopterna dolabrata. Next base: position 17,501,037 of record OX940987.1, on the reverse strand, counting down.
GTACATATCATATTATATAGGCGGGTTATCTATACATAGAGCTGTGATCTGTAACAGAAGGGTATTCTATACAAAATAATAAACCGTTGTGCAGGGATTTGCAGCGTTTTTTTTTTTCATGGTAAGTAAGAAAATTGGCCAGTACGGCGTATGGCGGACAGACAGAAATATTTTTATTGCATTTTCAGATTCTACATACCTTGAAACGTAAACCATCAAATTTTGAGGGGGGTTAGAATTTTTTTTTTCTTACTCGATTCCAATGGTCCATTATTGAATATAATAAACCAAAAGAAGTTTCATCCGTAAACAAATAATATTGTCTTTCATCGTTTTGCTATCGGCAATATATATTTTGTTCAAAAGAACACTACACATTTGATTTTCACAGGTAAATCCATCGTTTTATGGTGCAAAAATTTCATAAATCAAGTTTACTCATATAATCGGACCGAAAATCCCCTCTATCGGACTCCGATAAATTCTTTTTAAGGTGAATATTCAGAAGTATTCGTCCCATGCGATGTCAGATATCGTATGGGATGAGCGATATCTGACATCGCAGACATTTTTGTACGGATTAAATCTATTACATCAGCCTGCCTATAGTTTTGACATAAGCGGATATTCAAGTGCTTCAGGTTAGATGAAATCTCCACGGTTGGTCTTGGTTTTCCTCCTACTACAGCCCGGAATCCCTATTGAAATTCGGGATCCGTCCGCAAACAATGGGAATCGAAGGGATTTCACCCCAACACCAACCCCCCTACCTCTGCGCCATCACCATCCGGAGTGTCTTCCCCGTTCTAAGCTTACATTACAGTACCTGTTATACGGTAGTTGCATTCTTCGATGGAATCGCCGAGGTGCAGTTCGGTCTATAAGCATCAAATTCAAATTGCAAATGATCCATGGAGAGAAGAAAGCACCTGGTGTATTAAGTTCGATTTGAGCCACCTTACAGAAGCAGTAAGTTGCACACTTTTCACAAGCCCGAGTCAACAGGCAATTCACTTCGTGAAATTCAAATGGAATCATCTGGGGACCAACCCCTACCTGACCTAAATACACCAGGCCATAAAGATGATTCTTTCATACAATTTTACGGATTTAATACGTAAATCGGCACCTACAAGACGTGGGATACATTACTGAAAGAGATAATCTACAATCGATAGTAAACCATTATGAAAAACTTCGCAGCATTCTCAATAAAGTCTGAGCCAAGATTGAGAGTTTGAGTTCGAACGGTGACGTTCCGACACCCAGTAAAAACAAGTGTCAAGGGGGGGCAGAATGAAATTACGGAAACTTGGCACACAATGAAAATGGAGGTCTGTTTCCTGCGTCATCCGAAGGGCGGTTGGAGAAACGACGTTACGGGTTACGGAGCGGTGGTAGGAGCTGAAAATACGATGTACAAGGATGCGGTATTGGCTAAATGGTTCATGCTACGACCATTACGGGGCTTAATGCCTTTTCACCCTGACATTCGGAAGCACGGCCTCCCTTTCGAGGTCCTGGCTACGAAAGGTGTAGTGGATTTTCCGTTATACTTGTTCCTCACTATGCCGGTCTTGTGATTGGAGAATATTCTCGGTCATGGATGAGGGGTTCGCAGCCAGGTAATGGGAGAGGTATCTACTAAATGGTTCATGCTACCAACATTACGAGGCTTAACGCCTTCCCACCTGAGACATCCGGAAGCACTGCATTTTGACGCTCCAAGGTATGAAAATTATGAAGGTACGATTTCCAGTTAGGTACTTGTTCCGTAACACTGAGCCAGGTTCCTAAAAGAGATTAAGGGTTCCCAGCCAGGATCATTCCGACTAAGGTGTGTGCCATGTGTAACAGTGTGGGCTGTTCTCGATAAATTTTTTCTTCCGGTGGAGACGGGGTCGCCTGGGGAAGCCTAATCGGTATCCCTTCTTAACCGGTGATAATCTCACTGGTCTAAGAGGGGGACTCTCGAGGGTCCACCCCCGCTGTTACACCCTGTCACAAGGTAGCAGAGCGTGGTTCGGTAGTATGTGCTGAGCACTTCACCATACTCCATCCACTTTTTGTGGGCCCACATATACACCATTTTGTTTGTTTTTTCCAACGCCTGTTTCATCAGTAAATTGCTTAAATAAGCACAATATTATTTTTCACCACCATCATCAGCTTCTGTTCATCATAATCATAATCTTCATCAGTTTATCATCATCATAATCTCTAAGCCCTGAAGATGTTGAATAAATTCGACGAAACGTTGGCGTAAAGATAATAGTTTTCACTGGCCGAACCTCAGGAACCTCCTACCTTTCTTAGTTCCCCAGAAGGATTCCTTTACTAACAACCTGTCCCTCTTATAATACATACATCTATTGGCTTCCCCACCCCCTTTCCGACCCTTTAGAGTGTCAGTATAGTTAAAATATACTGAGCTCGTTAGAAGGCGATTGATGCCATGTCCCAGTTGACAAGTCCCAATAGTTGCTCCAGCCCAACGATGGAGGTTGATCACCTAGAGGTTGCCCAGATGAGCACAATTCACTGGACAACAACCTCTGACAACATAATCCGCCAATACTCGTATGTAGGAGCTTTGTTTTCCACCAGTAAAATACTACTGAGGTAGTACCATTACGATGGAGGTTAGTTACCTTGATGTTGTTCATATGTCTTTTCCTGAACCAGAACTTCATACTACTTTTCATTCCCCCTTTTCCCTCTCATACTTCTGCGTCATGTGGGGAGGAAGGAGTGTAACAGTGTGGGCTGTTCTCGATACATTTTTTCTTCCGGTGGAGACGGGGTCGCTTGGGAAAGCCTAATCGGTATCCCTTCTTAACCGGTGATAACCTCACTGGTCTAGGAAGGGGACTCTCGAGGGTCCACCCCCGCTGTTACACTCTGCCACACATGGCAATGGAAAGTAGCTGAGATCACTATTATACCAAAATCAGGCAAGCCTAGTAATGAAAAGAGATCATCTACCGATTTCACCCCTGCCGGTCATATTATCATAGCTGATGTGTCAAAAGTTGCTAGATGTAATTATACAGTTGTAACATAAATTTAAAAAATATTTAAAAAATATATTAAAAAAGTTTCCAGCCAGGTGAATGACAGGAGTATTGGCTAAATGGTCCATGCAATAGTTTGTTGTAGTCCCATAAAAATATGTAGTATGTAGTTACATAACGTGAGTAGGCATGGCGGTAAAAATCTCAATGGGTCTGTTCACGCATAATGTTTCACTATATCCATCTTGAGATTCTTGAGAATTTATATATTTTCATAGTAAGATCACAATGATAGTGTGTCGATGAGGACTGTGCCCAACTACAAAAGAGCGAAGGTTGTAGTAACGAGCAAACGATTGTACTCTGTTCGAGATGCTACGATAAGCCCGACTGCGACATGTTCTACGAGTATAATTAGTGCGCTGCCCTTTGGCTAACCAAGCGCATGTCGATAATGAGAGTAAACTAGTTAGCAGACGTTATCTTGACTCAAGCTCGGCGTTCTAAATCTACTCCGCCCTTGTATGTACAGTGCTCCAATAAGGACATCACTATACCCCATCGACTCCTATACAAGACTTTCGAGGGGATATTTTGTTATCAGACATTCAAAGGAGAAACGACAATGATTCGTACGCTGGGTGTCAGCCAATGCGAGGGCAGTTTTTATGGCGTTCAGCCACGGAGGATCAGCCGTTCAGAGCTGCCCTCATCCAACACTTCAGTGGAATAATTGTTTTTGCTGAAAGTTTTGGATTCTTGATAAATAAATGTTTTCAACTCATCAGAAAACAAAATATAAAGTACATTTTCACATCAAGAATCAATTTGGTCTATTTACCCGTTCGATGCTTACTGGCAATATATAATATAGTTGAGGCATTGAATGATACGTGCCATTTTGTACATAATTATGACAGTTTAGCTCAGGATACAAGAATTAGGTAGGAGCCTCATTATAAAAGTTATCCTTAATTTCGCTGCCTTATATAGTTGCATAATTATATAGTTATGTATAGTATAATAATATATAGTTTTATATTATATAATTATAGTAGGCGCCTGATTAATTGGCTGGCCCGATATTAATGGAACTACGAAAATATTAAAAGAATACAGGAGAGATGTTTTACTGAAATGAATACAGGGAACTTATTACTGCTAAGTACTAGATACTTTATCGTGAATGATCGTTTTTGTTAGAAAATTGGTACTTAAACGCAAATTCCCACATCATCAGGAACTTTTTAAACGTTACCAATATAACCCTAATTAATACCTACTATCTAGTGAAATGGATGAGTCATCGGTAAAACTATGATTTAGATTTCAATATTCAATAAAATCAAAATCACAAGTCAGTAATATAGAATCATTAAGCACAAAAACTTTTATCACACACCGCTCCTTAAAACAAACATTTTCTACTAATAATAATATATTCTTGAAAGATTTTTTTTATTGTCACTCTCAACATGGTGTTTTCGAACCCACCCTTGTTTCCTACACTACCATCCTTTTAATTGGCGAATTTTCGTAGAAAATTAAGTTATTGCAATGGTTCCAAAATTATCAAACATGAATATTTGACATTTTTTTAACAGGCAAATCCGTTTTACAGCATCCTGAATTCATCCCTAGATTTGAATAAAAATGTATATGGACATAATTACATATGTGTGTGTGTTCATATGTCACGCCAGACGATATCTGACCGTGAGTAAATTATAAAAATGCCAAATTTCGCCAGTGTTCGGATTGCCAAACGAAAGGATGAGTTCGAAGATGAGCAATTTTCAGAAATTCTAAGGGGGTCTAATTTGAGTTTTTAGGTGTCAGAAATCGGTAAAAACGGCTAAAATTGCGAACAATTTATATAAAATAGGTAGGTATTAAGTGGTACGGAAGGGAGTATAAAATACCATTTCAGTTGTTTTCCATACAGAATAGGGGTCCAATTTTGATTTTTGGTGGTCAAATGGTATTAAGAGCTAAAATCGATATTAGGGGAAAGTGACCTAATATGAGATACATTCCTAATATGAGATAGCCCTGTATTGCGTTTATGTGGAGCTGCTTCCGACCGGATTTGTTATGAACTAACTCCTAGAGTTGGCCTTGAGTGAGGGAGATGGGAACAAGCTAACCTCATCCATCGTGGGCATGTCAGTTACCAATATGGCCGCCACCTTCTAACTGAAAGGTTTTTGTCTCCAATATCTCAGGGACCTACAGGCCGTCAGGTTAGTGTTTTTTACAATTCAACTAAGGGAAAATGTTCGTTATGAAATGTTTGCTTCAAATGTCTTATTTTTGCGTTGTTGATGAAGGTTGACCTAATATGAGACAGTCTCATAAATTGAGAACGCTTAGTATCTCATAATTGGGCAACATATTGTCCGAACAGGTAAACACTGAATTTTCGGTAACTAGATTTATTCGAGCAATGACAGGTAATGGAAATTTGAATACATATTTTTGAATAGGGGATGTTAATGAACGAAATTATTAAAAAATCAAATTTCTGAATTGCATTTGAGTGGCCTTTAGCGCCTTCCAAAAAAAAGTATCTCATATTAGGTCACTTTCCCCTAATTTACCTGACATTGTGTGGGGATGGTGACTCACAAAGAAGAGGGACTACTTCGACAACAAAACTATTTTTTTCAAAAAACAGTGGGTCAAATTTGACTTTACTTATCTGACTTTTTTAAATCGGTAAAAATGGTTAAAATCACGAAAACATTACATAGTTTTACGAAAAGTGGTATGGTTTCTCGCTATATATTTCATCGCTGCATGACTGGAACTTCTTATTCTTTTTTTTCTTCTTTTTTTCCTTTCTTACACTATTAAAAAAAGTGATTCCATCGACGTCGTTTCATGCCATCTCATATTTAGTAATTATTATGTACCGTTGTGTTATGAAATTTGCCGTAAAACAGTGTAAATAAAGAGTTTATAAAGTTTAATACCCAATTTGTTGGCAGCCAGTAGCGGCTCTGAAAACGGTGGGGCACCAAACCAGAACACAAAACCAACAGATTTGTCTACAAAATACGCCAAGGCAACAACACCCTTCCCTTATTTACTGATTGAGAGATATTCAGCAAAGCTCTTTTAATCAACACTCTATCGTCGTACGAAAACGTCCACAATTTCTACTGCAAATTAGCCACCGAATTCATGTGTTATAAAAATATAGTAAACTAAAATATAACAAAACAATGACCCGTCGGCCGGCAACTACTTGAATGGAGAAGCTATTGACTTGAAGCTCAGGTATCTGTGTGTTAGGACGCCGATCAATCCACAAGACCACAAACAGCCAACAGGACAAAATGCACGTATGTACCACGAATACAAATCTGTCATCAGAACCGGATACAACTGACTCAACAGAGAAAGCTAATATAATTCACGAGACAACAAAAACAAATCAGAAGACGAAGAAGCATTATCGAGATGACAAATTGAATCGAAAGGATCGAATCCATTGTGAAAACGAACGATTTTGGAGTAGAAATCAGATTTTGGGGACAGGCCCAAAGTGGGTGTGGCGAACAACATTTTTACTCGACTGAGCACGCGCGGATGGGCCACTTTTCTCAGTTGCCATGGCGACACTAGGTCCCAGGACCCAGAACCTACCTGCCAGTTTCAGGAGCCTAGGTTTCGATTAAGATTGCAGGACATCAATTACTGTCGCTTTATTCCGATAACACGGTTTATGGAGCCCACCTCTACTAGAATATTGAATATCCATAGATTTTCCATTCCTTAGCCAGAGAAATCTGGCGCGTCCCTGTTGAACTTTGCGAAAAATGCTAGGTACAGTGTACGGAGGGAAATTCAAATGCCAACTGCACAATGGAGTTTTTTTACTCCTAGTGTTTTTGGGTGCCGGGGCAGTGGCCCAAGTGGAACAATGGACGCAACGCCCCTGCTGGCACCTATAGGATACGAACCGACACTTTAGGACATTGATAGCGATTCACGATTTTCGTTTCTCGTTCCAAGAAAACCGGTGAGTGCCGGAAAGAAAGAAAAACGTCGCCATAATTGACAATAGCAAGAAGCAAGTGTATATGGAGCAGTTCGATTCCGACAGCAACCCACACATCCTTGCCGCTCGTTGGAATTTGATCCAGAAATAATGAACCCCCCATATGAACGTTACCGTGTCAGAGGCACAATACGTCATTCGCGAAATATAACAACAAACTATCCCAATTATCCTGTACCAGGTAAAGCTCATTAATGGCATCTCTACCTTTATGAAGTACTTACAGAGTAATACCCTAGTGCGAACAGGATTCTGAGTGCTATTCAGAATCCGAATTCGAACTGAATTATTATTCATGAAAGTTGTTAAATTCATTGGTTATCATATCACGGTAGTGGCAGCAGATCAACTACCTACAGGAAAACGGGCAGCTTTACCTACAGGAAAATCCATAAGTTAGTGAGCGATTCCCTAGAGGCAGCAGGATCGTTTAAGTCTTTGAACGAAAAATTAATTCTATAACTGGAATCACTAACTGCATCACAAACTCCCACTTTCAATTTATTTTCGGTTCTCAGTGATAAGTTATGATTTGCAATGATTGTGATAAGTGATAAGAGTAATAATTTGATGATTCAAAGAAATCATAACGTCACGAATTCCAGTTTCAAGAATTTCTGTTATGGAGTCAATCTCATTAGGACCAGCCCAAGGAAGAAAAAATCCAATACCCTCAAAAGAGCTGTGGTCAATCCTCCATTTTCATTGAAGGTATAATAATTATAGTAACAAGTAATAAAAAACCACCTTTAGATTACCTAGGTATCACTGAATATTTTAATATACAACATACTTTTCAGCTAAACTTTAACCTCATCAGGTAGGAAAGCATGAAACCCACAGGAAAAAAAGAAACCACCTAGAGCCAAACGGCTAAAATTGAAGAATCTTGGAACACGCTTTTCCTTCTGGCTTTTATTTCACTCAAACGTGGTGATGTCGTCTTATATATCGTCCGGCTTGCAAGTGAAACTCAAACATTTTAGCATGGAACATGCTTTAGGGCCACTTTCACCAAACTGCCTCTAATGTCTGATTAATCTAACGAAATCATAACGGGGATATGCAGGTTAACCGGGGCGTCAGAGATTTACATTTCACCACACTAATCAGGGCATCAGTTTGATGTCGGCGTCAATTTGATGGCGGCCTTAAGGATTCGTTAAGTTAACGATACCGTTAAAAACAGTGTTGCCCGCCAACGTTTTTTGTGTCCGTTTTCGACGAAACGATGCCTCATCGGGACAGTAAACTGGTGAAACGACATCAAAATCAAAACATCTTGTAGGTACTCGCGAACGACTTCCGACTATGACATACGAATGCCATCGCCTTTCAACTCAAACTCAAAATAGGACTTCAGGGTACAAAATGTAAGTGAAATTTCAGATGTTTCTTTTCAATATCCTACCAAGCACTGCTGGCAATGCGTTCATGTATATGCTTACATGTAGTATCTAAGTACTAAGTACATGTACTATCTGGAGGATCTGACAAGAATCAGAACGCAAACTAACATGTACTATCCTTTATAGTACAGGTACCACCACAATTATACACAATTTTAGGGAAATATAACTTGATATTGACCTTAACGTGACCACTTGGCCAGCGCACCCCGAAATTGATCAGCTTCTGCTGTGTAACTGCTTATGCTGTTTTTGCCAATATGAAACAATATAATCTCAATTTTCAGTAGGTATTTCATATCCAAGGTATCTATTTCTGAAGTGGTATTGGTTGTTCCAGGAATGGAAAAAAAAAAATGCTCGTAGAAAACCGAGGGCCCCCCACTTCTACGAACAGGAAAAACTATTATTCGTCACGATGTTTTGATGTATCGGTTGTGAGGTTCTTTTGGTTGCTGTACTGCTTCCTTTTTTGAAATACAATATATTGTTCTGTCAATAAATAAGCATTATTATCTACGAAAGATGTATAACTTCCTCTCCTTTTGGTTTATTATTCTGTGAACAATACACCTATGTATTCGCTCACCCCCTCAAAAGTTTTTCCTTAACGTTTCAAGGTGCGTAGATTCCAAATGCACAGGTGTATTATTCACAGAATGATAAACCAAAATGCGATGTCCGTCCGCCGTACCACCCATACCTACTTTATTTTCGGTCTAAAAAATTCGTTCTTTCGCACACAGGCTCCATTAGGGCCCTAGTTGTGTCCCGAAACTTTGCAGCCCGATCGGAATATACCCAAGATTGTTCCGAAATTCATTTTTCATGAGTCAACAACCTGGGAAATGGTCTGAAATCGCCATAAATTTTTATGATAACGCAAGAAGTAGTATCAGCCGGTGAATCAGGACAATTGTACGGAACTACCAATGATCAAAGATAATTTGTAAAAAAAGGAGCATATGGGGGGGGGGGGGGGAGAGCAAAATTTGTGGAAACCATAAAAAATGCTATTTTAATTATTGCACATGAAATAAACAATAAATGAACAGCCAACATTTCTGTAGGTAAGTCCAATAGAATAATAAACACCTTCATCTGACCTCCTATAGGTAAGGTATGTTGGAATGTAATAACTACTCACTAGGCAGTAGATACATTACAAAATAAAATTTTTATTGTAGATTTACTCAAAGCATAATTATATACATATAAAGAACTATAATATGTATATAATATACATTATATACATGCTGCTAATCGCCCGTTAACCTCTTAATTGGTGGAGGGTCCACCAATTAACTTTAACGAAATCTTTAACGGGCACGTTAACCCTTCTCGTTAAAGTTTTGTTTATCTTGGGGGTGGTGAAAGGAAAAACGCTCTGATGTCCGATTAACCGAGGCCGTTATAGTTAATCAGGTCGTTAAATAGATGGTGAAAGAGGCCCTAAGCCTTGGACTAACTAGCCGAAAAACGTTACACGGGATGGGTGACGCGGAAGTGGAACGCGGAAGTGGAACGAAATTTTAACAATGATTTTCACTTACAACCGAGTTGTTGCTAGGGAAATGAAACTTCTTTCATTTTCATCGGACAAAAATCGTTTTCCATTCGTTGGAAAGCTCTTGATTTATCACGAAAGTATTTCGTATTTGTTCTTGGTATTTATATCCTAGTTTCATAATATAACTATATAAATGAAAGTTGTAAATGGATAGTAAACAATGACGCTTGTTTGGTTGTCACTTGGTTGTAGTAAACTACGCGGCTAAAGCATATTCCATGTTTCTTGAATTTTAGCCGTAGGCTCTAAGCAGTAAGCATCCGGGGGTCCAGGGGGCTTGTCCCCTGGCGAGGCGCGGAGCGCCGAGTTTTTAAATCAATTTGATCATCTGTAGCCAAACCCGCACCTACCCTCCGACTTTCAGCTCACTATGACCATCATTTCGTAGTTTTGCCCGGGACAAGGAAATTTACCATAGACAGACAGACATGGAACCAAATGATATTTTTGAGAAAATGTATTACTAAGACGCAGGCAGTCCCTTAGAGGCCAATCAACCATGTGATTGTACGTGAAAATCGTATGATCATGTGCTCTCGACTTCCGCTTTTTTCGTGACATAAAATAGTGCCGTATTTTCGTAACATAAAATAGTGTCGTTTTTGGCAAGTAGGTGCAAGGAAAAGTGTGTTTCACGCTAAAATATGGGTTTCATATTTTAGTTTCCAGTGTTTGGTTGTTGTGCTTACCTGATGATGATTAAAATTTAGCCGAAAAGCGTTGTATTCTATGAATACATACATAAAGGTGTTTTATTGATACTGTGTTATACCTCCAATAAAAAGAAGGAAGAAAGATTTCAGTGAATGAGAAGAGTGCAATAATAGTGGTATTGATGCAACAATAGTGGTATTGCAATAATAGTGGTATTGACGATAATTTATTCCAGAAGGTGTCTCGATCATTTAACGATGCGTGTCTGAGCGGGGTATAACATACCGATACAATTATGGTCGTTACAAGGAATAATTGCGTACAAACTGATAGACACGGAATGCGTGAGTGGAAATCTTATTCCCTATACACAAATAACAATGAATAATAAAAATAGTAAAATATCAGGAATAGTGGTCCTGTAGAACACTGTAATGATATACTGAATACTATCCATATAGTGTAATGTTACCTACCCATTCCAGGAAGCATTTCTCACCATTTACTCCATAGGATTTCCACGCTTTTACTCTTTTTATGTCGATTTGACGGGACGTGATAACCCACTCTCTGGAGAGTTAAAAGGGGAGAAGCGAGTATCGACTAGCCATTCCGTATCCGTTCCCCGAAAAGGTATTGCCAGTTAATTTCGAAGCAATCTCTTCATCTCCCGGTAACATGTAATATAAGCGTATGAGGTAGGTTAATATTAATATGAGGAACCTTCATATTAATATTAAACTTTGCTAGAGTGCAGACCGATAGTAATTACGTTGAAAATCCTCAACAGGTTTTGTCGGAGCAGGTGCTCATCAATACCGACGGTTCCCACCGTTCCAATTTCTTGATCGTTATACCTCTCCAGTAAAGTTTCACGAGAATAATCTTCCTGTTGCGATTCCGGGTGGTACTAGCGTAGATGCTCACCTATAACGTAGTTGCCTGATCCATAAAAGATGGCCTTCTCGTGAAAGCAGTTTTCCCAATCAAAGTTGTGTCGACCTACCGCTGGAGAGTTTTACTAGAGAGACCAAGCATCATCAACAGCAACAGAATTTGATCTCATCCAATCTTTAACTTCCCAGTATCCTGTGTCTGTCTATTCTCTGTCTATCTTAGCCAAAAATATTTTCCGATGACGTAAAGTTGTGATTTAAGTTTCCCGTAGATCGACAGAAAGATAAAATTGCATAAGTCCTATGATTATTCAGGGAAACTATACCGTTAAGTCAAGGGGGAATGCGCATGGGTCACAAAAGCGTATTACATTATTTTCTCCAATGAAACTAGATTCCATTCTGAGATCTTTGACACCAACCGCACTATCCTACGATTAGTAGTTAATTTTCTCAGATTTTGCGAAGTTTCCAGAGGTTCCTACGTCACATTGGGCAGGCGGGTCCCGCCCAGGTGAGAGAGGTGCAATGACGTAGGAGCCTATGGAATCTTTGAAAACCCATAGAAAAATAGCTACTTATCGTAGGACAGTGCGTTTGGTGTCAAAATTCTCAGGATGGAATCTACTTTCATTTAAAAAATAAAATAAATACATGAGCAGACTCCATTCAAATTGGGGTCAACATTTCTTACCAGGGAGTCGAAATCCAAAGGTTTTTTGAGGCTCTTCGACAAATTTGATAGGGGATCAGTAGCCGAAATTCATGTAAAATATACATTCACGTGAATAATAAGTTATCCATTTCATCAACGAACTGAACATAATTTGACTCTAAAGGAAACCTGTCAAAGCCGATTTTGATCAAATTCGCCGTGTCTAGCCTCCGGAATAGCTTCTCATTTTGGATATGATTAGAAGAATCTATAGTAGTGAGAAGTTTGTAACGCTCATTAACTCTGATTCTATTTGGAGTTTTACACAGAGTACCTATAGATGACGGAATACTACGATAGCAAGCCGAAACCCGATTTCGGTGTCTTTCGTTCCATTTATTTTGAAAGGATTAGTGACCTCAATTCTTCTTTCAATGAGATCGGTTCGGAATTCTCAGTTTCATCGCAGGATCCCTCCGAATTCCGTGCTATTCCTGTGGTTTCTGACACACGGCCTCCTTCATCAAAGAGGCTAACGGCATTTTGAGCTTGTTCTCTACGAACGCTGCTGCGTCTTCTAACCCACAGAAGCAAATCTGTTTCATATTATCGAGTCCAGGCACGTTCTCTATATGTTTCGTCGACTTCTTGTCGGAATCCGTTCGTCCCGATTCGCCGACCGAAGACAAGTCGGTTTCCCCAGCGTACATGGACGCTCTGGGAGGTCCACGGAAGATCTGATATCCTTCGGTTCCCAGGAACCCATGAACCAGGGCATCGACGTAGGGGGACAGGCGTTTGCTTTTGACGAGTTTCAGAGGGTAGTGGGCCGTGATTTTAGTCAGTCCTTTCACCAAACCATCCAAACTAGTCACTTTCTTCCGTTCAGCATCGAGCTGGTCCAAAGCGTCGAAACCGCGCTCCATGATTTTTGTGTACTTTGCCAAACTGTACAGCAAGCACCTTCTGAACACTATAGCGCAGCAGTCGTGGAATTTCTTCCGCTGAATGAACAATTTGGAAATGTCCCGGTTATACGGCACTTCGCTTATGAGCGAATTCAGTGGCCGTTTGATCGGCATGCGAGGGCCGACAGCTGGATTGAGCGAATCCTTTGAAACCTCCAAAACCGCCCCCGTGCGTTCACCATGAGTTTCTTCCGGCCCTAAAGATTCTTCACTTCTCGATTCTCCGTCGACTTTCTTGCTCTCTCCTTCGTCGGATTTCTCATCGCTGGATGCTCCTTCGAAAATATATTCATACACCAGCTCAACCAGTTCATCTTCATTATCAAAAAATTGCTCCTGCGGTGTGTCCTGCAGCAAATCCACAACACTCTCCCTTACCATATTATGCAGCAACAGCTTCTTCGGTTCAGGATCAAGATATTCTTTACCGTCTTCATAAAACAAACTTTGAACATCCCCATTGTCATTTTCCAAGTACAACCTTCCAGTCACGTCAATCAAATATTTCTTTTCGTCAAATTCATCAACAAAATATTTCCTTCCCCTCTCGTCGATCTTAAAATTGACAGCTTCACTTTTAAGTACAGTTTTCTCACCAAACCGATTCAGAACATACACCTTCCCTTGGTCATCCACGTAGTATTTTTGCACCTCTGGTTCCCTCCTTTCCACTTTGACAGCAGCAACGTCTTTAAATGACCTCTTGAGGACGTACCTTGACATGATGGATTTCTGCCGTTCAACAATGCTCTTTGCTGACAGCTTACGAGAAACTATGCTTTTCTTATCAACTCTTTGCTCGGACCACCTCCTGATTTTACCACCGATGACTTTAGTGATGTATGCCAACCTGTCAATTTTGACGGGACCTATTTTCTGTTGCTCTCTCATGCGGCACCTGCAAAACTTAACGGCTTCCGTCACCCCATCTGGATCCAACTTTCCGTCTTCCCCGCTCTCAATGAGAGCAACTTCCTTATGGCACATGGTACAATGACACCTGAGGGACAAATCTTCGGCATTTACAAAATACTTTATCTTCATCTCTTTACCATGTGATGTTAGCTTTTCGATTATTGCCGCCAAGCTTTTGCGAGGCCACTTTTTGCAAGAAGCAGTTTCAGATTCATCCCGCTTATCACTTTTCAGCCCTTTCCACCTCATCTGCATGGTCTTCCGCTTTCGTGCTTCCATATGCTCCTTAGCGTGGTCCAACTTTTCAGTTATATTAGATCTCTCACTTGAGCCCGAGTTCGGATCTACATTACATTTACAAATACCGCGTATGAATCCTTTCTTGGAGCTGTGAGGGGAGCTCTGTGGTACTTCCAGCTTCCCCAACTTGCTGCCTTTCCTATCATAAACGCACTGCCCTTTAACGAAATGCAGTCTGTCGTCCGAAGTGATGGATATCAACGACACAATACTATCTTGAGAGCGGAATTCATGCAGTTCAGGCCTCACAGATAGGAACGTACCTTTAGATTCTTCCATAGGCGTTCTGATAGGTATATGAGATTCCTGTTTGGGCGGCAGCAACGTCTGACTGATAGATGTTTTTACGTGCGAAAGTGTCTCTAAAGGCGGCACTCTACCCCAATCCATCGTCATGGCAGCCCTCTGTACTTCGGCAGTTTCTGCAAATGATACTCCTTTTTGTACCTTAGCATGAGCACTAGCTTTAAGTCCTTTGATTTTTAAAATAGACTTTTTAGGCTTATGTTTTTTCGAACCACGGGGTGAATCCCTCGAACTTCTAGTTCTCGTATCAGATGTAGACTTATCAGGTTTATGGCGATCTTCAGCATATGAACCTGCCACATCTCTATTCCACTCTCCACCTTTCCCTCCTTTGCCTTTACCTCCTTTTCCTTTCAATTTCTTGCTGCTCAACGATTTTTTTGATTTTTTGGACGTTTTTGACACTTTCGAACCAGCAGATGTTTTTGATTTCCTCGTATCGTCATTTTTTAGTGATTTCGTTGACTTCCTCGATTTGTTCGACTTGATGGATTTCCTCGAAGACTTAGAGCCTTTTTTTGGCGGCTCCTTCGGAGAAGGCGCCGCACCACCTTCAGGTTCTTGGGCTAGAGTCACTAAATCGTCAACTGGTGGTGGAGGTGGAACTGCATTACGTTTCGGCTTTTCCTTTTCATCAAGAAACATAGGTTGAATTTCAATCTTGGTATCTTCTAAAATCATTTCTGGGACCCCTTCAGTTTTCTTGGGTGGCATGAGGAACCCTACAGTTGTCTGACCTTCTCCTATCAAGAACACGTCTTCACGTTCTCCAGTCGACTGATCGCTATCGTCAAGTGAAGACGAAAATGAACTCACTGAAGACGCTGATTTCATATTTTTTCTACACAAAGGGCACGGCCACTCTAAAGTCTCCTTATCAGTTAGAGTGTAATCACAAATGCAATGGCTCATTCCCTCCTCTTCAAAATTCTGCGCGGTTTTAAAAGGGGTATCCGACCGCGGTCCGAACTGCTGGTACTCTTCAGTGAGCAGTTCTCTCAGTTTTGAACTAGCTTTGATTTTACTGGCCAAATGCAGAGCCAGCGGAAAGGAATCCATGACGGTTTGGTACGTAACGACCATTGCGTAATACCCAACGCTACGCCTAATCAATAAATCCAGAGCGTGCTTGATCGGACGTGCGACGTTAGCTTTCTTCATTCGCTCGGTAGCTGACTCATGGTGAGCAATGAATTTCCTCAGGGATTTGTCCAACGTCAACGATTTCCCGCTACGGTTTATGTAAATCTTGGCTCCGTGAAGTGCGTTCATAAACTCGGGAGAAAACTGATCGAAGGCCGTGTTGAAAACTTCCAGCTCTTCCAAAGAATTCATTCCAGGAAGCGCGAGCAACTCATCCGTTTCAACGTCCTTCCTATCGTAGTATTTCTCCCGCCTCTGCCTCATCAACTGTATACAAGCGTTGTACTGTTCCCGAACCAATCGGTCCTTTTTCAATTTTAATTTCTGCCCGGCCATCCTCCGGTTCCAATTGGTTTCCAGCAATTGCTCCCTTTTCAATTTGCTTTCAGCCAAAGCAAGCGACTTTCTGTGCTCGTTGATGACTGCTTCAAGCATCCACCGCTTCCTTGCGTACAACCCACGTCGGCGCTGATCGTCTGTAATGTTACTCAAATAATTATCCATCCTTTTTCTATAACTCAACCACTTGTTCCTCCTCATTTCTTGTATATTTGCCAAATTATCCTTAACCCTCGCAGCGCCTTTTTCGACTTTTTCCAGTTTCTCCACGCACCTCTGCCTTTTGGCTTCCCTATTTCTCGCTACATCATCTTGATTTTTCTTCTTCAAGTAATCCTTGAATCTCCTGTTCCACTTTTCCTTGCCGTCCTTCTTAGCTCCGCTCAAAAACTGTTCAACCTCCAACTGCTTGGTTTTCAGCAACTTTTCATCCTTCTGCTCTTGTATAACGTGATTCAACTGCATTTTATAAATAAACTTGCGGTAGTCGTTGTATTCCTTCAAAGTGCACGCAGTCCGACCGTCGACGATTTCTCCGGTTTTCTCGACCATTTTTCTCGTGTTGGGAGATTTGAAAAACTTCTTCAAATTCTTATCGTGGAGCGGAGCGTACTCTACTCGACCTTCGGTGGGATCGAGTGTAACGAACTCGTTAGGGTCCAAAGATTGAATTAGGTTCTCTCCGACCAGCCCTCTCGTATAAGGCACTTTGATTTTCTCAGGAATGCTCACCATGGGCATCTTGTCCTGGAGTGGCCTAACCAGCCAAAAAGGCAGAGCTCGCTTAGGATCCATGAAAAACGGAGGTTGAGGGAGCTCCTGCAGCTTGTTTGTAATAGGGTTCTCCATCTTCGTACCCAAAGTGTCGTAAGACTCCAAATTGATCATTTCCTCACTCATTTTGGCTAGAAAATCCCTAAATTCGTACAATCAAACAATTTCAAAGATATACGCTACGGAGATAATCCTACGGAATTAGAAAAGAATAAATCTTTTCCAACAAAGATACTAAGCATACTATAACTGACTGGAAATTGTTTTCGTCGACGCAGTGACACTGATAAAGGTGCTCTACTCATAATAATGTTTTGAAGTGAGTGTTAGTATAATTAATCAGGATCGTTTTCTACATACCAATACCAAACATGAATTAGGTATCTATCTGAAATCAAGAATTAAAAATTAAACAATAAGTACCTACATAATATATTATTCATCTCTAGCAGGTACCATTTATATAAATATCAAGATCAAACACGGATAGGAAAGTGAATTAATTCAGCTGGAACCTTCCTTTCGTGAAGAGATAACCATCAGCGGCAATTTGAACGAACCAGGCGTAGTTGGTAGTTGTCTAGATAATCAGAGCTATAAGTTTCAAGGAATACTAATGCAGTCTGTAATGCACAGAACGCAGCGCACAATGAAGAATCCGCAACTGTTTACCAACAAATTTATGGCCGTATAAAACATTCTTAGCGCATTATCGAAATGTAATCAGCAACGTTTTTTCTGCTGGTCGGTTCATCAAGAGCATGATGTACGCTAAAAAAAAAATCCTGTGGCGTATTTGACGCTGTAATGATCCATTGCTTCCAATATTTCATAACCACAGAGAGGAACTGAACCCTCGACCCAAAGGGCCACTTGTATCACGATACGTCAGCCAGCCCCGAATATTGGCGTGGGATGTTTAGTTAATGATTAAAAACGGAGCGAGTCATTATGGTGTTTTTACCTGGATTGGGCACCAGCAGATGGCGAAAATGGCGACGACGACCAAGACCATCCTGGTGACCCTTCGCTTCCCTCGGCGCGACTCGACTGAGCAGCGGCCGCCTGGTGCAGTGCCTCCCCAGAGACGCACTAGCATCATAATGTACAGGCAGACAATGAGCGTGAGCGGCAGCATGTACGACATCGTAAAGAACACGATCTGCAACAAGAATAGGTATATACAAATAGCCGATTGAACTGGGAGTTCCGAATTGGAACTTCCGATAGAAAGTAGGGAGAAACAGCCCAATGTTCCAATTTGGATGAAATCAGGATACTCCTTGGGCACCCAAACAAGAAGTCATATCATACTCACTTTGTATGATACGATTTGAAAGAAACTTTAGTGATGGACACATCAAAGAATTGATAAACTGCAAGGTCGACGACTAAAATATTAACATTGGGACCAAAATTATGCAAAGTTAGTTGGAGGCGTCTAATAAGTGATGTCAAACCAAAAATTGAGCTCCTAAATCAGATAACCAGAAATGTAAGTTAATGCTTTTCTGTGTGGAGGAGGAAGTCAAGTTTTTGTGTCTGTAGAAATTTGCCCAAATTTCAGTAAAATTATATATAAAGACGGGTTTCATATATGTACATGTTAGAAGAAAGAAAAACGGAGTTATCGAAAGGTTATCTGTTTCCAATAATACACGAGAAACGAGAAAAATACACTGTTATACAGGTTTCTGTGATCAAACCATCGTCAGCAACAAACGATAACAGTTATTGTTTGTTAAGTTATCGCACAAAAAACAATACCAATTGTAACAATAACAGTTATTGTTTGTCACTGACGATGTTTTGATCACCCAAACCGGTATAACAGAGTATTTTTCTCGTTTTTTCGTGAACTAGTGGAAATAGCCAACCATTCAATAACTTTCTTTGAAATTGGTTTTCACGATTTCCACGATTTCACAGTTCGTACATGTAAGTAGGTAGGTATATTTAACCTACCTAGGTACATGTGTAAGAATCGATTAAAGTAGGCTTTTACGTCACTAGGTATGCTAAAGTACGCTTTTATGCAACATAGAACAGAATGGAAAAGAGATAAGGGAGTGAAGGGCCCTTTGACAAACGGCCACGTAGGAGTTTATCGAGATACAGCATGGAAGAGAAGATTGATGCTGGCTACCAACTACGCTGACCTCTGTCATTCTCATATATCATCAACGTGATACTAACCGAGCCTTGCAACCTCATTCACTTTGTTCCTGGTGTCCCCTTCGGAAATAATACCGAGTGATGTGACGGAGAAATGAACGAATTCAGTTGCAAGCTGGGGAGGATATATTCGAGAACATACGGAAGGACTTGAATTGTAAGGGACGTTTCTGAAACACAATGCGTAAGGGAATAATGTTGCAAAGATCGTTCTTATTACACGCAGTTTGTTTACAGTAAATTCCCATCCACCAGCTAGAGGTGTAAAACCTATCCAACCAACAAGTCCAACCATCTCATTTCCGTTATTTCGTCAATGTATGGAGACAACGTCTAAGCAACCCTTCCTCCAAATATTAATGCCCCATTAATGGTTGCGACAAGATTACATTTTACGCTCATTAACTTACTGGCGGGTCGAGGGACGCCTAACGATGGTCATTCCCTTTGAACCCCCCGTTGCTCCAGCATTATTTGGTTTCCGCATCAAACTGTGTAGGGGCTTCCAGTCGGAATGGAGATTCTGAGAGTTTGCGGAATAATTTAAATAAATAAAACATCACAGCAAATTATAACCATACCAGACACGATCTATCTCTAGACCAGACTCATCCGTCTTTAAAAAATTGCTGAAGCTAATTTATTTGTACCCAGATATCCATCACTAGCTTAGATTGAGTAATTAAACTAGCTAAAATGATGAAAGCTTACGTCATCTAGTTATGATCGAGCCGTATACATATTTTCTGTTAGTTATGATCGAGCCTTATACATATTTTTCTATTAACACGAATATGTTTTTGGGCTCGAGAGCATTAGAAAATTTGTCTCTCATTTTTTCTGTGGACAATAAAGTGTTCTACAGGCTCCTTGGTTACCGCTAAATAACTTAAAGCGTCTACACGTCTAAGTTATGAATATGAACAATGATATCCCAAACAAACTTAGTAGGTACAAAATTGAGCACCTGAATCAACTGAGGGGAAAACTGAGATCCCAAATCTTGTTCAAAGAGTCAAAAAACAACAACATCGATTTGAGGTTTTTACGTAAAGCGGTGGAATTTATTAACGTTTTAATGTTTAAAACGCCCGAAATTTGACCACAAACGGGTAGAAGTGACGCAATAAACAATTGTGATAAACCGTTTTGGGACTAGAGTATTCAAATTACCTGTGACAGAAAATATTCGATTACTAGTTCGTTGATAGGTACGTCACTTCGAAAGCTCGCACATATATGTTCATGTTAAATTAACTGCTGTTTGCAAGCGATTCGCAATGTATTTTGTTCATCAGAGTCTATTATACATTCTAATATATGCATTTTTTGTTACTTTCTTACTTTATTGGTTATTATTCTCGAAGTGAGACGATTCATACTTAACATTTTATTTCATTATTACGTATGAACAACGAGCAAACCGGAAAACACGTAAAGGAACAAGGAATTCCCATTCCGTTCGATGCCATCCCAAAATTGGATGGGTATGTGTCAAACAGAAACGGCGGGAATTTCCATCACAGGAAGATGTTTGGTTAATTGAGTTTGGCTCAGAATTCAATTTCAAAGTTACAAACGCCCCTGTTTTTCTCACCCGCTCTGGGGACGCCGTTGAAAAACAATTTGTGATTAACAACAAACGTCCCCGAGTCGATTCTAAATTATTTTGGAATCAAACGAATGCGAAAATTACCAGCCACTTCAATTTTAAGGTTCCTCAAAGGATTCCTAATTATGTATACTCCACAAAACATAAAACAGTAAAAAGAAATATGTGGATATTTTCCAACGATTTTTACGAAAAAAGAAATCGCTCACTGTTTACCTAAATGTGCCAAACTGGAAACGAGGCTCCGGCCTTTATAGAAGCTGAACAAACGTTGAAAAAAGTAAGAGTAAATACTGTCGATTATAACCTTTATAGAAGCTGAACAAACGTTGAAAAAAGTAAGAGTAAACATTGTCGATTATAACAAGTAGTGGAGTTCAGAGAAGTTCCACGATAAAGTACATGTAAAAAAATCATAATAAGATAATAATGATCAGTGAAAAGTATCTATAGAAGTAGTATACAATACATAGGCAATGATGCTCTGATTGGTTGTGTCCTAGACATACAGCGCCCCTGGTGGTTATGCCAAACCTGCCTTTTTTTTCATCATTCTAATGTCGGCTTTTTTGAGAAACTTGTGCTCTGAACGAGGTACCTATGTCCTTTTCGATTCTCTTTTCGCTCCTTCTGTCAGCTAACTGAGCAAAACACATCTCAGTTCTCCGATTTTGAGGCTCTACGGCTTTGAGCCGATTCTAAGGATCAAACGCGCGTTTTGGTGGGTTCAAACGTCAAAAACCTGTTTTCCTTCCAGAGGCCTGGGAGTGACACCATTTGATTCAGAGGGAAGAATTGCCGCTCTCTATAACGATACAGGTACTCAATATTGATGACAGTATGTAAACTTAAGATGGTAATTTTAGTGAAACGCACCTGGTTGAAAACAAGAGAAAATTTTGCATCATCAAAAAATCGGAAAATTATTATTGAGGGGTTTTGTGAGTGAGAATGTTGCAAAGAGATTTTTCGATTCAAATCGATTAGATATTCTGGATTCAACAGCCAAGTAAGATACAGCTTGAGCAGCTCAAGTCATACCAGGAAACCTGGCGAAGGATTTAATTAATCAAGTAAGTTTATTGTCGAGCGAATGAGAGGCCTGAGGCTAGATAAGCGAAAATGAATTAGAAACTGAAACGGGCAATGGTCTAGGAGACACAAGCCCTGCAAACCATTTTCCCACCGTTTTTCCTGTTGAAACAAACGAGGATTGATCGAGGCGTTCGCCTTCACTGGAGTGGGAGGCCAGTAGCTGCTTTTCCCGGGATTTTCATTTAATCGTTATTTATTACAGATATTTAGCGACGGGGAGTAAGATGAATTGTTGACAGAGAATCGGCTTTGTGAGCATGATCTGCACCATTACTGTTGACAATGGTGCTGGTGACTGGTGGTGATGAGTAAAGATAGGCACATAACGTTTTAGCTTGGTCGAAAATTAAGTCTCGGAATGTGGCACACGTCGCATTTTTATATTGATGATGTTCTGATGATTGTTCGTTATCATGTTGACGACGGATGTTTACGAATTACCCCGAATCAGAAACATGTTCTTCCTGATTCCATATTTTTCCGTTCCAGATTTGTCCATTTCTTCATTGCCTTTCATCAGTGGGGTTTAGGCTGTACATCACCACTGTCCTCCAGTAGGTATCAAATGAGTTCTATTGTCAAAACGCGAAGGCGCGCCTGTGCTGCGAAATGACATGTTTGCAATTTTTCTATAATGCGCATGAGGCGTCCCATTCCTAAGGGGCCTATATAAATTTTTTTCGAAAATTAGATTTTTTTTCATCCAGGCTTCTTTCGCAGTAGGTACTTATACAATGGCCATAAAGTTCCAAACATGTCTTCATCGTTCTCAAAAAAGTTTGAATGACGCTTCAAAAAGACCTACATCCAGGAGCACTGACGTTGCAAACCGGGCTATATCCGGACACCAAATTAAATTCCTTCAAATGCGTGCAAGCTCGCTTAACACCTTCCATGTGGGAGGGCCCAAAACCCGGTTTCATTTCACTTTTTCCTCTTATCCACTCAATGGAAGAACGTTTCTCTCAAAAAGGGTTTCATTCAGATCGTAAATGGTTGGATAAATAGGGCCTATATTTTGATGACATCAGTTCAGAACTTCCTATATAATATATCCACATATTCATGCGAAAAGGGCCCTATGTCCAAACTTCAAAGCTTGTTATCACGTCTTTATTTCACCAATGATGATTAATATTAAGAGATTTAATTAACGTTAGCGAATTAATAACAAACGTTTATGTGCATACCGATTCCTTAAAGCTCATGTTGACGATGATTTTCGGTGCAAACTTCAGGGCTTTACTGTGAACGGCTGGATGTTCAATGTTCTGGGTGGTCTCAAAAAAGTTTGCAATAAATTTAAAAACGTAAAAATAGGGATAACGGCTTCCTAGGAATTTCAACCCCTAATTTCCACCCCTCAGAGATGATTAACAGGAACGCCTCGCGGACCAACTCGACCCCAAATGTGACGTACAACATATTATATTTCACCAATTTTGGTTGAAGGTAACTAAGAAAAAAAAACGAAGTACGGCGGACGGATAGAAATTTTTGTATTCCATTTTCGGATTCTACGTACCTCAAAACGGACGCCTTTTTTTAAATTTTTTATTTATTTTTTTTTTAACAAAACTGCGCAGAACAGAATCTCACTGGTGACTATCGTGATCAGTGATCAAGATTAGGATCCCACTGGTGATTATCGTGATCAGTGATCAAGAATACGGTGTGTGTGAGGATGAACCACAAGATGACACCAACCCCTTGATCGCAGCAAAGGTTCATTACCTACTGAAAATAACCAACTAAAATAAAAAGAGTTTTCCTAGGATAATCAATTCAGGAAACGTTCCCGTCCTTCATTTTATAAAATTTCAAACTTCACTGCAGAACTTGTCCAGTAACACCCATCAAACAATGGTAAACGGTACAACAATATACCTACACGAAAATACACTATTCTTCCTCTTTATATTAAAAATAAACCGAACTTTCCTTCGTTTAGAATTGGTCAAAAAATTGTACATATCAACATTCAAACCACAATGGTACGGGGGGGGGGGGGGGGTGCATTAAATAAAATAAAAAACTGCGAATTCCTTTTCACATGGGCTTATTATTATATCGGACATAGCTACAGAATTGTTGGCCGTTCTTATTGTTTCTTTCATAATAATGAAACAGCTATTTTTGGTGGTTTCCACCAATTTTGTCCCCCAAAAAAACGAATTAGGCTTCTATTTTTTTTTACAAATTATCTCTGATCATTGATAGTGCCTTGATTCACATGCTGATACTACTTTTAGTGTTTATTGTGATTTCAGACAATTTCCCAGGTTTTTGACCCTTAAAAAATGAATTTTGGGAAGTGAACCTTCGTTGCAACCTCAATTCTTCACGCTTTGGTCAAAATCAACTTCATATGATACACATACAATATCATATGATACACATATTCGGTCTTCTCGCTCTAAAAAACATGGAAAGCGATGCCTCACAAGCTCATCTTCACTAATCGAAAACCCCTATTTTCCCCCATAACACGTGTATTTCGATCGGGCTGCCGAGCTTCGGAGCACAACTAGCACCCAATGGGTTCCCAAATGGGGACCCAAACTGTGTGCGGAAGAACTACGATTTTAGACCAACATTTAACGTAAATTTAAGGCTGAAACCGTTGGAACCTCAATTTTCCACTCTTTGGTCAAAATGTGCTTCAATTAGGTCTTCTCGCCCTAAAAAAGAAGTAGGTATGGAATCGTCGGTTTCAAATATATACATATACGGTTGGATATCCATCAAAATTATTGTGTAGATATCACCTCCACAATACGTGGTTTCTACTGCGACGTAATTAGCATACAGATAGGTTGTTACCACCGCTTCTCCACAACGCTACACATCAGTTTGTCCTCAGATGTTGCAAAATGGTAGGGCTGGGTACTGGTTACAACTCACCTATTAGCGTGACTCCAAAGTTAGCGGTTGATCATAAACGCCGATGTTTACTTTCAAAAGTCGATCCGCGAGTATCTGGAGATCGACGAAGGAGAAATTTCGTCGGAATCGGGGTGAACCTTCGCCAGTTGTAAACAAACATCTGGGCATCGTATCCGTTGTAACTATGGTGTTGTGGTGCCTCGCTATGCTGACTATAGCT
This sequence comes from Leptopterna dolabrata, assembly GCA_954871275.1. Lineage (NCBI taxonomy): Eukaryota > Metazoa > Arthropoda > Insecta > Hemiptera > Miridae > Leptopterna > Leptopterna dolabrata. The sequence continues at coordinate 17,476,040 of OX940987.1, read as the reverse complement.
TACTTTAGAGGTCTTTTGACGACGAGTGAGTGAAATTATTAACAACATCGTAGTTAATGCAATGGAGCTTGAAGGCTGAGAAGAAAACCCGGACGAATGCCGACATACAAGGTTCGAGATCTCCTAGGTAGTGCTAGGTTCAGACAATCCTTCCAAGGGAGGCCTGATTGGCTCTATCCACCTCTATCCAGCATACCGTATTTGGCTAACCAAAATCATACATCCGCACAGCTCTAATTTATCACCTTAAAGTTATAATATTTAAACTCGAAGTACCATTTAAAGGAGATCTGTAACGCTCATCAAACTACTTCTATTACATACTCTCGACAGAAATTCTTATTTCATACTTTCAAAACTCCTGCGACTGGCTGAAAAAATGGCCACCCACATGAATTCCATTCGAGCACTCCCGAAAAGGGCGGGTCGGTGATATTAAACCTGATATAAGGGTCGGAACATTCCCCCCAGTGACGTGAGGATCTAACTCCCCCTCATATTTCTTTTCGAGGATATAGATCTCGTTGATACAAATCATAGAGAGTTGAAATAGCCCAATCAAGGTTACTTTAAAACATCCCCACAAGTTCGTCATCGTTTGAAAACAATTACTGCGCTCTTTTCAGAAAATATTGCAAGCTCGAATGGTATGTTATTCACATAAAAAGAAAAGCAGTCGTAAACGATCAATATTAAGAAATCCACGGCCTAAATTCATCTGTATCCTTTACACCAGTTGGCACACATTTGTGCCAACACTTTGTGGCACACTTTCTAGCAATTTGTATACCTGCGGAGTTTAAAGTATTAGCCCCCTTATTACACCCTTTTGTAATCCATCAATTTTTCTCCATCATTTACAGCACCAACTTAATTACCAGTAAATGCATTCTCACTACCGATGGTATGAACAGCTGGCATAGGCAGGACAATGATGGCTAAAGTTATCTCAAACGACATTTCAACTTATTCAATTCTAAAGGTTAGGCTGTAAGAACTTTTTTTTAGTACGGACAGCGTGGGTTAATCATCGCCACCCTAGTAAGCACATGACAAATTAAGCTATTTTCCAATTTATCGAAGTCCATTTCTAAATTGTGAAACGGAAATTGAAGAAATGGGAAAGTGTGTAGTGGAATTGTTAGACATTCGCCCATGAGCTACAGAATAGGACGACTGAGCTGTTGATGATTCTATTTGTAAACAGCCAGACTTGTTCTTACCGATATTAGGTATCTTTCAAATCTGCTCAGGAAACGACAAATAGACAAAGAAGTCATTAGGATTGTTATCTCTTGTTTGACGGATTGATTTTATTGATTCATACACTACAATATAACTCCTTCTGGTTTATTATTATCAATAATGAACCTTCGGAATCCAGCGTGAAAAACAAATTGTTTTTAACCCCCCTCCCGCAATACCCGCAAACTTTGATGGTTTACGTTTCATCCGAAAATGGAATACGAAAATTTCTGTCCGCCCGCCGTACTTCGCACTTTCCTTAGTTACCATGAACCAAAACCAATGAAATTTGGTTTGTAGATCCCATTTGGGGTCAAGTTGGTCCGCGATGCTCGGCGTTACTGTCAGTCACCTCTAAGGAGTGAAAAATAGGAGTTGAAATTTTCGGAACGCCCTATACAGAACGGTATGGTTTTTTTCGTTGTTACATTGATCTCGAACTTGACAACTTTTAGATGGTATACGCCCAGATATCATTGCTAGGGAACACCTGATTATAATCATGGATGACTGTATGCAATCGAGTTGGTTGTTCCGAGGAGGAAGTATTTCATTTGAAGAAGACGGTTATTTTGGACGGTTTAGTTTTATTACGTGAAAAAACGTTATGCTTCACGAATGACATCAAATAATTATTAAAACTGAATTATTGAATCCTGTGCATTTTTATGAAACTGTAATTCTCGGGCTGGCTCCAGCACTCGATTTAGGGCTTTCCTGGGGGGGAGCTTGAGGGCAGGTATTGACCACAGAAAACAGCTATCTACGCCGAAGGACCAGTGTGAAATGGGCCACAAAAATTCCAGCCACAAATTCCGGGCGCTGTCCTAGACTCCCCGCAACACATCGAGGCAAGGCCGCCCCCCTTCAAGGCCTATAAGAAGTTTCTCGAAACATCCCATTCTCTCGTCATCGGATTGATAATATTATTACGCAAGTAATTAACGACTAATCTTAGTGACTCTCCCTGTATGACTCGCAAGCAAGACGAACCATATTAAGGCCTTCACTTTTGGGTTTAAAATGTTTTCCAGATATAGAAATATAGCCACAGATATACCATGTCAACCAGGAATTACCAGTTACCTAAATTTCTTGAACTTCACTCTCCGGTATCTCCGATTTAACATAATTTACCTCCGCCAAATTCATAGGGGTTACTCTCAGTATCCTCAAAAATAAGTGTCAGGGAAAATGTTATCGAGATACCTATAAGAATATAGCCATAGATATACCATGTCAACCTCCAAATCCCATATACCTATATTTCCCGCAATTCAATCTCCGATAACTCCAATTTAACAGAATTTACCTCCGCCAAATTCATGGAGGAAGTTCTCAGTAACCCAAAGAAGAAGTATGCAAAGTTGGAAAGAATCAGGAAAAATGTTTTCGAGATATACGAATACAGCCACAGCTATACCATGTCAACCCGGAATTCCCAGTTACCTAGACTTTTCGAACTTCAATCTCCGGTATCTCCGATTTAACAAAATTTCCTCTTCCAAATTCATATCCTCAAAAAAAGAAATATACAAGTTTTGGACAGAATCAGGGAACACATTTTCGAGATATATACGAGAATAGCCACAGACATACCAAGTCAACCTGCAAATCCCACATACCTACATTTCCCACAATTCAATCTCCGATATCTCCTATTTAACAAAATTAACTTCCGCCAAATTCATAGGGGATATTTTCAGTAACCCAAAGAAGAAGTATACAAAGTTTGGAAAGAATCAGGAAAAAAGTTTTTGAGATATACGAGAATAGCCACAGATATACCAAGTCAACCTGCAAATCCCATATACCTACATTTCCCACAATTCTCCCATATACCTACATTTCTCCGATCTGTGGCTGTATTTTTATACCTCGAAAATATTTTCCCTGATTCCAAACGTTGTATACTTCTTCTTGCGGGTACTGAGAATGAATTTGGTGCAGCTAAATTTTGTTAAATCGGAGATATCGGAGATTGAAGTTCGAAAAACCTAAGTAACTGGTAATTCTGACATGGTATGTCTGTGGCTATATTCCTATATCTGAAAAACAATTTGAAACGTAAAAGTGAAAATTAATATGGTTCGCCATGCTTGCAATTCATAGAGGGAGAGTCATTGAGAATTAATAGTCCGACGGTGGGGAGAGAATGGGATGTTTTGAGAAACTGCCTAGGCCTTGAAGGCCCTTGCCTCGCTGTGTTGCGGTGAGTCCAGACAGCGCCCGGAATCTGTGGCTGGAATTTCTGCGGCCCATTTCACACCGGTACAGAAGGGAAGGGGCATCTATACGGGTAAATAATAAGCCGCTTTGTAATAATTTGCAGCGTTTTCTACTCAGGCACGAAAAACAATTAATATTGCTAGTTACGGACCTAAAAATCTAGTTCATTGACAATTCCTCAAAGTATCAATTTAATTTGTCGCTATTAATTTATTTTGGGTTTCAGAACATTTCCTCACACACTGGGAGCGGCTAACAAGCACAAATAATCGCACTCTGAATGTGACGGATTCCAACAAGGAACAAATTATGAATACTAGTAGATTTTGAATAAACAAATAGATTAGTCGGATCTTGTCAGTTCTGATCTTCAGAAGACTGAATTCATTTTAACAGCCCACTTGGAAAGGTTCATAATAGATAAATAGTCCAAATAGCGAATGGACAATAAAGCAAGTGTAAAATGGGTTTAGTGATGGCCAGATGACGTCACGCACACCCGTCTGCTCCACATCTCTCACTTAAACCGTGCTGAAACGTTGGTTTCAGTCTATTTCCATCGGATAGTGCACCAGCCATACAACCCGATTGGTTTGGTTACAGCCTGATTATTCCCCAAAATATTTACATAGGAATCGTGATAGGTTTAGTGAATATATAAATCCGGAGTGCAAACACATGCTATCTGCTGTCAATAGTTTTGAAATCCCGCCATAATTGAATCCCACGGTCTCGATGCTAGCGCCCGCAATTGCCTCAACTCTGTGCATCGCCAATGCAAACTCATCAGATTTTCATCCGAAATTCTATAATTTCGAAAGAAGATTATATTATTTATCCTGAATGCAGTTTTGCAGGAAACATGACTGCATTGGAAATTTGAGAAGACGAATTTTCACTGCAACACGTGCAACTTTTCCAACGTTTCAAGGTGCTGCTGCCACCTGACGCCATTCGGATAATGTCACGTACATAGGTACACACTTTCTCTCTTACAGTTTTGCTGATATCATCTCGTCCCGAATATTCTCTTTCACATTTTCCCAACCATTCACGCGAGCCGAAGGTCGATTCACCACAATTGCATATTTGGATGCTTTTCATCTCCTGCATTCTTCGCACATCCTGCCACTGCCTCTGGCACCTTCGCCGAAGAATTCATAGCCAAGGGATGGTCTTCGGTGGAAGAGTTGCTCGTGGGAATCCGCTGCATTGCCGTCAACGCCGCGCCGGCGATCTCGATATCCGTGCACGTGGCCTAGACGTTACATTTAGCACCGTTTTATGTACCTACCGACCGAAGTGCCTGCTTGGAAGACCTCGCAAAGAACTTGCAGCCTATTCCTGCTTCCCTCGTCCAACTTAACACCACTAGGACCTCCCGTCCGCATTCTAGAGTTTTATTTCAAGGGAACTAGTACTAAATCGTTTTTCCACGGCCATCGTACATGAGTACCCCATAGCTCTAGCGAACTACCTAATAGCCCTCCATCCCACCCTAACTGTTTAGGATTTTAGATATTAATTAGTCATATCTGTGGCGGCCCTGAGAATTTATTTATTTTTAATACTAATTTGTTTTTGAGCTTGAATAAATCGCAAATGAATAAATAGTACATAATATAAGTATTCTCGTATCTCATTTCTTGTGTGGGTTCACCCCCACTCCTTTGAGTTCCTTGTCGTCATAACAATAGTATCAATCTTGCTGTCGTTATACAACGCGATTTGTGGAACACATTAGCTATTTCTTTGAAATCGACCAGAAACCTCTAGCCCTCGTGACAAAACGGAAGGTCAAAATAAGTATCCGCCATCCAATTCTTCCCACTTCCTCAGTCAATCAAGAACCCGGTAAGGGATGAATCCCGGTTTGGCTATGAATAGAAGTTTCAGACTGTTCGCGCTCAGCGACGATAAGGTACCCAGAGGGAGGTAGAGCTTCAACCTTTTCAGATCGGGTAGTGAACGTTTTTGACGTATTCAGGTTTGGCCGCTTTGACAGTTTCGATAGGCGATAGCCTGTTGGAAGTCCGAGGAGTGTGAATGAGCTTGTCTTTTTCAAGCGGGTCACTTGAACGAAGCTTGACGTTCGCTTAGTGGATCCCGCATGACTGTCGATGTGAGGTGTAGTAGTCAGAACTGACATCATGAGCGAGTGCATCGCCATGAAACCGCAGTAACCTATTAAATGCATCTATTGAGAATGATTACATTCGGGTCTTTCAACGGAATAGAAGTACCTAAAACAAAAATTAAAAATGAATAAAAAACCTACAACCCGAATTTCATCAAGTTTGTTTCATGGTAACTAAGAAAAGTGGCCCGTACGGTGCACGGCGTACGGCGTACGGTGGACAGACAGAAATATTTTTATTGCAGTTTTGGATTCTACATACCTTGAAACGTAAACCATCAAATTTTGAGGGGGGGTAAGAATTTTTTTTTCATGCTCGATTCTAATGGTTCACTATTGAAAATAACAATTTTTTGGGAACTGATTTGACTGTGTACCTGAAATTAATCGAAAAATGATAGAACGTAATGTTACCCCACAAATTTTTGTTTCAAATGTAAGAAAAAAAAAAGAATTAGCTCGTTTTAAAAAATTGTAGGAAACACAGAAACAGCAAAAACGCTTGCATACGAGTCTGCAACGCATTGGGACATTTTCATGTCTTTACCTATTGCTTTTGACATTATTAATATTAAGAGGTAGGTACCTAATTTCAATAAAATAGACGATTCCGGATTAATTATCTTCTACACTCACGATCATTAGTTTGTAAACAAAATATGAGAACAGTTATGCCCATAGCTCCGCTATTCGTATAGTCAATATGTTATGGAGAACATGAAAATGTTCGTTAAATCGAGAGCTTTCCAACGAGTGGTGAACGATTTTTGTGGGTTAAAAAGTGTAGAAAATGAACAAACCTAACAACGGGGTCGTTGTAAGCGGGGTCTGCAACGCATTGGGACATTTTCATGTCTTTACCTATTGCTTTTGACATTATTAATATTAAGAGGTAGGTACCTAATTTCAATAAAATAGACGATTCCGGATTAATTATCTTCTACACTCACGATCATTAGTTTGTAAACAAAATATGAGAACAGTTATGCCCATAGCTCCGCTATTCGTATAGTCAATATGTTATGGAGAACATGAAAATGTTCGTTAAATCGAGAGCTTTCCAACGAGTGGTGAACGATTTTTGTGGGTTAAAAAGTGTAGAAAATGAACAAACCTAACAACGGGGTTGTTGTAAGCGGAAATCATTATAAAGGCACTGTAACACAATTTCGTTACGCAATTTCGTGACAGTTTTTTGTGCTATGTGCCAGGGCAAAGACATGAAAATGTCAAAAATTCATCAAACTCTTGAAAGCTCATGATGAAGTCAACAATGTGCAAAACAATATACTTCATGTGTCTATGCATCCAGTTCAAGTTTTTGTTATCAAAGTTAATCACCTTCGAGCGTTAACAAAATGGATATAAATAATTATTAGAAACAGTTTAAAATTTTTCGACCACACTTTAGACGACAACATTAACTGCAAAAACACAAACGGTGGGTACAGCTTCCGTACAAGTACGCAACCACGAGGGAGATTTTATGTCTTAGCGCCCCCTCCCGCACCCACACCAAGTACTTCGTACTTAATTGTCGCAGAACTATCACCTAGTCCGAACAGCATTCAGTCCCAATTAGTTCGGATTAGCCGGACTCCACTGTATTATGTACGTAAACATTCATTTAAACAATCACGCTCATACCGCAGCTTGTTGGCCACGCAGTCCGCAGTGGTTAACGTAGTATGGTTAGGTAAATCGAGAGCTATCCAACGAGTGGTGAACGATTTTTGTACGATGATAACTGGCGAAGATAAAGTTCCGTAGCAACGAATCGGTTGTAAGCGAAAATCATCAGAAATATTTTCGTGACGTTGTTTCCGTTGCATGTCTCCGTTGCATGTCACGCGTTTCATTTTCGAGTTTATGTAGCAAAGTAAAGACATAAAATGTCAAAAACGAAGAATTTAGAATGGTCAAAAATTTGCGGAACACTTTTTGGCATTTTATGTCTTTACTTTGCTACATAAACTCGAAAATGAAACGCGGGACATGCAACGGAGACATGCAACGGAAACAACGTCACGAAAATATATCTGATGATTTTCGCTTACAACCGATTCGTTGCTACGGAACTTTATCTTCGCCAGTTATCATCGTACAAAAATCGTTCACCACTCGTTGGATAGCTCTCGATTTACCTAACCATACTACGTTAACCACTGCGGACTGCGTGGCCAACAAGCTGCGGTATGAGCGTGATTGTTTAAATGAATGTTTACCTACATAATACAGTGGAGTCCGGCTAATCCGAACTAATTGGGACTGAAGGCTGTTCGGACTAGGTGATAGTTCTGCGACAATTAAGTACGAAGTACTTGTTTTTTAATTGAAACGTGATTCTTTGTCATTTGTGACCGCCCAAGGACAGAGTTTACCATTCGTTGGAAATCTTGACCAAAACAATTAAGTCCGAAGTACTTGGTGTGGGTGCGGGAGGGGGCGCTAAGACATAAAATGTCCCTCGTGGTTGCGTACTTGTACGGAAGCTGTACCCACCGTTTGTGTTTTGGTTTATTATTCTGTGAATAATACACCTATGTATTCGCTCAGCAAAAAATTTTTATAACACCCCCTCAAAATTTTTTCTTTTCCGTTTCAAGGTGCGTAGATTCCAAAAATGCAATGTCCGTCCGCCGTCCGCCGTACGTCGTCCGCCGTACGCCGTATCACGTGTACAGGCTTCATTTTCGGTCTAAAAAAGTCGTTCTTTCGCACACATGCTCCATTTGGGCCCTAGTTGTGTCCCGAAACTTTTCAGCCCGATCGGAATATACCCAGGGGTGTTATGAGTGAAAATGTGTATAAAAATAGGTACTTTTTGCGTTTTAACAACATGTTAGTAACATGAGCTTTTGAGGTATCTTTTTCCATGTTTTTGAGGACGAGAAGACCGAATATGAAGTCGATTTTGACCAAAGACGCGGAAATTGAGGTTTTACCAAAGGTTCAGCTCCCAAAATTGGTTTTTTATGAGTCAAAAACCTGGAAAACTGTCTGAAATCACCATCAATGTGTACAATAACATTGGAAAAAGTGTAAACAGGTGAATCAAGACCATTAAATGCCACTACCAATGATCAAAGATGATCTTAAAAAAAAAAGAAAAAAACGCTGCAAAGTCCTTGTCACATGGGTTTATTATTCTATTGGAGTTCTAGAGATTTTTGTTGGCTGTTAAATGTATTGTTTATTTCATGTGGAATGATTGAAATAGCTATTTCTGATGATTTCCACCAATTTTGGCCCCCAAAACATGAAATAGGTACGCTCTTTTTTTCTTTTTTTTCAAAGATCATCTTTGATCATTGGTAGTGGCATTTAATGGTCTTGATTCACCTGTTTACACTTTTTCCAATGTTATTGTACACATTGATGGTGATTTCAGACAGTTTTCCAGGTTTTTGACTCATAAAAAACCAATTTTGGGAGCTGAACCTTTGGTAAAACCTCAATTTCCGCGTCTTTGGTCCAAATCGACTTCATATTCGGTCTTCTCGTCCTCAAAAACATGGAAAAAGATACCTCAAAAGCTCATGTTACTAACATGTTGTTAAAACGCAAAAAGTACCTATTTTTATACACATTTTCACTCATAACACCCCTGGGTATATTCCGATCGGGCTGAAAAGTTTCGGGACACAACTAGGGCCCAAATGGAGCATGTGTGCGAAAGAACGACTTTTTTAGACCGAAAATGAAGCCTGTACACGTGATACGGCGTACGGCGGACGGACATTGCATTTTTGGAATCTACGCACCTTGAAACGGAAAAGAAAAAATTTTGAGGGGGTGTTATAGAAATTTTTTGCTGAGCGAATACATAGGTGTATTATTCACAGAATAATAAACCAAAAAACGCTGCAAAGTCCTTGTCACATGGGTTTATTATTCTATTGGAGTTCTAGAGATTTTTGTTGGCTGTTAGATGTATTGTTTCTTTCATGTGGAATGATTGAAATAGCTATTTCTGATGATTTCCACCAATTTTGGCCCCCAAAACATGAAATAGGTACGCTTTTTTTTTTTTTAAGATCATCTTTGATCATTGGTAGTGGCATTTAATGGTCTTGATTCACCTATTTACACTTTTTCCAATGTTATTGTACCTACACATTGATGGTGATTTCAGACAGTTTTCCAGGTTTTTGACTCATAAAAAACCAATTTTTGGAGCTGAACCTTTGGTAAAACCTCAATTTCCGCGTCTTTGGTCAAAATCGACTTCATATTCGGTCTTCTCGTCCTCAAAAACATGGAAAAAGATACCTCAAAAGCTCATGTTACTAATATGTTGTTAAAACGCAAAAAGTACCTATTTTTATACACATTTTCACTCATAACACCCCTGGGTATATTCCGATCGGGCTGAAAAGTTTCGGGACACAACTAGGGCCCAAATGGAGCATGTGTGCGAAAGAACGACTTTTTTAGACCGAAAATGAAGCCTGTACACGTGATACGGCGTACGGCGGACGGCGTACGGCGGACGGCGGACGGACATTGCATTTTTGGAATCTACGCACCTTGAAACGGAAAAGAAAAAATTTTGAAGGGGTGTTATAAAATTTTTTTGCTGAGCGAATACATAGGTGTATTATTCACAGAATAATAAACCAAAAGCGTACCTATTTCATGTTTTGGGGGCCAAAATTGGTGGAAATCATCAGAAATAGCTATTTCAATCATTCCACATGAAAGAAACAATACATCTAACAGCCAACAAAAATCTCTAGAACTCCAATAGAATAATAAACCCATGTGACAAGGACTTTGCAGCGTTTTTCATTCCATTTTCGGATTCTACGTACCTTCAAACGGAAACCATAACATGGGGGGGGGGGGGGTAAGAACCTTTTTTCGTGCTCGATTCCTAATGTTCATTATTCAAAATAACTGACCAAAACATTTCTGTTCGTCCGCCGCACTTTGTTTTTTCAAATGTTTTTCATTATACAATCAAGTAACTCAGGAAATGCAACTCCCGTTACTTTCATCCCACAAGATCGTTCAAGACTCGTTGGAAACCATAAATTTATCCCGAAATTTGTATGCTGCCTAAACCTTTCTATTTATACGTGAAACCGAGTTGAATAATGGTGACAGAATCTCGATTTATCTCAATATAAAAGAACATGTTCTGTGGGGTGTTGGGATTCCTTACCGGCTGATTCCGTATCCATTGTGGAGGGCTGAGTTCAGAAAATTCCAACATCTTTCAGTCAAATGTATGTTTTAACATAACTGACTGAAGAGCGGTGGAATTATCAACCCTCCACAATTGATAAAATAAGGTGGTTCGACAAGTCTCGAATTTATAATTATACCTATTTCGTCAGTTACTATCAGTTGCACACCACCTAAGCCACGCGGTACGAGATATTAAGTTCAGAAAGTTTTATCGACTCGCCGTCGGAAGTTGGTTTCAGTTAATAGAGTCAGAACTACGTAGAATTTTTGCCGTTAACAAATTATCAAGTTGAAAGGAATTTTAAATGGTGAACGTTGATGGCATGGATTAAGACAGTTAAACTCTTAGCTTAATGCAAGCAGGCCGGTGGTGTTTTACAACTTACCTTCTTTCTTTCAATATATTCATTATAGCCCAAGACACTCTTAACAACCTGAGTCACTCTTACACTAATATTAATAACCTAAGACACCGACCCTTGGGCTGAATTTCTACTCGTCCGCTTACATGAACCACTAGCGGTACATGCAATTTCGCCATAATAAGTGGCGTGGTTTAATGTAGTGCAGTGTATGCATAAATAAATCAACTTTACAGGGCAAGGATAAGGGGAAAAGGGGCTCAGAATTAAAATCGCATCACTTCTCCGAGCCAGCGGCTACAGAAAGTTGTTGGTTTCGATTAAGAAAGTAGCAGGAAACACTTCTCAAGTAACATTAATAAAATTCACTCCGTGGGGAAACTTTTTATAGGCTCAAGCTGAACCAATAAATTATGTTGGAAATCAATTGGACGACTTGGCAAACGTAATCCACAGGTTTGGACGGATAACAAGGCAGCTGAATAATATACAAAAGCATGCAAATTATTACATGAGGATTCCTAATTTCTATACCTAATGGTATTTAGCCTTACAACTCATTGTTCTCCATTTTCCAATGTTTTAAGCGAAATTTTGTAGAAAATAGGTACGATATTGCATTGCGTCCAACATTAGTTCTTGAAAATGTTTTTGTGTAGGCACAATTTATTTGTTTTTGAATACATCTCTAGAGTAACAGTTTAAATAGGTTAACAGTATAAATAGGTATGTAGTTAACAGTACAAGTAGGTAACAGTTAACAGTACAAATAGGTATATAGTTATGTAATACATTATTTGGTAACAGGATGACTACAACTGCGTTGTTGTAACTGTTACACTCTCATCGACGTTCCGACCTCGGGTCACGAAGAATAATCGGTTGTATTTTTGAAATTGAATAAACAGTCATGTGTGATCGAACTTAATTTAAAAACGCCTGCCAATTCGAGCGGGCAGTATAGCTTCCTCACTCGAATCACATGAACGTATAGAATAGTTGGGTAGGTTCATTCAATGGACAGGTGGAGTATCCATGCGTGCATGGGTTACGTGCATTTGAGACCATCCAACACCTCACTTCCATCCATCTTTCAAATTTCACCGCTTTACGATGATTTGCAGGGTAGTTCTGGGCGCTACGAGGATCTGACGCTTGCGCATGCGCAGAAGAAAGTTACAATTTCAATGATTTTGATACGGGACCATCTGCGATCCAACCCGCGTGTACCCTCAAAATTTCAGCTCTCTACGACTATGTTTCGCGTACTTAGAAGTGTTACAAGGAAATTTCATATTTGCGCATGAGCAGACGGAAGTTACAGCACAATCCCAATGAAATTCACGTGGAACTATCGAAGTTTTATTCCCGATCGACGCTCCCGAGATTGAGCTCATTTCAAAGATATAAGGTAGTTATGGGCGTTTCAAGTATTTCACGTTTGCGCACGCGCGGACGAAAGCTACGGTACGATTTCAATGATTTTGATATGGGACCACCTGTTATGTCTGAAACGTAAAATGCGAGTGGAAATTTTCATTTTGGAGACATAATTTTTTTCGACTCTTGCACGAATACAAAGCACTACCTTCGGTAGTGAGGAAGCAAAAGTAATTTTTCAACGTTCAGTGATTAGGACCCTACGTTGAAACGTCGAGGAGAATGTAATGAAACAATTCCAACGAACGCAAGTCTATTTTCGTCACCCCTATCACTTCATACTCCTTACTGACGAGTTCTCATCATGGCAATTCTAAAATTGTAGGATTGCCAAAAGAAAGAATAATTTCGAAGATATAATCAATTTTTGGAAACAAAAAGCGGGTCAAATTTGAGCTTTTGAGGGTCGAATATTGCAGAATATCGTCAAAACACTTGTCACCAACAATGCTACACATTCATCAGAAACATTACAAGATTGTGACTCGAGACGAAAAAGACTATTTCAACGAAATCGGTGAACACCATAGATCACCATAAGTATATTGATCTAAAATCACCAGAATAATGGGCACTGAATGGTGATTCTAGGCCGACTTCAACAGATAGGAATGTATACTGAAACAACACAGCAACTATAGGTATGTTGCTTACCTATGGTATGACCGCGTTATCTCAGTAATTCCTTCCTCGCCGTTACACGAACAGAAATAACGTTAATTGTTTATAGTGACCGCTAAATTCATAACCTCCACCACCAGTAAGATATTACAACTCTTACTAATGGAAACTATACAGCCGGGGCCTAGAGAGCAATAAACGAGTTTTATGGCCCACCACCGCTAATCCTTATTCATTTTAATGCAAAATATCCTTTTTATTTGTCCAACGTCTGACCCACTTTTAACGGGTAGTTGTTATTTTGTCTATTTACTTCAAATACTATTAGCCCCTCACGTTCGTCGGAAGTGGGGCACCATACTAGGTATGTCTAGTGCCGTCATTTCCTTTTACTCGGTCACCGCCTGGAGGGGAGAAACTTTTCATACGATGAGGCCCAGAAATGCGATAATAGGAATTCTTGGGGCGTTCACTATAGGATCCCCTGTTTACTCCGGATTCTATGCCCTTCCGTTGAAGTCACAGTTCATTAAGGTGGTTCCTTCTACGAGTCACAGCTCCGGCATCCGGTCTGTCGCGGATCTCTGCGCACAGTGCTCCGGGCGTAATTTTCGTGCACCTTAGGTCGTTAAGGTACTTACTGTAGTTAGCTATTATAGGTTCTCAGTTTATTCTTACAACTAATTTCGTCATCGTTATTTACTTAATTATTGATTCAACTAATTACTTCATCGTTATTTACTTAATTATTTTAAGTACCTATAGCTTCCCATATCGTATCATGGATATATAACTGAACACCAGCTGGATTACCCGTGCGTTTACAGGATATACCTTCTAATGGGACTGGGAATTACATTTAGGCACCTAGATTCTATTCATAAGAACCAATTTAACACGGTAACGTAGGTTTTGGTTCACGGCCTTAAACAAAATCTTATGTACCACACCAGTATCAAACTGGCTCTATAAAATCGAAAAATGCCAATAGTCCAAAATATAATGCCTACAATATTCATGAAATTTTTCAAAATGGTGGTTAAGTGGTGACAATTGAGACAGAAGCAGACAGACGCGTAACAAAATTCGATTCACGGACGATTTCCGAAGGGTTAGCGGAATAATGGCCGAGAGCTCAATATTTTTCCAACCTTCGATCCCAGTGAGGAACTCCGATCACTAAGTTCCTACTCCTACAAAAAAGGAAAAAACTGTATTACGTAACTGTATTATACTGGTATTTAGTATGCACAGCATATTAAGATATACAGCGTAACCAAACCACTAAAATCGTCCCATGTATCAAAATTCATCAATCACCCACTGTCAGAATCTCCCACAGCCCTCCAGCGGTGAATAACTGTGAGGTTTTCGGTCCCACAACTCGACCATCAATATCGTTCTATGTCGACACCTTCGTTATTCACTGACTGTTTTAACATCTGTGCCAGTGAAACAAGATCTGCGGTTCGTTGTGGTGAAACCGGGTTCCGAAAAATACATTCATCAGCGGGTTCACGTCCCACAATTGCTATTATCATGAATTCTGTTTGAATTTTAGTTTATTATTTTCAATCATGAACCTTTGGAATCGAGCACTAACCCTCCCCCCCCCCCCCATTAAAATTGCAAACCCCCATTAAAACGCTGCAAAGTCCTTGTCACATGGGTTTATTATTCTATTGGACAGAAATGTTGGCTGTTCATTTATTGTTTCTTTCATGCGTAATAATCGAAATGGTTTCCATTAATTTTGGCCCCCAAAACACGAATTAGGTAAGGTCCTTTTTTTCCGAATTATCTTTGACCATTGATAGTGCCATTTAATCGTCTTGATCCACGTGTTGAAACTTTTTCTAGTGTTATTATACAAACTGATTGTGATTTCAGACGATATCCCAGGTTTTTGACTCACGAAAAATCAATTTTGGGAGCTGAACATTTGGTAGAACCTCAATTTTCCACTCTTTGGTCAAAATCGACTTCATGTTCGGTCTTCTCGTCCCAAAAACGGAAAATGATACCTCAAAAGCTCATGTTACTAACATGTTGCTAAAACGCAAAAAGTACCTATTTGTACACACATTTTCAATCATAACACCCCTGGGTATATTCCAATCGGGCCGAAAAGTTTCGGGACACAACTAGGGCCCAAATGGAGCATGTGTGCGAAAGAACGACTTTTTTAGACCGAAAATGAAGCCTGTACACGTGATACGGCGTACGGCGGACGGCGGACGGACATTGCATTTTGGTTTATTATTCTGTGAATAATACACCTATGTATTCGCTCAGCAAAAAATTTTATAACACCCCCTCAAAATTTTTTCTTTTCCGTTTCAAGGTGCGTAGATTCCAAAAATGCAATGTCCGTCCGCCGTACGCCGTACGCCGTATCACGTGTACAGGCTTCATTTTCGGTATAAAAAAACGGTTTTTTCGCACACATGCTCCATTTGGGCCCTAGTTGTGTCCCGAAACTTTTCAGCCCGATCGGAATATATCCAGGGGAGTTATGAGTGAAAATGTGTATAAAAATAGGTACTTTTTGTGTTTTAGTAACATAGTAGTAAAATGAGCTTTTGAGATATCGTTCTCCTTGTTTTTGGGGACGGGAAGACCGAATATGAAGTCGATTTTGACCAAGGAGTGGAAAATTGAGGTTGTACCAGATGTTCAGCTCCCAAAAATGATTTTTTATGAGTCAAAAACCTGCGAAATCGTCTTAAATCACCATCAATTTGTATAATTACACTAGAAAAAGTGTCAACACGTGGATCAAAAGGATTAAATGGTACAATCAATGATCAAAGGTAATTTGAAAAAAAAGGAGCGTAGTACCTAATTCAAGTTTTGGGGGCCAAAATTAATGGAAACCATTAGAAATAGCTATTTTGATTATTACGCATGAAAGAAACAATAAACGAACAGCCAGCATTTCTGTAGGTATGTCCAATAGAATAATAAACCCATGTGACAAGGACTTTGCAGCGTTTTGGAATCTAGGCACCTTGAAACGGAAAAGAAAAAAGTTTGAGGGGGTGTTAAAAAAATTTTTTGCTGAGCGAATACATAGGTGTATTATTCACAGAATAATAAACCAAAATGGAGTAAAAAATATCTGTCCATCCTCCGTACTCTGCATTTTCCTTAGTTACCATGATTGAGAATTAATGAATTTGGTTAGTGGGTCCTATTTGGGGTCCGGCTGGTCCACGAAGTTCAGCGTTACTGTAGTCTAAGGGTTTAAAAATAGAGGTTGAAATTTTCAGAATGCCGTTATATCGATTTTTTTTAGTTTTTAAATAGTTCTCGAAATCGGGAATTTGTTGAGACCATCCGGAGCCTTGTCCGTCCAGCGTTTCGTTCATAGCTAGGCTCTGAAGTTGCACCGAAAAGCTTCGTCAACATGATCGTGAATGAAAAGGTATACAGCCAGCCCAAATATCACTGCTAGGGAACAACTGATTATAATCACGCATGGCTGTATAAAACCGAGTTGGTGGTTCCTTGATATTATTTCATCTGAAGAAAGATAGTTATTTTGGATATAGCTGATAGCTAAGTACCTACCTACTTTTGTAATTGAACAAAAACGTTAAGTATGCTGCATGAAAAAATTATTATTAATGATAGAATTCTTGAGCCACCGTATATTTATGAAATGCAATTGCCCGGCCGGCTCCAGTACTCGATTTACGGCTTTCCTGGGGGAGAGAACGAGGACCACAGAAAACCGCTTGTGTCTAAGCAGAAGAGGCATCGTAACAGGTAAATAACGTTTTGGTTTATTATTTTCAATAATGAACCTTTGGAATCGAGCATGGAAAAAAACTTTAAAAAACGATGTACTCGTATCTGTCCAACTATTCTGTATTTCTACAAGTGTACTTATTGAGAGGGGACGTTTTTCTTGGATTAGATGCGAGTGATGAACTATCTAGCGCAGTCGTATAGTCTAAGCACCAGTTAGCTCGAACTTTACCCCTGCCAGGGAAAGGAGTCATCTGTAAGGAGTTAAATCAACTAGGCACTTCATTTGAAAACCCTATATCGACATACACGAGGCGGAAGAGGCTTCCGTATGTATGAAGATTCAAATATGAAACGAATTCTAATATTTTAACGAAGCTGATAAATCTATAAATTTAAGAATTCAAATTATGAAACATTCCTGAGGGAATGTGGACGAAATCCGTGCCCGGTGGACGAAATCCGTGGACACCGAAAGGGTGCAAAGAGCAAATCCAACCAAAGCAAGACCATACACATACTCTTCCATGTCCACGGATTTCATACCTTTATGACTATGATCGTTTTTTTTATAAATCCAATCTGACCCATAAATAGATTGAATGAATAGAAGAACCATGGAAAAGAGCTTCGCGGAGCGTAGTTGAGCTCGTCTTCGAATAAACCAAATCATGTTAACAAGCCCAATGCTAACACGGGGTAGCGGTTTGGGCGAATTTAGGGTTTTGAGATCAGCGGCAGAGACAACTCTACATAAACTTGATGAACCGAGAGCGTTGCATAGGGAAGTAGTCTCGGTAACAATCGCTTCCACAATACATTAGGATTCAATAGGCAAAGCCAATAACGGTGTGAGGGAAAGGGATGTCTGACTCAGATACCTTCGTATATATTACAAGTTACACACGTCTCATAGATTAGGCTAACCCTTTGTAAGCCCCAGCCGCGTGATTAGCATTGTTGAGGGTTGCTATGAAGTGAGTCATAACATTCATAACGTACAGCAGGCAGAAACGGGGATTATTGCTAAACTGGCGATATGAACGGAAATTGTAAGCGGTGAAATGTGATACTCAAGAGTTTAGAATCGGTTGCTTAATGGGCCAAGTTGGAGAGGCGCAACCGATACTATACAAAGGCCATAAAGTTATTTGACTGAATAATAATTTATCCTCTAATTAATTAGATTCAGAAACTATAGCCATAAATAAGGAAGTTTCAGTCATGTAGTATTATTTATAATGCTGCAACGAGCAAATTTTCGAAGTTTGCGACTTGCAGCTGTCTTTGAAGATTTTTAGCAATTGTTGACCCCCTACAGTGGTGAAGTAAATGATTTACTAAGGGTGGCTGATGAGAGGGTTTTTCAGTAAGAATGAATCCCGCAATAATTCTCTTTCACGAACAGGAAACCCCCGGGGGTAAACCGCGGTATTGACTCAACCAACGATTCTCTATAACGAATCTTCGCATACTTTTCTCCCGCTCAAGAATACTTTCTCGTTCTTTTTAATTTTGTTTCCTCGTTGGAAAACAGCGAAAGAACGAATGATTGATCGAGTTTTTCAGCTTCATCGGGAAAGTTTACGAAAACCGCTTCCGAATCGCATCGATCATCCGTAGACCGTGACGATTTACCTAATACGGGGTGTTGAGTGGATCCCCCCCTCCAAGGTCAATACCAATATGCCTCACTTATTAGTGAACTCGCATCCAGCTGAAGGATGATGGATATTGGATGTCGGGTCGAAATCGTAAATAGACGAGAATAATCCCCTTCCCCCGCTGTTCCGTTTCAGCGTTTTCAAATCGTATGTCCCCCATTCAATGTAGCAAAAAATCCGAGAAAACCAATGACTGAAAGCCCCAAGGGATTTGTGCGAATTCAATAAATTATTAATTAAACTGCACAATAATTATTTCATGTTTTGACTTAATGTACTGTTGCAGTACGTCTCTAACTCGCTGAGATGTCCAAACATGAAATGTCATAATAATCATATTAGGTACCATTAATTTCTAAGTGTTATCGATGACACTTGATACTAAAACTGAAGGCAATAAAAATATTATAACCAATTGCTAAATCAACTCCATATAAGACCGGAAAAGAAAAAACGCTGCAAATTATCACAACTGTTTCTTATTTTCCTGTATAGATTCTGAGTAGATCACTGAATTCCTGACGCCTCATCCTGAATTCCTGACGCCTTCTGAGTAGATCACTGAATTCCTATAATTAGCGTAAGAACCTGAATTAGTAGGGTAATTTTTTGCGGTGGATACCTACCTACCCACGCACAAACTCACACACACAAATACACACCTACAGACACGACAAAAATAAATTATGCTCCTGTAACCCCGTTCATTTTTGAAATTCTGACGGTCGCTGAATCTATGTAGGGTCATCGACGTATTCCCAAATTTTCACCTGATTTCGATGATTTGCCTGGCCGTGAACAACAAACTTGAACCTATCAACAAATGGGTTAAAAAAGTAACTATCAACATAATCGAAATGAAATTTTGGTTTATTATTTTCAATAAAATGAACCATTGGAATCGAGCATAAAAAAATTCTAACCCCCCTCAAAATTTGATGGTTTACGTTTCAAGGTAGAACTATGTAAAATCCGAAAATGCAATAAAAAAGTCTGTCTGTCCGACTTTTTTTTTTTTTTTTTTCAAATGAAATAACGTACTTAACTGTTTAATGCACTACTATTTTAGTTTCTATTATCACACTTCTATTAACTTTAACCCAGGTTCTATTCGCAATCTATGACCAGATTTTCACATGAAAATTTGCCTACTTATTCAAGTCTCAGTGAAAAATTTTGTTTGCAATACTCCAGCAAGCACAGAAAGACCTAAACGAGCTAGAATCCCAGTAGATTATGAAGCCCTCCAAAGTTCACATCAAGAATAGTTTTAATGTGTTAATAACCAGTTCATAATTATGAGTGCATCTACCTATAAAAATATTGTACATGACTGAAATAGATCACAGAGCAAAGGTCATACAGAAACCCCACAGAATCACTACTGAGCTTGATAGTTATACTGATGTATGGTTGCTGTACTGGAACTGAAATAACTCTGATCTATACCAATTACCAAGGTAATTATTATGAATTCAAGTAACGATTATGATTACTATGCTCATTTTAGTTTCTTCTAATTTAACAGCGATCTGCGATGTCTATTATTTTACAACCTACATCCTCCTCATCCTCATGACCTCCTTAACTTTACCTACTAATCCGTAATTTTGATATTCGATCATATTGTGCATATCGTAAAGACTATAATTATACGTATTTCTTATAAGACGAACAAAAGAAAACAACAGATACCGCAGTTATTGCTCTAGCTATCGACTCTGGATCTCTTGTCTACCATCACCTCGACCTTACGCGTCATTGATATGCCATTATCTTCAACCTTTGACACGGACTGGAACATCGTAGAATCCCAACTCAATCTTTCGTCGTCGATCGAAGGAATCACAGTTTTGAAAATGAACTTCAAGTGTTTGTTGTACGTGTTTCTAATTTTTGCAGCTTTTGCATCAGCGATGGCTGGCGTCAGCTCTTGCGGCAAGCACGGAGATTCAGTAAGTAATGTCACGAATCCCCCAACCAAAAATATGCAAATAGAAGGACCTAAATTATCTCAATTTGCTGATCAGTAAATTGTCTCAATTTACTGACCACTAGACCCCGGTTACGAGAAAATTTCCCCATATTATCCGTAAACATGGAAATATATGCAAAAATATGCGAATCCCGTTTCTAAATCGAAATATTCACCATAATGATTTTTTTAAACGTGCTGGGAAGATAGATTTCACAGAAATACACATTTTAATGATATTTTAGTGTGTAAATGAATGTTATTAAATTGTATAAATTATCATTTTTTCTAAATTTGCTGTCACTAAACATCCCTCATCGTCTTCCCTCAGATAAAACCAACTTTAACATAGAAAATTAACGGTCTACATTGCAAGAGACTATAGGTAAATATTTTAGTGCTGAACTGCCACTAGGAGAGGCCAGGCGGGATAAGAAATAAGCCGATTTACGAAACCTGTGGGTTACGGCTGAGTGTCGTAAAAGCCTCCTCGTTACCTGGGCCTACGTAAATATTCTAACGGGAAATAACAACTAGGAAGGTTATTGATCACCTGTAGGTAGTAGGCATCTACTTTTTTTAGTTCTTTTCTCGTGCGCCAACAACCACTGTTTTTCTTGTTCGACAGGTTTTTATTTATTTATTTTTTAATGATGGAACCATAAAAGGTACCTATACCGACTCTCGCAAAAATCCCCGACTATCCCCTAATCAAATCTCCTATGCTACTAAAATGTCAGCTCAAATTGGTTGGCAACGCTTCAGAACTTCTAAATAGATTATTATAATCAAAGAAAAACCACAAAATTATGCAAAATCCAGGCTCTATTTATAATAATACTCAATTACCTACATACCCATTCAGTCAACGTAAACATCGTACCTAATTCAAATCATCAAATTTTTGCAGTGTTCATCGGACTCTCAGTGTTGTTCAAACTCCAAATGCCACCGCTACGCCAAGAAATGCGTAAGTTCTATATCATTCTAAGTCCAAATCGAACAAGTTGATGAGTCAAAAACCGGTGATATGATTCTTATCAATTAGGTAGGATTGGATAGCTTATTGATAATTTGTTTGTGTTTTTCAGCAAGTGCAACTCGATCTCCCCAAGAGAATAGACTAGCGGTACTGACTGTACGGAATCCACCATAAATGTTACGACTATGAATGGCTCGAACGGTTTCTTTAACATTATATTTCGCGATGTAACTACAAATCAACTTCAAATATAACAATAGATGATCAAACATTATGTTTATTCTGGAGTACTGTGTGTGCCCCTACCTCGTAGGTGTACCGAAATGAAATAACTCGGATGGACCAATAATTAGGTAGGTACCTAGTTATTATGAATTCATGTAACGATATGTTGAATACGTAGTACCTAACTTACTAACCGACTAATTAGCTAAATTTTTTCAAATTTGACGACAAGTGATGGGATGCCTACTTTCTAACATACCAATTTTACCTCCTAATCCGTAATTTTGAAATTCTTCTGCATAGCTTTACTATGCTTGTTTAAGTATGACATAAGTTTACTATATATTTCCTATAAGATAAGCAAAATGAAACTCTGAACAGCAGATACCGGTGGATAGGCGCAGTGGTTACCCTTTCAAGACCGATGTTATGCAAACCCGCAACACATATACCTGGCCTAGACGAGCGTGTGCACGGGCGAGGCCGGAGCGGGAGCTGATAGTGTCAATAACTGACAATAATTATAGTACTGACATTCACTGTTATCCCGCCAGGTAAGTGTGTTTCCACGACTTCAGCCTCGGTATGGTACCCCAGCACCAGCTTATACCGACACAGCAGTCGTGCTTTAGCTACCTACGGCACCTTTCGTCGTCTACCGAAGAAATCATAACTGACAATGAACACCAAGTGTTTGTTGTACATGTTTCTCATTTTAGCAGCTTTTGCATCAGCGATGGCTGATGTCAGCTCTTGCGGCAGGCACGTAGATCCAGTAAGTAATGTTGCGTGATGACCCTCCCTCACAAAATGCAAAGAGAACGACTTTAGTATACTGATAGCACACAATTTATATATTTCAAACAAATATGAGTGAAATGCAGAAATGGTTCAACTTGAATAGCCTCACGATTAACTTATCGACGGCAAAGCACGTGACGTTTTCTATAAATAAAGTGAGGCAACCGGCGGATTCTAGATTAGTTCACACCGAGAAAATTGCCACCGTACACTTTGCACAAGTGAAAGTCTGGAAAAAGTTGAAGGCATAAAATATCTAGGTTTACTTGATCAACATTTAAAATGGAGTTTGCACATACAAAACGTTGTAATGAGAGTAAGAAAATCTTTCCACTTCTTAATCATCCTTAAAAACCGTTTATCCCATCTCCGAATGATTCATTTTCCATAATTATGTATAATGCATTCTAATCTATGGCATTATAGCCTGGGGAGGTGCCTACAGCAGCAATTTCAGTTGCCTAGAAGCGACTCATAATGTATCATTGAGAATAGCCAGAACACCCCATAGACTCACACCTATAGAATGTCTGCAACAACATTTTGAGTCGCCAAGAACTATATTTTATATTATGTAGATATATAGATTGTTCATTCACGTTAACTAAACGATAAATAAGTTTAGCAAGCAAGTGAATATCAAAACTACAAGGAGAAACGTGTCATCTATCCTAGAAATTCCCTGGGTCGCTCCTTCATTATTTGAACACTTACCCTACTTACGAAGAGCAACTAAAAATATGTTTAAGAAAAACTCTCGAAACTTTCTAAAAAATACTGCTAATACTGGCCTATTTTTGCATACATTCAAGCTTATCCACGCTAGTCATAAGATAAACTAGAAGTAACAATAATAGGTATAAAAATACAGAATTATGCGATGTGATTTGTATTTCCAACTAGGTATTGGTGTTATGATATCAATGTATACAGATCAGACAGATCCTATATAAATCCAAAAGGTCTGAACAGGTCAATGACCTGTAGGCCAGAAACGAACTGCCATCAGATGTCAAACCATCATCATCTGTAAATTATATTATTATATGATTGTGATGTACCGTCTGTTTGAGAGAATAAATTAAATTAAATTAAAATAAACTGAGCTCATAAAACATACACAATGCAACTAAGAGAAATTATGGTACATAATTGGTTTATTGACAAAAGGCCATTCAAGCAGTAGCAAATTGTGCATTCCAGTAAAATCTATGTGTTTCATACACTTTTCCAACAATATACTCAAAAACGCTGCAAATCCCTGCACAACGGTTTATTATTTTGTATAGAATACCCTTCTGTTACAGATCACAGCTCTCTGTATAGATAACCCGTCTATATAATATAATATGTACTATTCTATACATATTATGTAGATCGCAGACCCTCCGTAGGTTAGTACCTAACCCCGTACTCGTTACTAGGTACCTACCTAAATCACGAGTTAAATGTTGCTAAAATAATTCTGCCGATGACAAACAGTACCTAACAAAAAGAAACACACATAATGAAGTTCTGAAAAGAAATTGTTGATGAGGAGTGAAAAAAGTTGCAAAAGTACCTACCAACAAACTCCAGCCCCTTCTACGTAGATGGTGTAATGAACCGTTGTGTAATAATTTACCGTTGAGTAATGATTTACCGTAGTAATAATTTACCCATCAATAATACTTCAACGTTTGTTCAAGTTTCACTACCTACCAACAAACTCCAAAAGAACCATCATTATTCAGATGAAATAATATCACAGAACAACCAACTCGACTTCATACTCCGCCAATATAATCAGGTGATCCCTAGCAATGATTTTATCTCCGCCAAATTTCCTATTGTGGGCGCGTCTCTGGTTACGAGATTTGGTTTGAATTGTATACA
Organism: Leptopterna dolabrata; assembly: GCA_954871275.1. Taxonomy (NCBI): domain Eukaryota; kingdom Metazoa; phylum Arthropoda; class Insecta; order Hemiptera; family Miridae; genus Leptopterna; species Leptopterna dolabrata. Next base: position 17,451,538 of record OX940987.1, on the reverse strand, counting down.
ATTTCATTCACACTGGAGTCGAAAATGCCTGTCGGTGCAAACTTCGGGGCCTTACTGTGAACGAACGGCTGGACGTACGATGCTCCGGATGGTCTTAAAAAACTCGCAAGTTCAAGAACTATTTAAAACCGTAAAAATATTCACGTAAAAAAATGGTATAGGCGTTTTGAAAATTTCAACCCCTATTTTGAACCCCTTAGAGATGACTCACAGTAACGTCGAGCTTCGAGGACCAACTAGACCCCGAACGGAACCTATAACCCGAATTTCATCAATTTTGTTTCATGGTAACTAAGAAAAGTGGCCCGTACAGCGTACGGCGGACAGACAGAAATATTTTTATTGCAGTTTTGGATTCTACATACCTTGAAACGTAAATTACCACCAAATTTTGAGGGGGGGTAAGAATTTTTTTTTTTTCATGCTCGATTCCAATGGTTCATTATTGAAAATAATAAACCAAAATACATTATTTAATTCGTAATCGTAAATACTGTACTTAAATCACTCAATTTTTTCAGTGTCTATCGGACTCTCAGTGTTGTGGAAACATCAAATGCCACCCCTACGGCTTCAGATGTACAAGTTCTGTAACTTTTCGTCCGCCTCGAAACACTTAATAATAATAATAATTGAAGAATCGGAGGCATGCTTCTAAATCAATTAAAATTTGATAGTTTATTATATTAGGTAAACACTGCTTGTTTTTGTTTCTGTTTTTCACCTAGTGCAGTACTAGCACTGACTGTACGGAATGTACCATACTACGACTTCGAATGACGAACGGTTTCTTCAATTATCCTTCATCATGTACCTAACTCTACAAAGCAACTTGAAATATAACTATACATGATCAAACATTATGTTCATTCTGGAGTAGGTATCTAAGTATAACTCCTGTTGACCTTTCTATGTTTCAACTTTCTGTACAAAGCTGCAGGTTATGAACCACATATTATGATCTCACAGAATTCCATATTTACAACGGTGTGAACGATAATTATTGCAAAATGATAAACCAACAACACTGTGAACTACGCAATCGCCAATAAAAATATAATTAAAACGCTGCAAATCCCTGCACAGCGGTTTATTATTTTGTATAGAATACCCTTCTGTTACAGATCACAGCTCTATGTATAGGTAACCCGTCTATATAATATGATAAATATGTACTATTCTATACATATTATGTAGATCGCAGACCCTCCGTAGGTTAGTACCTAACCCCGTACTCGTTACTAGGTATCTACCTAAATCTCGAGTTAAATGTTGCTAAAATAATTCTGCCGATGACAAACAGTACCTAACAAAAAGAAACACACATAATGAAGTTCTGAAAAGAAATTGTTGATTAGGAGTGAAAAAAGTTGCAAAAGTACCTACCAACAAACTCCAGCCCCTTCTACGTAGATGGTATAATGAACCTTTGTGTAATAATTTACCGTTGAGTAATAATTTACCCATCAATAATACTTCAACGTTTGTTCAAGTTTCACTACCTACCAACAAACTCCAAAAGAGCCATCATTTTTCAAATGAAATAATATCACAGAACAACCAACTCGACTTCATACTCCGCCAATATAATCAGGTGATCCCTACCAATGATTCTATCCCCGCCAAATTTCCTATTGTGGGCGCGTCTCTGGTTACGAGATTTGGTTTGAATTGTATACATTTCATTCACACTGGAGTCGAAAATGCCTGTCGGTGCAAACTTCGGGGCCTTACTGTGAACGAACGGCTGGACGTACGATGCTCCGGATGGTCTTAAAAAACTCGCAAGTTCAAGAACTATTTAAAACCGTAAAAATATTCACGTAAAAAAATGGTATAGGCGTTTTGAAAATTTCAACCCCTATTTTGAACCCCTTAGAGATGACTCACAGTAACGTCGAGCTTCGAGGACCAACTAGACGCCGAACGGAACCTATAACCCGAATATCATCAATTTTTTTTCATGGTAACTAAGAAAAGTGGCCCGTACGGCGTACGGCGGACAGACAGAAATATTGGTTTATTATTTTCAATAATGAACCATTGGAATCGAGCATGAAAAAAAAAATTCTTACCCCCCCTCAAAATTTGATGGTTTACGTTTCAAGGTATGTAGAATCCAAAACTGCAATAAAAATATTTCTGTCTGTCCGCCGTACGCCGTACGCCGTACGGGCCACTTTTCTTAGTTACCATGAAAAAAAATTGATGAAATTCGGGTTATAGGTTCCGTTCGGCGTCTAGTTGGTCCTCGAAGCTCGACGTTACTGTGAGTCATCTCTAAGGGGTTCAAAATAGGGGTTGAAATTTTCAAAACGCCTATACTATTTTTTTACGTAAATATTTTTACGGTTTTAAATAGTTCTTGAACTTGCGAGTTTTTTAAGACCATCCGGAGCATCGTACGTCCAGCCGTTCGTTCACAGTAAGGCCCCGAAGTTTGCACCGACAGGCATTTTCGACTCCAGTGTGAATGAAATTGTATACAATTCTTAATCAGTGAAAACGTAATCGTCAGAAGGGCAATGGTCTTTCTATATTTATGATAAGTAAAGGCGTATTAGATAAATCAGTTATTCTTGGATTATAAAAGGATTAAAGAAAACTCAGGACTATTCAGATTGATGGCTTCATAACCCTTGTACATATGTATAAGGGCTTTTGTCAGTCTTAACCCTGCGATTAATAGTACAATTTTAGTTCCGGAGTTTTCCCAAGAAGAATATTTTAATTGGTCCGTGAAAAGTATTTTGTAGGATGTCATTATAGATTAGTTCAAAGTAAAACTGGTTAGTATTCGTTTCTTTATTTTTCGCGGTTCATATTGTGAATAAGGTCAAATTCTTACCGAAGCTTTGAGAAGTGATTTCAAGAGGAAGCGATTTTAGCGATTTGTTCTTGCAAAATATTACCCGGTCGCCTCCGGGTTTTTCTCTCTCCTAACGCAAGGGTAAGATATATTCGGATGTTTGTACAGTAGGTACTTGTTTGAAAGAGATACAAAAACAATGTCGAAAATTATTACTTCGGATATTATGACAAGATTTTCCTATATGAAGCACCATTGTAATAAAACTGGATTATACTGCTTGAAGCAACTTACGTAACATTCGGTATGCATTTAAAAATAATTCGATTAAGAATAGAAAGGCCTATTGTAGTATAAACTGTAAGAATATTTTACCAAACAGTAGGCTTTATTAGTCGGAATCAAACTGATAATAATATTATGGAAAAGGTGAAATTGTAAATTCAAACGGGTTCCTAGATACGATGCAAACATGTGAGGTAAAACTGTAACACCAAATTTTTACCTTCCGATTTCCTTTCCATAAATCCCCATATGCAAGATTTGGTGATTTTAATCGTACAACTGTTTAATAACTTACGTTGTACTTCCATATTTATAAGAAATATTGACTTTTGTTAATACGTATATTATTTTTATAGGTACCTAGGTATGTCAACATCAATAAATTATTATTATTATTTTTATTTAAACGCTTCCCGTACAAAAATACTTCTCATAGGGTGGGTTTCACCACTTAAAGTGCGAGTACGGTAAAGTAAGTAAGTAACGTACATTTAAGTCAGGGGGCCTATTCTCCAAAACAGATAGTGAAAAGAGATTATCTATTACGAAAATTTCCCGGGAGAGATAACCTCCCTCAAGAGACAGTCTCTTCCAATGTCTCCCGGGTTCGTCTATTTTACTGAATAGCTCCCGTGGCCTACCTCAACCAGTACTTGGACGTTTTTACTCATGAATCGATAATACGCATATATTTTTAATGAACAAACGAATTACCTTTAAGAGAAAACACATCAAAATGACCGATATGGCAGCGAATGAACGAAGGATGATACACAGTATCACTATCAAACAAAGTAGAAATGAGAAAGAGATCTCTCTTTCGAGAAAATACACCTAATTAGGTGTCTCTCTGAAGGAGATCAAAAATGCCAAGATTGCCGCCAACTCAGTCTCTCAGAAATCGCTGAATAACTGATGGATACTATAAAAATCTATTTTGCCAAAAGAGAGTTGGACCATAAAGAGATGATGTCTCTTTTGCTTAGTGAATAGGCCCCCAGCTTTCTCTGAGAGAATAATTATTCGATCTGACCATTTCGCACTTGGCCACTCATTGCCTCGCCCTGTTGAGTGGAGAGGGGTTCAGTAATTGGGGATTTAATGGTCCAGTCGATTTTATGTCTAGTGGTTTGCATTCTAATGACTTTTATTTCTGTATAACCTTATGGGCGAGTTTTACCACACAAAGTGCGAGCACGGTTAACTTGGAGTTAGAAAAAAATGAATGTATTTTGCATGCCTATTTTTCTGTAACTCAAGTTAACTGTAACTCGCCTTGTAGGTGGTGATACCCGCCCATAAGGTACTACAGAAATAAAAGTCATTAGAATGTACATCAGTTATCATAAAATCGGTCTTTCCAAACACTTGAATATGAACCTAGGTTTGCTATCAGATGATCTAGGAGGTTATTGTAAGCTTGTTACGGAATACTCAGAAAGGTTTTTTGGTTTTGCTTAATCATGTTCCGACACGAAAATAGTGTTTTCATTCATTTATTCTGCAGTAAAAATTTGGATTGCCTACTCTTGTATGCAAGACGAAGCGACAGAGGGTTGCTTCCAACTAATAGGTAAGTAGATATTATGCACTATATTCACCAAGTAGCAGGGTACAACATATTATATATGTATTTACTTAGCACAGGGCCTAACTACTTGCAACTCTGGATATGGATACGTGCCAATATAAAAATACAGTCATACGATCCATTCAAAACTGGGACAACCACGGAAAAATACCGAATACAGGGCCAAAAACCGGAACTGTCCGGGTAAAAACACGTCTGGAAGGCTTACTGAAGCCATGAAAAGTTTCCAATCTTACAAGCTTTAATCGTCACCATCCGAACACTCCTTGGTTTTGGAATTGTACCTACCTATTGTACTCCGGCCGTTGGACAGGTCGCAGCTTGTGCCGCCCTCTTTCACTTCCCCCTTTTCTTAAATTAATGGACCTTCCGAGGCAGTTCTAATTAATTTTCTTTTGCGAGGGAGTCGGGGATGAAATTTCAGTCTCTCCTCGAGTTTCTGGACTACGCTACGGAAAATTATCGTCCTTGCGAACACCCTTGGAAAGTTGCAGATGAGGAAATTCGCCTTGTTTCACGCGAATCCAGAGTTACCTAAAATTAGTTGTCCCCTCAGGCGACCTTACCAGCCTCCATTACTTGTTTAGACACCGGTAGCCTTGTGTTTGTTCAAGAAACGAGAAACTTCAGTTGTTAGGTCCTCCGAAATCGAAGTTTCCACTTTCCTACCTGAATTTCTCAATTGCGCGTTGATAAGTCATTTCCTCCCTGGCCTCACAATAGCGACGATATGGCTGACGGCTCCCACCAGATATCCAGTTCCAACCATAGAGGTTTCGGATGTCAGCCTGACCCACACTCATAGGGTCAGCTGTCGCCAATTCACCTTCAGTTATCACGGTTGCTGATGGTCTGATGTAAATACCCGTGTGAGTGGTACCTGGTAGCCTGTGCTCATACGCATTGACGAGATGCCATGCAGATTTCGGGGGAGATATTCTATCGTTGTACTAGTAACCAACTACCGTCAAAATCTGACCCTTGTCGGATAATCATAACGCTCTCCTCCTAATAATCTTCATATGATAGAACACTGAATTAATATAGGACCTATTTATATATATTTTACCAGGTAAATTTTCAATATCTGTATAACATAGGTACCACGAGTATTCGAGATCGAAACTCATCACTTTTATTAAATAAAAGCCCTTCCGAATATTTTGTATTTTTTGTTTTCCCGATGGCTCTACTCATTTTCCCGATCCCTGACGGATACTTCAATTTCCCGATCGCCCAATTTTGATAAGTGCAAAAAGAGGCTTGCGAAGGATCGTCTGAAAATGAGATACGAAAAATAAAATAGTAACCAAACGAGATCATTAACTCCATTCTTGATATTATTCGGTGTTTTCCTGTTTCCTCTGTTACTCAGGGAAAGTGAAATCATTCTGACGCATTCATTATGATCATTAAATTCCGTTTGTATTTATAGGAGATACAGTTTTAAGAAGCATTATAATAATTACCTGCAGTTTTACATGTACCTACACAGGAAACGGCCGAGATAATCTCTGATACGATTTTAATGACAGCCTTGAAAAGAAAACCCACAAAGCTCCTGGCGTAGATAAGTCCTTCTGTCTACTAGTAACAGTTCGCAATGCCCATTAGGTAAATGATTAATATATCTATCTATAGATCTATACAGAAAATAATGAACCCTTGCGTCAATTCAATTTTTTTCCATTCAGTTTCTAAACGACTTCGTTTTAATGCAACAACGGAACGACTGAGTAGAAGATGTAAGAGCCATACTGAAAGAAAAAATCTTTTTGTATTAACTTCACTGTTAGCATTTTCATAGTTTTATTAACACCGGGCCATCACGATAGGTACGTATGTAGACATTTGTAAGCGCCCTAATCCTGCAATAGTTTGGTACTGTTTTTTGATACCTAGGATTCAATTTATAGACCAAGCACGAGACTGGGTTCCTTTTTTGAACTTTATAAATAATTTCTATGACATTCTTTACATGACTCAAATAGAACCCTAGGATGTAATAAACATCCAGAAGAAATAAACCTCTAGTAATCTGTGGCTTTGAGGTCGCTGAGTCGTTTCAGTACGGATTTATCGAATACACGACCCC